>OY804575.1:174227211-175427211 GCA_963680875.1 Bathymodiolus brooksi
ATGAGATGGGTGTTTAGTGTTGTTCTTCCTAGTACTATGAGATGGGTGTTTAGTGTTGTTCTTCCTAGTACTATGAGATGGGTGTTTAGTGTTGTTCTTCCTAGTACTATGAGATGGGTGTTTAGTGTTGTTCTTCCTAGTACTATGAGATGGGTGTTTAGTGTTGTTCTTCCTAGTACTATGAGATGGGTGTTTAGTGTTGTTCTTCCTAGTACTATGAGATGGGTGTTTAGTGTTGTTCTTCCTAGTACTATGAGATGGGTGTTTAGTGTTGTTCTTCCTAGTACTATGAGATGGGTGTTTAGTGTTGTTCTTCCTAGTACTATGAGATGGGTGTTGTGTTGTTCTTCCTAGTACTATGAGATGGGTGTTTAGTGTTGTTCTTCCTAGTACTATGAGATGGGTGTTTAGTGTTGTTCTTCCTAGTACTATGAGATGGGTGTTTAGTGTTGTTCTTCCTAGTACTATGAGATGGGTGTTTAGTGTTGTTCTTCCTAGTACTATGAGATGGGTGTTTAGTGTTGTTCTTCCTAGTACTATGAGATGGGTGTTTAGTGTTGTTCTTCCTAGTACTATGAGATGGGTGTTTAGTGTTGTTCTTCCTAGTACTATGAGATGGGTGTTTAGTGTTGTTCTTCCTAGTACTATGAGATGGGTGTTTAGTGTTGTTCTTCCTAGTACTATGAGATGGGTGTTTAGTGTTGTTCTTCCTAGTACTATGAGATGGGTGTTTAGTGTTGTTCTTCCTAGTACTATGAGATGGGTGTTTAGTGTTGTTCTTCCTAGTACTATGAGATGGGTGTTTAGTGTTGTTCTTCCTAGTACTATGAGATGGGTGTTTAGTGTTGTTCTTCCTAGTACTATGAGATGGGTGTTTAGTGTTGTTCTTCCTAGTACTATGAGATGGGTGTTTAGTGTTGTTCTTCCTAGTACTATGAGATGGGTGTTTAGTGTTGTTCTTCCTAGTACTATGAGATGGGTGTTTAGTGTTGTTCTTCCTAGTACTAATGAGATGGGTGTTTGTGTTGTTCTTCCTAGTACTATGAGATGGGTGTTTAGTGTTGTTCTTCCTAGTACTATGAGATGGGTGTTTAGTTTTGTTCTTCCTAGTACTATGAGATGGGTGTTTAGTGTTGTTCCTCCTAGTACTATGAGATGGGTGTTTAGTGTTGTTCTTCCTAGTACTATGAGATGGGTGTTTAGTGTTGTTCTTCCTAGTACTATGAGATGGGTGTTTAGTGTTGTTCTTCCTAGTACTATGAGATGGGTGTTTAGTGTTGTTCTTCCTAGTACTATGAGATGGGTGTTGTGTTGTTCTTCCTAGTACTATGAGATGGGTGTTTAGTGTTGTTCTTCCTAGTACTATGAGATGGGTGTTTAGTGTTGTTCTTCCTAGTACTATGAGATGGGTGTTTAGTGTTGTTCTTCCTAGTACTATGAGATGGGTGTTTAGTGTTGTTCTTCCTAGTACTATGAGATGGGTGTTTAGTGTTGTTCTTCCTAGTACTATGAGATGGGTGTTTAGTGTTGTTCTTCCTAGTACTATGAGATGGGTGTTTAGTGTTGTTCTTCCTAGTACTATGAGATGGGTGTTTAGTGTTGTTCTTCCTAGTACTATGAGATGGGTGTTTAGTGTTGTTCTTCCTAGTACTATGAGATGGGTGTTGTGTTGTTCTTCCTAGTACTATGAGATGGGTGTTTAGTGTTGTTCTTCCTAGTACTATGAGATGGGTGTTTAGTGTTGTTCTTCCTAGTACTATGAGATGGGTGTTTAGTGTGTTCTTCCTAGTACTATGAGATGGGTGTTTAGTGTTGTTCTTCCTAGTACTATGAGATGGGTGTTTAGTGTTGTTCTTCCTAGTACTATGAGATGGGTGTTTAGTGTTGTTCTTCCTAGTACTATGAGATGGGTGTTTAGTGTTGTTCTTCCTAGTACTATGAGATGGGTGTTTAGTGTTGTTCTTCCTAGTACTATGAGATGGGTGTTTAGTGTTGTTCTTCCTAGTACTATGAGATGGGTGTTTAGTGTTGTTCTTCCTAGTACTATGAGATGGGTGTTTAGTGTTGTTCTTCCTAGTACTATGAGATGGGTGTTGTGTTGTTCTTCCTAGTACTATGAGATGGGTGTTTAGTGTTGTTCTTCCTAGTACTATGAGATGGGTGTTTAGTGTTGTTCTTCCTAGTACTATGAGATGGGTGTTTGGTGTTGTTCTTCCTAGTACTATGAGATGGGTGTTTAGTGTTGTTCTTCCTAGTACTATGAGATGGGTGTTTAGTGTTGTTCTTCCTAGTACTATGAGATGGGTGTTTAGTGTTGTTCTTCCTAGTACTATGAGATGGGTGTTGTGTTGTTCTTCCTAGTACTATGAGATGGGTGTTTAGTGTTGTTCTTCCTAGTACTATGAGATGGGTGTTTAGTGTTGTTCTTCCTAGTACTATGAGATGGGTGTTTAGTGTTGTTCTTCCTAGTACTATGAGATGGGTGTTTAGTGTTGTTCTTCCTAGTACTATGAGATGGGTGTTGTGTTGTTCTTCCTAGTACTATGAGATGGGTGTTTAGTGTTGTTCTTCCTAGTACTATGAGATGGGTGTTTAGTGTTGTTCTTCCTAGTACTATGAGATGGGTGTTTAGTGTTGTTCTTCCTAGTACTATGAGATGGGTGTTAGTGTTGTTCTTCCTAGTACTATGAGATGGGTGTTTAGTGTTGTTCTTCCTAGTACTATGAGATGGGTGTTTAGTGTTGTTCTTCCTAGTACTATGAGATGGGTGTTTAGTGTTGTTCTTCCTAGTACTATGAGATGGGTGTTTAGTGTTGTTCTTCCTAGTACTATGAGATGGGTGTTTAGTGTTGTTCTTCCTAGTACTATGAGATGGGTGTTTAGTGTTGTTCTTCCTAGTACTATGAGATGGGTGTTTAGTGTTGTTCTTCCTAGTACTATGAGATGGGTGTTTAGTGTTGTTCTTCCTAGTACTATGAGATGGGTGTTTAGTGTTGTTCTTCCTAGTACTATGAGATGGGTGTTTAGTGTTGTTCTTCCTAGTACTATGAGATGGGTGTTTAGTGTTGTTCTTCCTAGTACTATGAGATGGGTGTTTAGTGTTGTTCTTCCTAGTACTATGAGATGGGTGTTAGTGTTGTTCTTCCTAGTACTATGAGATGGGTGTTTAGTGTTGTTCTTCCTAGTACTATGAGATGGGTGTTTAGTGTTGTTCTTCCTAGTACTATGAGATGGGTGTTTGGTGTTGTTCTTCCTAGTACTATGAGATGGGTGTTTAGTGTTGTTCTTCCTAGTACTATGAGATGGGTGTTTAGTGTTGTTCTTCCTAGTACTATGAGATGGGTGTTTAGTGTTGTTCTTCCTAGTACTATGAGATGGGTGTTGTGTTGTTCTTCCTAGTACTATGAGATGGGTGTTTAGTGTTGTTCTTCCTAGTACTATGAGATGGGTGTTTAGTGTTGTTCTTCCTAGTACTATGAGATGGGTGTTTAGTGTTGTTCTTCCTAGTACTATGAGATGGGTGTTTAGTGTTGTTCTTCCTAGTACTATGAGATGGGTGTTAGTGTTGTTCTTCCTAGTACTATGAGATGGGTGTTTAGTGTTGTTCTTCCTAGTACTATGAGATGGGTGTTTAGTGTTGTTCTTCCTAGTACTATGAGATGGGTGTTTAGTGTTGTTCTTCCTAGTACTATGAGATGGGTGTTTAGTGTTGTTCTTCCTAGTACTATGAGATGGGTGTTGTGTTGTTCTTCCTAGTACTATGAGATGGGTGTTTAGTGTTGTTCTTCCTAGTACTATGAGATGGGTGTTTAGTGTTGTTCTTCCTAGTACTATGAGATGGGTGTTTAGTGTTGTTCTTCCTAGTACTATGAGATGGGTGTTTAGTGTTGTTTTTCCTAGTACTATGAGATGGGTGTTTAGTGTTGTTCTTCCTAGTACTATGAGATGGGTGTTTAGTGTTGTTCTTCCTAGTACTATGAGATGGGTGTTTAGTGTTGTTCTTCCTAGTACTATGAGATGGGTGTTTAGTGTTGTTCGTCCTAGTACTATGAGATGGGTGTTTAGTGTTGTTCTTCCTAGTACTATGAGATGGGTGTTTAGTGTTGTTCTTCCTAGTACTATGAGATGGGTGTTTAGTGTTGTTCTTCCTAGTACTATGAGATGGGTGTTGTGTTGTTCTTCCTAGTACTATGAGATGGGTGTTTAGTGTTGTTCTTCCTAGTACTATGAGATGGGTGTTTAGTGTTGTTCTTCCTAGTACTATGAGATGGGTGTTTAGTGTTGTTCTTCCTAGTACTATGAGATGGGTGTTTAGTGTTGTTCTTCCTAGTACTATGAGATGGGTGTTTAGTGTTGTTCTTCCTAGTACTATGAGATGGGTGTTTAGTGTTGTTCTTCCTAGTACTATGAGATGGGTGTTTAGTGTTGTTCTTCCTAGTACTATGAGATGGGTGTTTAGTGTTGTTCTTCCTAGTACTATGAGATGGGTGTTTAGTGTTGTTCTTCCTAGTACTATGAGATGGGTGTTTAGTGTTGTTCTTCCTAGTACTATGAGATGGGTGTTTAGTGTTGTTCTTCCTAGTACTATGAGATGGGTGTTTAGTGTTGTTCTTCCTAGTACTATGAGATGGGTGTTGTGTTGTTCTTCCTAGTACTATGAGATGGGTGTTTAGTGTTGTTCTTCCTAGTACTATGAGATGGGTGTTTAGTGTTGTTCTTCCTAGTACTATGAGATGGGTGTTTGGTGTTGTTCTTCCTAGTACTATGAGATGGGTGTTTAGTGTTGTTCTTCCTAGTACTATGAGATGGGTGTTTAGTGTTGTTCTTCCTAGTACTATGAGATGGGTGTTTAGTGTTGTTCTTCCTAGTACTATGAGATGGGTGTTTAGTGTTGTTCTTCCTAGTACTATGAGATGGGTGTTGTGTTGTTCTTCCTAGTACTATGAGATGGGTGTTTAGTGTTGTTCTTCCTAGTACTATGAGATGGGTGTTTAGTGTTGTTCTTCCTAGTACTATGAGATGGGTGTTTAGTGTTGTTCTTCCTAGTACTATGAGATGGGTGTTTAGTGTTGTTCTTCCTAGTACTATGAGATGGGTGTTGTGTTGTTCTTCCTAGTACTATGAGATGGGTGTTTAGTGTTGTTCTTCCTAGTACTATGAGATGGGTGTTTAGTGTTGTTCTTCCTAGTACTATGAGATGGGTGTTTAGTGTTGTTCTTCCTAGTACTATGAGATGGGTGTTTAGTGTTGTTTTTCCTAGTACTATGAGATGGGTGTTTAGTGTTGTTCTTCCTAGTACTATGAGATGGGTGTTTAGTGTTGTTCTTCCTAGTACTATGAGATGGGTGTTTAGTGTTGTTTTTCCTAGTACTATGAGATGGGTGTTTAGTGTTGTTTTTCCTAGTACTATGAGATGGGTGTTTAGTGTTGTTCTTCCTAGTACTATGAGATGGGTGTTTAGTGTTGTTCTTCCTAGTACTATGAGATGGATGTTTAGTGTTGTTCTTCCTAGTACTATGAGATGGGTGTTTAGTGTTGTTCTTCCTAGTACTATGAGATGGGTGTTTAGTGTTGTTCTTCCTAGTACTATGAGATGGGTGTTTAGTGTTGTTCTTCCTAGTACTATGAGATGGGTGTTTAGTGTTGTTCTTCCTAGTACTATGAGATGGGTGTTTAGTGTTGTTTTTCCTAGTACTATGAGATGGGTGTTTAGTGTTGTTCTTCCTAGTACTATGAGATGGGTGTTTAGTGTTGTTCTTCCTAGTACTATGAGATGGGTGTTTAGTGTTGTTTTTCCTAGTACTATGAGATGGGTGTTTAGTGTTGTTTTTCCTAGTACTATGAGATGGGTGTTTAGTGTTGTTCTTCCTAGTACTATGAGATGGATGTTTAGTGTTGTTCTTCCTAGTACTATGAGATGGGTGTTTAGTGTTGTTCTTCCTAGTACTATGAGATGGGTGTTTAGTGTTGTTCTTCCTAGTACTATGAGATGGGTGTTTAGTGTTGTTCTTCCTAGTACTATGAGATGGGTGTTTAGTGTTGTTCTTCCTAGTACTATGAGATGGGTGTTTAGTGTTGTTTTTCCTAGTACTATGAGATGGGTGTTTAGTGTTGTTCTTCCTAGTACTATGAGATGGGTGTTTAGTGTTGTTCTTCCTAGTACTATGAGATGGGTGTTTAGTGTTGTTCTTCCTAGTACTATGAGATGGGTGTTTAGTGTTGTTCTTCCTAGTACTATGAGATGGGTGTTTAGTGTTGTTCTTCCTAGTACTATGAGATGGGTGTTTAGTGTTGTTCTTCCTAGTACTATGAGATGGGTGTTGTGTTGTTCTTCCTAGTACTATGAGATGGGTGTTTAGTGTTGTTCTTCCTAGTACTATGAGATGGGTGTTTAGTGTTGTTCTTCCTAGTACTATGAGATGGGTGTTTAGTGTTGTTTTTCCTAGTACTATGAGATGGGTGTTTAGTGTTGTTCTTCCTAGTATGAGTTTGTACTATGAGATGGGTGTTTAGTGTTGTTCTTCCTAGTACTATGAGATGGGTGTTTAGTGTTGTTCTTCCTAGTACTATGAGATGGGTGTTTAGTGTTGTTCTTCCTAGTACTATGAGATGGGTGTTTAGTGTTGTTTTTCCTAGTACTATGAGATGGGTGTTTAGTGTTGTTCTTCCTAGTATGAGTTTGTACTATGAGATGGGTGTTTAGTGTCGTTCTTCCTAGTATGAGTTTCGTACTCCAATATCACCCAGAACACTGTAATATTGGATGTTAACATTAAAATTGGCTCCAATGTCTTAATACCGTAAGAACTGGTTGGTTATATTGTTTGGTCATTGCTGTCAACCGCCACATTTCACAACTACCCTTGCCAATTTTAGATATACGTTGACATCTGCTTGATAGGATTGTTGAGGTATTTTTTTTTTAAGCAAAGCAGTTTAGTATTAAATTATAACACTTCCATAATGGTAAAGGTCATGACATATGGTCATTTGTGTGTGACCCGTTATATAGCGTTTCTTCAGATCTACGTCACAACATACCAATAAAAATAAACCTGGTGTCTTAAAATATCAATGGGGTTCTTTGCCCGGTTCTCATGGGGTGGAGCGGGGGTGACACTCCATGAGGTGCGTCTGGTATCGGTCGACCTTTTCAGCTTTCAGATTGGGTTGTAAATTTTTCACAATACAATGCAGCTTCTATATTGCCAGGACAAATTCTTCTGTCATTATGTTATAATCTAACATGATAATGTACAACATTGATGTATGTGTGTTTATTTTAGATTTCAGTCTTATATATGAATGACTCATCAATAACGGAATATATGAATGGGTATAGTTTTCGTACTTTGAATATATAAATGGGAATGGCTTTCGTGCCGAATCTGCAATATCTGCATCGGATGGTGGGGAGGGGGGTGGGTTCAAACTCCAGTGGCACCACCGTATCCAATTTTAAGCCAAGTACCCCGCCTTTTGACTGTCCCAAAGACTTAGATTATGTAAAGGCGAATGGATGTCAAATATTGTTGACCCCGTAGCCTACATTTCTATTTGATAATTATTACGTTTTGGCAAGATTGCATCGCTGAACTGAAATGGTAACAATACATTCGAAACATGAAATAAACTCCTTAAGTATTAATGAAATCAGTCGTGAACCATAAATGCCATTGTCTTCAATGTAAATAACCCACGTGGAAACAATTTTGACCCAACTGAATAACAAAATAGCTTTTAATTATATTTTCTGACTTGACGTGAAATTACACCTTGTGAAAGCGATACGATCTTTTTAAACAATCAAAGTAAAATAATTATTGTTGATTAACAATCGGTCTTTTTTTTTCCCAACACGTATATAATATAATGTTGTATCACTTACGTAGAAAGAAAAGTCCCTACTAAGACCTAATAATCATTATAAATAATTTAAATCCTAAATACATGTAAGTATTTCGCCCAGCCTAAAAGAAGTATCATCACGAAAAAAAAATAAAAATGAAAGTACATTTTGTATGTTAATAACCGTACGGTGAACGAAAATTAACTTTTTAATACGTCTGGTCCTGTGTTACAATCATTAAATGATAGAAAAATTAGACCGAGCCTAAGTCTGGATTTACTTAGAAAAACGTGTAATCGCAGTCTCGATTAACAACCCGTTCAATCACCGTTGTTAGAGATTCTTTATATACATATGTATCTTAATGTTTTCACAAACAGTGGCAGTTGTATATTACAAATTCATGTAAAACGGTTTACGGTGGCAAACCGCACGAAACTGTTAGACAGGGGAAAGTTATCACAAAGACAGACAAACAAGCAAACAAAAGAAAAAACAATTAAATGTTTTTTTTTACTCGGGTAGCAATATTTGACGTTACGCTTCACGGTACAATGTTTTCGCTTGGTTATTCATGCACAGCGTTTTCAGTAAATCTAGATTTATTCATTTTCATATAGCGTACATTGTTAAACTTTAGTCCATTAAATTAGAACAAAAATGAATAGTAAACTGTTCGTGTTTGTTGCGATGTGTCCTTTTGTCGACCAACTGGTGCACTGTTAAACATTCCTGTTTCTAAGATATAACAGAAAGGGTTTCTAATATGCAATTTGTATTCAAATATTAAATTTATGATATGTTAATTTCTATTTAAAAGGAATAAAAGTGGACAATGGAGCAGGTTCACTAAAAGTCTAAAATGTTTCAATTGCAATCAATTGTTAGAACAAGTAGTGGACAATGTTAAATGTCATTTCATGTAGCATTGTAATCATGTTTTAAAAAAATATTTTACTGCAAATATTTTCCTTTCAAAAAGTATATTTACACATTTAAATTCCCTAAGAAGTAAATTGACTAAATAACAATTGCAAAAATTGAATGGTTAAGTGATCATACCATTGCTAATATAAAACACATGTGTTAAAGGAACTGGGTCCTCAATCGACATAAAGTGGAAGGTAGGAGAATTTCTTCAATATATAAATTTTCACTTTTCTCCAATATTTTAAAATGTTTGTAAAGGTATTTTTCAAGTAGCTAAGTAAAACAAAAAATATGCTTTTGATGTTGAAAGCTCCAATCTTAGATAAATCATATTGGTGGTTGAATAAAAATTAGAATTGATATATATATATATATGAGCATTTTCATGATAATATATTCATGTGTAAAGTGAGTGGGTTATTGTTGTTTAACGCCAACTCAGCAATTTTTCAGCTACATGTATATCATGGCGAGAACAAGTTAAATTTCAATGAGATGATGATTAGGTCCGCTTTGTACTAGACAAACACGCTTAGTTGCATGTTTATAGTGCTAGTTCACTGAAGCAACAGTCCGTGGATAGACATGTCACCGTACCCGGACACATTACCATGATTTCGAGAAAATCGGTCTTTGCTCTTTCTCCTTAATGCTGCGTGTTTCGAGGAGAAGCAACAACTACCAATTTTATAGTCTTTGATTTGACCCGATCGGGACTTGAACCCACGCTCTACCGCACTCGAGGAGAGTCAGGTGTAAAGGGAGCTGTGCTAGTTTTCTTTGGTAAAATACATGCAGATTTATTTTTAAAATCTACTTTTCAGGAAAGCCGTTAACAACAGGTGTGTTCGATGCAGAATCTGTTTGTTTTGAGAAACAATGGGAGAAAGACCAAGTATCAGTGATGGAAATTCCTGGCTATGTCCCCATAATATGACACAGATTAGAAGAGACTATAATTCTAAGAGACCCCTTTCTTCAAAAAAGAAAGTCTGTACTCTTCCACACACTCTATCCGGAACTAAAGTTACGGAATATGGTTTCGGTAATTCAAATTCAGCAACAATTAAAGGGCCGATTCTTTTCGATAGTCCACATATAGCAAGAGTGTCCAGTTATCCTGGAATAACATTTCCTAAACTCCAAGGATATAATTCGTCTTGTAATAATATTGAACTGAAAAATACAAAAGTGAGGGAAAGGAACTCGGTATCCACGCCATTAGAAAAACTAAGAATAGAAAACCGTCATAATACATCAGATAGCTTAATCAACCGAATAATAACGCACGCCGAGAGATGCAGGTCAAGGGATACTACAAGGAAAGGCTCCCCAAGGACGGGACTAACAGATGAAAATTGTTTTGATTATATTGTAATAAAGTCGTTCACGAATTCAAAACTAAAGAGCGAAATGAGACAAGCTCTGAATAGGATAATACTGAGTAGCAAAAAGAGAACAGTTTTACCTTCGTCACCAGGCTTATCTGATAAAATACTCAGACAAACGTCTGCTGTGTCTAGAGCTACTTGTTCTTCAAGATACACAGATAGTTCATCCGGACATTACTCCATCCCACCAGATAGGCGAGAAATTGGATATTTATATAGTAACTTGAGAAAAGCAGAATCATACAATTCTCTAAAACACTATAAAAGCACAACAAATCTGAGAAATCAAAAGAACCTAATAAATTCCAACACTGCAAATGGTACGGAAAATAAATTCGGAAGCGGCAATAGTAATAATAGACTGGAAAGGGAACGGACGTTCATACAACCAACACTGCCGAAACTTATAACCGGTAACACATCCTGCATGTTTAGACTCAATGGCCCTATCTTACTAAGCGCTCCTCACGGTTTAAAAATCTGGAGAGGTGGGACAGACGGTCGAAGACGGCGAATACACTATCGCGAAATTTATGTCACAGAAATTATTCTTAAATTAGCAATCCATATTAACAAGTATACAGGATACCCTGCAAGTTTTATTATTTGGGATAGAAAAGTTGCAATGCCGGCAGATTTTAGAAATTTGGACCCCAATTTTTTGACCGAAAGACAATTTCCGCAATCCCCTTGGCATGAAGCTCTTGAACAATTCAAAGCTTATGGAATAGAAAATAAAATGCCAATATTTCATATCGATGTTCATGGAAAGAAGGATAGGAAAACAAATCTTGACGTAGATGCCGGGTTTCGTGCAATGGAAACACGATGGGAAAGTAAACAGTTTGTGGAATCTTTTAAGGAGGAAACTCATTCTGCATTTACAAAAGTGTTCCAAGACCCTTCATATGAAAAAAGGGGGATGAAATATGCAATTAATGTGGACCCTTTACTATGTGGGGACTGGGGCGGAGATTTGTATACCATGACTTGCCAGTCTGTATGCCTAGGAATTCCGTCTTTTCAATTAGAAATTCCCAAAACTGTCCGAACTAGATTGGTCGAAGACGATGAATTTGCATCAAAATTTGCTAAAGCAATAGTAGACATCTACACCAACTGTGTTCTAAAAGATTCAGCACTACCATCAATTACCGGAAGTGATATGTCAACCGTCGAATTTTTGGAAAAAATATACAATGATCATCTAAAAATTGAAAAAGCATTTCCAGAAAAGCAAATTTAAATCTATGTAAAAAATAGCAATATTTATGTTTACATGCCATATTATTTAGAGTATATAATTAAACATCAAAATAGAAAATTCAATAATGTTCAGTGATTTTTTGAAAATATTAAGGTATTGCTGTCTTAAACCATGCTTCAAGAAATTGTTCATGGATACGAGTGGTCATGGTCGGTAACCCACCGCTGACTACGCTTCGATTAATATCTCCACTTGTCACACGTAGGTGAACTGGCAGAGAAATCCTCGTAGTCATGTAGTTGTCTTAGAACACTTTGATAAGTCCAGTCTAATAAAATCACAACTTTTAATGGATTCTAAATTAAGAAATCCCTTGCAAATTATAGGAGTCCCCATTTTTCTGTATAGCCTTTTCCACCACAAATCAGGAGATTAACAATATCAACGACGATTTTAATTGGTAAGTATTAATAACTTTTTTCCAACAAAACGAGGATATCTCTGCCAGTTGACCAACCGGTGATGAATGGAGAGTAATAGGGGCATGATCAGCTGTGGGTTACTATACCCACGATGACAAGTGATTAAACAGGCTACCTTTCCATGGCATTTGGTGGAAACATTGAGCTTACTTGATCTTCAGTATAGTTAAACAAAAACATGTTTTACATTTTCTCAGACAATCCTATGTTAAATATATTGTCTTGCAGTGTCAGTCAACTCTATCCCTTTACAGAAGAATTCAATTATTGATCACCCCAAGTTTATTTTGAAGTCACCTTGACTTGTCTTATCTCTTTACAGAAGATTTCAAGAAATGTTCCTTCCAAGTTTATTTTCAAAGGATTCAGTGGTTTTAGAGAAAACTATTTAAAAATGCTAAACTACAAACACTAGACACAATATCAATACAAATTCCATATAGTCAATGGTAAGGAAATAGTGTCTTATTCCATATAGTCAATGGTAAGGAAATAGTGTCTTATTCCATATAGTCAATGGTAAGGAAATAGTGTCTTATTCCATATAGCCAATGGTAAGGAAATAGTGTCTTATTCCATATAGCCAATGGTAAGGAAATAGTGTCTTATTCCATAGTCAATGGTAAGGAAATAGTGTCTTATTCCATATAGTCAATGGTAAGGAAATAGTGTCTTATTCCATATAGCCAATGGTAAGGAAATAGTGTCTTATTCCATAGTCAATGGTAAGGAAATAGTGTCTTATTCCATATAGTCAACGGTAAGGAAATAATGTCTTATTCCATATAGTCAATGGTAAGGAAATAGTGTCTTATTCCATAGTCAATGGTAAGGAAATAGTGTCTTATTCCATATAGTCAATGGTAAGGAAATAGTGTCTTATTCCATATAGTCAATGGTAAGGAAATAGTGTCTTATTCCATAGTCAATGGTAAGGAAATAGTGTCTTATTCCATATAGTCAATGGTAAGGAAATAGTGTCTTATTCCATATAGTCAATGGTAAGGAAATAGTGTCTTATTCCATATAGTCAATGGTAAGGAAATAGTGTCTTATTCCATATAGTCAATGGTAAGGAAATAGTGTCTTATTCCATAAAGTCAATGGTAAGGAAATAGTGTCTTATTCCATAGTCAATGGTAAGGAAATAGTGTCTTATTCCATATAGTCAATGGTAAGGAAATAGTGTCTTATTCCATATAGTCAATGGTAAGGAAATAGTGTCTTATTCCATATAGTCAATGGCAAGGAAATAGTGTCTTATTCCATATAGTCAATGGTAAGGAAATAGTGTCTTATTCCATATAGTCAATGGTAAGGAAATAGTGTCTTATTCCATATAGTCAATGGTAAGGAAATAGTGTCTTATTCCATAAAGTCAATGGTAAGGAAATAGTGTCTTATTCCATATAGTCAATAGTAAGGAAATAGTGTCTTATTCCATAGTCAATGGTAAGGAAATAGTGTCTTATTCCATATAGTCAATGGTAAGGAAATAGTGTCTTATTCCATATAGTCAATGGTAAGGAAATAGTGTCTTATTCCATATAGTCAATGGTAAGGAAATAGTGTCTTATTCCATATAGTCAATAGTAAGGAAATAGTGTCTTATTCCATAGTCAATGGTAAGGAAATAGTGTCTTATTCCATATAGTCAATGGTAAGGAAATAGTGTCTTATTCCATAGTCAATGGTAAGGAAATAGTGTCTTATTCCATATAGTCAATGGTAAGGAAATAGTGTCTTATTCCATATAGTCAGTGGTAAGGAAATAGTGTCTTATTCCATATAGTCAATGGTAAGGAAATAGTGTCTTATTCCATATAGTCAATAGTAAGGAAATAGTGTCTTATTCCATATAGTCAATGGTAAGGAAATAGTGTCTTATTCCATATAGTCAATGGTAAGGAAATAGTGTCTTATTCCATATAGTCAATGGTAAGGAAATAGTGTCTTATTCCATATAGTCAATGGTAAGGAAATAGTGTCTTATTCCATATAGTCAATGGTAAGGAAATAGTGTCTTATTCCATATAGTCAATGGTAAGGAAATAGGGTCTTATTCCATATAGTCAATAGTAAGGAAATAGTGTCTTATTCCATAGTCAATGGTAAGGAAATAGTGTCTTATTCCATATAGTCAATGGTAAGGAAATAGTGTCTTATTCCATATAGTCAATGGTAAGGAAATAGTGTCTTATTCCATATAGTCAATGGTAAGGAAATAGTGTCTTATTCCATATAGTCAATGGTAAGGAAATAGTGTCTTATTCCATATAGTCAATGGTAAGGAAATAGTGTCTTATTCCATATAGTCAATGGTAAGGAAATAGTGTCTTATTCCATATAGTCAATGGTAAGGAAATGGTGTCTTATTCCATAGTCAATGGTAAGGAAATAGTGTCTTATTCCATATAGTCAATGGTAAGGAAATAGTGTCTTATTCCATAGTCAATGGTAAGGAAATAGTGTCTTATTCCATATAGTCAATGGTAAGGAAATAGTGTCTTATTCCATAGTCAATGGTAAGGAAATAGTGTCTTATTCCATATAGTCAATGGTAAGGAAATAGTGTCTTATTCCATACAGTCAATGGTAAGGAAATAGTGTCTTATTCCATATAGTCAATGGTAAGGAAATAGTGTCTTATTCCATATAGTCAATGGTAAGGAAATAGTGTCTTATTCCATAGTCAATGGTAAGGAAATAGTGTCTTATTCCATATAGTCAATGGTAAGGAAATAGTGTCTTATTCCATATAGTCAATGGTAAGGAAATAGTGTCTTATTCCATATAGTCAATGGTAAGGAAATAGTGTCTTATTCCATATAGTCAATGGTAAGGAAATAGTGTCTTATTCCATAGTCAATGGTAAGGAAATAGTGTCTTATTCCATAGTCAATGGTAAGGAAATAGTGTCTTATTCCATATAGTCAATGGTAAGGAAATAGTGTCTTATTCCATATAGTCAATGGTAAGGAAATAGTGTCTTATTCCATATAGTCAATGGCAAGGAAATAGTGTCTTATTCCATATAGTCAATGGTAAGGAAATAGTGTCTTATTCCATATAGTCAATGGTAAGGAAATAGTGTCTTATTCCATATAGTCAATGGTAAGGAAATAGTGTCTTATTCCATATAGTCAATGGTAAGGAAATAGTGTCTTATTCCATAGAGTCAATGGTAAGGAAATAGTGTCTTATTCCATATAGTCAATGGTAAGGAAATAGTGTCTTATTCCAAATAGTCAATGGTAAGGAAATAGTGTCTTATTCCATATAGTCAATGGTAAGGAAATAGTGTCTTATTTCATATAGTCAATGGTAAGGAAATAGTGTCTTATTCCATATAGTCAATGGTAAGGAAATAGTGTCTTATTCCATATAGTCAATGGTAAGGAAATAGTGTCTTATTCCATATAGTCAATGGTAAGGAAATAGTGTCTTATTCCATATAGTCAATGGTAAGGAAATAGTGTCTTATTCCATATAGTCAATGGTAAGGAAATAGTGTCTTATTCCATATAGTCAATGGTAAGGAAACAGTGTCTGATTCCATAGTCAATGGTAGGAAATAGTATCTTATTCCATATAGTCAATGGTAAAGAAATAGTGTCTTATTCCATATAGTCAATGGTAAGGAAATAGTGTCTTATTCCATATAGTCAATGGTAAGGAAATAGTGTCTTATTCCATATAGTCAATGGTAAGGAAATAGTGTCTTATTCCATATAGTCAATGGTAAGGAAATAGTGTCTTATTCCATAGTCAATGGTAAGGAAATAGTGTCTTATTCCATATAGTCAATGGTAAGGAAATAGTGTCTTATTCCATATAGTCAATGGTAAGGAAATAGTGTCTTATTCCATATAGTCAATGGTAAGGAAATAGTGTCTTATTCCATATAGTCAATGGTAAGGAAATAGTGTCTTATTCCATATAGTCAATGGTAAGGAAATAGTGTCTTATTCCATAGTCAATGGTAAGGAAATAGTGTCTTATTCCATAGTCAATGGTAAGGAAATAGTGTCTTATTCCATATAGTCAATGGTAAGGAAATAGTGTCTTATTCCATAGTCAATGGTAAGGAAATAGTGTCTTATTCCATATAGTCAATGGTAAGGAAATAGTGTCTTATTCCATATAGTCAATGGTAAGGAAATAGTGTCTTATTCCATATAGTCAATGGTAAGGAAATAGTGTCTTATTCCATATAGTCAATGGTAAGGAAATATTGTCTTATTCCATAGTCAATGGTAAGGAAATAGTGTCTTATTCCATATAGTCAATGGTAAGGAAATAGTGTCTTATTCCATATAGTCAATGGTAAGGAAATAGTGTCTTATTCCATAGTCAATGGCAGGGAAATAGTGTCTTATTCCATAGTCAATGGTAAGGAAATAGTGTCTTATTCCATATAGTCAATGGTAAGGAAATAGTATCTTATTCCATATAGTCAATGGTAAGGAAATAGTGTCTTATTCCATATAGTCAATGGTAAGGAAATAGTGTCTTATTCCATATAGTCAATGGTAAGGAAATAGTGTCTTATTCCATATAGTCAATGGTAAGGAAATAGTGTCTTATTCCATATAGTCAATGGTAAGGAAATAGTGTCTTATTCCATATAGTCAATGGTAAGGAAATAGTGTCTTATTCCATATAGTCAATGGTAAGGAAATAGTGTCTTATTCCATATAGTCAATGGTAAGGAAATAGTGTCTTATTCCATATAGTCAATGGTAAGGAAACAGTGTCTGATTCCATATAGTCAATGGTAAGGAAATAGTGTCTTATTCCATAGTCAATGGTAGGAAATAGTATCTTATTCCATATAGTCAATGGTAAAGAAATAGTGTCTTATTCCATATAGTCAATGGTAAGGAAATAGTGTCTTATTCCATATAGTCAATGGTAAGGAAATAGTGTCTTATTCCATATAGTCAATGGTAAGGAAATAGTGTCTTATTCCATAGTCAATGGTAAGGAAATAGTGTCTTATTCCATATAGTCAATGGTAAGGAAATAGTGTCTTATTCCATATAGTCAATGGTAAGGAAATAGTGTCTTATTCCATATAGTCAATGGTAAGGAAATAGTGTCTTATTCCATATAGTCAAAGGTAAGGAAATAGTATCTTATTCCATATAGTCAATGGTAAGGAAATAGTGTCTTATTCCACAGTCAATGGTAAGGAAATAGTGTCTTATTCCATATAGTCAATGGTAAGGAAATAGTGTCTTATTCCATATAGTCAATGGTAAGGAAATAGTGTCTTATTCCATATAGTCAATGGTAAGGAAATAGTGTCTTATTCCATATAGTCAATGGTAAAGAAATAGTGTCTTATTCCATATAGTCAATGGTAAGGAAATGGTGTCTTATTCCATAGTTAATGGTAAGGAAATAGTGTCTTATTCCATATAGTCAATGGTAAGGAAATAGTTTCTTATTCCATATAGTCAATGGTAAGGAAATAGTGTCTTATTCCATATAGTCAATGGTAAGGAAATAGTGTCTTATTCCATATAGTCAATGGTAAGGAAATAGTGTCTTATTCCATATAGTCAATGGTAAGGAAATAGTGTCTTATTCCATATAGTAAATAGTAAGGAAATAGTGTCTTATTCCATATAGTCAATGGTAAGGAAATAGTGTCTTATTCCAGTCAATGGTAAGGAAATAGTGTCTTATTCCATATAGTCAATGGTAAGGAAATAGTGTCTTATTCCATATAGTCAATGGTAAGGAAATAGTGTCTTATTCCATATAGTCAATGGTAAGGAAATAGTGTCTTATTCCATATAGTCAATGGTAAGGAAATAGTGTCTTATTCCATATAGTCAATGGTAAGGAAATAGTGTCTTATTCCATATAGTCAATGGTAAGGAAATAGTGTCTTATTCCATAGTCAATGGTAAGGAAATAGTGTCTTATTCCATAGTCAATGGTAAGGAAATAGTGTCTTATTCCATATAGTCAATGGTAAGGAAATAGTGTCTTATTCCACAGTCAATGGTAAGGAAATAGTGTCTTATTCCATATAGCCAATGGTAAGGAAATAGTGTCTTATTCCATATAGTCAATGGTAAGGAAATAGTGTCTTATTCCATATAGTCAATGGTAAGGAAATAGTGTCTTATTCCATATAGTCAATGGTAAGGAAATAGTGTCTTATTCCATATAGTCAATGGTAAGGAAATAGTGTCTTATTCCATATAGTCAATGGTAAGGAAATAGTGTCTTATTCCATATAGTCAATGGTAAGGAAATAGTGTCTTATTCCATATAGTCAATGGTAAGGAAATGGTGTCTTATTCCATAGTTAATGGTAAGGAAATAGTGTCTTATTCCATATAGTCAATGGTAAGGAAATAGTTTCTTATTCCATATAGTCAATGGTAAGGAAATAGTGTCTTATTCCATATAGTCAATGGTAAGGAAATAGTGTCTTATTCCATATAGTCAATGGTAAGGAAATAGTGTCTTATTCCATATAGTCAATGGTAAGGAAATAGTGTCTTATTCCATATAGTAAATAGTAAGGAAATAGTGTCTTATTCCATATAGTCAATGGTAAGGAAATAGTGTCTTATTCCAGTCAATGGTAAGGAAATAGTGTCTTATTCCATATAGTCAATGGTAAGGAAATAGTGTCTTATTCCATATAGTCAATGGTAAGGAAATAGTGTCTTATTCCATATAGTCAATGGTAAGGAAATAGTGTCTTATTCCATATAGTCAATGGTAAGGAAATAGTGTCTTATTCCATATAGTCAATGGTAAGGAAATAGTGTCTTATTCCATATAGTCAATGGTAAGGAAATAGTGTCTTATTCCATAGTCAATGGTAAGGAAATAGTGTCTTATTCCATAGTCAATGGTAAGGAAATAGTGTCTTATTCCATATAGTCAATGGTAAGGAAATAGTGTCTTATTCCATATAGTCAATGGTAAGGAAATAGTGTCTTATTCCATATAGTCAATGGTAAGGAAATAGTGTCTTATTCCATAGTCAATGGTAAGGAAATAGTGTCTTATTCCATAGTCAATGGTAAGGAAATAGTGTCTTATTCCATATAGTCAATGGTAAGGAAATAGTGTCTTATTCCACAGTCAATGGTAAGGAAATAGTGTCTTATTCCATATAGCCAATGGTAAGGAAATAGTGTCTTATTCCATATAGTCAATGGTAAGGAAATAGTGTCTTATTCCATATAGTCAATGGTAAGGAAATAGTGTCTTATTCCATATAGTCAATGGTAAGGAAATAGTGTCTTATTCCATATAGTCAATGGTAAGGAAATAGTGTCTTATTCCATATAGTCAATGGTAAGGAAATAGTGTCTTATTCCATAGTCAACGGTAAGGAAATAGTGTCTTATTCCATATAGTCAATGGTAAGGAAATAGTGTCTTATTCCATAGTCAATGGCAAGGCAATAGTGTCTTATTCCATAGTCAATGGTAAGGAAATAGTGTCTTATTCCATATAGTCAATGGTAAGGAAATAGTATCTTATTCCATATAGTCAATGGTAAGGAAATAGTGTCTTATTCCATATAGTCAATGGTAAGGAAATAGTGTCTTATTCCATATAGTCAATGGTAAGGAAATAGTGTCTTATTCCATAGTCAATGGTAAGGAAATAGTGTCTTATTCCATATAGTCAATGGTAAGGAAATAGTGTCTTATTCCATATAGTCAATGGTAAGGAAATAGTGTCTTATTCCATATAGTCAATGGTAAGGAAATAGTGTCTTATTCCATATAGTCAATGGTAAGGAAACATTGTCTGATTCCATAGTCAATGGTAGGAAATAGTATCTTATTCCATATAGTCAATGGTAAGGAAATAGTGTCTTATTCCATAGTCAATGGTAAGGAAATAGTGTCTTATTCCATATAGTCAATGGTAAGGAAATAGTGTCTTATTCCATATAGTCAATGGTAAGGAAATAGTGTCTTATTCCATATAGTCAATGGTAAGGAAATAGTGTCTTATTCCATATAGTCAATGGTAAGGAAATAGTGTCTTATTCCATATAGTCAATGGTAAGGAAATAGTATCTTATTCCATATAGTCAATGGTAAGGAAATAGTGTCTTATTCCATATAGTCAATGGTAAGGAAATAGTGTCTTATTCCATATAGTCAATGGTAAGGAAATGGTGTCTTATTCCATATAGTCAATGGTAAGGAAACATTGTCTGATTCCATAGTCAATGGTAGGAAATAGTATCTTATTCCATATAGTCAATGGTAAGGAAATAGTGTCTTATTCCATAGTCAATGGTAAGGAAATAGTGTCTTATTCCATAGTCAATGGTAAGGAAATAGTGTCTTATTCCAGTCAATGGTAAGGAAATAGTGTCTTATTCCATATAGTCAATGGTAAGGAAATAGTGTCTTATTCCATATAGTCAATGGTAAGGAAATAGTGTCTTATTCCATAGTCAATGGTAAGGAAATAGTGTCTTATTCCATATAGTCAATGGTAAGGAAATAGTGTCTTATTCCATATAGTCAATGGTAAGGAAATAGTGTCTTATTCCATATAGTCAATGGTAAGGAAATAGTGTCTTATTCCATATAGTCAATGGTAAGGAAATAGTGTCTTATTCCATATAGTCAATGGTAAGGAAATATTGTCTTATTCCATATAGTCAATGGTAAGGAAATAGTGTCTTATTCCATAGTCAACGGTAAGGAAATAGTGTCTTATTCCATATAGTCAATGGTAAGGAAATAGTGTCTTATTCCATAGTCAATGGCAAGGAAATAGTGTCTTATTCCATAGTCAATGGTAAGGAAATAGTGTCTTATTCCATATAGTCAATGGTAAGGAAATAGTATCTTATTCCATATAGTCAATGGTAAGGAAATAGTGTCTTATTCCATATAGTCAATGGTAAGGAAATAGTGTCTTATTCCATATAGTCAATGGTAAGGAAATAGTGTCTTATTCCATATAGTCAATGGTAAGGAAATAGTGTCTTATTCCATAGTCAATGGTAAGGAAATAGTGTCTTATTCCATATAGTCAATGGTAAGGAAATAGTGTCTTATTCCATATAGTCAATGGTAAGGAAATAGTGTCTTATTCCATATAGTCAATGGTAAGGAAACATTGTCTGATTCCATAGTCAATGGTAGGAAATAGTATCTTATTCCATATAGTCAATGGTAAGGAAATAGTGTCTTATTCCATAGTCAATGGTAAGGAAATAGTGTCTTATTCCATATAGTCAATGGTAAGGAAATAGTGTCTTATTCCATATAGTCAATGGTAAGGAAATAGTGTCTTATTCCATATAGTCAATGGTAAGGAAATAGTGTCTTATTCCATATAGTCAATGGTAAGGAAATAGTGTCTTATTCCATATAGTCAATGGTAAGGAAATAGTATCTTATTCCATATAGTCAATGGTAAGGAAATAGTGTCTTATTCCATAGTCAATGGTAAGGAAATAGTGTCTTATTCCATATAGTCAATGGTAAGGAAATAGTGTCTTATTCCATATAGTCAATGGTAAGGAAATAGTGTCTTATTCCAGTCAATGGTAAGGAAATAGTGTCTTATTCCATATAGTCAATGGTAAGGAAATAGTGTCTTATTCCATATAGTCAATGGTAAGGAAATAGTGTCTTATTCCATATAGTCAATGGTAAGGAAATAGTGTCTTATTCCATATAGTCAATGGTAAGGAAATAGTGTCTTATTCCATATAGTCAATGGTAAGGAAATAGTGTCTTATTCCATAGTCAATGGTAAGGAAATAGTGTCTTATTCCATAGTCAATGGTAAGGAAATAGTGTCTTATTCCATGTAGTCAATGGTAAGGAAATAATGTCTTATTCCATATAGTCAATAGTAAGGAAATAGTGTCTTATTCCATATAGTCAATGGTAAGGAAATAGTGTCTTATTCCATAGTCAATGGTAAGGAAATAGTGTCTTATTCCATAGTCAATGGTAAGGAAATAGTGTCTTATTCCATATAGTCAATGGTAAGGAAATAGTGTCTTATTCCATATAGTCAATGGTAAGGAAATAGTGTCTTATTCCACAGTCAATGGTAAGGAAATAGTGTCTTATTCCATATAGTCAATGGTAAGGAAATAGTGTCTTATTCCATATAGTCAATGGTAAGGAAATAGTGTCTTATTCCATATAGTCAATGGTAAGGAAATAGTGTCTTATTCCATATAGTCAATGGTAAGGAAATAGTGTCTTATTCCATATAGTCAATGGTAAGGAAATAGTGTCTTATTCCATATAGTCAATGGTAAGGAAATAGTGTCTTATTCCATATAGTCAATGGTAAGGAAATAGTGTCTTATTCCATATAGTCAATGGTAAGGAAATAGTGTCTTATTCCATATAGTCAATGGTAAGGAAATAGTGTCTTATTCCATATAGTCAATGGTAAGGAAATAGTGTCTTATTCCATATAGTCGATGGTAAGGAAATAGTGTCTTATTCCATATAGTCAATGGTAAGGAAATAGTGTCTTATTCCATATAGTCAATGGTAAGGAAATAGTGTCTTATTCCATATAGTCAATGGTAAGGAAATAGTGTCTTATTCCATATAGTCAATGGTAAGGAAATAGTGTCTTATTCCATATAGTCAATGGTAAGGAAATAGTGTCTTATTCCATAGTCAATGGTAAGGAAATAGTGTCTTATTCCATATAGTCAATGGTAAGGAAATAGTGTCTTATTCCATATAGTCAATGGTAAGGAAATAGTGTCTTATTCCATATAGTCAATGGTAAGGAAATAGTGTCTTATTCCATATAGTCAATGGTAAGGAAACATTGTCTGATTCCATAGTCAATGCTAGGAAATAGTATCTTATTCCATATAGTCAATGGTAAGGAAATAGTGTCTTATTCCATAGTCAATGGTAAGGAAATAGTGTCTTATTCCATATAGTCAATGGTAAGGAAATAGTGTCTTATTCCATATAGTCAATGGTAAGGAAATAGTGTCTTATTCCATATAGTCAATGGTAAGGAAATAGTGTCTTATTCCATATAGTCAATGGTAAGGAAATAGTGTCTTATTCCATATAGTCAATGGTAAGGAAATAGTATCTTATTCCATATAGTCAATGGTAAGGAAATAGTGTCTTATTCCATATAGTCAATGGTAAGGAAATAGTGTCTTATTCCATATAGTCAATGGTAAGGAAATGGTGTCTTATTCCATATAGTCAATGGTAAGGAAACATTGTCTGATTCCATAGTCAATGGTAGGAAATAGTATCTTATTCCATATAGTCAATGGTAAGGAAATAGTGTCTTATTCCATATAGTCAATGGTAAGGAAATAGTGTCTTATTCCATAGTCAATGGTAAGGAAATAGTGTCTTATTCCAGTCAATGGTAAGGAAATAGTGTCTTATTCCATATAGTCAATGGTAAGGAAATAGTGTCTTATTCCATATAGTCAATGGTAAGGAAATAGTGTCTTATTCCATAGTCAATGGTAAGGAAATAGTGTCTTATTCCATATAGTCAATGGTAAGGAAATAGTGTCTTATTCCATATAGTCAATGGTAAGGAAATAGTGTCTTATTCCATATAGTCAATGGTAAGGAAATAGTGTCTTATTCCATATAGTCAATGGTAAGGAAATAGTGTCTTATTCCATATAGTCAATGGTAAGGAAATAGTGTCTTATTCCATATAGTCAATGGTAAGGAAATAGTGTCTTATTCCATAGTCAACGGTAAGGAAATAGTGTCTTATTCCATATAGTCAATGGTAAGGAAATAGTGTCTTATTCCATAGTCAATGGCAAGGAAATAGTGTCTTATTCCATAGTCAATGGTAAGGAAATAGTGTCTTATTCCATATAGTCAATGGTAAGGAAATAGTATCTTATTCCATATAGTCAATGGTAAGGAAATAGTGTCTTATTCCATATAGTCAATGGTAAGGAAATAGTGTCTTATTCCATATAGTCAATGGTAAGGAAATAGTGTCTTATTCCATATAGTCAATGGTAAGGAAATAGTGTCTTATTCCATAGTCAATGGTAAGGAAATAGTGTCTTATTCCATATAGTCAATGGTAAGGAAATAGTGTCTTATTCCATATAGTCAATGGTAAGGAAATAGTGTCTTATTCCATATAGTCAATGGTAAGGAAATAGTGTCTTATTCCATATAGTCAATGGTAAGGAAACATTGTCTGATTCCATAGTCAATGGTAGGAAATAGTATCTCATTCCATATAGTCAATGGTAAGGAAATAGTGTCTTATTCCATAGTCAATGGTAAGGAAATAGTGTCTTATTCCATATAGTCAATGGTAAGGAAATAGTGTCTTATTCCATATAGTCAATGGTAAGGAAATAGTGTCTTATTCCATATAGTCAATGGTAAGGAAATAGTGTCTTATTCCATATAGTCAATGGTAAGGAAATAGTATCTTATTCCATATAGTCAATGGTAAGGAAATAGTGTCTTATTCCATATAGTCAATGGTAAGGAAATAGTGTCTTATTCCATATAGTCAATGGTAAGGAAATGGTGTCTTATTCCATATAGTCAATGGTAAGGAAACATTGTCTGATTCCATAGTCAATGGTAGGAAATAGTATCTTATTCCATATAGTCAATGGTAAGGAAATAGTGTCTTATTCCATAGTCAATGGTAAGGAAATAGTGTCTTATTCCATAGTCAATGGTAAGGAAATAGTGTCTTATTCCAGTCAATGGTAAGGAAATAGTGTCTTATTCCATATAGTCAATGGTAAGGAAATAGTGTCTTATTCCATATAGTCAATGGTAAGGAAATAGTGTCTTATTCCATAGTCAATGGTAAGGAAATAGTGTCTTATTCCATATAGTCAATGGTAAGGAAATAGTGTCTTATTCCATATAGTCAATGGTAAGGAAATAGTGTCTTATTCCATATAGTCAATGGTAAGGAAATAGTGTCTTATTCCATATAGTCAATGGTAAGGAAATAGTGTCTTATTCCATATAGTCAATGGTAAGGAAATAGTGTCTTATTCCATATAGTCAATGGTAAGGAAATAGTGTCTTATTCCATAGTCAACGGTAAGGAAATAGTGTCTTATTCCATATAGTCAATGGTAAGGAAATAGTGTCTTATTCCATAGTCAATGGCAAGGAAATAGTGTCTTATTCCATAGTCAATGGTAAGGAAATAGTGTCTTATTCCATATAGTCAATGGTAAGGAAATAGTATCTTATTCCATATAGTCAATGGTAAGGAAATAGTGTCTTATTCCATATTGTCAATGGTAAGGAAATAGTGTCTTATTCCATATAGTCAATGGTAAGGAAATAGTGTCTTATTCCATATAGTCAATGGTAAGGAAATAGTGTCTTATTCCATAGTCAATGGTAAGGAAATAGTGTCTTATTCCATATAGTCAATGGTAAGGAAATAGTGTCTTATTCCATATAGTCAATGGTAAGGAAATAGTGTCTTATTCCATATAGTCAATGGTAAGGAAATAGTGTCTTATTCCATATAGTCAATGGTAAGGAAACATTGTCTGATTCCATAGTCAATGGTAGGAAATAGTATCTTATTCCATATAGTCAATGGTAAGGAAATAGTGTCTTATTCCATAGTCAATGGTAAGGAAATAGTGTCTTATTCCATATAGTCAATGGTAAGGAAATAGTGTCTTATTCCATATAGTCAATGGTAAGGAAATAGTGTCTTATTCCATATAGTCAATGGTAAGGAAATAGTGTCTTATTCCATATAGTCAATGGTAAGGAAATAGTGTCTTATTCCATATAGTCAATGGTAAGGAAATAGTATCTTATTCCATATAGTCAATGGTAAGGAAATAGTGTCTTATTCCATAGTCAATGGTAAGGAAATAGTGTCTTATTCCATATAGTCAATGGTAAGGAAATAGTGTCTTATTCCATATAGTCAATGGTAAGGAAATAGTGTCTTATTCCATATAGTCAATGGTAAGGAAATAGTGTCTTATTCCATATAGTCAATGGTAAGGAAATAGTGTCTTATTCCATATAGTCAATGGTAAGGAAA
This sequence comes from Bathymodiolus brooksi, assembly GCA_963680875.1. Taxonomy (NCBI): domain Eukaryota; kingdom Metazoa; phylum Mollusca; class Bivalvia; order Mytilida; family Modiolidae; genus Bathymodiolus; species Bathymodiolus brooksi. Next base: position 174,253,123 of record OY804575.1, read on the forward strand.
TAGTGTCTTATTCCATATAGTCAATGGTAAGGAAATAGTGTCTTATTCCATATAGTCAATGGTAAGGAAATAGTGTCTTATTCCATATAGTCAATGGTAAGGAAATAGTGTCTTATTCCATATAGTCAATGGTAAGGAAATAGTATCTTATTCCATATAGTCAATGGTAAGGAAATAGTGTCTTATTCCATATAGTCAATGGTAAGGAAATAGTATCTTATTCCATATAGTCAATGGTAAGGAAATAGTGTCTTATTCCATATAGTCAATGGTAAGGAAATAGTGTCTTATTCCATATAGTCAATGGTAAGGAAATGGTGTCTTATTCCATATAGTCAATGGTAAGGAAACATTGTCTGATTCCATAGTCAATGGTAGGAAATAGTATCTTATTCCATATAGTCAATGGTAAGGAAATAGTGTCTTATTCCATAGTCAATGGTAAGGAAATAGTGTCTTATTCCATAGTCAATGGTAAGGAAATAGTGTCTTATTCCAGTCAATGGTAAGGAAATAGTGTCTTATTCCATATAGTCAATGGTAAGGAAATAGTGTCTTATTCCATATAGTCAATGGTAAGGAAATAGTGTCTTATTCCATAGTCAATGGTAAGGAAATAGTGTCTTATTCCATATAGTCAATGGTAAGGAAATAGTGTCTTATTCCATATAGTCAATGGTAAGGAAATAGTGTCTTATTCCATATAGTCAATGGTAAGGAAATAGTGTCTTATTCCATATAGTCAATGGTAAGGAAATAGTGTCTTATTCCATATAGTCAATGGTAAGGAAATAGTGTCTTATTCCATATAGTCAATGGTAAGGAAATAGTGTCTTATTCCATAGTCAACGGTAAGGAAATAGTGTCTTATTCCATATAGTCAATGGTAAGGAAATAGTGTCTTATTCCATAGTCAATGGCAAGGAAATAGTGTCTTATTCCATAGTCAATGGTAAGGAAATAGTGTCTTATTCCATATAGTCAATGGTAAGGAAATAGTATCTTATTCCATATAGTCAATGGTAAGGAAATAGTGTCTTATTCCATATTGTCAATGGTAAGGAAATAGTGTCTTATTCCATATAGTCAATGGTAAGGAAATAGTGTCTTATTCCATATAGTCAATGGTAAGGAAATAGTGTCTTATTCCATAGTCAATGGTAAGGAAATAGTGTCTTATTCCATATAGTCAATGGTAAGGAAATAGTGTCTTATTCCATATAGTCAATGGTAAGGAAATAGTGTCTTATTCCATATAGTCAATGGTAAGGAAATAGTGTCTTATTCCATATAGTCAATGGTAAGGAAACATTGTCTGATTCCATAGTCAATGGTAGGAAATAGTATCTTATTCCATATAGTCAATGGTAAGGAAATAGTGTCTTATTCCATAGTCAATGGTAAGGAAATAGTGTCTTATTCCATATAGTCAATGGTAAGGAAATAGTGTCTTATTCCATATAGTCAATGGTAAGGAAATAGTGTCTTATTCCATATAGTCAATGGTAAGGAAATAGTGTCTTATTCCATATAGTCAATGGTAAGGAAATAGTGTCTTATTCCATATAGTCAATGGTAAGGAAATAGTATCTTATTCCATATAGTCAATGGTAAGGAAATAGTGTCTTATTCCATAGTCAATGGTAAGGAAATAGTGTCTTATTCCATATAGTCAATGGTAAGGAAATAGTGTCTTATTCCATATAGTCAATGGTAAGGAAATAGTGTCTTATTCCATATAGTCAATGGTAAGGAAATAGTGTCTTATTCCATATAGTCAATGGTAAGGAAATAGTGTCTTATTCCATATAGTCAATGGTAAGGAAATAGTGTCTTATTCCATATAGTCAATGGTAAGGAAATAGTGTCTTATTCCATATAGTCAATGGTAAGGAAATAGTGTCTTATTCCATATAGTCAATGGTAAGGAAATAGTGTCTTATTCCATAGTCAATGGTAAGGAAATAGTGTCTTATTCCATAGTCAATGGTAAGGAAATAGTGTCTTATTCCATATAGTCAATGGTAAGGAAATAATGTCTTATTCCATATAGTCAATAGTAAGGAAATAGTGTCTTATTCCATATAGTCAATGGTAAGGAAATAGTGTCTTATTCCATAGTCAATGGTAAGGAAATAGTGTCTTATTCCATAGTCAATGGTAAGGAAATAGTGTCTTATTCCATATAGTCAATGGTAAGGAAATAGTGTCTTATTCCATATAGTCAATGGTAAGGAAATAGTGTCTTATTCCACAGTCAATGGTAAGGAAATAGTGTCTTATTCCATATAGTCAATGGTAAGGAAATAGTGTCTTATTCCATATAGTCAATGGTAAGGAAATAGTGTCTTATTCCATATAGTCAATGGTAAGGAAATAGTGTCTTATTCCATATAGTCAATGGTAAGGAAATAGTGTCTTATTCCATATAGTCAATGGTAAGGAAATAGTGTCTTATTCCATATAGTCAATGGTAAGGAAATAGTGTCTTATTCCATATAGCCAATGGTAAGGAAATAGTGTCTTATTCCATATAGTCAATGGTAAGGAAATAGTGTCTTATTCCATATAGTCAATGGTAAGGAAATAGTGTCTTATTCCATATAGTCAATGGTAAGGAAATAGTGTCTTATTCCATATAGTCAATGGAAAGGAAATAGTGTCTTATTCCATATAGTCAATGGTAAGGAAATAGTGTCTTATTCCATATAGTCAATGGTAAGGAAATAGTGTCTTATTCCATATAGTCAATGGTAAGGAAATAGTGTCTTATTCCATATAGTCAATGGTAAGGAAATAGTGTCTTATTCCATAGTCAATGGTAAGGAAATAATGTCTTATTCCATATAGTCAATGGTAAGGAAATAGTGTCTTATTCCATATAGTCAATAGTAAGGAAATAGTGTCTTATTCCATATAAAAAAATATAAGGGGTAAGGAGTTATGTGTTTAGTGCCACTTTCAACAATATTTCCTATTATATTGTGGCTGGTAAGGAAAGAGTGTCTTGTGTATATTACACAATACACTATTTTCATATCATTGGCTGTATGGAATTTTTATCTATGTAGTGTCTAGAGCCTAGTGTCAAACTATGTCCTATGGTGGAGGTCATCTTTGATTTCAGATTAACACAAAAGTTGTAGAGAACCATCCCATGATCATTTGTTTAGTTTGGGTTCAATGCAGTTTCTAAGAAGATGCTTTTTAAAACATTTCTTGACATTGGGTCATATGTCAAACTATTCTATGTCATGATCTTGGGACTATTATGATCAGTTTTAAATAAAACAAAAAATATGAATGTGTATAACACCTGAAACCAGATATTAATCTGATTCTGTATCATTCACCTGGAAAAATATTAGACATTTAACCAAATTTAAACACCATATTTGTCAAATTAGACCTACTTGGCAAAATTTTAACCAGGAACAACTATACATGTTATATATGTAAAATAACTAATTAACTTGAAACAACAATTCAAATGTTAAGATCTTTTTTTAGAAATGGCAGCCATCTAGAGATTGGCACTGTCAGACATATAATATATTTGAAAAGGAATTGCCAAAGAACCATTCCAGCTGAGGTTTTCTTCTAAATTTGAGCCAGTGGTATCTGTCAAGATTATTTAGATTTTTGTCCAGACTTTTTTCAGTTGAAGCAAACCTGTGCCATTGTTTTTATTATTTGTTTATATCTCCATTGGAAATCCAGTTTTCAACAGGAGATGGTTGAAATCATCTTTACTGATTTAAAACCACTTCACCCTATTTGGTAATGGTAGTCACCTTGGATCCAGAGCAAGATTGTCAAGAGATTATTTTCAAAGAGTATCATCCAAAAAACATCAAATCAGAGTTTCCGAAATAAAAATTCATCAGAATATAATTCTAACATGTGGAAAACTAAGCAGGAAGATGTAAAGTTGCCACATGATGGCAAACACTCCCCTTTTGTCAGATTAACTAAAATTGTATCAAAGAAAGATTAAGGCTCTATTCAAGGGGTTCAATAAATACATGTTTCACGATGGTCACTTGTTCATTGTAAAATATTCTTTATCCCTTGATCCTGTTTAATAATATGAAAAGAAAGTTTAAACAGTGATGGTCAACAATTCTACCAGCACCAACAAAACGAACATTCACCCCTCACCTCAACTCACTGAACATAAAAAGGACGATAACATATGACATTCTATATCCAGGACCTGGCTTGTGACATGTTTCTTGTATCTGTGTCAGTAGTGACATGTTTCTTGTATCTGTGTCAGTAGTGACATGTTTCTTGTATCTGTGTCAGTAGTGACATGTTTCTTGTATCTGTGTCAGTAGTGACATGTTTCTTGTATCTGTGTCAGTAGTGACATGTTTCTTGTATCTGTCAGTAGTGACATGTTTCTTGTAGTATCTGTGTCAGTAGTGACATGTTTCTTGTATCTGTGTCAGTAGTGACATGTTTCTTGTATCTGTGTCAGTAGTGACATGTTTCTTGTATCTGTGTCAGTAGTGACATGTTTCTTGTATCTGTGTCAGTAGTGACATGTTTCTTGTAGTATCTGTGTCAGTAGTGACATGTTTCTTGTATCTGTGTCAGTAGTGACATGTTTCTTGTATCTGTGTCAGTAGTGACATGTTTCTTGTATCTGTGTCAGTAGTGACATGTTTCTTGTATCTGTGTCAGTAGTGACATGTTTCTTGTATCTGTGTCAGTAGTGACATGTTTCTTGTATCTGTGTCAGTAGTGACATGTTTCTTGTATCTGTGTCAGTAGTGACATGTTTCTTGTATCTGTGTCAGTAGTGACATGTTTCTTGTATCTGTGTCAGTAGTGACATGTTTCTTGTAGTATCTGTGTCAGTAGTGACATGTTTCTTGTATCTGTGTCAGTAGTGACATGTTTCTTGTATCTGTGTCAGTAGTGACATGTTTCTTGTATCTGTGTCAGTAGTGACATGTTTCTTGTATCTGTGTCAGTAGTGACATGTTTCTTGTATCTGTGTCAGTAGTGACATGTTTCTTGTATCTGTGTCAGTAGTGACATGTTTCTTGTATCTGTGTCAGTAGTGACATGTTTCTTGTATCTGTGTCAGTAGTGACATGTTTCTTGTATCTGTGTCAGTAGTATATATATAAGATTTATTTTCTTGTAGTACCCTACAGTAAATGTACAAAAACATCAACAACAAGGTTGGTTCTATATAAAAAATATTTTATTGCACTTTTAACGAAGTTTTTCCAGCAATAACATTGTGGGAGAAAAAATGTATGTTAATACATATTTTTTATTGGCATTTCCAAATTTATAAGCAATATATTTTCAAAGTGTTGGTGGGTAGTAATTTAGCTTATTCAATGAACCACTCAAGATAGGGTCTGAGGAGTATTTCAATATACAAATGAAAGTTGTAGAGATAAACCGTTCTGGGATTTTTTTTTATCTATGGGGAATGATCAATTAACTTTTACAGGGAGGGGGTCTATGTTTTTTTTTTAAAAATTAAGTTGCCAATTTTTATAGCAAAATAAATTTGACCTTTGGAAAAAGGGAGGGGTACCCCACATCAAAGTTAAATGGTTGGTCCCTAAAAATAAAATAGAATAACTTGATAAAGGTTGACCAAAAAAGTATAGCTTATTGTTGTAATATGTCTGATTATTTTGTCCTTTCACTGTTTTCTCTTGAAAGAAAGAAACCATTTAATTATTTACCCCTACTGATGAATGTTTGTTGGGATAAACTTTCATTGTTATAGTAGGAAAAATAATTTTGTTTTCACAAAACTTCATGGATTTATTATATGACAGATTTTTAATTACATTGTGAGAAGGTAGAATCTTATTGTTATGGTATGGGTGGAATCTGTATAACTTATTTCACCTGTAATTAACAAATAATATACAATAAACAAAAAGTCAGTGCCCCCATCTTTTTTTAAACAATGACCATCTACCATAATTACCTTTTTTTCAAAAGCAGATTAGAAGGCAATACCCAGTTGATATTGTGAATTGTCATACTCATTAAAAAGTGTTTACTTGTAAATAATTGGAAACTTGGTCAAAATCCTGCTATTTGACGACTTTGTCACAAACATGATCATGATAATGGGTGAGGATCAAAGTTCACACCCAAATCATTTAGGTCTGCATATAAAAGTGTGCTGTCAAAACTTATCATTGGAAACAACTCTAAGACAAATTAATTAGTTTTTATGTAACAAACTTTTTGTTTAAATCTACAACTATACATTATTTTCCATTTAAAGAATAATTTATCTATCTAATTAGCAGTCACTTTCAATAATAAGATACATAATTAACTTGATAGAGTGTAAGTAATTTCTTATTGATTATCTACTAAATACAAAGAATTGTATTATTAAATAACACTGAACTAATTAGCAGAATAAATGCTTTGTTTTTGTGAAAATAAAAATTAGAAATACCCCACCATATATTCTGTCTTTGTCTTGATTCATTTCTATTTTTAATATGAATCCAACTATATACAAATCTCCTTTTAGAATTATTATTATTATGCATTATATTCAAATAAACTGCTAAAAACTCAAATTTGATTGATTGGTGTTTAATGCCAACGTTAGCAGTATTTCAGCTATATTGTGGTGTGAAATTTGAACTTAACCTACATTGTATATTTGGAATATAAAAGTTATAGATTGTGTTGAAAGATCTTTGTAATTATAGTGAAGACAAATTCTGCCTCTATCTGGTAGAGACAATTAATACAGAAAGATAAGATATTTTTCTAATTTTCTAATTTAAAAGATAAGATATTTTTCTAATTTTCTAATCTTGGAAATCTCATGTTTTATGAACAACCACTTTTATTGCAAAATAACAAATATTGATAATATTAAGAACACTCTGACAAAAATTTAAAAAAATCTTCTGCTTTATCTAATGTCCAACCAAACATTGAAGGACTTTTCACAATTTTGATATATTTTGAAAGCAAATCTTGTCCTATGACCTTTGCATTAAAGTCTAGTGTTGTCTCCCCTTGTAACTGGCAATACCAGTAGCACATTTCACCAGCATAAATCATACTGAGTAGATGTGTATCACTAAATATACCTGAAAAGATGAAAGAAAAAATATCAAACTTTCTGTGCTGCACAAGACATACCAATAAGTTACTTATGTTTATATTGAACCAGCCAATCAAATGCTGCTATATTAGTATGAAAGGATATGGGTGAAAATGAATATGAGAGACTAGACACAAATTAAAGTAAAGTAACAGTGCTTTTATTGCTGTTCTACATTTCACAGTCAAAGTAGCATAACTGATCTTCTAAAATGAGTGTGAGACAGTCTAACATAACTGATCTTCTAAAATGAGTGTGAGACAGTCTAACATAACTGATCTTCTAAAATGAGTGTGAGACAGTCTAACATAACTCATCTTCTAAAATGAGTGTGAGACAGTCTAACATAACTCATCTTCTAAAATTAGTGTGAGACAGTCTAACATAACTGATCTTCTAAAATGAGTGTGAGACAGTCTAACATAACTCATCTTCTAAAATGAGTGTGAGACAGTCTAACATAACTGATCTTCTAAAATGAGTGTGAGACAGTCTAACATAACTGATCTTCTAAAATGAGTGTGAGACAGTCTAACATAACTGATCTTCTAAAATGAGTGTGAGACAGTCTAACATAACTCATCTTCTAAAATGAGTGTGAGACAGTCTAACATAACTGATCTTCTAAAATGAGTGTGAGACAGTCTAACATAACTGATCTTCTAAAATGAGTGTGAGACAGTCTAACATAACTCATCTTCTAAAATGAGTGTGAGACAGTCTAACATAACTGATCTTCTAAAATGAGTGCGAGACAGTCTAACATAACTCATCTTCTAAAATGAGTGTGAGACAGTCTAACATAACTGATCTTCTAAAATGAGTGTGAGACAGTCTAACATAACTGATCTTCTAAAATTAGTGCGAGACAGTCTAACATAACTCATCTTCTAAAATGAGTGTGAGACAGTCTAACATAACTGATCTTCTAAAATGAGTGTGAGACAGTCTAACATAACTGATCTTCTAAAATGAGTGTGAGACAGTCGAACATAACTCATCTTCTAAAATGATTGTGAGACAGTCTAACATAACTGATCTTCTAAAATGAGTGTGAGACAGTCTAACATAACTGATCTTCTAAAATGAGTGTGAGACAGTCTAACATAACTGATCTTCTAAAATGAGTGTGAGACAGTCTAACATAACTGATCTTCTAAAATGAGTGTGAGACAGTCTAACATAACTGATCTTCTAAAATGAGTGTGAGACAGTCTAACATAACTGATCTTCTAAAATTAGTGTGAGACAGTCTAACATAACTGATCTTCTAAAATGAGTGTGAGACAGTCGAACATAACTGATCTTCTAAAATGATTGTGAGACAGTCTAACATAACTGATCTTCTAAAATGAGTGCGAGACAGTCTAACATAACTCATCTTCTAAAATGAGTGTGAGACAGTCTAACATAACTCATCTTCTAAAATGAGTGTGAGACAGTCTAACATAACTGATCTTCTAAAATTAGTGCGAGACAGTCTAACATAACTCATCTTCTAAAATGAGTGTGAGACAGTCTAACATAACTGATCTTCTAAAATGAGTGTGAGACAGTCTAACATAACTCATCTTCTAAAATTAGTGTGAGACAGTCTAACATAACTGATCTTCTAAAATGAGTGTGAGACAGTCGAACATAACTCATCTTCTAAAATGATTGTGAGACAGTCTAACATAACTGATCTTCTAAAATGAGTGTGAGACAGTCTAACATAACTGATCTTCTAAAATGAGTGTGAGACAGTCTAACATAACTGATCTTCTAAAATGAGTGTGAGACAGTCTAACATAACTCATCTTCTAAAATGAGTGTGAGACAGTCTAACATAACTCATCTTCTAAAATGAGTGTGAGACAGTCTAACATAACTGATCTTCTAAAATGAGTGTGAGACAGTCTAACATAACTGATCTTCTAAAATTAGTGTGAGACAGTCTAACATAACTGATCTTCTAAAATGAGTGTGAGACAGTCGAACATAACTGATCTTCTAAAATGATTGTGAGACAGTCTAACATAACTGATCTTCTAAAATGAGTGTGAGACAGTCTAACATAACTGATCTTCTAAAATTAGTGTGAGACAGTCTAACATAACTCATCTTCTAAAATGAGTGTGAGACAGTCTAACATAACTGATCTTCTAAAATGAGTGTGAGACAGTCTAACATGACTGATCTTCTAAAATGAGTGTGAGACAGTCTAACATAACTCATCTTCTAAAATGAGTGTGAGACAGTCTAACATAACTCATCTTCTAAAATGAGTGCGAGACAGTCTAACATAACTCATCTTCTAAAATGAGTGTGAGACAGTCTAACATAACTCATCTTCTAAAATGAGTGTGAGACAGTCTAACATAACTGATCTTCTAAAATTAGTGCGAGACAGTCTAACATAACTCATCTTCTAAAATGAGTGTGAGACAGTCTAACATAACTGATCTTCTAAAATGAGTGTGAGACAGTCTAACATAACTGATCTTCTAAAATGAGTGTGAGACAGTCTAACATAACTGATCTTCTAAAATGAGTGTGAGACAGTCTAACATAACTGATCTTCTAAGATGAGTGTGAGACAGTCTAACATAACTGATCTTCTAAAATTAGTGTGAGACAGTCTAACATAACTCATCTTCTAAAATGAGTGTGAGACAGTCGAACATAACTGATCTTCTAAAATGATTGTGAGACAGTCTAACATAACTGATCTTCTAAAATGAGTGTGAGACAGTCTAACATAACTGATCTTCTAAAATGAGTGTGAGACAGTCTAACATAACTGATCTTCTAAAATGAGTGTGAGACAGTCTAACATAACTGATCTTCTAAAATGAGTGTGAGACAGTCTAACATAACTGATCTTCTAAAATGAGTGTGAGACAGTCTAACATAACTTATCTTCTAAAATGAGTGTGAGACAGTCTAACATAACTGATCTTCTAAAATTAGTGCGAGACAGTCTAACATAACTCATCTTCTAAAATGAGTGTGAGACAGTCTAACATAACTCATCTTCTAAAATGAGTGTGAGACAGTCTAACATAACTGATCTTCTAAAATGAGTGTGAGACAGTCTAACATAACTCATCTTCTAAAATGAGTGTGAGACAGTCTAACATAACTGATCTTCTAAAATGAGTGCGAGACAGTCTAACATAACTCATCTTCTAAAATGAGTGTGAGACAGTCTAACATAACTGATCTTCTAAAATGAGTGTGAGACAGTCTAACATAACTGATTTTCTAAAATTAGTGCGAGACAGTCTAACATAACTCATCTTCTAAAATGAGTGTGAGACAGTCTAACATAACTCATCTTCTAAAATGAGTGTGAGACAGTCTAACATAACTGATTTTCTAAAATGAGTGTGAGACAGCCTAACATAACTGATCTTCTAAAATGAGTGTGAGACAGTCTAACATAACTGATCTTCTAAAATGAGTGTGAGACAGTCTAACATAACTCATCTTCTAAAATGAGTGTGAGACAGTCTAACATAACTGATCTTCTAAAATGAGTGCGAGACAGTCTAACATAACTCATCTTCTAAAATGAGTGTGAGACAGTCTAACATAACTGATCTTCTAAAATGAGTGTGAGACAGTCTAACATAACTCATCTTCTAAAATTAGTGCGAGACAGTCTAACATAACTCATCTTCTAAAATGAGTGTGAGACAGTCTAACATAACTCATCTTCTAAAATGAGTGTGAGACAGTCTAACATAACTGATTTTCTAAAATGAGTGTGAGACAGCCTAACATAACTGATCTTCTAAAATGAGTGTGAGACAGTCTAACATAACTGATCTTCTAAAATGAGTGTGAGACAGTCTAACATAACTGATCTTCTAAAATGAGTGTGAGACAGTCTAACATAACTCATCTTCTAAGATGAGTGTGAGACAGTCTAACATAACTCATCTTCTAAAATGAGTGTGAGACAGTCTAACATACCTGATCTTCTAAAATTAGTGTGAGACAGTCTAACATAACTCATCTTCTAAAATGAGTGTGAGACAGTCTAACATAACTCATCTTCTAAAATGAGTGTGAGACAGTCTAACATAACTGATCTTCTAAAATTAGTGTGAGACAGTCTAACATAACTCATCTTCTAAAATGAGTGTGAGACAGTCTAACATAACTGATCTTCTAAAATGAGTGCGAGACAGTCTAACATAACTGATCTTCTAAAATGAGTGTGAGACAGTCTAACATAACTCATCTTCTAAAATGAGTGTGAGACAGTCTAACATAACTCATCTTCTAAAATGAGTGTGAGACAGTCTAACATAACTCATCTTCTAAAATGAGTGCGAGACAGTCTAACATAACTCATCTTCTAAAATGAGTGTGAGACAGTCTAACATAACTGATCTTCTAAAATGAGTGTGAGACAGTCTAACATAACTGATTTTCTAAAATTAGTGCGAGACAGTCTAACATAACTCATCTTCTAAAATGAGTGTGAGACAGTCTAACATAACTCATCTTCTAAAATGAGTGTGAGACAGTCTAACATAACTGATTTTCTAAAATGAGTGTGAGACAGCCTAACATAACTCATCTTCTAAAATGAGTGTGAGACAGTCTAACATAACTGATCTTCTAAAATGAGTGTGAGACAGTCTAACATAACTCATCTTCTAAAATGAGTGTGAGACAGTCTAACATAACTGATCTTCTAAAATGAGTGCGAGACAGTCTAACATAACTGATCTTCTAAAATGAGTGTGAGACAGTCTAACATAACTCATCTTCTAAAATGAGTGTGAGACAGTCTAACATAACTCATCTTCTAAAATGAGTGTGAGACAGTCTAACATAACTGATTTTCTAAAATGAGTGTGAGACAGCCTAACATAACTGATCTTCTAAAATGAGTGTGAGACAGTCTAACATAACTGATCTTCTAAAATGAGTGTGAGACAGTCTAACATAACTGATCTTCTAAAATGAGTGTGAGACAGTCTAACATAACTCATCTTCTAAGATGAGTGTGAGACAGTCTAACATAACTCATCTTCTAAAATGAGTGTGAGACAGTCTAACATACCTGATCTTCTAAAATTAGTGTGAGACAGTCTAACATAACTCATCTTCTAAAATGAGTGTGAGACAGTCTAACATAACTCATCTTCTAAAATGAGTGTGAGACAGTCTAACATAACTGATCTTCTAAAATTAGTGTGAGACAGTCTAACATAACTCATCTTCTAAAATGAGTGTGAGACAGTCTAACATAACTGATCTTCTAAAATGAGTGTGAGACAGTCTAACATAACTGATCTTCTAAAATGAGTGTGAGACAGTCTAACATAACTCATCTTCTAAAATGAGTGTGAGACAGTCTAACATAACTCATCTTCTAAAATGAGTGTGAGACAGTCTAACATAACTCATCTTCTAAAATGAGTGTGAGACAGTCTAACATAACTGATCTTCTAAAATGAGTGTGAGACAGTCTAACATAACTGATCTTCTAAGATGAGTGTGAGACAGTCTAACATAACTGATCTTCTAAAATTAGTGTGAGACAGTCTAACATAACTGATCTTCTAAAATGAGTGTGAGACAGTCTAACATAACTGATCTTCTAAAATGAGTGTGAGACAGTCTAACATAACTGATCTTCTAAAATGAGTGTAAGACAGTCTAACATAACTCATCTTCTAAAATGAGTGTGAGACAGTCTAACATACCTGATCTTCTAAAATGAGTGTGAGACAGTCTAACATAACTCATCTTCTAAAATGAGTGTGAGACAGTCTAACATAACTCATCTTCTAAAATGAGTGTGAGACAGTCTAACATAACTGATCTTCTAAAATTAGTGTGAGACAGTCTAACATAACTGATCTTCTAAAATGAGTGTGAGACAGTCTAACATAACTGATCTTCTAAAATGAGTGCGAGACAGTCTAACATAACTGATCTTCTAAAATGAGTGTGAGACAGTCTAACATAACTCATCTTCTAAAATGAGTGTGAGACAGTCTAACATAACTCATCTTCTAAAATGAGTGTGAGACAGTCTAACATAACTGATCTTCTAAAATGAGTGTGAGACAGTCTAACATAACTGATCTTCTAAAATGAGTGTGAGACAGTCTAACATAACTGATCTTCTAAGATGAGTGTGAGACAGTCTAACATAACTGATCTTCTAAAATTAGTGTGAGACAGTCTAACATAACTGATCTTCTAAAATGAGTGTGAGACAGTCTAACATTACTGATCTTCTAAAATGAGTGTGAGACAGTCTAACATTACTGATCTTCTAAAATGAGTGCGAGACAGTCTAACATAACTCATCTTCTAAAATGAGTGTGAGACAGTCTAACATAACTGATCTTCTAAAATGAGTGTGAGACAGTCTAACATAACTGATTTTCTAAAATTAGTGCGAGACAGTCTAACATAACTCATCTTCTAAAATGAGTGTGAGACAGTCTAACATAACTCATCTTCTAAAATGAGTGTGAGACAGTCTAACATAACTGATTTTCTAAAATGAGTGTGAGACAGCCTAACATAACTGATCTTCTAAAATGAGTGTGAGACAGTCTAACATAACTGATCTTCTAAAATGAGTGTGAGACAGTCTAACATAACTCATCTTCTAAAATGAGTGTGAGACAGTCTAACATAACTGATCTTCTAAAATGAGTGCGAGACAGTCTAACATAACTCATCTTCTAAAATGAGTGTGAGACAGTCTAACATAACTCATCTTCTAAAATGAGTGTGAGACAGTCTAACATAACTGATCTTCTAAAATTAGTGCGAGACAGTCTAACATAACTCATCTTCTAAAATGAGTGTGAGACAGTCTAACATAACTGATCTTCTAAAATGAGTGTGAGACAGTCTAACATAACTGATCTTCTAAAATGAGTGTGAGACAGTCTAACATAACTCATCTTCTAAGATGAGTGTGAGACAGTCTAACATAACTCATCTTCTAAAATGAGTGTGAGACAGTCTAACATACCTGATCTTCTAAAATTAGTGTGAGACAGTCTAACATAACTCATCTTCTAAAATGAGTGTGAGACAGTCTAACATAACTCATCTTCTAAAATGAGTGTGAGACAGTCTAACATAACTGATCTTCTAAAATTAGTGTGAGACAGTCTAACATAACTCATCTTCTAAAATGAGTGTGAGACAGTCTAACATAACTGATCTTCTAAAATGAGTGCGAGACAGTCTAACATAACTGATCTTCTAAAATGAGTGTGAGACAGTCTAACATAACTCATCTTCTAAAATGAGTGTGAGACAGTCTAACATAACTCATCTTCTAAAATGAGTGTGAGACAGTCTAACATAACTCATCTTCTAAAATGAGTGTGAGACAGTCTAACATAACTGATCTTCTAAAATGAGTGTGAGACAGTCTAACATAACTGATCTTCTAAGATGAGTGTGAGACAGTCTAACATAACTGATCTTCTAAAATTAGTGTGAGACAGTCTAACATAACTGATCTTCTAAAATGAGTGTGAGACAGTCTAACATAACTGATCTTCTAAAATGAGTGTGAGACAGTCTAACATAACTGATCTTCTAAAATGAGTGTAAGACAGTCTAACATAACTGATCTTCTAAAATGAGTGTGAGACAGTCTAACATAACTGATCTTCTAAGATGAGTGTGAGACAGTCTAACATAACTGATCTTCTAAAATGAGTGCGAGACAGTCTAACATAACTGATCTTCTAAAATGAATGTGAGACAGTCTAACATAACTGATCTTCTAAAATGAGTGTGAGACAGTCTAACATAACTGATCTTCTAAAATGAGTGTGAGACAGTCTAACATAACTGATCTTCTAAAATGAATGTGAGACAGTCTAACATAACTGATTTTCTAAAATGAGTGTGAGACAGCCTAACATAACTGATCTTCTAAAATGAGTGTGAGACAGTCTAACATAACTGATCTTCTAAAATGAGTGTGAGACAGTCTAACATAACTGATCTTCTAAAATGAGTGTGAGACAGTCTAACATAACTCATCTTCTAAGATGAGTGTGAGACAGTCTAACATAACTCATCTTCTAAAATGAGTGTGAGACAGTCTAACATACCTGATCTTCTAAAATTAGTGTGAGACAGTCTAACATAACTCATCTTCTAAAATGAGTGTGAGACAGTCTAACATAACTCATCTTCTAAAATGAGTGTGAGACAGTCTAACATAACTGATCTTCTAAAATTAGTGTGAGACAGTCTAACATAACTCATCTTCTAAAATGAGTGTGAGACAGTCTAACATAACTGATCTTCTAAAATGAGTGCGAGACAGTCTAACATAACTGATCTTCTAAAATGAGTGTGAGACAGTCTAACATAACTCATCTTCTAAAATGAGTGTGAGACAGTCTAACATAACTCATCTTCTAAAATGAGTGTGAGACAGTCTAACATAACTCATCTTCTAAAATGAGTGTGAGACAGTCTAACATAACTGATCTTCTAAAATGAGTGTGAGACAGTCTAACATAACTGATCTTCTAAGATGAGTGTGAGACAGTCTAACATAACTCATCTTCTAAAATTAGTGTGAGACAGTCTAACATAACTGATCTTCTAAAATGAGTGTGAGACAGTCTAACATAACTGATCTTCTAAAATGAGTGTGAGACAGTCTAACATAACTGATCTTCTAAAATGAGTGCGAGACAGTCTAACATAACTCATCTTCTAAAATGAGTGTGAGACAGTCTAACATAACTGATCTTCTAAAATGAGTGTGAGACAGTCTAACATAACTGATTTTCTAAAATTAGTGCGAGACAGTCTAACATAACTCATCTTCTAAAATGAGTGTGAGACAGTCTAACATAACTCATCTTCTAAAATGAGTGTGAGACAGTCTAACATAACTGATTTTCTAAAATGAGTGTGAGACAGCCTAACATAACTCATCTTCTAAAATGAGTGTGAGACAGTCTAACATAACTGATCTTCTAAAATGAGTGTGAGACAGTCTAACATAACTCATCTTCTAAAATGAGTGTGAGACAGTCTAACATAACTGATCTTCTAAAATGAGTGCGAGACAGTCTAACATAACTCATCTTCTAAAATGAGTGTGAGACAGTCTAACATAACTCATCTTCTAAAATGAGTGTGAGACAGTCTAACATAACTGATCTTCTAAAATTAGTGCGAGACAGTCTAACATAACTCATCTTCTAAAATGAGTGTGAGACAGTCTAACATAACTCATCTTCTAAAATGAGTGTGAGACAGTCTAACATAACTGATTTTCTAAAATGAGTGTGAGACAGCCTAACATAACTGATCTTCTAAAATGAGTGTGAGACAGTCTAACATAACTCATCTTCTAAAATGAGTGTGAGACAGTCTAACATAACTGATCTTCTAAAATGAGTGTGAGACAGTCTAACATAACTCATCTTCTAAGATGAGTGTGAGACAGTCTAACATAACTCATCTTCTAAAATGAGTGTGAGACAGTCTAACATACCTGATCTTCTAAAATTAGTGTGAGACAGTCTAACATAACTCATCTTCTAAAATGAGTGTGAGACAGTCTAACATAACTCATCTTCTAAAATGAGTGTGAGACAGTCTAACATAACTGATCTTCTAAAATTAGTGTGAGACAGTCTAACATAACTCATCTTCTAAAATGAGTGTGAGACAGTCTAACATAACTGATCTTCTAAAATGAGTGCGAGACAGTCTAACATAACTGATCTTCTAAAATGAGTGTGAGACAGTCTAACATAACTCATCTTCTAAAATGAGTGTGAGACAGTCTAACATAACTCATCTTCTAAAATGAGTGCGAGACAGTCTAACATAACTCATCTTCTAAAATGAGTGTGAGACAGTCTAACATAACTGATCTTCTAAAATGAGTGTGAGACAGTCTAACATAACTGATCTTCTAAGATGAGTGTGAGACAGTCTAACATAACTGATCTTCTAAAATGAGTGTGAGACAGTCTAACATAACTGATCTTCTAAAATGAGTGTGAGACAGTCTAACATAACTGATCTTCTAAAATGAGTGTAAGACAGTCTAACATAACTCATCTTCTAAAATGAGTGTGAGACAGTCTAACATACCTGATCTTCTAAAATTAGTGTGAGACAGTCTAACATAACTCATCTTCTAAAATGAGTGTGAGACAGTCTAACATAACTCATCTTCTAAAATGAGTGTGAGACAGTCTAACATAACTGATCTTCTAAAATTAGTGTGAGACAGTCTAACATAACTGATCTTCTAAAATGAGTGTGAGACAGTCTAACATAACTCATCTTCTAAAATGAGTGCGAGACAGTCTAACATAACTGATCTTCTAAAATGAGTGTGAGACAGTCTAACATAACTCATCTTCTAAAATGAGTGTGAGACAGTCTAACATAACTCATCTTCTAAAATGAGTGTGAGACAGTCTAACATAACTGATCTTCTAAAATGAGTGTGAGACAGTCTAACATAACTGATCTTCTAAAATGAGTGTGAGACAGTCTAACATAACTGATCTTCTAAGATGAGTGTGAGACAGTCTAACATAACTCATCTTCTAAAATTAGTGTGAGACAGTCTAACATAACTGATCTTCTAAAATGAGTGTGAGACAGTCTAACATTACTGATCTTCTAAAATGAGTGTGAGACAGTCTAACATTACTGATCTTCTAAAATGAGTGCGAGACAGTCTAACATAACTCATCTTCTAAAATGAGTGTGAGACAGTCTAACATAACTGATCTTCTAAAATGAGTGTGAGACAGTCTAACATAACTGATTTTCTAAAATTAGTGCGAGACAGTCTAACATAACTCATCTTCTAAAATGAGTGTGAGACAGTCTAACATAACTCATCTTCTAAAATGAGTGTGAGACAGTCTAACATAACTGATTTTCTAAAATGAGTGTGAGACAGCCTAACATAACTGATCTTCTAAAATGAGTGTGAGACAGTCTAACATAACTGATCTTCTAAAATGAGTGTGAGACAGTCTAACATAACTCATCTTCTAAAATGAGTGTGAGACAGTCTAACATAACTGATCTTCTAAAATGAGTGCGAGACAGTCTAACATAACTCATCTTCTAAAATGAGTGTGAGACAGTCTAACATAACTGATCTTCTAAAATGAGTGTGAGACAGTCTAACATAACTGATCTTCTAAAATTAGTGCGAGACAGTCTAACATAACTCATCTTCTAAAATGAGTGTGAGACAGTCTAACATAACTCATCTTCTAAAATGAGTGTGAGACAGTCTAACATAACTGATTTTCTAAAATGAGTGTGAGACAGCCTAACATAACTGATCTTCTAAAATGAGTGTGAGACAGTCTAACATAACTGATCTTCTAAAATGAGTGTGAGACAGTCTAACATAACTCATCTTCTAAAATGAGTGTGAGACAGTCTAACATAACTCATCTTCTAAGATGAGTGTGAGACAGTCTAACATAACTCATCTTCTAAAATGAGTGTGAGACAGTCTAACATACCTGATCTTCTAAAATTAGTGTGAGACAGTCTAACATAACTCATCTTCTAAAATGAGTGTGAGACAGTCTAACATAACTCATCTTCTAAAATGAGTGTGAGACAGTCTAACATAACTGATCTTCTAAAATTAGTGTGAGACAGTCTAACATAACTGATCTTCTAAAATGAGTGTGAGACAGTCTAACATAACTGATCTTCTAAAATGAGTGCGAGACAGTCTAACATAACTGATCTTCTAAAATGAGTGTGAGACAGTCTAACATAACTCATCTTCTAAAATGAGTGTGAGACAGTCTAACATAACTCATCTTCTAAAATGAGTGTGAGACAGTCTAACATAACTCATCTTCTAAAATGAGTGTGAGACAGTCTAACATAACTGATCTTCTAAAATGAGTGTGAGACAGTCTAACATAACTGATCTTCTAAGATGAGTGTGAGACAGTCTAACATAACTGATCTTCTAAAATTAGTGTGAGACAGTCTAACATAACTGATCTTCTAAAATGAGTGTGAGACAGTCTAACATAACTGATCTTCTAAAATGAGTGTGAGACAGTCTAACATAACTGATCTTCTAAAATGAGTGTAAGACAGTCTAACATAACTGATCTTCTAAAATGAGTGTGAGACAGTCTAACATAACTGATCTTCTAAGATGAGTGTGAGACAGTCTAACATAACTGATCTTCTAAAATGAGTGCGAGACAGTCTAACATAACTGATCTTCTAAAATGAATGTGAGACAGTCTAACATAACTGATCTTCTAAAATGAGTGTGAGACAGTCTAACATAACTGATCTTCTAAAATGAGTGTGAGACAGTCTAACATAACTGATCTTCTAAAATGAATGTGAGACAGTCTAACATAACTGATCTTCTAAAATGAGTGTGAGACAGTCTAACATAACTGATCTTCTAAAATGAGTGTGAGACAGTCTAACATAACTGATCTTCTAAAATGAGTGTGAGACAGTCCTTATCCTGTAGTTGAGTGGTACTCTTTACACCTGCTGATAAATGCTACATCTTTATCACTAAGATGTTATTTGGTGCATATCATTTTATTTCCCAGATGCAAGATTGTCAACAAGAAAGCAAAATATGTGTGAAGTAATCTTACAAATACTGTCATCATTGTGCTCGACATCACATTACAAGATTACAAATACAGATAAAAAACAACAGGACTCCCATCAGGTAAATAGTAAGAAATCTCAACAGTTTAATATAGTCTGAAGTGGGCTGACTAATAGTAAGAAATCTCAACAGATTAATATAGTCTGAAGTGGGCTGACTAATAGTATGAAATCTCAACAGATTAATATAGTCTGAAGTGGGCTGACTAATAGTAAGAAATCTCAACAGATTAATATAGTCTGAAGTGGGCTGACTAATAGTATGAAATCTCAACAGATTAATATAGTCTGAAGTGGGCTGACTAATAGTAAGAAATCTCAACAGATTAATATAGTCTGAAGTGGGCTGACTAATAGTATGAAATCTCAACAGATTAATATGGTCTGAAGTGGGCTGACTAATAGTAAGAAATCTCAACAGATTAATATGGTCTGAAGTGGGCTGACTAATAGTAAGAAATCTCAACAGATTAATATAGTCTGAAGTGGGCTGACTAATAGTAAGAAATCTCAACAGATTAATATAGTCTGAAGTGGGCTGACTAATAGTAAGAAATCTCAACAGATTAATATAGTCTGAAGTGGGCTGACTAATAGTAAGAAATCTCAACAGATTAATATAGTCTGAAGTGGGCTGACTAATAGTAAGAAATCTCAACAGATTAATATAGTCTGAAGTGGGCTGACTAATAGTAAGAAATCTCAACAGATTAATATAGTCTGAAATCTCAACAGATTAATATGGTCTGAAGTGGGCTGACTAATGGTATGAAATCTCAACAGATTAATATAGTCTGAAGTGGGCTGACTAATAGTATGAAATCTCAACAGATTAATATAGTCTGAAGTGGGCTGACTAATAGTAAGAAATCTCAACAGATTAATATAGTCTGAAGTGGGCTGACTAATAGTAAGAAATCTCAACAGATTAATATAGTCTGAAGTGGGCTGACTAATAGTAAGAAATCTCAACAGATTAATATAGTCTGAAGTGGGCTGACTAATAGTAAGAAATCTCAACAGTTTAATATAGTCTGAAGTGGGCCGACTAATAGTAAGAAATCTCAACAGTTTAATATAGTCTGAAGTGGGCTGACTAATAGTAAGAAATCTCAACAGATTAATATAGTCTGAAGTGGGCTGACTAATAGTAAGAAATCTCAACAGATTAATATAGTCTGAAGTGGGCTGACTAATAGTAAGAAATCTCAACAGATTAATATAGTCTGAAGTGGGCTGACTAATAGTAAGAAATCTCAACAGATTAATATAGTCTGAAGTGGGCTGACTAATAGTAAGAAATCTCAACAGATTAATATAGTCTGAAGTGGGCTGACTAATAGTAAGAAATCTCAACAGATTAATATAGTCTGAAGTGGGCTGACTAATAGTAAGAAATCTCAACAGATTAATATAGTCTGAAGTGGGCTGACTAATAGTAAGAAATCTCAACAGTTTAATATAGTCTGAAGTGGGCTGACTAATAGTAAGAAATCTCAACAGATTAATATAGTCTGAAGTGGGCTGACTAATAGTAAGAAATCTCAACAGATTAATATAGTCTGAAGTGGGCTGACTAATAGTATGAAATCTCAACAGATTAATATAGTCTGAAGTGGGCTGACTAATAGTAAGAAATCTCAACAGATTAATATAGTCTGAAGTGGGCTGACTAATAGTATGAAATCTCAACAGATTAATATGGTCTGAAGTGGGCTGACTAATAGTAAGAAATCTCAACAGATTAATATGGTCTGAAGTGGGCTGACTAATAGTAAGAAATCTCAACAGATTAATATAGTCTGAAGTGGGCTGACTAATAGTAAGAAATCTCAACAGATTAATATAGTCTGAAGTGGGCTGACTAATAGTAAGAAATCTCAACAGATTAATATAGTCTGAAGTGGGCTGACTAATAGTAAGAAATCTCAACAGATTAATATAGTCTGAAGTGGGCTGACTAATAGTAAGAAATCTCAACAGATTAATATAGTCTGAAGTGGGCTGACTAATAGTAAGAAATCTCAACAGATTAATATAGTCTGAAATCTCAACAGATTAATATGGTCTGAAGTGGGCTGACTAATGGTATGAAATCTCAACAGATTAATATAGTCTGAAGTGGGCTGACTAATAGTATGAAATCTCAACAGATTAATATAGTCTGAAGTGGGCTGACTAATAGTAAGAAATCTCAACAGATTAATATAGTCTGAAGTGGGCTGACTAATAGTAAGAAATCTCAACAGATTAATATAGTCTGAAGTGGGCTGACTAATAGTAAGAAATCTCAACAGATTAATATAGTCTGAAGTGGGCTGACTAATAGTAAGAAATCTCAACAGTTTAATATAGTCTGAAGTGGGCTGACTAATAGTAAGAAATCTCAACAGTTTAATATAGTCTGAAGTGGGCTGACTAATAGTAAGAAATCTCAACAGATTAATATAGTCTGAAGTGGGCTGACTAATAGTAAGAAATCTCAACAGATTAATATAGTCTGAAGTGGGCTGACTAATAGTAAGAAATCTCAACAGATTAATATAGTCTGAAGTGGGCTGACTAATAGTAAGAAATCTCAACAGATTAATATAGTCTGAAGTGGGCTGACTAATAGTAAGAAATCTCAACAGATTAATATAGTCTGAAGTGGGCTGACTAATAGTAAGAAATCTCAACAGATTAATATAGTCTGAAGTGGGCTGACTAATAGTAAGAAATCTCAACAGATTAATATAGTCTGAAGTGGGCTGACTAATAGTAAGAAATCTCAACAGTTTAATATAGTCTGAAGTGGGCTGACTAATAGTAAGAAATCTCAACAGATTAATATAGTCTGAAGTGGGCTGACTAATAGTAAGAAATCTCAACAGATTAATATAGTCTGAAGTGGGCTGACTAATAGTAAGAAATCTCAACAGATTAATATAGTCTGAAGTGGGCTGACTAATAGTAAGAAATCTCAACAGATTAATATAGTCTGAAGTGGGCTGACTAATAGTAAGAAATCTCAACAGATTAATATAGTCTGAAGTGGGCTGACTAATAGTATGAAATCTCAACAGATTAATATAGTCTGAAGTGGGCTGACTAATAGTAAGAAATCTCAACAGATTAATATAGTCTGAAGTGGGCTGACTAATAGTAAGAAATCTCAACAGATTAATATAGTCTGAAGTGGGCTGACTAATAGTAAGAAATCTCAACAGATTAATATAGTCTGAAGTGGGCTGACTAATAGTAAGAAATCTCAACAGATTAATATAGTCTGAAGTGGGCTGACTAATAGTATGAAATCTCAACAGATTAATATAGTCTGAAGTGGGCTGACTAATAGTAAGAAATCTCAACAGATTAATATAGTCTGAAGTGGGCTGACTAATAGTAAGAAATCTCAACAGATTAATATAGTCTGAAGTGGGCTGACTAATAGTAAGAAATCTCAACAGTTTAATATAGTCTGAAGTGGGCTGACTAATAGTAAGAAATCTCAACAGATTAATATAGTCTGAAGTGGGCTGACTAATAGTAAGAAATCTCAACAGATTAATATAGTCTGAAGTGGGCTGACTAATAGTAAGAAATCTCAACAGATTAATATAGTCTGAAGTGGGCTGACTAATAGTAAGAAATCTCAACAGATTAATATAGTCTGAAGTGGGCTGACTAATAGTAAGAAATCTCAACAGTTTAATATAGTCTGAAGTGGGCTGACTAATAGTAAGAAATCTCAACAGATTAATATAGTCTGAAGTGGGCTGACTAATAGTAAGAAATCTCAACAGATTAATATAGTCTGAAGTGGGCTGACTAATAGTAAGAAATCTCAACAGTTTAATATAGTCTGAAGTGGGCTGACTAATAGTATGAAATCTCAACAGATTAATATAGTCTGAAGTGGGCTGACTAATAGTAAGAAATCTCAACAGATTAATATAGTCTGAAGTGGGCTGACTAATAGTAAGAAATCTCAACAGATTAATATAGTCTGAAGTGGGCTGACTAATAGTAAGAAATCTCAACAGATTAATATAGTCTGAAGTGGGCTGACTAATAGTAAGAAATCTCAACAGATTAATATAGTCTGAAGTGGGCTGACTAATAGTAAGAAATCTCAACAGTTTAATATAGTCTGAAGTGGGCTGACTAATAGTATGAAATCTCAACAGATTAATATAGTCTGAAGTGGGCTGACTAATAGTAAGAAATCTCAACAGATTAATATAGTCTGAAGTGGGCTGACTAATTGGTAGGACTGTA
Organism: Bathymodiolus brooksi; assembly: GCA_963680875.1. Classification (NCBI taxonomy): domain Eukaryota; kingdom Metazoa; phylum Mollusca; class Bivalvia; order Mytilida; family Modiolidae; genus Bathymodiolus; species Bathymodiolus brooksi. The sequence goes on from OY804575.1 coordinate 174,277,166, forward strand.
TGAACGTCTTAGAAAATAACATTTTAAAATTAAAAGCTGAAGTGTGAAAATTAAACACTCTACATCCACAACTGTATAAATAAGAGAAAACACTGTAAGTCCAATATTGTGTTTAATCTATCTTCACTATTAATAAAAGACTAAGACATTACATGGCTTGATGTAACAACATTGCTTACAGTTGAACACATTATTCATGCAGGGTTTCAAAAGCAGATTATTTAGAAATGATTTATTTCGTTATTATCATAAAACTTGACGATGATAGAAAGTCTGAGTGCTGTGTCTCCTCAAATGTCATAGGTAAGACAAAAATGAACCCTTCTCAAATTACCGCATATTTTGGATAAAGCCTTGTTCATATAAACCAAGTTTAAAGTTTGTCAATAGCCTTGTTGATATGAACCAAGTTTAAAGTTTGTCAATACCTTCATCCTCATGCAGCCATAGCTTGTTGATTAAATACTCATCTTTGCTGCTTGTAGATTTCCTTTAAATTAGATAAACCTTGCAAATATGTTATTTAATTCTGCAGCTCGATGGTTTCTTTACACTCAGATAAAACCTTACACATAATAGCCAAAGGCATCTTGTTGATCCCAGTCAAGTAACTGGCCAAATCCACATCTTGTTGATCCCTTCTAAATTAGATAAAACTTGACCAATATAAGAAAATTCCACATGTTTTCTCTTTTCCCCTTGCAAATATTGGCCTATTTCACATTTTGTTGGATCTTCCAAGCATAGATAAAACTTTATCCATATTGGTCTTTACCAGAGTTTATTTACCCATTTCTATTGCCATATTGACAAATTAGACAGCTTGTTGGTCATTTTCCACTCATACACAACAAAACCCATATCCAAATTGATATCTTACTACCGGTAACCTCTTTACACTCTAATAAAACATTACAGGTACCCGTAATGATCTAATGCACATCTTGTTAGTCCCCTTCCGACTTAAGATAAAATCTTACCCATATTGGCCAGGTCCACTGCTTGTTGATCCCCTTCCCATTCTGAACCATTTCTTTGAACTGTTAACATGTTTTGTAGATGCTTAACACCATTTTGTATGTTCTGCAAAAACAATTTTATAATATTTAGATAGCCTCTAATGAGGTATTTTCTGTTTTTATGAAAAGAAAGTTTATACAGCAACTAACAACCGCTCCACCTAGCTAGTTGTGGAACAGTAGCTCTTGTGGTCCCTTTTTTATAGATACACTAAAAAAGACCATAACAGCTACAACTCTACCAACATCAACAAAACAAACAATCACCTCTCACTTCACACCATTGAAGAAAACAATACCATGACATAAAACATTGGTAATCTAGGTCCTGGAAAGGCACAAAAAATGTAGAGAGATTAAACCGGTTAATGGGACCACAACCCTCTTTGAATTCATATTAAATACCAAATAATTATATCGATTTTTTCATAGAAAGTTGTAAGATTGTGTATTGTGTCTTATGTTTTTATTCTCTGATATATAAGTTTTATTGTCTACAGATCTTGTATATATTTTATTCTCTGATATATAAGTTTTATTGTCGGCAGATCTTGTATATATTTTATTCTCTGATATATAAGTTTTATTGTCTACAGATCTTGTATATATTTTATTCTCTGATATATAAGTTTTATTGTCTACAGATCTTGTATATATTTTATTCTCTGATATATAAGTTTTATTGTCTGCAGATCTTGTATATATTTTATTCTCTGATATATAAGTTTTATTGTCTACAGATCTTGTATATATTTTATTCTCTGATATATAAGTTTTATTGTCTACAGATCTTGTATATATTTTATTCTCTGATATATAAGTTTTATTGTCTACAGATCTTGTATATATTTTATTCTCTGATATATAAGTTTTATTGTCTGCAGATCTTGTATATATTTTATTCTCTGATATATAAGTTTTATTGTCTACAGATCTTGTATATATTTTATTCTCTGATATATAAGTTTTATTGTCTGCAGATCTTGTATATATTTTATTCTCTGATATATAAGTTTTATTGTCTGCAGATCTTGTATATATTTTATTCTCTGATATATAAGTTTTATTGTCTACAGATCTTGTATATATTTTATTCTCTGATATATAAGTTTTATTGTCTACAGATCTTGTATATATTTTATTCTCTGATATATAAGTTTTATTGTCTGCAGATCTTGTATATATTTTATTCTCTGATATATAAGTTTTATTGTCTACAGATCTTGTATATATTTTATTCTCTGATATATAAGTTTTATTGTCTACAGATCTTGTATATATTTTATTCTCTGATATATAAGTTTTATTGTCTACAGATCTTGTATATATTTTATTCTCTGATATATAAGTTTTATTGTCTGCAGATCTTGTATATATTTTATTCTCTGATATATAAGTTTTATTGTCTACAGATCTTGTATATATTTTATTCTCTGATATATAAGTTTTATTGTCTGCAGATCTTGTATATATTTTATTCTCTGATATATAAGTTTTATTGTCTGCAGATCTTGTATATATTTTATTCTCTGATATATAAGTTTTATTGTCTACAGATCTTGTATATATTTTATTCTCTGATATATAAGTTTTATTGTCTACAGATCTTGTATATATTTTATTCTCTGATATATAAGTTTTATTGTCTGCAGATCTTGTATATATTTTATTCTCTGATATATAAGTTTTATTGTCTACAGATCTTGTATATATTTTATTCTCTGATATATAAGTTTTATTGTCTGCAGATCTTGTATATATTTTATTCTCTGATATATAAGTTTTATTGTCTGCAGATCTTGTATATATTTTATTCTCTGATATATAAGTTTTATTGTCTACAGATCTTGTATATATTTTATTCTCTGATATATAAGTTTTATTGTCTGCAGATCTTGTATATATTTTATTCTCTGATATATAAGTTTTATTGTCTACAGATCTTGTATATATTTTATTCTCTGATATATAAGTTTTATTGTCTACAGATCTTGTATATATTTTATTCTCTGATATATAAGTTTTATTGTCTGCAGATCTTGTATATATTTTATTCTCTGATATATAAGTTTTATTGTCTACAGATCTTGTATATATTTTATTCTCTGATATATAAGTTTTATTGTCTACAGATCTTGTATATATTTTATTCTCTGATATATAAGTTTTATTGTCTGCAGATCTTGTATATATTTTATTCTCCGATATATAACTTTTATTGTCTACAGATCTTGTATATATTTTATTCTCTGATATATAAGTTTTATTGTCTGCAGATCTTGTATATATTTTATTCTCTGATATATAAGTTTTATTGTCTGCAGATCTTGTATATATTTTATTCTCTGATATATAAGTTTTATTGTCTACAGATCTTGTATATATTTTATTCTCTGATATATAAGTTTTATTGTCTACAGATCTTGTATATATTTTATTCTCTGATATATAAGTTTTATTGTCTGCAGATCTTGTATATATTTTATTCTCTGATATATAAGTTTTATTGTCTACAGATCTTGTATATATTTTATTCTCTGATATATAAGTTTTATTGTCTACAGATCTTGTATATATTTTATTCTCTGATATATAAGTTTTATTGTCTACAGATCTTGTATATATTTTATTCTCTGATATATAAGTTTTATTGTCTACAGATCTTGTATATATTTTATTCTCTGATATATAAGTTTTATTGTCTACAGATCTTGTATATATTTTATTCTCTGATATATAAGTTTTATTGTCTACAGATCTTGTATATATTTTATTCTCTGATATATAAGTTTTATTGTCTACAGATCTTGTATATATTTTATTCTCTGATATATAAGTTTTATTGTCTACAGATCTTGTATATATTTTATTCTCTGATATATAAGTTTTATTGTCTACAGATCTTGTATATATTTTATTCTCTGATATATAAGTTTTATTGTCTGCAGATCTTGTATATATTTTATTCTCTGATATATAAGTTTTATTGTCTACAGATCTTGTATATATTTTATTCTCTGATATATAAGTTTTATTGTCTACAGATCTTGTATATATTTTATTCTCTGATATATAAGTTTTATTGTCTACAGATCTTGTATATATTTTATTCTCTGATATATAAGTTTTATTGTCTACAGATCTTGTATATATTTTATTCTCTGATATATAAGTTTTATTGTCTGCAGATCTTGTATATATTTTATTCTCTGATATATAAGTTTTATTGTCTACAGATCTTGTATATATTTTATTCTCTGATATATAAGTTTTATTGTCTACAGATCTTGTATATATTTTATTCTCTGATATATAAGTTTTATTGTCTGCAGATCTTGTATATATAAGTTTTATTGTCTGCAGATCTTGTATATATTTTATTCTCTGATATATAAGTTTTATTGTCTGCAGATCTTGTATATATTTTATTCTCTGATATATAAGTTTTATTGTCTGCAGATCTTGTATATATTTTATTCTCTGATATATAAGTTTTATTGTCTACAGATCTTGTATATATTTTATTCTCTGATATATAAGTTTTATTGTCGGCAGATCTTGTATATATTTTATTCTCTGATATATAAGTTTTATTGTCTGCAGATCTTGTATATATTTTATTCTCTGATATATAAGTTTTATTGTCTACAGATCTTGTATATATTTTATTCTCTGATATATAAGTTTTATTGTCTGCAGATCTTGTATATATTTTATTCTCTGATATATAAGTTTTATTGTCTACAGATCTTGTATATATTTTATTCTCTGATATATAAGTTTTATTGTCTACAGATCTTGTATATATTTTATTCTCTGATATATAAGTTTTATTGTCGGCAGATCTTGTATATATTTTATTCTCTGATATATAAGTTTTATTGTCTACAGATCTTGTATATATTTTATTCTCTGATATATAAGTTTTATTGTCTACAGATCTTGTATATATTTTATTCTCTGATATATAAGTTTTATTGTCTACAGATCTTGTATATATTTTATTCTCTGATATATAAGTTTTATTGTCTGCAGATCTTGTATATATTTTATTCTCTGATATATAAGTTTTATTGTCTACAGATCTTGTATATATTTTATTCTCTGATATATAAGTTTTATTGTCTGCAGATCTTGTATATATTTTATTCTCTGATATATAAGTTTTATTGTCTGCAGATCTTGTATATATTTTATTCTCTGATATATAAGTTTTATTGTCTACAGATCTTGTATATATTTTATTCTCTGATATATAAGTTTTATTGTCTACAGATCTTGTATATATTTTATTCTCTGATATATAAGTTTTATTGTCTACAGATCTTGTATATATTTTATTCTCTGATATATAAGTTTTATTGTCGGCAGATCTTGTATATATTTTATTCTCTGATATATAAGTTTTATTGTCTACAGATCTTGTATATATTTTATTCTCTGATATATAAGTTTTATTGTCTGCAGATCTTGTATATATTTTATTCTCTGATATATAAGTTTTATTGTCTGCAGATCTTGTATATATTTTATTCTCTGATATATAAGTTTTATTGTCTACAGATCTTGTATATATTTTATTCTCTGATATATAAGTTTTATTGTCTACAGATCTTGTATATATTTTATTCTCTGATATATAAGTTTTATTGTCTACAGATCTTGTATATATTTTATTCTCTGATATATAAGTTTTATTGTCTGCAGATCTTGTATATATTTTATTCTCTGATATATAAGTTTTATTGTCTGCAGATCTTGTATATATTTTATTCTCTGATATATAAGTTTTATTGTCTGCAGATCTTGTATATATTTTATTCTCTGATATATAAGTTTTATTGTCTACAGATCTTGTATATATTTTATTCTCTGATATATAAGTTTTATTGTCTACAGATCTTGTATATATTTTATTCTCTGATATATAAGTTTTATTGTCTACAGATCTTGTATATATTTTATTCTCTGATATATAAGTTTTATTGTCTACAGATCTTGTATATATTTTATTCTCTGATATATAAGTTTTATTGTCTGCAGATCTTGTATATATTTTATTCTCTGATATATAAGTTTTATTGTCTACAGATCTTGTATATATTTTATTCTCTGATATATAAGTTTTATTGTCGGCAGATCTTGTATATATTTTATTCTCTGATATATAAGTTTTATTGTCTGCAGATCTTGTATATATTTTATTCTCTGATATATAAGTTTTATTGTCTACAGATCTTGTATATATTTTATTCTCTGATATATAAGTTTTATTGTCTGCAGATCTTGTATATATTTAATTCTCTGATATATAAGTTTTATTGTCTACAGATCTTGTATATATTTTATTCTCTGATATATAAGTTTTATTGTCTACAGATCTTGTATATATTTTATTCTCTGATATATAAGTTTTATTGTCGGCAGATCTTGTATATATTTTATTCTCTGATATATAAGTTTTATTGTCTACAGATCTTGTATATATTTTATTCTCTGATATATAAGTTTTATTGTCTACAGATCTTGTATATATTTTATTCTCTGATATATAAGTTTTATTGTCTACAGATCTTGTATATATTTTATTCTCTGATATATAAGTTTTATTGTCTACAGATCTTGTATATATTTTATTCTCTGATATATAAGTTTTATTGTCGGCAGATCTTGTATATATTTTATTCTCTGATATATAAGTTTTATTGTCTACAGATCTTGTATATATTTTATTCTCTGATATATAAGTTTTATTGTCTGCAGATCTTGTATATATTTTATTCTCTGATATATAAGTTTTATTGTCTGCAGATCTTGTATATATTTTATTCTCTGATATATAAGTTTTATTGTCTACAGATCTTGTATATATTTTATTCTCTGATATATAAGTTTTATTGTCTACAGATCTTGTATATATTTTATTCTCTGATATATAAGTTTTATTGTCTACAGATCTTGTATATATTTTATTCTCTGATATATAAGTTTTATTGTCTACAGATCTTGTATATATTTTATTCTCTGATATATAAGTTTTATTGTCTACAGATCTTGTATATATTTTATTCTCTGATATATAAGTTTTATTGTCTACAGATCTTGTATATATTTTATTCTCTGATATATAAGTTTTATTGTCTGCAGATCTTGTATATATTTTATTCTCTGATATATAAGTTTTATTGTCGGCAGGTCTTGTATATATTTCATTCTCTGATATATAAGTTTTATTGTCTACAGATCTTGTATATATTTTATTCTCTGATATATAAGTTTTATTGTCTACAGATCTTGTATATATTTTATTCTCTGATATATAAGTTTTATTGTCGGCAGATCTTGTATATATTTTATTCTCTGATATATAAGTTTTGTTGTCTACAGATCTTGTATATATTTCATTCTCTGATATATAAGTTTTATTGTCTACAGATCTTGTGTATATTTTATTCTCTGATATATAAGTTTTATTGTCTGCAGATCTTGTATATATTTCATTCTCTGATATATAAGTTTTATTGTCTACAGATCTTGTATATATTTCATTCTCTGATATATAAGTTTTATTGTCTACAGATCTTGTGTATATTTTATTCTCTGATATATAAGTTTTATTGTCTGCAGATCTTGTATATATTTTATTCTCTGATATATAAGTTTTATTGTCTGCAGATCTTGTATATATTTTATTCTCTGATATATAAGTTTTATTGTCTACAGATCTTGTATATATTTTATTCTCTGATATATAAGTTTTATTGTCTACAGATCTTGTGTATATTTTATTTTTTTAATGCATACAGTAGTGTTTATGATTACCATTTAAAGATTGAACAAAATATTTCATGATATTTTATCTCTGGTGGTTTGGGGTCAAAAGAAGCAGAAAAGTTCTGGGTATCAGGCTGTGAACCCACATCAGTGGTGTAAAAGGCTTGTGGTCAGAAGTCAACGACCTTAACCACTCGGCCACCCAGACCCTGTGATGTAATGTCTCCATGGTAACAGTGTTTAATTGAAATATCAATAGTGGAATGTCAACTATGTAAAAAAACCCATAGATATCTAATTTAGTGTACTACGATATGTTTCTGGAATAATCTTCAACATGTATGCTCATAGCCAAAAGGCTGGAAAAACAAATAACTTAAAAGTCTTTCAGATGTAAATGATACAATTAAATAATGGGTTCCCTATTGAATTCTTACCAGTAAAAATTCATCATTTATCTGATCCTGTCGTTTATCATCACCTTTGATTGTACTACACAACATGTATAGAAGTGCTCCCTTTCTCCAGTGTATACACTCCATCATTTCATGTCCTAAACAATCTATTACCTATAATTTTAAATGTTTCTGTTACAAGTACAATAAATTAAAATTAAAATGTTTAGGCTTTGGTCCTTTTGGTCGCTTCATATCTTGAAAATGGTAAGATCTACAATAAAGCTGTTGGAACACTTCAGACAGGAATCTTTCTAATAAATTAAAGGGATAAAAGCAATCGCAAACCTGACAGACTAATAGGAGGGTAATGATATACCGAATGACGATACATCGCGATATTTCATTGACCACACGGTACACGGCACAATGGGTGCCCCTTACGATATTGATGACACGATACGACTGGGTACTCCTTACGATATTAACGCTAAGGTACGATTGGGTGTTCCTTACGATATTGATGACACGATACGACTGGGTGCTCCTTACGATATTAACGCCAAGGTACGACTGGGTGCCCCTTACGATATTGATGACACGATATGACTGGGTGCTCCTTACGATATTAACGCCATGGTACGACTGGGTGCTCATTATGATATTGTTTCAACAGATTATTTCTTTAGTACCAAAAACTGTTAAAATCAATGAAATAAAATAACTTTTTTTATTCCTAAATCAAAATTTGTTTAGCTACATAAATATTGTGGTTTTTTTTTCAAATATTAGTTTTAATTTTCACAGATGTATGTGGCAAATCCTTAAGAGAAAAAAATGGTGATGCACACAAAGGTATACAAAATGTCACAATATGTATCGTATCGTGATACGTATCGTCACTTGTCTAAAATATCGCGATACGTATCTTGATAAAAATTCTGTATCGTTACACTCCTACAGACTAATATTAAAAATTAAAAATTTGGGTGTTGGTCCTATCTTGATCTCCTTATGTTTTGAAAAAAACAGTAACCTTCATACAAAATCTGTTGGCATACTTCATACTGAGAATCTTATAAGGAACATAGAGAAAAAAAATCAAAAAAATTAGTTGAATAATAAATGATCCATACTGAAAACACTCTTTTCGGCACTTTGGGCCTCTTGTTTAAAACATGTAGAGCTAGAATTCCCTAAATAGATCCCAACCTTTACTCTGTACCAATTAAACAACATTGCACAAATATAGTTACGTCCATTATTTAATTGAAAAAGAATCAAAATAATATATTAGAATTCCTATAAAACCATTGTACATTTGAACACTTACTGTAGTTTGTGGAAGACATGTCTTTACAAGATCTTCAATAGTATCTATCCAAACTAAAGAAAAAAAATATCTCATTTTATCAGCTGTTCCATTTCATAAATATTGTATGAAAACATTATAAACACGTAACTTTTTCTGAAGGAAGTAACAGAAGATACCAATGTCTAGTCTAATTTTGACCTAAATTTTAAATTACGGTACAAGAACAACAACAACCCATCTTTTCACTCAAATAAAACAATGAATTTTAATTTAATCCATTGTTAGTACAAATGATTACTACACTCCTACAGTGATATTTCAATGTACTTTATTGGGTAACATTAGTCTTTATTTAAAATGATTAATCATATACCTTTCATTAATGATGTATAAGTTCTTTCGTACCATGCTCACAGCAAAAAGTTTATGAAAGATATTTTTCCAGTGCTTTTCCAATCTATGTACATGAAAAATTTGTTATTATATGCTAGAGTTTGAAAACATGGCAGTATTTTTGTAGCTAAAAAAAGTATTTTTGTAATGAGACTACATTTTGTCTGCTCTTTATGCCATAATATTTAAAAAAGAAATAAATAAAAATAAATATTCACAATTATCCAATTACATAAAATATCCATATTGACACAGGTTTTACATTGGCTGATAAAATAATTATCATTCTTACCAAATATGTCATGTATTCTTTCTTTACTTGATTCTTTAGGAAAATCTTCATCTACAAGTTTACCTTCGTCACTGTATGTGTAATCTAGAACTATCTACCATTGGACATATCATGTAAAATATTAGCTATTGTTGTTATGTAGGGATAGGATTAGGGTTATGGTGTTTAATGCCACTTTCAACAATATTTCAATTATATCATGGCGGTCATTTTTATTGGTGGAGAAAACTGGAGTACCTGGAGACAACCATCGCATTACCCCAAGTCACTGACAAACTTGTGATAATGTAGTGTCGAGTACACAATGCCCCAAGTCACTGACAAACTTGTGATAATGTAGTGTCGAGTACACAATACCACAAGTCACTGACAAACTTGTGATAATGTAGTGTCGAGTACACAATACCCCAAGTCACTGACAAACTTGTGATAATGTAGTGTCCAGTACACATTACCCCAAGTCACTGACAAACTTGTGATAATGTAGTGTCGAGTACACAATACCCCAAGTCACTGACAAACTTGTGATAATGTAGTGTCGAGTACACATTACCCCAAGTCACTGACAAACTTGTGATAATGTAGTGTCGAGTACACAATACCCCAAGTCACTGACAAACTTGTGATAATGTAGTGTCCAGTACACATTACCCCAAGTCACTGACAAACTTGTGATAATGTAGTGTCGAGTACACAATGCCCCAAGTCACTGACAAACTTGTGATAATGTAGTGTCCAGTACACATTACCCCAAGTCACTGACAAACTTGTGATAATGTAGTGTCGAGTACACAATGCCCCAAGTCACTGACAAACTTGTGATAATGTAGTGTCGAGTACACAATGCCCCAAGTCACTGACAAACTTGTGATAATGTAGTGTCGAGTACACAATGTCATGAGTGGGATTCCAACTAACAATGTTAGTGGTGATGGGCACTGATTACATAGGTAGTTATAAATCCAACTACCATACGATCACGACCACAACAGCACCTGATTTGTTTTTGATAATTTAATAATAACTTGACTTAAGACAATCCAAAAACCATTCATGTAATTAGCTTATTTGATAAGAATTTGTGTCAAATACCATAAGCCTAATTTTCATGATTTGAAAAATTAATCTTTCATGTTGGAACCTAAAAAAGAGCAATAACTCCTTCAAAACTGGAGTAAACCTTCATATGGTAATAAGCAAGCTTGTGAAGTTTTGAGAAATTCACATTTAAAATATAGGAGGAATAGGTCCTATCAACCTGCCGTAGCAATACACAAATCTTCATATGTTTACAAGCAAGCATGCAGAAATTACCATTAAAAATGCATGAGTTGTATATACCAACATTTTTGATGAAATATTCTAAGAAAAAAAGGTAAAATAACTCCTTCAAAAACGATGTGAACAAAATGGTGTAAGGATATTGGATTCTGCATATGGCAATAAGCAAACATTTTGAGGAATTCCCATATAAAATGCAGGAGTTACACACACAAACTTTTGTGATGGATAGACAGACAGGATGAAAACAGTAAGTCTCCCTCTTCTAGGGTAAACATACAAAATATTCTAGAAAATGTAACATATCCTGATTGCATTGTAACAATACTTAAAAGTGAAATTATATAAACAAATAAACACTTGACTTAATTGTTTGTCTTTATCCTACTTTCACACATCAGGAAATACTTGAATGAATGATACGTGTAGCTACAGGTATCTTACATTTGTACAAATTTGTTGAATCATAATTGTTCCAGTTCTATTATGAAAACAAATAATTGTCATTAAATAAAGATAATAAAAAATGAATGCATGTACAGTCAAACCTGCCTATGCAGTCACCTGTATTAAAAGTCACATTTTGTTGTCCTGTCATAGAAAATTTCATATGAATTGAACCTCTTTTAAGAGGTCACCTGTCTTAAAAGACCACCTTTTCTTTGTCCCAAAGGTGACATCTTAATACAGGTTTGACTGTATTAATAATTTTACTATATGGTTTTTCTTAGTGTAGAAAAGGTTATTATTGTCAATGGAATTATTATATTTGATTAGAGGTTACAATCATTTCAAAGTTAGATTTACATCTACCAATATAAATCAGAGTCTGTCACCACTCACTTTTGTGATAGATTTTCTCTAGTGGAGAAGTGTATTCGATACAGCGTTGTGTAATAAAGTTAGTCAGTGAATTACTGAAGGTTGGTGGGTTTCTTTGTGAACTCTGGTCCCTTCAACATCATGATATCACAGAAATATTATTGCAAGTAGTAATAAAAATCTATAATTCTAACCATCCTACTCCATGTATAAACTGACCAGAACTGATATCCACTACATATATGAGCATACTGATTCAGCTCCGCTTCATACCTGAGCATACTGCTTCAGCCCCATTACATATCAGAGCATACACCTTCAGTTCACTACATGTCAGAGCATACTGCTTCAGTTCCACTACATGTCAGAGCATACTGCTTCAATTCCACTACATGTCAGAGCATACTGCTTCAGTTCCACTACATGTGATCAGAGCATACTGCTTCAGTTCCACTACATGTCAGAGCATACTGCTTCAGTTCCACTACATGTCAGAGCATACTGTTTCAGTTCCACTACATGTCAGAGCATACTGCTTCAGTTCCACTACATGTCAGAGCATACTTCTTCAGTTACACTACATATATGAGCATACTGATTCAGCTCTGCTTCATACCTGAGCATACTGCTTCAGCTCCATTACATACCAGAGCATACACCTTCAGTTCCACTACATGTCAGAGCATACTGCTTCAGCTCCACTACATGTCAGAGCATACTGCTTCAGTTCCACTACATGTCAGAGCATACTGCTTCAGTTACACTACATATATGAGCATACTGATTCAGCTCCACTTCATACCTGAGCATACTGCTTCAGCCCCATTACATACCAGAGCATACACCTTCAGTTCCACTACATGTCAGAGCATACTGCTTCAGTTCCACTACATGTCAGAGCATACTGCTTCAGTTCCACTACATGTCAGAGCATACTGCTTCAGTTACACTACATATATGAGCATACTGCTTTAGCTCCAATACATAAGTGAGCATACTGCTTCAGCTCCACTAAATAGCAAAGCACATTGCTTCAGATCCACTTCATACCTGAGTATACAGCATTGTCTCCACTTCATACCTGTGTACACCGCTTCAGCTCCCCTAAATACCTGAGCAAACTGCTTTAGCCCCACTACAGAGCTGAGCATACTGCTCAGCTCCAATACATATCTGAGCACAATGCTTCAGCTCCATTACATACCTGAGCATACTGCTTCAGTAGGTTTTTTAAACTGTCATTGTCTGTTGATTTTCTACAAATATCAATCAAACATGTGCACTTGTTTTTCATCTCCTTAAGGAAAGGATCATCTGAAAATCAATAGAAAAAAACATAAATAAAAGAACACATGCTCTGGAAAGTTATGTAGCATACTCAGTTCTTAGTAATAAATCAAACAGAAACGGTGAATCAACAATCCAAATAATTACAGGCCTCAAAGTGGGATTTTAATTTTGTATCTTTGGCTACCATATTTTTTTACTTTGGCCACCAGATATTTGTTAATTTAACAAATAAAATCATCATAAACTAAAGTAAAAATAAATGGTAGCCAAAGATACAAGGTAAAAGAGTAAAAACAAATATTCTTTCAATGATTTAATCAGTCTTCAAGTTCAATGTCCTCTTCTGTAGGCCAACTTTGATATTGAAAGTTCAATATTTTCATCTCTCTTGAAAACCAAGTTTCGAGATCTTTTGCTGGGTCATATTCTTCCACATCAGGCCCTTCACCACTATTCCTTTATGCTTTTGGCTCTCACTGTGAATTTTAAGGGTTTCTTTCTTGAAAGTCTTACAACCGTTTAAGAAATCGGAATTTAAGGCCCTACTTGGAAATGTCATACAAAATTTACAAGTCATTAGGCCATTCTCATACACGAGTCAGGCAAAATCGGAAAGCCATGAATCCTGAAACTGTCTTTTGACATTTTTTTCCACTGCAACGACCGCTTTTGGTTTCACTCTTACAGTTAAAAGCCTTACTCGCTGGACTGGCGTGTACTATTTCAACATCGTTAATGGATGACGATTTTGATTGCCTACTTGCACCTGTGACAGCATCATTATTATCACCCTTTCTCTTTACAAAGTTTGATAATTTCAACTGCTGGGACATTTTCACATGTTTATGTATGCACACAGCACATTAATAATAATAAAGATTAACATCGATTTTATGCTTAAAATTACTTCGATTTCACTTTACTTTCAAGCGCAAAAATGACGATCACTAAAATCAAATCAATGAGGGAAAATTATCCAGAATTTCCAGTCGCCAATCTCAATTACGCTGGTGGTCATGCTGGCCATTAGATTTAAATTTTGGTCGCCATTAACGAAATTTGGTTGCCCAGGTGACCATTTTAGTAGACAAAATTGAGCCCTGAATTACAGCATCATTACCAACCAGTCAACTCTAACATATATACATTTACAAAGATGGCTTCATGAAAAGAAGAGCTGGTCACTCAAGTAATATTTTATTACTTACATGTATATTAAATTATTACATACATGTACTTAGTTCAAATAAAGGCATTTTTGTATGACCAATATGACCGGAAGTAAACTGTCCATATTTTCACACCCCGGGAAAATAACCGGTTATTGGATTACTAAAAGATCATTTCCATATCGAGGCCCATATTGGCCTCGACTTTGTCTCAGGCCAATATGGGTGTCTCTTTTCTAGATGTCAGAAGTATGTAATAAATAGTTTAATACATGGGCATTTCCATATTGGACCTCGACTCCGTCTCGGGCCAATATGGAGGTCTCGGGATAGCCAGGCCAATATGGAAATGCCCATGTATTAATCTGTATTTATTAATGTATAGACCAATTATGCCTGGTCCAACTGTTTTAAGGTTATGGGTGTTTCAACATTATTTCAGCTATATTGTGACAGTCAGTGTGTATATCAAGAAACTTGATTAAAAAAAACTAAGAAACCATAGCCAAAGGGATAATGCTGGGAACGTGTACACTGATGACTGTTGATTAATCCATCATGCATGGGTACTTATAAACATAATAACAAAAAAAATCACACAGTTAATAAGATCATATATGGAGACATGTGACTTGTACAGACGATTGTTGATTATCCCAAAATGCATTGTTACTGTGAAATGTTCTGAAATAAACCTCATAACAAAAATATATGTTGTTTTCCATGTTAGGTTTGATGGTATAGTTACACCTACGTATTTTGGCTTGTCTACATGTTCAAATACATGGCCATGTAAGATGTAAGTATAATAAATTGGGTGTTTACATGTATTTCGGCAGATTGTTGCACTTGCCTGGATGGAATGCTATTTCCAAGTTTGTTCCAAAATACCTAGCATATCAAGATCGTGTTGAAGGATTATGTAATCTCTGTTGGATTTTATTACAAGATATATGATGGTGTCATCGCAAAAAAGGGTGTATGGTGGAATGCAAGCCAACTGATATGTCATTTATATAGAATAAAATGAGACTAGTGCTCAGAACAGAACCTTGGGTCACTCAAAACTTAACAGGGACATAGCCTGAGATAAATGCCTGTGTAAATTTTGATCGATAGCTATGTATCTATGGATTAGTTTACCCTGAATCCCATTATGATTAAGTTTATGTACAAATGTAGATTATGACGTCTGTGAGATTAAAATGTCTGTGTAAAGTTTTAAATTATTTTGAGAAGTTATCCAAATGTTGTGTTTCACAGGACCCATGGATATCATGGTTGTTTGCACGTGTCATGATAGCCCTAACTAGATGTTCCATGATATAATCTATGTATGTCCAAGAAATGTGTTTATAATATATGTGATAGCCTGTATTTTAGTTATATTATCGGTTTTTGTTTTCTATTCTTTTTCAGTATTGTCATTGGTAATAATTTAATTAAACGGAATTATTTAATTACTTTCTTTTATTACAGATTAATTACAAAGCGAATCATTTCACATCTTCAACCTCATCACTTATGAAGTATGTTTTAACTGCAATGAGAATACCATCACCATGCCGATCTTCTATATCCTTTCTGTAAAGTATGTACACTTTGGCAAGTTTGCATTTCGATAATGTTCAATTTCAGGTCTTATGCTATCTACAATATTTTGGACAAGATACATGTTTTTTTTTTAATGTTTGATGGACAGAAAGTTGATGTTAACTGTGGTGTCTTTCAGCTTGATTTTAATTAATAGTGAGGATTAATGAGATGATTTAAATAATCATGTTGGTATTCTTAAACTACAGTAATTACCATCTGAGTAGTAATATAAACGTTTAAATAGATTTGATGATGTTATATGTATCATGCAAATCAAATAGCCATGTGCTGTAATATTGGAATTTTCGCAAAGCAAACAATGCCAACTTCTTTTTCTTCTTTTTCCGTTTTCCCTCCAGTCTAGGAGCACTCTTTTTTTTTCCACCACCAATTTTGAGTTGACCATGAAATTCCTCCACCAATTTGAATGAATCAGGTATATGTACACTGGAATTATATACACAGATATTTGCGGAACCCGCACGTGTAGATAGGGTAGCGATAAAGTTAAGAAAAGTTAACTCTATAATGTCCTGCTACTACTTTACTATTTGCTTATTACTGTCATTAATAGTGAACGGCGGGGCGGTTAAGTTCCTGTAATTTTCATAGGATTCAGACGCACCTGAATCGACCTATCCTATATATTGGGCTTATAGTAAAATATAAGACTATATTATTCTTAAAATCTAAAAAACCTAAATTGTGGAACATGTAGTTGACTTATTTTAAAATCTAGAAGCTCAATTAACGATATTGAGGATTCATACAAATCATATCACAAGCAGTGACAAAAAGGAATAAAAAGTTAAGAACTTATTATAAAATCTAAAAATAAAGTAACAATAAGTAAATTTATAGTCTAATAGATGGTGACATAAATGGATAGAGATGTGGCAGATGTTACACAGAGACTGCCATCCATACCAGCCTTTATTCGGCACAGTTGAAGTTTAGTCTTTTTGTATGTATGGCGTGACATAGGACCTTTGATGCTATTTCAATATCATATATTAGATCATCAATCTTTGGCAGCAGACCAGAATCCACCAGTTTTTGACACTCAATGACTAGCTGGCATATAGTGTCCTTTTTATTGAAATTTCTTTTCCAACTATCAAAGCCAATAGCAGTTATAACCGTTCCCTTAATTTTTACAAAGTGTTCTTTCCTGATCTCATTATATATTGGGCAGCTTGTAATAACGTGAGTTATGGTTTCTGTTTCCAGTCTGCATATTGGGCAGGTCGGATCCACCTCGGACTGGTTAAACTTGCTCTTTAGTGTTTGTAGCATGTATGTTCCTGTTAGCATTCTTGCCTTTGTGATGGCCTGTCTTACATCCCGGACTGAATTGTTGATCGAGTCCCAAACAATATGAGTTTTCCCCATCTCTAGCGATGTAGTACTGAGCAGGCTCAAGGATGATTTACTCTGGCAGTCCAGTTGTAACTTTGTATTCCAGTAGGTGTTGATTGACCTTTTTACAATACCTTTCCATTCAATTTTTTTGAAGTGTCCATTCATTACCTCAGTAAAGGGTGGCAGTTCGTACAGGTCTAGTATGCCAACTATTCTGATGAAAAAGCTAGCAGGTCTGCCCACATTGTACTGTCTCCAGGCTATATCTCTAATTGAAACATTTTCACTCATCGCTATTTGGTGGAGCAGGCTCAGTTGTCTTTTGTGCAGTTCGGCAGATATTGGTAATGTTCCCAACAACAGGAATACAGCGGAATTTGCTGTTCTGATTGGTAGAGATTGTAGACGTTTTAGTGTACCTATATGGAAGGTGGAGAGGGTTGCCATATCCTTCTTTTTTAGATTTAGTGTTTCAAGGCCATATAGTAATCTTGGGATCACGTAGACTTGGTAGATTTTGCATGATGTTCTTGGGTTCAGCCCATTTGTACCATGAACTCCTGTTTTTATTAACGAGTAAACTAATTATGCTATTGTATAGTAAATGAAATGCATTACAATAAATATTCTAACAATCAATGCGGTAGGTAACAAGTCTGTCAGTATCTAATCAGGATTCCGAAGAAATTTCTGTCTGTATCTTCTAGATGAAGTCGAAGATACAGACAGAAATTTTCTAGATCAATTTCAATATAGTATTATAGAAAAAAAAATTGCAGTAATTTGCGTGGAGATCTAATTAGGTACCATTGGAAATTGGGGACTTCTTGCAAAGGTTCTCTATTTGAACCAATTGTCCAACAATATTCGTTGTCATATCCCAAAACACTGAATTGGAAGCTAGTGAACAGCTGGCTATTTGTTACTCCCCCTTAAAAATACTAATCTTTTCCGTATACGATTCGCTTATTATTGACCTCAGAAAATTTAATTATATCCAATCAAATTGCTTAGAAAACAATATCCAAGTGCGGGATATATTTGTTTACAAAATGGCCACGATTTTTAGTTGTTAATAATTTATTGCATATTCAAAATGCCCCCCAAAAAAGCACCAGTCACGAAAGCTCCAGTGAGAGCACCGGTTAAAGCAACACCAGCGAAAGGGGCACCTGCCAAGGTTCCCCCTGGGAAAAAAGGCCCTGCAGCACCAACTACGGGTAAATCCTCGTGTATTGTAAAGTCGAGACCCTAACTGGGCCTAAGGCTAAGACTGTTTTGTCTCAAAACATTTCTAAAATAACTGCAACTATTCTATAAATAACATAATCAAGAATAAACATACCTGTAAATTGTCTTTACACCTTGGCAATACTGAATCATGAATGTATGCTTTTTTTGGCCCTTAGAGTAAGAGAAAGATCAGACAAATTAAAAACTTTTATGTGAAATGTTATGAACATGTTATTACATGTACATCAACAGAGGTAGTTAAATATTTAGGAGTACATATTGATAAATATTTAAATTTTGAAATTATAGTCTCAAATATTGTCAGTAAAGTAAATGGTAGACTTAAATTTTTATATAGAAATGCAAAATGTCTTGATCCCAGGTCGAGAAAAAATACTCTCAACAGCTTTAATTCAGTGTTATTTTGATTATTCATGTTCTTCATGGTACAGTGGTTTAGGCTCGGGATTTACCAAAAACCTTCAATTATTACAAAATAGGGTTGTGAGATTTGTCCTCGACCTGGGACCCAGAACTCGCATAAATTGTAATATACTAGAGTGTTGGAATGCTTTCTGTACCAGACAGAGTAAGTCAACTTAGAATTAACCATGTTTTTAATATATATCATGGTAGAATATTTATGTGAAAATTTTAATATTAATCAAGGAAATACAAGGGGAGCCTCTTAATTTAAATTGTATTACTCCAAATGCAAATTTATGTAGCACTAATAGCTTTTCATATAATGCAATAAGAGACTGGAACAGTTTGCCAATTTCTATTAAGAATGTCACTAATAAGGAAGCATTTAAAAATGCAGTAAAAGAATTTGTTTAATTTGAGGCGAAAAGAAAATGAATATTTTTATTTTTAAAAATCACTCATCAAATTTTTTTAATTATTTTTGTTCAGGCAAACTCAATATATTGCTTGTAATTTAGTGCTTTATTTTAAAATATTTTATGTACTAGTGTGTTTTATGAGTAAACATTTTTTTATTATTTTACTCTTGTAATCTTACAAGACAAGAACCCCATTGGAAATAAGCTCAATTTATTGGGCTTTATGGGTTATCCTAGGCTGTCAAGTTTACAATATTTATAACTTATTTTTATGTATATTGTAATAGTATATGTCCAATGAAGACAATTTCATCATAAATCAACTTTCTGATATGAAACTAAAGTTACATTCATCTAGAAATGATATATTTCAAAATTAATAATAGTAATATTTTATGTTGTACAATATTAATAATAATAATTATATATCTGTGTTAGATATACAACTGTGGATGATGCACCGTCTCTTAATCTATTACAGGGATCACTATACTAGTCAAAATTATTGATTACAAATTGTATATTTACATGTATTTGTGTCTTGAATGTTAAATCCAATCAATCTAATCATACCAATTAATGTAAATATTGTGATTTTCATTGAATTATACTGCCTATCATGGGCATCTTTAATTGACAAATAAACATATTCTATTCTATGTGTGTTTTATATGTATGTGCTTGATTTGCCTGAATAAAATATTATTATTATTATTATTGTAGTCTCTTTTGGTACCGATTACATTATTTTTGCATCCTTAGCAAGTGATTAAAAATCCATCTGAAACTTGGAGGGTATTTCCACCATGTTTTGTAGAGTGTATTGTAAAGTCGAGACTCCATATTTTCATATGGTTGTGAATAAATGAAATATGATACCAATTCAATTTTTTCAACTATAATTAAGATAACTATTTGTGATAACAATCACAGCTAAAAACATCTCTTTTCAGTGTCATATAATATGAAACAGGCACGGCCATGAATGCTCGCGAATCTAAAAATTATCTTGCAATTTAACGCTTATCCAGTACATCAAAAAGTGTTGAGATTTTTTGGGCCGAGATATATCGGGGACGACTTTTTTTTAAAGGCCAAATCTAGTCTCATTCAATCGAACTGTCGTTCCTTACGAAATCTCAAAAGTTAGCTTCCGCATAGAAACAAAAATTCTTGTCAGTATGTGAGAAGAGATTTAATAAATTAAAAAATATCAATATAAGTAAAACAAGCTAACAAAATGACTTTTATTACACACAGGTTCCGGGTTTCAGTGGTATCGGACGTACGACAGAGAGTACAAGACTTAGGATCACCTTTGCGCTTTATGTTAAGAAGATCTTCATTAGTTGAGTGTGTTAGTGTGTTACACGGAACGTGTTTACAATGTGCAGAATTTTTTTTTAATACGTCAGTATGTGCAGCCATGTTTGTCAAAAAATCCTAAGTGCACATTTTATACCATAAAGAGCTCACTGACGCTCGCATAATATATAAAATAACTGCAACTATTCTATAAATAACATAATCAAGAATAAACATACCTGTAGTCTCTTTTGGTACCGATTACATTATTTTTGCATCCTTAGCAAGTGAATAAATGAAAGATGATACCAATTCAATTTTTTCAACTATAATTAAGATAATTATTTGTAATAACAATCACAGCTAAAAACATCTTTTTTCAGTGTCATATA
Organism: Bathymodiolus brooksi; assembly: GCA_963680875.1. Lineage (NCBI taxonomy): Eukaryota > Metazoa > Mollusca > Bivalvia > Mytilida > Modiolidae > Bathymodiolus > Bathymodiolus brooksi. Next base: position 174,298,649 of record OY804575.1, read on the forward strand.
ATATAAGAAAGGCAGTGGCTATTTTGCCGGCTCCAGCAAAATAGCCTCTTAGGTGCTATTTTGCCGGCTCCGGTAAAATAGCAATTAAAATAGGGATTTGCTATTTTGCGGGTCATTAACATATTAGTTTTGAGATTAAATATTATTTTTCTTTATGATAATAATAATAATTTCTATGCAAATTACGGGTGACTGAAGGCTAATTATAATGATTGTAAAAACAATGCAATAGTCGTATTTTGCCTGCAGGATAAATTTAATACAAGTATCTTTTGGTGAGTTGCTCTCAGTATAATCAATATTAGAAATCATTTGAGTTTAAAAATGGAAGGCGACACTTCGTCGATAAAAAAACTTGAAGTAAATACGAAATTCAACTCATATGAGGAATTAAAACAATCGTTGACACAATTTGAAAAAGACAACTACATTCAACTGTGGAAACGTGATTCCAGGACAATCAAATGTATGAAGACTAGAGTGCCTAATAAGAACTTTAATAACGATTTAGTCTATGATGCCTTAGCATTGTGCTGTGTCCATGGTGGCAAAGATCACAAAACATCATCTACTGGTAAGTGTATCAGGTCAATTGTCCACTAACATAAATATTACCTTATCATCCTTATATCCTAAAAAGTTACTGTAAATAGATTACATAAATAATCCAGTATCTGCTTTTAGACCAAAAGAACGGTTATGGGACAAAGCCTTGACAAACTAATTTTATTGGTATGAAACCATCCCCTTTTTAGTTCACCTGGCCTAAAAGGCCATGTGAGCTTTTGCTGCCACTATGCGTCCGTCGTCCGTACGTCAGTCGTCCGGCTTAAACTTTTCACATTTTAATCTTCACCTTTGAAACTACTGAGCTGAATGGAACCAAACTTTACCAGATTGATTAATGGAAGGTCTGCTATAAATTTTCTTCATTTCGTGCTGATTGGACTTCAAAGATGGCGACCATGGGCAATTCCTGTTTCTGATTGGTCCAAATTTATAAATCTCTTGCTCTGAAACTGCAACTGAACTGTAACTTGGTAGGAATGATGTATGGAAAGTTTGCCAGCAGTCGATGGATTGCTATAAACATTTGAAATGTGATAAGTTTTGCGTCTTTCATATTTGTTATTAATTTCTTTACAGGTCAACATCCGAATCAGGCATCATTCAAACAGAGTTGTCCATGTTTTATTCAGCTCTGCACAACTCCAGATGGAAGTCAGCTAATGGTATCAATGATGAACAACGAACATAATCATGAAATTAACGAAAAATTGTTCAAGTACTTGCCAAAACAAAGACACTTATCTTCAGAAGAAAGACAAGATGTGGAAAACATGCTGAAAGTAAAAGCAAACAAAAAGATGCTACAGAACTATGTTATGCAGAAAATGGGAAAAAATGTTATATTGAAAGATCTTCATAATATACAGTCAAATATCAAGAAAAAAGACAAAGATATAAATAAAGGGCCATTAGAACAAGTTCATGCTTTTTTCCGAACGTCCAGGAGCTATAGTTGAATATATTACAGATGATAACAACCTTAAAGCAATTTTCTTCCAGGATGAAACAATGAAATCATCCTTCAGAAATTTTCCAGAGGTGATACTTGTAGATGCAACATATAAGACAAATAATATGCGAATGCCGTTGTATTTTATACTCAGTGTTGATGGAAATGGTCAGAGTGAAATCGTTGCATTGTTTCTGCTGACACAAGAGGAAGAAATTCTGTTGTCATCGGTTATCGAACTTTTCAAAAATCACAATTCTTCTGGGAAAGATGTAAAAGTTATCTTGACAGATAAGGACATGTCAGAACGAAATGTATTGGGCAAAGCAATGACCCAGGCAAACCTCCATCTGTAAAGTGTAGTTCTCTTGATAATAACATTATATGCTGATTATCAAATCTTTTGAAAACCCTAATGTGCTTTACTTATAAATGCTGCACGTATCACAGGGGTAAACATTTACAAAACAAATACTTTATTGTCAAAGTTCTTTTACTTAACATAATTGCACATTTTGTTAAAAATTGTTCTGTTTAAAGTCAATCCCTGTGATACGTATGTAACTATATTAAGTTCATATTGACTATATCTGATAAAAACAAATTTAAATGAGACAGCTCTTTTTTATGGTAAACATTTTAATATTTTGTTGTCGTATCTTTTTAAAAGTATGCTTATCTTAATTGAAATATCTCTGAATTTTTAAAATTATGTATCTTAATTGAAATATCTTTGAATTTTTAAAATTATGTATCTTAATTGAAATATCTTTAAATTTTTTAAATTATGATGTCCAGAAATATGTATTTTTAAACTTTTGAAATAAAATTAAAATTTTTTTTTTAATAATTCATGTCACACAGACTTGTATCCCATTTGATTACGTACGGCAAAATAGCAAATCCCTAGTTAATCACTATTTTGCCGGAGCCGGCAAAATAGCACTAAGGAGGCCATTGTTTCAGCAGACGATTTTTCATAAACAGAAAGGTCAATGTCCACCATGATGTCATTAAATGTTACCGTATTAACCCTACTTAAATAAAAATTCATCACCTTGCTTATTTCAAATTTTAGGAATACTAAAGGAAATGGGTATCATCATTTTATTTTTTATTTTTGTCGGCCATTTTGATGACTCACTTTTGGCCATACACTGTATGTCAAAAGTATTGAATATATTAAAAATCAACATTACACGACAGTCACAGCATTCCATAGTGGTTGATTATCACTTGTTTCTTCTTTAATCTGCCATTAGACTGAAACGTGATCTTGTTTTCTCTGTAATACTTAAAATAACCAAGAACCATATAATATATATAATTCTAACATCACCTCCTTCTTTAGCTTTGTTAATAAATGAGCGAGTTATCCATTCGGTATAATCTCATTAGCATATGCACCAGTGAATGTGACTGACTTTTCCATTGGCAGCATAAATTGTGTGCGACATTTTCCAGCAAGCGTAAATATAAATTACCGTCTTCCAATCAAAGTATACTACCGTATTTGTACTCTTAGACATATCAGAATCGAAATAAATCATGGAAGCCAGAATGTGTTTTGAGTTTTAACATGGATTGGCGGATATTAGTAAATTTTATCCCTTGCTTCTGGCTCGAGATATAATACTAATATCCGCCAATCCATGTTAAAACTCCCAACACATTCTGGCTTCCATGATTTATTTCTTAATTAATTATATCACTGAAATAACCTATCAGTATCATATACATTGTACACTGTATATAATCGATCTTTATACAATTAATTAATGTTAAAGAAATTTACAATTATGTATGAAATTTGTGCACATTGTATATAATTACAGAGAGTAAAACACATTGTATATAATTACAGAGAGTAAAACACATTGTATATAATTACAGAGAGTAAAACACATTGTATAAAATTACAGAGAGTAAAACACATTGTATATAATTACAGAGAGTAAAACACATTGTATATAATTACAGAGAGTAAAACACATTGTATATAATTACAGAGAGTAAAACACATTGTATATAATTACAGAGAGTAAAACACATTGTATATAATTACAGAGAGTAAAACACATTGTATATAATTACAGAGAGTAAAACACATTGTATATAATTACAGAGAGTAAAACAGTCTTTTCATTTCTATGAGAGGAGGACATAAATACATTGTAGAGAATTTTATTTTTGTTATGTTTGTATGTTATATTTTATATAGGGGCCAAGAAAGCAGGTGCTACTCCTGCTAAAGGTAAACAGGAACCTGCAAAACCAAAAGAAAAAGTGTGGACCAAACAAGATGATGCAGCTAGAACAATACAGACTAAATTCAGACAATTTAGATCCAAGAAAATTCTTGAAAAGAAGAAAAAAGAGAAACAAGAATATAATAACCTCATGGATAAATTAGAACAAGAGGTTAAAATTCTATTTTAATTATAAAATTATCCTAGTATGGTGAAGTTACAATTTTTGTTTTAAATCATCTGTTATTTTGCAAGCTTTTACTTGAGAAATAGGATTTTAGCTGGTGTTAAGGAGAACACAAATGTTAAATGTTTACCAATAATTCAAGACAACATTTATGATTTTTAAAAACATTATTTAAGAAATAGGATTGTAGCTTATGTCAAGGAAAAAACAAATGCTTAATGTTAGCTTATGTCAAGGAAAAAACAAATGCTTAATGTTAGCTTATGTCAAGGAAAAAACAAATGCTTAATGTTAGCTTATGTCAAGGAAAAAACAAATGCTTAATGTTTACTAATAATTCAAGAAAACATTATTGAAAAACACAACAAAGTTATCACAAAATTCTTCTGGTAAGAGCACTGTTCAATCCTATAAAAAAAATTTGCATGGTTCAAAAATAATTTTTTTCAAATGGTTTGATTTATCAGTGTTTATCATAGGCCACTTTCAGTTATATTGTGACTACCAAACAGGTGAGGAAAACACAAACAGTTAGTGCGAACTGGCGGGTAAGACCCTGGCCTTGGGTAGGTGTTGGTATCGAGGCATGTCAGTAGTGTAAGGCCTGATATTAGAAATCAATCACTTGGCCACTTAGGCCCACATTTTAATTGTTTTTCTTTTGTGTTTTAATATTTTTAATTAAAATAATGAACTTCAGTAGATTTTATGGTCTAAAATATAATACAGTGAAACCTGTCTAAACCGAACCCTGAGTAAACCAAAAACCTGCCGAAACAGTCCCATCTACTAAATGTCTATGTAATTTGAACCTGTGTAAGCTAAAAAAAAAAGCCAAACACCTCTCTAAACTGAACAAATTCTTCAGTCCCAAAAGGGTTCGGTTTAGACAGGTTTTACTGTACATTAGTTAAAAAAATGTGTGGGCAGATAACTCTTATTACAGGCATTCGTGAAATTGGTTCAAATGGAACAAGAACAAGCAGAAAAGGAGAGACAAAAAGAACAAGAAGAAAGAAGAAGAAGGGCAGAAGAATTGAAAAGAAAGAAGAGAATGTTAGAAGCAGCATTTGAAGGAGACAATGAAGAAATCATACAGATACTAAAAGAAGTACAAATATTATTACTTGGGACAGTTTATCTATGAATGGAATGTGAATGGATGTTTTAGTTTTGAGTGAAATTTTGATGTTTTTAAAGATACTTTCAAGAATTAATTACTGATTAAATTGTTTTTAACCTTGCAAGATAACGATTCCTGAAAACTCACGTAATTGTGCATCAAACAACTGATCTCCAGTCTTAATTAAAAAAATATGCAGATTTGAGGAATTATTTTGGTATTTATTTATCTTTAAATTTGAAGAAAAAAATAAAAATTGCAAAATTTAGCATAATTCTGTAATCCTCCAATTTAATTGCATACAATTGAATTTCAAGACTACTGAAACTGAGATTATAAATATTATATTCATATATAGAGTAGAGAGATTTAAATGCAATCTAAAATGTAATAATCCAGCCATCTACCATTTTTGTTGGTAAATGTTATGATGATGACAATATTAGAATATGTTTTGTTAAATATTTGTGTAAATGTAAAGCAGTAAAACACAATTATGCAGAATTTTGAAGACAAATAAAAATACCATTTATGTTAATATTTAGAATAAGACTTTAATTTGTGGTATACAAATGTCCATATATATGTTATCTATTGCTAATATTTGATCAGTTGTATTATAAAAAAAAAAAGACATCACAACATTGCTGGTTTAATAACATAATGGTCCTGTTATCATTTTTTTTAATTTTAATTTGTTCATTTCAAAGTTATTTCCCTTGATTGTGGAATAAAGTTAACTGTATTTTTATCTTAAATTTTCTCATATTCTAAGATAGTGTGTACTTGTTTTGTAGGTTACAGATCTAGATGACAAGCATAATATAGGAAATGATGTGATTGGTCAAAATTTAAGGGACAGACATTTATTAGCTATGGTGGAATGTGAAGATGCAAATGAAAATACACCTATATCTGAGGCAGCAAGTAATTAGCTACAGTAATCTAATTTATATCAGGCCATTCTAAATGGATAAAGTAACCTCACAAGAGGAGTTGCCTCTCTTGTGAATGACAGGTTTATAGGGTTATGGTTAATGTGTTTAATGCCACTTTTAATAATATTTCTGTTATATCGTGGCAGTCAGTTTTATTGGTGGAGGAAACCGGAGTACCCAGAGAAAATCACTGACCTGCCACAAGTTATCACATAATGTTGTATCGAATACACCTCGCCTGAGCAGACAGGTTTAAAGTAATCCAACTGAGATCAATACTTCTCCTTGTATAAGCCCGGTCAATCCTCCTTTTATATGTTCACTCAAGCTATGAGGATGCAGTGGACTCTTTTTAGTGATATGATATATGTATCATTATTAATACCCCAGAGTATGATGAATTTTGCCTTATAAAGAGGTGGTCTTTGGCGAGAGGAACTATAAAAGGAAGTCTGTGAGTAATTAAATGAAGAACATTGATAAATTATATAAGTTATGTTTAATATATAGGTGTTTAATGCCACTTTCAAAAATACTTTAGTTATATCATAGTGGTCAATTGTATTGGTGGCAGATTGCCACAGACCTACCACAAGTCACTTACAAATTTATCACATAATAATACTTTATTCCAAAAGCAATACAGCTTATAGGTATATAAATACAAATTACAAACAATACATGATACATTATACACAATACATAATTATAGCGGAGCATGATATAAATTTAGGAATTACGAATTTTTTCAGCCACATATAAATACTTTCCAAGATTGTTAAGTTCTTTAATATTTTGAACAGATAATAACTGTGTTAGTTTAAAAGCAGATGGATTGATACAATAATATGGTTTTATATATTTACTACGAATTTCCACATATTTACTACACTCTAAAATAAAGTGATACTCATCTTCTATATCATTATTGTTACACATGTTACAAATTCTAGCATGCCTATCTATATTATAGTATCTACCAGTTTCAATATTTAAACTATGTGCATGTAAGTGATGTCTACTAATAAGTGGCTTAAACATATAATTAACTGGTCGACATAAATAAAATTGCAGGTTATGATCATCATATATATACTTATGGAAATGACATTTTGGCGATTCTTCAAAAAAAGAAATGACCTCATTTAAGAATGTATCTATAACTCGCTACTTAAATTCTAACATAAATATATCTTCATTAACAACATTTTGTGACAGCCATACATTATTAAAACCATATTTACACAATATATCTCATATTTTACATCCCCAGTTTAGTTTATTATTTGACTTAAAAACACTAGACTCAAACATATCTTCATAACAATTTTTAAGTATACAATTTTCTGTTTTTAAAATTTTAAACCAATATTTTAACATTCTACAGTACCTGTTTATTTACAACGGGAATCTCCCAAGTTCAAAATAGACCATATAATTTTAAGTACTCTTTCTCACTTTCAATATTCTTTTCAAAAAAGATAAATGTAATGTCTCAATATCCACACCTCTATGGAAGCCCCACACTTCACATCCATAATTTACAATACTTTTTACATATGTGTCAAAAAGTCTCTGTATTAAAATAATCATCCTGAATTTTACTAAATGAACTAAACACAGCTTTTTTTCCTTGATTCGACAACATTTTCTGAGTATTAGTAAAAACACCATTATAATTTAACAAAATACCAAGGTACATAAATTCATTACATATTTCAATGGATTCCCCATTAAGATACCATTTTTCTTCTGATTTAATATTACCTCAATTTCTAAAAATGACAACCTTTGTTTTCAACAAATTTACATGCAGATTGTATTCATTTGAACATTAATCATATTTTGAAGTTCATGAACATTTTCACTGAACAAAACAGTATCATCAGCATACATTAGTAAGTACAGATTGAGCATTTTTAATTCGTATAATTGACATCCTTGTTTAATTAATTCTATTTCAATGTCATTGACATACATAGTGTATAAAAATGGTGACAATGATTCCCCCTGCATGAGTTCAATATTACAACTAAAAATTTGTGAAAAATTACCATCATGCTTTACACTCGATTTCAACTTGGAGTACATATATTTAATTAGATTTAAAAGCTTTCCAGTTACACCACATTTAGCTAATTTTAACCATAGCTTAAAGTGAGACACACTGTCAAAAGCCTTAACATAATCGATAATGCAACGATATAATCTTTTACCCTGCCTTAATGATTTTGAAATTATGGAATGAAGAGCAAAGATTGCGTCATGAGTGCCATAACCAGGTCTAAATCCAAATTGCGCATCAGTCAGGACACTGTTATCTTCGCTCCATTTCATAAGTCTTGTATTAATCGTTGATGTGAGTAGCTTTCCGATATGCGAGAGTAACGATATGCCTCTGTAGTTTCCAGGGCCATCAACTGGTCCCTTCTTAAATAACGGTACAATAACACTTTTCACCCATAATTCCGGGAAGTGACCAGTGCATAATATTACGTTAAACAGTTTACCTAGTATTGGTATTAGGATTGTCTTTCCTTCTAAAATATATTCATTTAAAATATTGTCCACACCAGGCGACTATTTGATTCAAGCCTCTAATACAAGTTTCTATTTCATTTTCGGTAAAGGGTTTGTCTAATTCTTCAAACACACATTCCATAGTATCTGTTGTGTCTGGTCCATTATCAACGTTATCATTTGAAATCAAATTTTTAAAATGATCTACAAATTGGTCCATTGAGATTTTATTTTATTTTATTTTTTTCCGTTTTCTGAATTTCCCATAAAAACGTTTTGGGTTTGAAGTTCTCATCGAATTAAACATATTTCCTTGCTTGTTCTTTTAAAGTCTTTTCAATTTATTTTCCAAACGTTTGTACTTTTGTTTTTCTAAGTTCAGTTTCATTCTATTTTCGTCAGAATGGTTATCATTAAAAATTGATAGTGCACGTTTATAGTTATTGTATAGTATTTTACACTCTTCTGTAAACCATGGTTTGTCCCATTTAATGCTTGCGTTGGATGCCCTTTTCCGACCAATGCAATACTCGTACTGTATCGTACGATCTACTTCAACTTTCGTATATTTTTCAAAAATGTCAGTTAACAGTTCATTCATTTTATCCACATTTCCATCAATAGACTCGCCTTCTTCTGTGATATTTTGAAATAATTCTTCAAATTTATGCACATTTACCATTAAATCACTTTTGACCTCATCTTTGAACTCTTCATTCCACCTTATTGTTTTACATTTAATCTTTTTACATGTACATTTACTTGGAATTGATAATCCCTTTAACTTAATATCTACAAACAAAGGAGCGTGACATGAAAAAGTTGTAAATTTTCCAACAGTAAAATTGTGTACTATAGAAAATGATTCACAGGACAATAACAATATAATCAATAACAGAACATCCGTTTTTATTTTGAAATGTAAATTTACCACTGGATTCACCGAATCGCCTGTTACAAATTCTGAGACGTGAAGATCTACACAGTTGGAGTATACGATTTCCAAAAGTATTAGGATGTTTTAAATCCTCAGTTAATCTATCACAAAATATATCGTCAGGAACATATTCTATAAAATTTGCAATATTGTCATTTAATTGTCTATTCAAATTATCATGTCTTAAAAAGTCAGGTTCTTTTCCTACACGACCATTCAAGTCACCAATGACGGCAACGTTGCCGTCCACAGAGTATAGTTCTATTTCTTCCTGCAATACATCGAAAATGTCACATTCATATTTTCTATAAAATATGTTTTTGTCTGGTGGAATGTAAATAGCACACATATATAAATTCTTATCATCCGACATAATACATTTATCTATTAATTTAAACCAGATCATACAATCAACACAACATTTCATAATTACAAAATATGGATTCAACCATTTTTCATAAAACACAATAACGCCACTGCCGTTACATTTTTCTCTTGACACATATTTTTTTTGCATAACCATTCAATTCGAATTCCTTTGGATATTTTACCCAACATTCATTGAAACATATAATATCATTTTCACACACAGATTTAAGAAATTCTCCATCTGCTAATTTTCGAATTATTCCTTTTGAAATATTCCAAGAACATACTTTAAGAACACTTTTTACTCTTCCATTCATTAATATCACTCTCCGCTAATCCCTATTCTTTCCATAACATTCCATTTACGAACAGCTTATCACCAACAATGTAAGCCTTTTTATTCTCCTGTCACTCTTTTAACATAACGGGAATTAACTTTTTCCTTTTCTCCAGCACTTCTGGTGGATAATGTGGACTGATTCCAAAGTTAGTACCTTTCAGACGTTTAGATAAATTCCGTACCATTTCTCATTAAGCATAACTACCAAATTCTCGATTTTATGTTCGTTTTGGCGTTAGAACAATTTCCGTCATGAATTTCCCATTGCACCCCCTGTATCCCCTGTTGCACCCCCCATGTCATCCCCAGGCCTGTTGGTTTCCATATCTGTGTTATCTGGTTGTTCATCGATTGCGAAAAACAGAAGATTTTGTCTAAGACTTTGTGTTTCTACGTCTATTAACCTGTCTTTTACATCTTTATTTACAGTTTTTGTAGTTTCAATGTTTTTTGCAACAGTTTCTAGCCTTACTTTTAAGGATTTGTGTTCATCGTGGATGTTTGATAAAAATTGAGCACTATGTTCAAGCACACTAATTCTATCTTTGCACGACACAAGTTCAGAATCAAAATGTTTAAATTTACTATCAATTCTTTCTTCAATTGAATCAAGTTTTATTAATTTTGATTCTACACCTGCAAGTCTATTACACATTTCCTTCAACAATGATTTGATTCCAGGTGAAACAGGAGGCGGGGGTGGCGGAGGGATGGGTGGTTGTGGATCAGGTTGATATTGCTGATAAAGCACTCACCAAGGGTCTGAAATAAACTCATGTTAGTGGTCATAGGCACTGATTGTATAATAGGCAGATGTAAACCAATCTACTATACAATCATGACCGTGATGGCTCCAGCTAAAATATATGATAAGAATATCATACAGTTAAAAAAAATTAGGACAATAAAACAAAAATGGACTTTTTATTTTTTTTAATTTTAATTTTAATTTTATTTCATAAATATGTGTTTGAAAACAAGAATTTTGTTTTTGCAAATATCATCAAAACTCACAAATTTAGATGGTAAGATGGTAAGAATGTTTTTTTTTTGTTTTTTTTTTTGTTTTTTCAAATTTTGGTGCAGAAAATTTGGTTAAGAGACATTTCTGAAAAACTTGCATGTCAACTTTGACCTAATTTGAAATAAGGTAATGATATGTCTAAGCCAAGTACATTAATAGTTCTAATTTTAATTGATTACTTTAATAATTTGTATGATAGACTTAAGATATATTTTGCTGTTAGTATTTATTGAATAGAACAAAAATATTTAAACAATATTATAGATGGTGGCAATGCTGACACAATCAAAATGTTGCTTGACAGGGGAGCTAACCCAAATACCCAGGGCCAATTTAAAAGGACTCCATTGTACAGAGCTGCTTTTGCAGGACACTTGGAAGCTTGTCAGGTAAATTTAAAATACTATCAAATTGGAATATGTGATTTAAATATTCTTACTTTGTTTTTAAGATTTGTTGATGTCAGACTATGATTTTATTGTGCCACAGTGGCAGTCAAGTGGGACTAGTAATCTTGATGTCAGACTATGATTTTATTGTGCCACAGTGGCAGTCAAGTGGGACTAGTAATCTTGATGTCAGACTATGATTTTATTGTGCCACAGTGGCAGTCAAGTGGGACTAGTAATCTTGATAGTCAAATCATAGTTTAGATACATAAATAATCAAATACAATATAATTATTCATACTGAAATGAAATATTTATAAACGTCTTGATTACTAGTTTAAATTAAAATCAATATTGTAAGTTGGTGTTGTGCAGTGGGTTTCAACAAAAAAATAATGTAATTGTGAGTCATTTGATCAAAATTAGTATTCATTGTACATTTGTATGCCAGTTTGTGTGGTTTCTGTGTTGCAATTTTTCCTTAAAGTTTTACTGCTGAAATTAAAAGACAATGCAGTTAATGAACAAATTATTTATTTGAAGTTCACAAATTAGTAATTATTTGATTCACTTTATATAAGTTATTACTTTTAGAAATATTTTATTTTATTTTAGGACAATTCATTTCATCTGCAGTACAATTTTTTGTATTGGTAACAAATAACAAAGTTCTTACTATTTCTGTATAAAAAAAAATCAACATGTTTATTATCCATGTACATAAATTGTTTGATTATTTACCTGATAAAAACATCTTCCCAATCAAGTTATGCTCTTTGTATATTGATTCATAATTTTCAGTTTTATTGTAGGTATTACTACAAAATGGTGCTGATCCTAGAATATATGCCAGTGATGGACAAACTCCTGAACAGGTTAGTTAAACAGTATACAACATGACTACAATAGCTGATCCTAGAATATATGCCAGTGATGGACAAACTCCTGAACAGGTTAGTTAAACAGTATACAACATGACTACAATAGCTGATCCTAGAATATATGCCAGTGATGGACAAACTCCTGAACAGGTTAGTTAAACAGTATACAACATGACTACAATAGCTGATCCTAGAATATATGCCAGTGATGGACAAACTCCTGAACAGGTTAGTTAAACAGTATACAACATGACTACAATAGCTGATCCTAGAATATATGCCAGTGATGGACAAACTCCTGAACAGGTTAGTTAAACAGTATACAACATGACTACAATAGCTGATCCTAGAATATATGCCAGTGATGGACAAACTCCTGAACAGGTTAGTTAAACAGTATACAACATGACTACAATAGCTGATCCTAGAATATATGCCAGTGATGGACAAACTCCTGAACAGGTTAGTTAAACAGTATACAACATGACTACAATAACATTAGGTTTTAAGATATTACTTCCGATATAAAAATAAAAGGCTGTGATACAACTGCAGGAAATCAACAAAGGCTTCCTGTTGCAACAGTTTTGCTGAAGATTATTTTTGTCCAGCAAAAGTCATTACTAGGTAGAATCTGTTTGAAAAGTGCAGAAAGGATTTCATATGGAAAATAGAGAAAATATGAAAATTAAAATTTTGGAATTTTGCACTTTTTTTTATATAATCTCGGAAACCGTAAGAGATAGAGGAAACATGTTAACATACTACTGCAGCCTCTCAACATGTTAACATACTACTGTAGCCTCTCAACATGTTAACATACTACTGCAGCCTCTCAACATGTTAACATACTACTGTAGCCTCTCAACATGTTAACATACTACTGTAGCCTCTCAACATGTTAACATACTACTGCAGCCTCTCAACATGTTAACATACTACTGCAGCCTCTCAACATGTTAACATACTACTGCAGCCTCTCAACATGTTAACATACTACTGCAGCCTCTCAACATGTTAACATACTACTGCAGCCTCTCAACATGTTAACATACTACTGCAGCCTCTCAACATGTTAACATACTACTGTAGCCTCTCAACATGTTAACATACTACTGCAGCCTCTCAACATGTTAACATACTACTGCAGCCTCTCAACATGTTAACATACTACTGCAGCCTCTCAACATGTTAACATACTACTGCAGCCTCTCAACATGTTAACATACTACTGCAGCCTCTCAACATGTTAACATACTACTGCAGCCTCTCAACATGTTAACATACTACTGCAGCCTCTCAACATGTTAACATACTACTGCAGCCTCTCAACATGTTAACATACTACTGCAGCCTCTCAACATGTTAACATACTACTGCAGCCTCTCAACATGTTAACATACTACTGCAGCCTCTCAACATGTTAACATACTACTGCAGCCTCTCAACATGTTAACATACTACTGCAGCCTCTCAACATGTTAACATACTACTGCAGCCTCTCAACATGTTAACATACTACTGCAGCCTCTCAACATGTTAACATACTACTGCAGCCTCTCAACATGTTAACATACTACTGCAGCCTCTCAACATGTTAACATACTACTGCAGCCTCTCAACATGTTAACATACTACTGCAGCCTCTCAACATGTTAACATACTACTGCAGCCTCTCAACATGTTAACATACTACTGCAGCCTCTCAACATGTTAACATACTACTGCAGCCTCTCAACATGTTAACATACTACTGCAGCCTCTCAACATGTTAACATACTACTGCAGCCTCTCAACATGTTAACATACTACTGCAGCCTCTCAACATGTTAACATACTACTGCAGCCTCTCAACATGTTAACATACTACTGCAGCCTCTCAACATGTTAACATACTACTGCAGCCTCTCAACATGTTAACATACTACTGCAGCCTCTCAACATGTTAACATACTACTGCAGCCTCTCAACATGTTAACATACTACTGCAGCCTCTCAACATGTTAACATACTACTGCAGCCTCTCAACATGTTAACATACTACTGCAGCCTCTCAACATGTTAACATACTACTGCAGCCTCTCAACATGTTAACATACTACTGCAGCCTCTCAACATGTTAACATACTACTGCAGCCTCTCAACATGTTAACATACTACTGCAGCCTCTCAACATGTTAACATACTACTGCAGCCTCTCAACATGTTAACATACTACTGCAGCCTCTCAACATGTTAACATACTACTGCAGCCTCTCAACATGTTAACATACTACTGCAGCCTCTCAACATGTTAACATACTACTGCAGCCTCTCAACATGTTAACATACTACTGCAGCCTCTCAACATGTTAACATACTACTGCAGCCTCTCAACATGTTAACATACTACTGCAGCCTCTCAACATGTTAACATACTACTGTAGCCTCTCAACATGTTAACATACTACTGCAGCCTCTCAACATGTTAACATACTACTGCAGCCTCTCAACATGTTAACATACTACTGCAGCCTCTCAACATGTTAACATACTACTGCAGCCTCTCAACATGTTAACATACTACTGCAGCCTCTCAACATGTTAACATACTACTGCAGCCTCTCAACATGTTAAAATACTACTGCAGCCTCTCAACATGTTCAATTCAAAGAAAAAAAATTGAATGAACAATGAAAACTCTAAAAAGTTTGTACCCTTTTAGACCACTTTTTGAAATAAAATAGCAATTGCTATCCCTCACCCCATTTTGGCCTCTTTTATGCCAAAAACGGTGATAGTAACATAATAATGCTATGCAATTTTCTGAAAGGATTTTCTAAAGGAAGTCATTAAAAAATAAAAGCAATTTGGCCTCTTTTTTTCTAAAACTAGAAGCCAGCAACTCTATTAACAATCACAACCTTTATTTTTGTGCCAATGATCATTATGGTTAAAATTTCCAAAGATTTTATTAACTAATACTAAATTTATCATCCAGAAATAAACTGTCTACAGATATCACAACGCTGACCCTGTCAACAGTATCATACTTTGATATGACAGCAAAAAAATATGGCCATATTAAAATCACATAGGACCTGTATATTTGCCATTACTTTGTATGATAAAAACGTAGATATCAAATTTATTGTGAATGACACATTTCTGGAATAACCTTCAACAGTCAACAGGTATGCTCAAAGTAGGAAAATTGGAAAACCAAAAGTAAGAAAAATAAAGGGTCTAAGCAGGATAGCCAAAATCAACTAAGGTAACCTATATTCTAGTTCCTTATCTGATTAATTTGTGTACACACCAATCTATTATTTGAGTAAGATAAGATCTACATACAATTAATTATACCCCCCGCAACGAAGTTGTAGAGGGGTATACTGGTTTCACCATGTCCTTCCGTCTGTAGACAAATCCTATGTCGTACGATAACTCTTGAGTTGTGTTTCTTAGAATCTTTTAAAATTTTATCAGCTGTTTACTGGTGAAGAGAGGAGGATTCCTTTCATTTTTGACGATATTCACTTTTGCCATTCCAGAGTTATTGGATTTGATATGACGGAAAATAGGATTTTTACCCTATGTCGTATGATAACATGAATAGTGTTTCTCAGAATGTTTTGAAATTTTATCAGCAGCTTACCGGTGAAGAGAGGAGGATCCCTTTCATTTTTGACGATTTTCACTTTTGCCGTTCCAGAGTTATTGGACTTGATATGACGGAAAATAGGATTTTTACCTTATGTCGTATGATAACTTGAGTAGTGTTTCTCGGAATGTTTTGAAATTTTATCAGCAGCTTACCGGTGAAGAGAGGAGGGTCCCTTTCATTTTTGGTCGGAACAATCAGTAATGTTTTGGTTATGGAAATAGGTTGGACAGATGTGGGGAGCGGGGGGTATATCTTAGTGAGCTGTGCTCACAGTAATACTAGTTGTAATTGATTCATTATGTACCGGCAATAAATAAATTTTATATGTCATCAATTTTTATGATTTCTTTAATTTTATAATTAATCATGTGTAATTCCATATTACAAAAGGCTTTTCAGTTAAATAGATTTTTTTCATCCCATTTATTAAAATCTGACAACTGTTATATTTCCTTCCCAATGTAGAACCTTATTTTTTTTGTAGGTGGCTTCTTTAGATGCTGTTGTTCAGCTAATAAGTGAATGGGACATAAGTCAGACTGAGGTGTTACTAGGGAAACTGGAAGCTGAGAAAGAAAAACGATTGGAAGAGACTAAACAGAGAAGAGCTGCTGAGGAATCAATGTATGTCTATAAAAAAACAACTGTACTATTAATTTTAACTATTGTCATGGGGCCGTCATGGTCTTTATCATATGGTTGTTCAATTAGTGCCTATCACCACTAAAGTTGTGAGTTTGATTCCCACTCATGGCAAGTTATACTCAATATAATATTATGTGATAAACTTTGTCAGTGACTTGTGGCAGGTTGGTGGTTTTCTCGAGGTACTCCCGTTTCCTCCACGAATAAAACTGACTGCTAAGATATAGCTTAAATATTGTTGAAAGTGGCGTTAAATGCCATCACTCTCCACCTCCATCAATGAGTTGAGGTGATTGTTTGTTTTGTTGATATTGGTGTATTTGTTGACAATCACTGTTTAAACTTTCTTTTTATAAGTTGGTTTGACCCAACCAGGGTTTAAGGTCTGATCTCCTGCTGACCCAACCAGGGTTTAAGGTCTGATCTCCTGCATTCTACTTATTACACCACAGAGGCAGTATTTTAATTTTACAGAAATATGTAAGACATCACATTACTTGAGGCATGAAGATGAGAAAATCTTGTCACAAATCACCCAAATGTTTTACTATAATTATTACATTTTATACATGTATCTTCATCTAATCATTTTAATATTTAATTTCAGCCTTGAAAAACAAGTGGAAATTGCACAGAATGAATATGAAATCATGCAGAAACAGGTTTGTATAGATCAAATTCTGAACCATTTTGAAATGTTTTTCCTCCGAGACCTGTACTTGTGATTTACAATTTGCATCAAGGAGTAGCAAGAAAATGTCCTAATATGAGTTACAAAGTAAGAGTTAAATTGACTCTCTTTACATCCTGCAAACCTTATACTTTATAGGTGGTCATATTCACGAGAATTAAGATTCGATGATATCAAGGTCAAAGATTTATCAGCTAGGTTTTAATTTCAGGATTATGTTCATGTCAAAAAATAAATATTTAAAATGAAAGTATTTTAGCTGGTTTTTATTTTCACAAATTTATTTTCCTTGTGAAGATAGTGAAAATAAAACACTCGAAAATAACCACTTATACAGCATAATGATTTATAAAAATAATACACATGATTATAGTTTGGTGGAAAAAAAATTGGCTCAACTTCTGATTTTGTCATGATATATCTTAAAGCAATCTGGTTAATATTAGCTGTTGGTTTTGAGTGCATTTACTACCAGTACATACTATGCACATTGGCATAGTACATAGTAAACACAACCAAACTAAGAACTGATTTTAATCATATTTATAATAGTATTTTTATTGATATTAATTTTGCAGATCTTACAGTGGATTTTAATGAATGCTTTATTACAACTGTAAATTGTTTGTTTGTTTTTGGTATTCATCTTGTTTTTGGTATTCATCTTGTTTTTGGTATTCATCTTGTGTTTGGTATTCATCTTGTTTTTGGTATTCATCTTGTTTTTGGTATTCATCTTGATCACTTGTAAAGACCTCAAAGAAAATAGTTCATGTCCAGTTGTTTAACTTATGAAACTTGTTATATTTCTTGAACTTTGATATGTTAAACAGTCAGGATTTAAATATTAATTATGCAAATACATATACCATCTTTAGGATTATCAGTTTATCAGTGTTTATCATCACTTTCAGCAGTTTTTAAACTATATCTTGACTACAGATATAGCCTGAATAGTTATAACATACAGACCTGTGAAACCCTTTGGTTTCTTTATGTGTTTTAAAACTGTTACACTTGAGGTGGATATCAAAGCTGGAAACCCACCTCAGTAAAGTTTGTTTGATCACCTAGGACTTATAATTAATAGTCTAAGTGAAAACAGCAAATAAGTGATATTGATGCCAGTTTTGGGTAATGATAGTTTTAAAATAATGATTGACTTTGAATTTATTTCAGTTAAATCATGCCTATTGTGAATTAGAGAAAAGAATAACAGAACATGATACAGCCCTAGCCTCAGGATTTGACAGACCTGAACTCTTAGTACAGGTTTGTAACTTTATTTTGAAATCATCATTGAAATTTGTTGCCTTTCACAGCTTTTTTTCCTGAAATTTAACAACTTTAACAAATAATATGGTCAGTGATATATTCAGGAAGTGATTCATACTTATTGGGTGATGTTTATGCAGGTTGTAATAATAATCCTGCATGGCTACTTGCATTTGGCTAGCCATCCAGTAGATTTAATAATTAAAAACACATGGCTTGCTTAAAGAGGTACTATTTTAAATAATATAAAGGAAATTAAGACATTTATAGGTAATCATGTTTACAACTTGAATATACATTGTACCTATAATGTTACCCTATTGGAATACATTTGTATTACTACAAAATACATATAAATATATGGATCAGTGAAGTAAAAAAAAAATCTAATAATGTCTGCCTACAATGTATGTCATAAAATACAAAATGTAGTTTTGTTTATAATATAAAAATTGTAATATAGGATATATAATAATTGAGGATCCCTTCCAGATTTATGCTTTTAAAAAAAATCTCATTCTGGTCATCTGACAGAGTTAAATTTGTGTTAATGGAACAAAATTTCAAATGTTATCATTTCTTCTTTGCATTTTTTTCAATCAACATTTCAATAAAATGATGAGAAATGTTGAAATGAAAACTTTCACAATTAATATAGATCAAACCATTTGACTTAAATAGTTAGAAGGGGAGATAATTCATGAGTCGACCATATCTTTCCCCCTGATTTTAGTGACTTAATGCTATTTTCTTTGGTTATAGAATATACATGATACTGAAGGTGAAGTAGAGATCTTGAAGATGAACACAGAGAAGGCAAGAGATAAATTATCTAAAGCCAAACTGAAACTGAGAGAGCAACAGAAAGGAGGAGATGGTATGATTATACTATTGTTTAGTTAAATATAATTTTATTTGATGCTATTAATAACTTACAAGCACAGTATTGTAATTGATGCAAACTTAACCATAAGGTAATCTATAAACGTTTGTCTGAATATTATCTTTAATTACAAGCAAAACAAAAATGAGTAAGTGCAGAGATCTAATTTTAATTAGATTGGGGGTGCCTGTCCATAGATAATTTTATTTTTGTTTTGTCTGCATATTATTTTTAATTTCATGGTTGGGGATGCCTGTCTATAGATAATTTTATTCATGTTTTGTCTGCATATATTTGAAATTTCACTTTTGGGGATGCCTGACTATAAATAATCTTGTTTTTGTTTTTTTGTGCATATTATTTGAAATTTAATATTTGAGGACACCTGACTATAGATAATTAAGTCTCCCAAACAAAGTTTTTGCTCCGTTTCTTATTAAGTCTCCCAAACAAAGTTTGGGGGACTTATTGTTTTTGCTTCGTTTCTTATTATTATTATTATTATTCTTATTCTTATTCTTGTTCTTGTTATTCTCCTTTCTTTCCGCGCACCATGAACTTGTCCACGGCAGATCTCAGGAACTACTGGACAGAATTTCGTGAAACTTGGTAGAGTTATAGATATATGTTTCTAGTTGATCCTAGTATTCAGATTTGTGGTAAAGGGGTTCAAAGCCATATTTTTGGGGGTTCAAAGGGGGTGGGGGTTACTATAGAATCCTATGGGAAAGTTGAAATTTCGTACTTTAATGTTGATAACTTCTAAATGTATAATGATAGAGACATAAAATTTGACATAGTGATAGGTCACCATTAGAGGAGCAATTCTGCGTTTTCAAAATTTCGAGATGTCTGCCATTTTTAAAATGGCTGCCAAAATACGGTATAAAAAATGGGCGGTAAAAATTCAACATTGTCCGATATCATCAAAATTTGATATGTGGGTAGATAATGATGTCCCAAATTGATTCCTGACATTGAACAATTTCTACCGGTCGCCATTTTCAAAATGGCAGCCACAATACCGCAAATATTCAACATTGTCCGATTTCAACGTCATTTCATATGTGGGTAGATTATGATGTCCCGAATTGATTCCCGACATCGAAAAATTTCTACCGGTCGCCATTTTCAAAATGGCCACCACAATACCGCACAAATTCAACATTGTCCGATTTCAACGACATTTCATATGTGGGTAGATTATGAACAATTTCTACCGGTCGCCATTTTCAAAATGGCCGCCACAATACCGCAAATATTCAACATTGTCCGATTTCGACGTCATTTGATATGTGGGTAGATTATGATGTCCCGAATTGATTCCCGACATCGAAAAATTTCTACCGGTCGCCATTTTCAAAATGGCCGCCACAATACCGCACAAATTCAACATTGTCCGATTTTAACGACATTTCATATGTGGGTAGATTATGATGTCCCGAAATGATTCCTGATATCGAAAAATTTCTACCGGTCGCCATTTTCAAAATGGCCGCCACAATACTGCACAAATTCAACATTGTTCGATTTCAAAGGTAGCTTTTAATTTATTTTTAATTATTATTATTATTATTCTTCTTCTTTTTTTGTTTGTTTTGTCTGTATATTATTTTATATTTCATGTTTGATAACGATTGTCTATAGATAATTTTATTTTTGTTTTGATATTATTCGAAATTTCATTTTTGAAAATGCCTGACTATAGAAAATTATTTTTGTGTCATTTAAATGCAAGCTTGATATTGTATGTTTAGGTGGGACAGATGATGAAATGCCAGGACTAAAAGTGATGGTTAAAGAGTTGGATGATGTTTTGTTTAGAGATGTTGGCAATAAGATAAAAGATTCTGGAAAGTAAGTCTTAAAAAACCATACAAGATCACTTTTGTTTTAATTTTATTTCAAAGATTATTTTGATAATTGTGTGTTAATCAAATAATATTGATTATAATTTGGCAAGAGAGATAATTGTTTTCTTCTCAGAAAATATTGTTTTGTAATAAAAAATGCAAACCTTTTCATTTACATTCAATGAAGAAGATTGTAATATATAAGTAATCTCACTTTAAGTCAAACAAATTATTGGTACATCTGAATAGCATACAGGAAAACCTGTCTGAAGAAAACCTGTAATTGTGGTCTTTCAAGACAGTTGGTCTCTTAAATGAGGGTTGAGCAATATAAATATGGAAGAGTTATGACTTGTCGTTGAAAAACTATGACAACTAGAAATATTAAATAATAATTGACTAGATCATGGGAAATATTATCCTTGAATAACTGTCAAAGCTAAAATTGTCTGGAATTCAACATGTAGGTTTTTACCAGAATTATTTGAGAAGTAAAGCTATAAAATTACAGCATTAATTAAGTAAATTTTTTTCTGATTTCAAGTTCACATATTTAGCATTATTACAAAACTTTATCTGCTTAGCCTTTACATTATAAAGAAAGGATATGGATGCAAATGCAACATTACACTTGGTCACAAATCAAAGTAAAGAAACAGCGATTGTATTGCTGCTCTATATTTGTTCCTTATTTAAAACAAGCAAGTTAATTTTCATGACTATTATAATATTATTTACTAAATATGTCACATGTTTTGTTTGAAATTTCAAGGTCAGTCAAATTTCAGAAAAAGACATTATGAAGAATGGCCTTGTATTTATAACAATCAAATTTTTTAATTTCAAGTGTGAAATAGCCAAACAAGCTTGAAGAATATATTTTTGCTTGTTTCCAGTCCTTTCATAAGCATTCTTATTGAAATGATACTTTATTTAAATTGATTTAATTGTCCTTTTATGTCTAATGTCTTTTCAGGGCTGTCATATGGTAGTTGGATTTACAACTACCTATACAATTAGTGCCTATCACCACTAAAGTTGTGAGACTGAATCCTGCTCATGGCGAGGTGTACTCGATACAACATTATGTGATAGTTTGTCATTGACTTGTCAGTAGTTTTCTCCGGGTACTCCGGTTTCCTTCACCAATAAAACTGACCACCATGATAAAATGAAATATTATTGAAATTGGCATTAAACACCATAACCCTAACCCTAATGTCTTTTCATTAGATGGCCACTGATCATAGACCCAACAGCACAAGCAGCAACATTCTTGAGGTATCGTGATACAAATTATGTCAATGCTCTCAGTCCAAAACAAATGGAAGATGATAAAGTAAGACTGTCTCTTCTTGGTGCAATCAGGTATGATGAAATTTTTACAATCAATGGTATTTCAAAAAACATGTGTTTTTAAGATAAGCAGATGATTGGTGAAGATTTTCCCTTAAATGTATTACAAATGTATCATCAGTTTGTTTTGAGAGAATGAATGTGAGATCATTAAAATATGAGAAGTCCATTTCGATTAATAAATATATGTGATATACAATGAACATTCTACATAATCAACTCTATAACTTATTTATTTAGAAAGGTAGTGAACATTCTACATAATCAACTCTATAACTTATTTATTTAGAAAGGTAGTGAACATTCTACACAATCAACTCTATAACTTATTTATTTAGAAAGGTAGTGAACATTCTACACAATCAACTCTATAACTTATTTATTTAGAAAGGTAGTGAACATTCTACACAATCAACTCTATAACTTATTTATTTAGAAAGGTAGTGAACATTCTACACAATCAACTCTATAACTTATTTATTTAGAAAGGTAGTGAACATTCTACACAATCAACTCTATAACTTATTTATTTAGAAAGGTAGTGAACATTCTACACAATCAACTCTATAACTTATTTATTTAGAAAGGTAGTGAACATTCTACACAATCAACTCTATAACTTATTTATTTAGAAAGGTAGTGAACATTCTACACAATCAACTCTATAACTTATTTATTTAGAAAGGTAGTGAACATTCTACACAATCAACTCTATAACTTATTTATTTAGAAAGGTAGTGAACATTCTACACAATCAACTCTATAACTTATTTATTTAGAAAGGTAGTGAACATTCTACACAATCAACTCTATAACTTATTTATTTAGAAAGGTAGTGAACATTCTACACAATCAACTCTATAACTTATTTATTTAGAAAGGTAGTGAACATTCTACACAATCAACTCTATAACTTATTTATTTAGAAAGGTAGTGAACATTCTACACAATCAACTCTATAACTTATTTATTTAGAAAGGTAGTGAACATTCTACACAATCAACTCTATAACTTATTTATTTAGAAAGGTAGTGAACATTCTACACAATCAACTCTATAACTTATTTATTTAGAAAGGTAGTGAACATTCTACACAATCAACTCTATAACTTATTTATTTAGAAAGGTAGTGAACATTCTACACAATCAACTCTATAACTTATTTATTTAGAAAGGTAGTGAACATTCTACACAATCAACTCTATAACTTATTTATTTAGAAAGGTAGTGAACATTCTACACAATCAACTCTATAACTTATTTATTTAGAAAGGTAGTGAACATTCTACACAATCAACTCTATAACTTATTTATTTAGAAAGGTAGTGAACATTCTACACAATCAACACTATAACTTATTTATTTAGAAAGGTAGTGAACATTCTACACAATCAACTCTATAACTTATTTATTTAGAAAGGTAGTGAACATTCTACACAATCAACTCTATAACTTATTTATTTAGAAAGGTAGTGAACATTCTACACAATCAACTCTATAACTTATTTATTTAGAAAGGTAGTGAACATTCTACACAATCAACTCTATAACTTATTTATTTAGAAAGGTAGTGAACATTCTACACAATCAACTCTATAACTTATTTATTTAGAAAGGTAGTGAACATTCTACACAATCAACTCTATAACTTATTTATTTAGAAAGGTAGTGAACATTCTACACAATCAACTCTATAACTTATTTATTTAGAAAGGTAGTGAACATTCTACACAATCAACTCTATAACTTATTTATTTAGAAAGGTAGTGAACATTCTACACAATCAACTCTATAACTTATTTATTTAGAAAGGTAGTGAACATTCTACACAATCAACTCTATAACTTATTTATTTAGAAAGGTAGTGAACATTCTACACAATCAACTCTATAACTAATTTATTTAGAAAGGTAGTGAACATTCTACACAATCAACTCTATAACTTATTTATTTAGAAAGGTAGTGAACATTCTACACAATCAACTCTATAACTTATTTATTTAGAAAGGTAGTGAACATTCTACACAATCAACTCTATAACTTATTTATTTAGAAAGGAAGTGAACATTCTACACAATCAACTCTATAACTTATTTATTTAGAAAGGTAGTGAACATTCTACACAATCAACTCTTTAACTTATTTATTTAGAAAGGTAGTGAACATTCTACACAATCAACTCTATAACTTATTTATTTAGAAAGGTAGTGAACATTCTACACAATCAACTCTATAACTTATTTATTTAGAAAGGTAGTGAACATTCTACACAATCAACTCTATAACTTATTTATTTAGAAAGGTAGTGAACATTCTACACAATCAACTCTTTAACTTATTTATTTAGAAAGGTAGTGAACATTCTACACAATCAACTCTATAACTTATTTATTTAGAAAGGTAGTGAACATTCTACACAATCAACTCTATAACTTATTTATTTAGAAAGGTAGTGAACATTCTACACAATCAACTCTATAACTTATTTATTTAGAAAGGTAGTGAACATTCTACACAATCAACTCTATAACTTATTTATTTAGAAAGGTAGTGAACATTCTACACAATCAAATCTATAACTTATTTATTTAGAAAGGTAGTGAACATTCTACACAATCAACTCTATAACTTATTTATTTAGAAAGGTGGTGAACATTCTACACAATCAACTCTATAACTTATTTATTTAGAAAGGTGGTGAACATTCTACACAATCAACTCTATAACTTATTTATTTAGAAAGGTGGTGAACATTCTACACAATCAACTCTATAACTTATTTATTTAGAAAGGTGGTGAACATTCTACACAATCAACTCTATAACTTATTTATTTAGAAAGGTAGTGAACATTCTACACAATCAACTCTATAACTTATTTATTTAGAAAGGTAGTGAACATTCTACACAATCAACTCTATAACTTATTTATTTAGAAAGGTAGTGAACATTCTACACAATCAACTCTATAACTTATTTATTTAGAAAGGTAGTGAACATTCTACACAATCAACTCTATAACTTATTTATTTAGAAAGGTAGTGAACATTCTACACAATCAACTCTATAACTTATTTATTTAGAAAGGTAGTGAACATTCTACACAATCAACTCTATAACTTATTTATTTAGAAAGGTAGTGAACATTCTACACAATCAACTCTATAACTTATTTATTTAGAAAGGTAGTGAACATTCTACACAATCAACTCTTTAACTTATTTATTTAGAAAGGTAGTGAACATTCTACACAATCAACTCTATAACTTATTTATTTAGAAAGGTAGTGAACATTCTACACAATCAACTCTATAACTTATTTATTTAGAAAGGTAGTGAACATTCTACACAATCAACTCTATAACTTATTTATTTAGAAAGGTAGTGAACATTCTACACAATCAACTCTATAACTTATTTATTTAGAAAGGTAGTGAACATTCTACACAATCAACTCTATAACTTATTTATTTAGAAAGGTAGTGAACATTCTACACAATCAACTCTATAACTTATTTATTTAGAAAGGTAGTGAACATTCTACACAATCAACTCTATAACTTATTTATTTAGAAAGGTAGTGAACATTCTACACAATCAACTCTATAACTTATTTATTTAGAAAGGTAGTGAACATTCTACACAATCAACTCTATAACTTATTTATTTAGAAAGGTAGTGAACATTCTACACAATCAACTCTATAACTTATTTATTTAGAAAGGTAGTGAACATTCTACACAATCAACTCTATAACTAATTTATTTAGAAAGGTAGTGAACATTCTACACAATCAACTCTATAACTTATTTATTTAGAAAGGTAGTGAACATTCTACACAATCAACTCTATAACTTATTTATTTAGAAAGGTAGTGAACATTCTACACAATCAACTCTATAACTTATTTATTTAGAAAGGTAGTGAACATTCTACACAATCAACTCTATAACTTATTTATTTAGAAAGGAAGTGAACATTCTACACAATCAACTCTATAACTTATTTATTTAGAAAGGTAGTGAACATTCTACACAATCAACTCTATAACTTATTTATTTAGAAAGGAAGTGAACATTCTACACAATCAACTCTATAACTTATTTATTTAGAAAGGTAGTGAACATTCTACACAATCAACTCTTTAACTTATTTATTTAGAAAGGTAGTGAACATTCTACACAATCAACTCTATAACTTATTTATTTAGAAAGGTAGTGAACATTCTACACAATCAACTCTTTAACTTATTTATTTAGAAAGGTAGTGAACATTCTACACAATCAACTCTATAACTTATTTATTTAGAAAGGTAGTGAACATTCTACACAATCAACTCTTTAACCTATTTATTTAGAAAGGTAGTGAACATTCTACACAATCAACTCTATAACTTATTTATTTAGAAAGGTAGTGAACATTCTACACAATCAACTCTATAACTTATTTATTTAGAAAGGTAGTGAACATTCTACACAATCAACTCTATAACTTATTTATTTAGAAAGGTAGTGAACATTCTACACAATCAACTCTATAACTTATTTATTTAGAAAGGTAGTGAACATTCTACACAATCAACTCTATAACTTATTTATTTAGAAAGGTGGTGAACATTCTACACAATCAACTCTATAACTTATTTATTTAGAAAGGTGGTGAACATTCTACACAATCAACTCTATAACTTATTTATTTAGAAAGGTAGTGAACATTCTACACAATCAACTCTATAACTTATTTATTTAGAAAGGTAGTGAACATTCTACACAATCAACTCTATAACTTATTTATTTAGAAAGGTAGTGAACATTCTACACAATCAACTCTATAACTTATTTATTTAGAAAGGTAGTGAACATTCTACACAATCAACTCTATAACTTATTTATTTAGAAAGGTAGTGAACATTCTACACAATCAACTCTATAACTTATTTATTTAGAAAGGTAGTGAACATTCTACACAATCAACTCTATAACTTATTTATTTAGAAAGGTAGTGAACATTCTACACAATCAACTCTATAACTTATTTATTTAGAAAGGTAGTGAACATTCTACACAATCAACTCTATAACTTATTTATTTAGAAAGGTAGTGAACATTCTACACAATCAACTCTATAACTTATTTATTTAGAAAGGTAGTGAACATTCTACACAATCAACTCTATAACTTATTTATTTAGAAAGGTAGTGAACATTCTACACAATCAACTCTATAACTTATTTATTTAGAAAGGTAGTGAACATTCTACACAATCAACTCTATAACTTATTTATTTAGAAAGGTAGTGAACATTCTACACAATCAACTCTATAACTTATTTATTTAGAAAGGTAGTGAACATTCTACACAATCAACTCTATAACTTATTTATTTAGAAAGGTAGTGAACATTCTACACAATCAACTCTATAACTTATTTATTTAGAAAGGTAGTGAACATTCTATACAATCAACTCTATAACTTATTTATTTAGAAAGGTAGTGAACATTCTACACAATCAACTCTATAACTTATTTATTTGGACCGACCATCATACTGAAAATTATCAATGGACCGACCATCATACTGAAAATTTTCAATGGACTGACCATCATACTGAAAATTATCAATGGACCGACCATCATACTGAAAATTATCAATGGACCAACCATCATACTGAAAATTATCAATGGACTGACCATCATACTGAAAATTATCAATGGACTGACCTGATCATACTGAAAATTATCAATGGACTGACCATCATACCAAAAATTATCAATGGACTGACCATCATACTGAAAATTATCAATGGACTGACCATCATACTGAAAATTATCAATGGACCGACCATCATACTGAAAATTATCAATGGACTGACCTGATCATACTGAAAATTATCAATGGACTGACCATCATACTGAAAATTATCAATGGACCGACCATCATACTGAAAATTATCAATGGACTGACCATCATACTGAAAATTATCAATGGACCGACCATCATACTGAAAATTATCAATGGACCGACCATCATACTGAAAATTATCAATGGACCGACCATCATACTGAAAATTATCAATGGACTGACTATCATACTGAAAATTATCAATGGACCGACCATCATACTGAAAATTTTCAATGGACTGACCATCATACTGAAAATTATCAATGGACCGACCATCATACTGAAAATTATCAATGGACCAACCATCATACTGAAAATTATCAATGGACTGACCATCATACTGAAAATTATCAATGGACTGACCTGATCATACTGAAAATTATCAATGGACTGACCATCATACCAAAAATTATCAATGGACTGACCATCATACTGAAAATTATCAATGGACTGACCATCATACTGAAAATTATCAATGGACCGACCATCATACTGAAAATTATCAATGGACTGACCTGATCATACTGAAAATTATCAATGGACTGACCATCATACTGAAAATTATCAATGGACCGACCATCATACTGAAAATTATCAATGGACCGACCATCATACTGAAAATTATCAATGGACTGACCATCATACTGAAAATTATCAATGGACTGACCATCATACTGAAAATTATCAATGGACTGACCATCATACTGAAAATTATCAATGGACCGACCATCATACTGAAAATTATCAATGGACCGACCATCATACTGAAAATTATCAATAAGTGTGTGATCAAAGACATTATGATGTTACCACTTTAAGCATTTAAATCAGTTTTGAATGTCTTGCATTATCATTAGTATTACATCTCGTCCTATCTATACTACATGTGGTAATAATGTCTGTTTCTCATCCTTTCATTATCATTAGTATTACATCTCGTCCTATCTATACTACATGTGGTAATAATGTCTGTTTCTCATCCTTTCATTATCATTAGTATCACAGCTCGTCCTATCTATACTACATGTGGTAATAATGTCTGTTTCTCATCCTTTCATTATCATTAGTATTACATCTCGTCCTATCTATACTACATGTGGTAATAATGTCTGTTTCTCATCCTTTCATTATCATTAGTATTACATCTCGTCCTATCTATACTACATGTGGTAATAATGTCTGTTTCTCATCTTTTCATTATCATTAGTATTACATCTCGTCCTATCTATACTACATGTGGTAATAATGTCTGTTTCTCATCTTTTCATTATCATTAGTATTACATCTCGTCCTATCTATACTACATGTGGTAATAATGTCTGTTTCTCATCCTTTCATTATCATTAGTATCACAGCTCGTCCTATCTATACTACATGTGGTAATAATGTCTGTTTCTCATCCTTTCATTATCATTAGTATTACATCTCGTCCTATCTATACTACATGTGGTAATAATGTCTGTTTCTCATCTTTTCATTATCATTAGTATTACATCTCGTCCTATCTATACTACATGTGGTAATAATGTCTGTTTCTCATCCTTTCATTATCATTAGTATTACATCTCGTCCTATCTATACTACATGTGGTAATAATGTCTGTTTCTCATCCTTTCATTATCATTAGTATTACAGCTCGTCCTATCTATACTACATGTGGTAATAATGTCTGTTTCTCATCCTTTCATTATCATTAGTATTACATCTCGTCCTATCTATACTACATGTGGTAATAATGTCTGTTTCTCATCCTTTCATTATCATTAGTATTACATCTCGTCCTATCTATACTACATGTGGTAATAATGTCTGTTTCTCATCCTTTCATTATCATTAGTATTACATCTCGTCCTATCTATACTACATGTGGTAATAATGTCTGTTTCTCATCCTTTCATTATCATTAGTATTACATCTCGTCCTATCTATACTACATGTGGTAATAATGTCTGTTTCTCATCTTTTCATTATCATTAGTATTACATCTCGTCCTATCTATACTACATGTGGTAATAATGTCTGTTTCTCATCCTTTCATTATCATTAGTATTACATCTCGTCCTATCTATACTACATGTGGTAATAATGTCTGTTTCTCATCCTTTCATTATCATTAGTATCACAGCTCGTCCTATCTATACTACATGTGGTAATAATGTCTGTTTCTCATCCTTTCATTATCATTAGTATTACATCTCGTCCTATCTATACTACATGTGGTAATAATGTCTGTTTCTCATCTTTTCATTATCATTAGTATCACAGCTCGTCCTATCTATACTACATGTGGTAATAATGTCTGTTTCTCATCCTTTATAACTGTTGTTATTCTATATATTCTTTTAATTTAACCATGTTTTGTTGAAATACAGTCAAACCAGTCTTAAAGAACACCTATATATAACAAATCACTGTCTAAAAGGGAACTTTCATATTCTCCATTTAATGAATAATGCATATTATTTGAACCTGTATATAAAGGACAACTTGCCATAAAGGGACAAAAGGTCACTTTTCAGGTTGCCTTCAGTACCCTTTATATACAGGTTTATCTGTATTGCCAAAAATTAAGTGTTAAACAAAAAACAAAAATAATGTTGATAATAATGTTGTAGATTTGGTAAACCTTTTATCTTGGACATGATGGAAGTGGATATGTTTGAAACATGTGGTGATAGATTTAACAACATACTGAAGGGACTGATGGGAATGATTATGGATAAAACTATTATAATGGAGGAAAAGTATGTTATATTATATACATTTTTGTTTGTTTGTTTGCTATAAGCCGTCGTGATGGTATGGTAGTTGGATTTACAACTACCTAAGCAATCAGTGCCTATCACCACTAACATTGTGAGTTCGAATCCCACTCAGGCGAGGTGTACTTGATACATTATGTGATAATGTTATATACCAGAATGTAAGCAACAGCTAAAACCTATGAAATAATACATGCAGATACAATATATTGCACACTTTAAATCTGGGCTGTAGTTTTATTACTATCAGACAGCCGTGCAATAATCAACGACCTAGATGTGATATTGCATGGCTTCATGTTACAAATCATTTATACCACAGTTTACCGAGTTTAACGGTTAAGCAATCTCACGCTTCACTTTTGATTGTTATGCCGTTTAAAACCGTGGTATATATATTTATTACGGGTCTAGGACAAAAGCCCCCTGACAAAAAGTCCCCCAATAATGATGAAAAGTAAAAGTTAATGTTTTTTGTTATACAATTTTTTATATTGATAGTGATATTAGATATATTAAAGTATAAAGGAAAAATAATTTAAAAAAATTTAATACTTATAGAAAAACATTTCTTCACATTTTGTTTATTATTATTAACATTTTATTTATAAAGTGTAAATTACAAAAGAAAAACTGATAATTTGGTTATAAATTAAAGTTAATTTTTGAATTATTCATAATTAAAGTCAATACATTTCATTTTTTTCTGTGTCATTGTTCAACTGTTTGGATTTGTAAAATTTTCTTTGTGTTTTCTAACATGTTTCAAGATTTGTTGTACCTCTGTATTTTAATTCCTTGTGTCTGTATACTGTAAAAATATTTATATCTTTGTGTCTTTGCACAACTGCCTATGCAACCATTGCCTATCATCACTGATGTGAGTATGAACCTCGATCAGGGAGATGTGTACAACATTATGTGATAAAGATAATTAAAAAAATGACTTTAATTTATAAACAAAATATCAGTTTTTCTTTTGTAATTTACACTTAATAAATATAAATGTTAATAATAAACAAAATGTGAAGAAATTTTTTTCTATAAGTATTAAAAAAATTTAATTAATTTTTAATTTTTTTCCTTTATACTTTAATATATCTAATATCACCATCAATATACAAAAATGTATAAAAAAAAAACATTTTACTTTTCATCATTATTGGGGGGCTTTTGTCCTGTTCCCATTTATTACATAAATGATAATATATTCATTAGTATTTCTGTACCGATTTAAATTTTTTTAAATTAAATTAATATTTGATAATTCAAGCTATCTGACTGATAAAATTTCCCAATGGATATCATAATGGTCCACATTCACCTGAATTTTTGTTGGTTTCTGTTTCCACAAATTCATGAAATATGATGTGTACTTTTAACACTTTATTACATGGTTCTAATATTTCATAGATATTTTCCAAAGTAATTTTGCAATTAATGGGTCATCACATTTCATAATTGTGGTATCCAAGGAAATACAAGAATAGTATATGTATATATTTTTTGTTTTTTGTTTTTATTTACAGTTATCTGAAGATGGTAAAAGAATCAGACGGACCAGAATACCAAAAGAACAAATTCAATGACCTCAGATCGTCTAATTTTAAATTCTTTATCATAACAAAAAATCCATACCCACCAGATGATTTAATGGACAACACCTATCCAATCAGAATTTTTGTACCAACTGAAAGATAATTTGTTTTACCCAATCAAATTGTTTGTACTGTCTACTGAATAATGTAGATAGGTAGCCAATCATAGGCAATGTATCAAGTACCAAATGGCTCACTGATCACAAATAATTCATTATCAATTTCTGTATAAAACACTTCTTGATATTCACCGCAGCATATCCCAAGGATAATGTCCTCGGTTTTTTTAAATTCTTGATCAACATATCTGAACATTGTAGATATATTTACAATCTCTCAAATTTACAAACTTGGATTTTCTATAGCAAAGTAACTATATTCTTTGTCTTATTAAGATATTTTGTTCAAATTAATGATTCTTTTTTATGGCATGTTTGAAATGGTAATCAAATTAGATACCATATTTAGGGTTGCATAATGCGCATTGGTGTATAATGCGCACCCCACCCCCTCTTGGCCTTGAAAATCTCCAGAAAAAACTAGTTTGTGTCTATAATGCGCATGGACTTTAAAAAAAAAATCGCCGTCTGAAATGTAAGAATTAAATATCAATCGTATATATTTTTCAGTCTTTTGAGCATGTTTCATTTGCTGGGAGAATTTAAGAACCATTTATCTCTTTTCATCTTCAATAAAGTTGCAAAATATTAAATGTGTTGGGTTTTATTGGCATTTTCATATGATGTTTTTATTATCCGGATGTTGTGTAATGGATTCGAAATCTAGTACAGCATTGGTAAATATAAGTTTAAATTCCGGATCTGAACGTAAATTAACGCAGTTGATAGTTGAAGATGACAGAAAATAATGATATAGAATAAAGAAAGGCAAACAATTGTCACTTATTATGACATTGTTGAACATTGCTAAGCTTGTTAGGAGTTGTTGAAAATACGGTTGTTACATACATCAAAGAGCGCCGACAATCCGTTTATATTTAGTTTATTTTCGTATCTATCAAAGGTAAATATTTACAAGTACAAAACAAAACTGCACTAGACAGTTTTAGTTCTTCAATAATTAAAACATAGTAGATGCAATTAATTATTTTGTGGAATAATGTCCAAACAATTTAAGAAATATTTAACTTTGCATGTTGACAATAGTAAACAAAAAAACATGGCGGACATGTGATTTCCCGGTCTGGGAAAGAGTGAAACACATTGTTCCTGTTTATAATGCGCACCCCTCCTACAAAATAAAGAATCTGGGCAAAATCCTGCCCATTATGCACCACTAAATACAGTATATAGAAAATAAATCTGAACTGGTTCTTAGAGCCAGTATTCAGTATTCAGCTTCAGTACATATATAAATATGTTGACTAAATGATTCTTAACTTCTTTACTTAATGCACTTCCATTGTTTATCATATAATGTCGTAGAATACGCTCTGTCATTTCCATTTCATTTTTTATTAGACTACATTACCAAAGTATAATATAGACAGAACTAGCAACATCAATTGTTCTTCCATAGTGAAATAGACAGGTTTAGTTTTATTTATATTGTGAATATTGCATACATATACATGTAGTCAAGCCTGCCTTAAAGGGCACCTCTATATAACAAATCACTGTTTATAAAGGGTGGCACCTCTATATAACAAATCACTGTTTATAAAGGGCAGCACCTCTATATAACAAATCACTGTTTATAAAGGGCAGCACCTCTATATAACAAATCACTGTTTATAAAGGGCACCTCTGTATAACAAATCACTGTTTATAAAGGGCAGTCTCATTTTCCCATTAATGAATAGTGCATAAAACTGTATTTTCAATTCTAGTCTTCCAATTTTTATTTTAAAGACAAGCATTTATAGTTTCATATAGGTTGTTATTTTAGCAAGAGAACATAAAATGCAAGGTGTAGGGTTGCACATCACATCATTTATTTTTATCTATCATTATTTATTTAATTGTGCCAATGAATTTAGCCAAAAATATTTAATTCGGAGAATCAGATAACGCTTAGGAAGAAAAAAAATTCAATAGTCACACTTATTAAAAAAAATATATATTGCAAACTTTTTCACCTCAGCTGGCCAGAAATATTAGTGGTTGTTTCTATGTCCATGTTGTAGGTATAGTTTGCCAGACTTGTCACATATTAATATCCTGGTATGTAATTATTAATAGAGGTGAACAGGAAGGGGAGTTATCTAAGATTATCTTAGAGGGGGACTGCAAAAGTTCATCTTCCTTGAAAAATATAAAAAGCAATTCTGTCAAAAATATGTTTTTGTAATGCAAATGTTTAAATGTTGAATATAATTTAAGAAAATAACATTAGCTCAAGCTTAAAATCTAGGATGTAGTTATTTTAATGAACTGTAACATAAAAAAAATGTAGATATAGTTTTAGATTTTTTGAGATTTTCATGATTATAAAAATCTTCTTTTAAAAGTACTTGGTACATTTTTTAGGTCATGTATTAAACAATGCATTTTTATCCATGTGATATAATAGTTTGTCTGTGATATATCTTCTAAGTATTCCATTCATATAATAGCAGTATAATTGTGTGTATATATGTGTTTTTTTCTTCTGTTGAATATTGTTAGAAAGTGATAACCAAATCCTGTGATAACTTGCATTTATTTCTGTGTTTATTTTTTAAATTGAAAAATAAAATATTTTTAATAGCACATTGTATTACATTCAAAATGCCATGTTATAAAAATTATTATACTGAAAGATCTCTTTTTCAATTTTCGTCCAACAACATCCTTAGATGTTTACAGTGTAATATTCTCTAAAAAAACAAATCAAATGAAACTAATGTTGCAGAAATTGTACACATAATTGTCATTGTAAGGATCATCCTAGCTTCAGTTAATACATTCACAACTTAACATGATAGTCACCAATATGGCTGACAAAAAAATGATGGAGGTGGAGTTGAACAAAATAGCATTCTTTACTCAGCTACACTGAACACATTTGTTTTTAAGAAAAGTTGGAATACACCAAAGTGGTAATCAGAAGCTGTAAATCAAAGAATGACACAATACAATGGACAAAAGAAAAAAGACAAAAGGACAAATAATGATCTATAAAACACCACACAGAAAACGAGTAAAATGACCCCACAAAAAAACAGGGTGAGCTCAGATGCTCTTTAAGGATCAGCAGTTCCTGCTCCACTAGTGGTAGTCATTGTCTACTGTTAAATGCCAAGAACATCATCTAATATTGAAATGGTGTTGGACACCAGTATATGCAAAAAATAAAACATGAATCCCCTACAAAACACGAATCCCCTACTACAAAACATGAATCCCCTACTACAAAACATGAATCCCCTACTACAAAACATGAATCCCCTACAAAACACGAATCCCCTACTACAAAACATGAATCCCCTACTACAAAACATGAATCCCCTACAAAACATGAATCCCCTACTACAAAACATGAATCCCCTACAAAACATAAATCCCCTACTACAAAACATGAATCCCCTACTACAAAACATGAATCCCCTACAAAACATGAATCCCCTACTACAAAACATGAATCCCCTATTACAAAACATGAATCCCCTACTACAAAACATGAATTCCCTACAAAACATGAATCCCCTACTACAAAACATGAATCCCCTACAAAACAAATGGGGAGTAAAGACGACCTGAACATTGTTTTAACACAGAAATTGTAGTAGACATCACACCACAGAACTAAATATGTTATCACATGTAATATGACAAAATGAACACCCCTGAAAATTGGGAGGACTTGGTTGCTCCATAATGGGAAGCAGTTCCTGCTCCACTAGTGGCACCCATGGTGTAATTCTTGTTACAAAGTCAGTGATAAGTCATGAATGTGGAATGGACGGAATTGTGATTAGGACAGAACATTTCAGTGGTCATTTGTTACACAAGTATCAACTGAAATATATACATGTATATTCCATATGCATGTGCTGCTGGAATATTGCTACATATGCAATGTAGATGGAAAATTCAAGGTCAAGATTTGAAGCAAACCATTATTCTGCTTTGGAAATTCAAAGTTATAAATATTTAGGACTGAATGGTTTTGGAAAAAATCCTTGAATTTTGTCAATATTGGACAATATTTGCACTTTCAGAAATATATCCCTTCATAAAAAAGGTATGTCAAGAAGATTACAAATCTCGAGCCTTTGTTCAAATGCAGACAAGCGAGAGAAATTGAGAATGGGTTTACTTCACTCATCATTCAAGAAGATAAAGACTGATGTAGTTCCCATTTGTGTTCATTTAATACAGAGACATCGACAAGATATCTGCTAGCACATTGAATCACCAGGACTTGAATGTGTTACTGCAGTTGAGCAAAGAGGACGAATTTCTTTGCAGAGCAGAAGCAGAACATGACTGTCTGCCTGCTTGATTTTAAATAAGCTACCGCTATTATATTGTCTTGATATTACTACTGATGATAGTCAGAAAGAGCCATGTAAGTATTGCTCTCATTTACTAATACATTGATATGTTCCTGCTTTTGAACATAGGACCATTTTCTGGACACATACTTTTCTCCTAGGAACCCCCACCATTCCAGAATGGAAGAGTGTGTGCACAGTGTTATTGATGGAAATAATGACAATGGTACTCCTTTCACGAGATTTCATCTACACATATAGATCTACCAGAGCGTCTAATCATGTAGTCCGAGATTCCTCTGTCGTCCGACGGCATTATATATTTTTGTTAGAGCCGTCCCGCTCTAGCAAAAATATATAATGCCGTCGGACGACAGAGGAATCTCGGACTACTAATCATGCATAGCTCCCTTTGATATTATGAGGTCCCCTTCTTGTGAATGTATATGAAACGGTTCCAGATTGTTGTTCTCTGAAACCTCCGATAGTGGCAGAAGCTTTAGAAACTAAAGTTGATCGAAGACTCCCTGAATCACTAACAAAATACAGATATTTAGGTGCTCTTTTCCACGGACATAATTTTATGTAATGACAAATTCAATCTTCTATAGGAATGAATGGACTGGAAGCCGTGAATAGCTCATTCACATGTTCCTCTATCAAAGGACCTAGGTATAGGACCGATTTCCCGTCGTCTTCGTGTCTGCAGCAGAATTTTTGGCTTTCTGTTGCTATGGAATCAGTTTGGTAAAGAGTAAATGGTCTGTACATGTCTTTGACAGGAACCATAACACATACTTTTGCAGATAATTGAATTATAGCAGTCCTTCAATCTAGATCTCCGCGCTTGCTCCCTATTTTCTATCGGTGTTTTATAGTCGCCGCGACCCTTAAAGGGGTGTTCTTAGATCTACCACGCGGCGACTATAAAACACCGATAGAAAATAGGGAGCAAGTGCGGAGATCTAATTTTAATTAGGTTGAGCAGTCGTTATGCCATTGTACAGCTGAACGTTAACACTAACCGACTGAGAGCG
This sequence comes from Bathymodiolus brooksi, assembly GCA_963680875.1. Classification (NCBI taxonomy): domain Eukaryota; kingdom Metazoa; phylum Mollusca; class Bivalvia; order Mytilida; family Modiolidae; genus Bathymodiolus; species Bathymodiolus brooksi. Next base: position 174,337,208 of record OY804575.1, read on the forward strand.
GTTATTTTACACCGACAACATGTACTTTATTTGCAGGAAGGCTAAACAGTTGGTATGTATCGGAAAAGGTAATCAGTAAGTCACGAAGAGTCTCATCAACTGAATATTTCATATCGTTTGGAAAGAGGGAGATTTGCCAGAACTCCAGACAAAAGCAACTGGATCGCCCGAGCGACTTATCTACACGAAGCAAACTGAATTTAACATCAATGTTTTTCATTTTGCTTGAACAAACAAACTAATCGTATTTCTTTTTAAAGGAAAACCACAACGCAAACCCAAAAACAAAGAGCACATGGGATCGTTAACGTTATTGGAAGCATATTGATATTAGTTTACTTTTAGTAAACTTTTAAAATCTTCTGGTAACCTGGATACGTATCATATGGAACGAACAGGAATAAGAAAAAAAGTATTGGTTTAACGCGGATGGAATTTGCATTTTCCAGTCTGTACAGCCGGTGCACATCGACATCGTTTCGAATTGATTGAGATTACATCATTATTTCTACTCGAGAAATGTTCCTTTGAAATAAAATTTGCATAAAAATAGTGAAGACTAGCTAATATTTTGTTCAGGGTAATCTCGAATTCTACAAGGAGAGCAAAGACTAAATGGTTTCTTGAACACACTTGGATGAAATATTCAAAATCTCAAGATAGTGTCTACTGTGCACCGTGTAGATTCTTTGGCCCACATGTTAATTGTATTCGATTCCAAATCAAGCTTAACCCACTACACATTTGTAAAATTTCTAAGTCAACTACACAAATGTACATATTTCTATTATATTGCTCTACTTAATATTTTATTTCTCAAAATTTATGTTCAAAAGTTGACTTGTTGCTCATGAAAATTGGGTTTCCGTGGGATCATTTTTAGTGCCAGGAAATTGCAAGAATGCAGGATTTTGCACCATTTACCACAGACCCCCTGCCGTAAGGCAACCTCTGCGAGGTGGGGGAGGGTCGTGACCCTCCACCAGACTTTTAAACAGATTTGAGTACACTTCATTTTGGGGTTTAAAGTCAGCAGCACCCTCGGCTTTCTGTCTTTTCCTCTGGCCTGGTTTTTTGCCGACATTGACGTCATTGTTCCGCGGCCTTTTGCAATTCAAATTGACACTTGACGCAAAAATGTAGCTAGAATTTTCCGCCGGAATCTTGGCATTTTAGAAATTTTACAAATCTGTCTTTTCTTCCGGCGTTTTTTGAAACCAAATGTCTTCATCTATTATGTATGCTGACATGTTGGAGATGATAGTGTAGTCTCCCCGATCATACATGGCTCGTTTCAGGTTATTAAATTGTATGTTTGAGACGGTTTTAATTTTGTCTGTAAGATCTGGAAGACTGTGTTGCTTCCAGTCCACAACTTCTTTAAGGCGATTGTTAATGGATTCCGCGTTGTTGTTTGTCCATAGTTTGGATATCACTTTGTCTCTCATTGGTATATATACCGAAAATTTTAATTGGTTTTTAAATATCTATCATAATAGATTTTGAATTTTGGATATTTTTCAAAGTAATATTCTAAGTTTTTTTCTTTTGAATCAAACTCTTCGTCACTGCCAGAAAAAAACTAAACCGTCTTTGTGATTGAAAATGATATGCAGAATTTGTTCACGTACGTTCTGGCTACATCCACTTTGTTGAAGGTAATTTCTGATATTGTCTTTGACGTTCTTCGTGCACAAAAGGAATCCCGATTGCGGGAAATTTGTTTTGATGGCATTTCTTAGTGCTTTTTCGTCGTCTGACCCAAAAGTAAGTTCATCTGTATTCAATTACCTATTTTGTTCCTGTATTTAAATACTGTTACAGTGACAGCCGGAACCTTTGAACCGTAATGAGAGCGGGAGGTTTGGCGCCTTAAAATCTGATTCAACCCACCATTTCTTTAGAAATGCCTGTACCAAGTCAGGGTCATTACGGTTTTCACAGTTTTCCGGTTGTTGACTGATTTTGTCTGTTTATATAATTATGAGTTTTGACTTTCCCTTTGTAAGATTGTTCGGAGTTCGGTAATTTTGTTATTACCCTTATTTGGTCACGTAAAAGAGAAAAAAACTTGTGGTATGTCGACTGTTCTGCATCATAATACAGACACAAGGGACCTAGAAAGACGGGATATTGTCCGGTTTTGTTGCTTTCCACACTTCTGTTTTTGTATGAAGTTGCCGTCACGAAAACTCGCCCTAGGTTGAAGGTTCTGTTTTCTTCCGTAAATGGCCGTTTTCGGGTGAAGACGACCGAGGTAAGACGAGTCCACGTGCACTCATCTTTACTCGTTGTGACATCCAATCAGAACGCCTCTAAGGGAACGACCATTTAACTTGAAAGGGGGGAGGGGGGGGGGGGGGGGGGGGGGTATGGTTTTTTTTCTAAAAAAAATATTCTGATTCCCAATGTTGCTGAAAAAAATATTCTGATTTTGGTGGAGGAAAAAAAAAATAATCTGATTCAGAGTTTTTGTCATATAACCTAATGTTCAATTCTGGAAAAAAAATTCGCGCTTTACGCGACAAAAAAAAAATATTCTAACTCTTGTGTTGTCCAAAAAAGTTTTTCTGAACGAAACAAAAAACCATAACAAGAAAAAAAATCGTTTAAATATATACCCTAAGCCGGGAATGTCACATTATATACCCTGTCTGATAGCTGAATAACAGATATATTACGGATGTAATCATTGGTTTTTTTTCCAAATACAGATTCCAACCGTATTAAATATATTTGTGTCTTTTATTTTCATTTTTTCGTATTTCTAGATGTCCTTTTCCGTACCTTTGACGTCATTCTTCAATGACGTCAAAATATGTGTCACGTCATATTTCATGTATGGGGTTTCTCATGAAGGAAAATACTGTACTTTCAATAAAATATTAGTGAGAAAAGCTCAAATATCAGTAGAAAGCTACTTAGTTTATTAGTCGGTGTCACATAAGTCAATTTTATGTGATGTATATTTCATAACGCTCAATGATATTGATCTGATAATTTATGCAAATTAGTTACTGATCAATGGCGGGCGTCTCTAGGAGTTCACGATAGTGAAAGTTGTTGGTTTACGGAAGAAATAGGTACTTACATGCGTTGTTGGGAAAGCCCGGTGATCTTCCTCTCGTGATAGAAATTGTTGTGTCTTTTCGCCTCTCGTTTCGCTGCGCTCCACTCGCGAAAAGACATAACATTTCTATCACTCGTGGAAGATCACCCGGTCTTTCCCAAGAACATATGTAAGAACCTATTATTCTTCCGTAAATGGGCGTTTTCGAGTTGAGACGACCGAGTTAAGACGAGTGCACGTGCACTCGTCTTTACTCGTTGTGACATCCAATCAGAACGCCTCTACCCAGAAACAAATCGTTTAAATATATATCTTAAGCCGGGAATGTCACATTATATACTCTGTCTGATAGCTGAATAACAGATATATTACGGATGTAACCATTGTTTTGGGGTTTTTTTCAAATACAGACTCCAAATGATGTCATTCTTCAATGACGTCAAAATATGTGTCACGTCATATTTCATGTATGGGGTTTCTCATGAAGGAAAATACTGTACTTTCAACAAAATATTAGTGAGAAAAGCTCAAATATCAGTAGAAAGCTACTTAGTTTATCAATCGGTGTCACAAAAGTCAATTTTATGTGATGTGTATTTCATAACGCTCAATTTTATGATATTGGTCTGATAATTTATGCAAATTAGTTACTGATCAATGGCGGGGGTCTTTAGGAGTTCGCGATCATAGTGAAAGTTGTTAGTTTACCGAAGAAATAGGTACTTACATGCGTTGTTGGGAAAGCCCGGGTGATCTTCCACTCGTGATAGAAATTTTCGTTTCTTTTCGCTCGTTTCGCTGCGCTCCACTCGCGAAAAGACATAAAATTGCTATCACTCGTGGAAGATCACCCGGTCTTTCCCAAGAACGTATGTAAGAACATATTACACTCCTATGACGCTACCGTCTTTGCCTGTACAATTTCGTTTCATGTCAATTAATTGCTCGTTGCTGTATAGAGTAATGACCGGTTTTTTGAATTTGGTAACAGTAACTTCTTAGATATATAGAATCTAACACCGGGAGAGTACAAGATAGGGAAATCTCCGACACCCGAGGGTACGATTTCAATCGTTCTCTTTACGAGGCTTGCCGAGTTAGAGAACGATTGTAATCTTACCCAAGGGTGTCGAAGATTTCCCTATCTTGTACTTTTTCCGGTGTTTGATTTTATTTCTCACTAAACACACAATTGTTTTTGTTTACATTCCATCGAGCGTTTTCCCGCAATGATTAATTTTTCCATTGCTGAAGTAAATATTCGATTTATCCATATGCAACCGTATCACTGCAGTATTTCAAATGTATTTCATCATAAAGTACAATGTATTTAATAAATATATTATAAATGTTACTACAACAGAAATAAATACATGTAAAAAAAAATGAATTTGGTCAAAGGGAGGTAATTTCTTTCTTTACGTTAGTTACTAACAAGGGAGAGCACTCTATTATTTACTCAAAGTAAACAAACATTGACTGGAAGAGAGCCTGAAAAAAGAATCAAACGCCGTGAAGGGTGCACGTTAGCTAGCAGAATATAATGCATAGATGAATTTAAAAATACTTATGTAGTAGAATCGTGGTTAATTATTTGTTTTAAAAAGGAAAAGCATGGAGAATTGGGGGGGCAGTTGACATAAACTGTACAGCATGCATTTGCCGGTAAAACGCACGTGATTTTTTTTGTCTTGCACTAGTGCAAGATATATAGTCTCTAACATTGTTTCTCGTTTATTACGATAATTTCTCAAATCAAGATAGTTAAAATGTGAAAATTTAACTATCGAGATTTGAGAAATTATCGTAATAAACTTGAAATAATGTTAGAGATTGTTTCTCTAATGAACCACTAAAAAATATTTGTTTGATTCTTTTTCTCACTAATTTAACAAAATATATGGCCGTTTTTCACTTTCTCAAATCGACGAGCAATGACGTCACTGACGTATACTTCAATTGACGTCACACCTGTTAAGGAATGTTTTTGAAGCAATGATGGAGAAGGGACAAGATTCCAGATGAGGGGTTCTTGATGACGGTACAGTTAATCACGGTTAGTTACGGTTAATTAAACGATTTTATTGATACAATGACATTTTGCGAAACGTAACATTTTTATGGGAAAAGTAGCGTGAAATTCTTATCTCACCCAATCAGCGATTGAGAACAAAGTGATCCACACGTTGATTATCGATTTTTTCTCACACGGGTTGGGAAGCGTGAAAATTGAACAAGAATTAGAGAAAAGAAAATCTCACATCGCTAAAAATAGGAACTGGTCTTTCTCACTTTTGAGACAGACCAGTTCCTGTTTTTAGCGATGTGAGATTTTCTTATCCTGCACTAGTGCAAGACAAAAAAAATCACGTGCGTTTTACCGGCAAATGCATGCTGTACAGTTTATGTCAACTACCCCCCAATTATCACTGCTTTTCCTTTTTAAAATAAACAATTAACCACGATTCTACTACATAAGTATTTTTAAATTCATTTATGTATTATATTCTGCTAGCTAACGTGCACCTTTCACGGTGTTTGATTCTTTTTTCAGGCTCTCTTCCAGTCTTTGAGTAAATAATAGAGTGCTCCCCCTTGTTAGTAACTAACGTAAAGAAAGAAATTACCTCCCTTTGACCAAATTCAAATATTTGTTTACATGTATTTTCTCTGTTGTAGTAACATTTATAATATATTTATTAAATACATTGTACTTTATGATGAAATACATTTGAAATACTGCCGAGATACGGTTGCATATGGATAAATCGAATATTTACTTCAGCAATGGAAAAATAAATTGCGGGAAAACGCTCGATGGAATGTAAACAAAAACAATTATGTGTTTAGTGAGAAATAAAATCAAACACCGGGAAAAGTACAAGATAGGGAAATCTCCGACACCCTTGGGTAAGATTACAATCGTTCTCTAACTCGGCAAGCCTCGTAAAGAGAACGATTGAAATCTTACCCTCGGGTGTCGGAGATTTCCATACCTTGTACTCTCCCCGGTGTTAGATTCTATATGTCTCAAAAGTGAGAAAAAGGCGTCATCGTGCACGGCATTCAGTATTTGCAGTACCTCGTCTGCCATGTTGTTCTTTGGTGCGCTTCTGTGTGCTTTGGTTTTGTTCTTTTCTCGAAGAATCTTGTCTTGAAGCTGTCTTGTTGACTTTGGAGCGTTCATCTCATCCACGTTGCACATATTTTCAACAACTTCTGATGCTTTCTTTTGTCCGATTTTCTGGTACGGCCTCTTGAAGTATTTTCGGATCCGTTCGGGTGTACGCTTTCCCTGAATCGCCGGAATTACCGTGTTTTGATTTTTTGTTATTATTAACGCCAAAATTAAATTAAAAAAAAATACCAACTCGACCGTGGTACCGAAAGTGTAGCAGATATTCGTAGCTTTCAATTGAATATATATCCTACAAACTGTAAAGGATTGGAAATTTCTTTCGAACCGAATTCGTCTCCTACCCACACAGGCACTTGGGTACAGGATTATTTTTTTTCGATTTTATCAATAAAATGTGCATTTACAACGTATATGAACCCGTTTGACATATTTCGTTGTGAAATAAACGCCTTTATGAACTATGCTCCATTTTCCTTATATTTTCCTAATACAATGTATCTACTATAGAGTAGATACATTGTATTAGGAAGATAGTCGGGAAGCCAACGTCAGCTTCCGTAACTCCTTCCATAACCGGCATAAGGCTAAAAACATTTACGCAAGGGCAGATAATAATAACCCACCAGGTGTCGCCCATAATCGTAATAGGTATTGACGTTTGTTTACCATGACGATTACAGAATAAATCTTATATGAGAGATAAATATAAATAAATACATTCCCAAAAAAGGTGAATTATCATGGTTGCATATATAAGTTGCAGAAAAAAACCCAAGAAAGTGTTTATTAGACATAATATCGGTATAAAACAAGGTATTTCCCGAGGTATTTGTTTTTGTTGTAGCTAAGAATATATCATGGCGGGAAATTCTCGAGGCTAAGAATAACTGACACAAACGCATCCCATTGGTTGTCAGTAAAAACTATGGTCAAAAATAGGTTTACCCATCATTCAACTGTGTAACGAAATATAAAGATAGCCATCATTCCGCCTTTAATTTGCAAAACGAGGTTTGTAACTTAGGACGCTGTCAGCCGCCATTTTTGATAAAGAGGACGCTGAATAAATAAATAAATAAATAAATAAGTTTTATCTAAAGTCGGCATGGTTAAAAACAACAAGCATACAAATATAAGCTCTAATGAGCTTTTGACCGACATACAACATAAATAACAATAATCAAGGCATGCAAAAATAAATTAAAAACAAAGAAAAACAAAGTTAGCACTACAAGAAAAGCACAGACATGTAAGTTGGTAAGAAATCTGAAATAACGAAAACATGAAATTTAAAGCAATTTAAAAGCAGATATTATAGCTGAACAGAATTAAAAATAATAAGCTTACATGAAAGCTAAGCATAACTAAAAGCTACACAATATTCAATAAGTATAACATATAAAAGTATAAAAGATGGACATGAGTCATGACCTATTGATAGTAAAAAGCATACTTTAAAAGTCAGTACAAACTGATCATTTGCAAACATTCCCATTCCATGACTTCAAAATATTCTTGAACTGACTAAAATTAGATATTAGAAGAAAGAGTAGCCTTTGTTTTATTTGCATTTAGAGTATCATAACATAATTAATTTGATTAATAGTTATTCCTGTGATATAGTTTGAGATATTTATGATGTATTTAACATATCGCCCCTCCCAAATAGATCTCGAACCATATTCCAGTCTCAGCTTCTGGTTTTTTTTTTACCATTTACAGTACACTTTAACAATAATATATTTCAAATTTACAGCACAGGTGACCATGATCAAATAAGATTTTGTCTTTTTTATTTTGTCAGTATTTGCATTTATTATTTAAAACAGGTATCAAACCCTATAAACTGATTTCATGTTGTTTTAACATTTAAAACTTGTATGGTCTTGTGGTCAGATATTTAACCTGTAAAATTACATGGTCTTGTGGTCTGAAATTTGACTTGTTAGCTTAGGGATCTTTCAGTCTCTGCTTCTGATTTTTTACCATTGTTCACTGATCAATCATATATTTCAATTATTTCAGAATACAGTTCAGATGATTAAATAAAAGTATTTATGATTGTTTTATCTTATTTTGTTAATGTTGTTATTACCTATATTTGAACCCTTTAAACTGACTTCATGATGTTTTAACATTTAAAATTATATGGTCTTGTGGTCAAAAATTGGACATGTAAGGATATTCCAGTCTCAGCTTCTGATTTTGTACCATTTTAATTTAAGTAAAAAGAGTGGAGATGACATCAGTATTTGATGTTTGGATAAATGACAAATTTTTAGACAAGGATCAGAGTTTTCAAGACACCTTGTGTCATAAACATTATAATATATTTAGTCATTCAGAAAAGAACTTTTTGATTGTGTAATTTGTGAAACTTCATCTGAAACTGAAAGTCAAAAGGTTTATTTCAATTTCAATTGAAAACCAGGACTTGTTAAAGTTGTTTTTAAATATTTCAAGAATGAATTAGATTTCTGTAAAAAATTTGGCTCAGAAGATAACTTATATTGTGGTACATATTATTATAACAGTTGTAACACATTTTCTAGGTCAGAAAGTGGAGCTGAAACAAGATCTCAAACTTTTCAATTTCTTTTAGATATTTTGAACCAGAACCAAGTTGTTGAACAAGTTTCTACAGACATTTAGACCTGTATACACTCCAACATGTTGTTGAATTTGTTATTCATGCTGCTTTTTTTTTTAGATGAAAAGGTACTTCTGTTGCCTGTTGTTTATGAGAAATATAATTATCTTTTATTATCTATGAATTTTAATGCTGAATTTTATAAATTTTATTTTACAGAAAAGAATTTTTCAAAATTTGCCCTTTTATTAACTTTTTTCCAGTCATTGGATCAAATAAAATAGTCTTTTAACTTCAATTTTAAACAATATTTACCAATACTTGCTTATTTTGCCAACAGAAAACAAATTCATTCTAGTCATTTTATTTACTTAGTGAAATTTGGAAATCTGGTTTGTCATTTCATGTGAATGCAAGTCCTTCTGTATGTGTCTTAAAATTATGTGAATGGTAGTCATTCAATATGTGTCTTTTATGTGAATGCTAGTCAGTTTGTGTGTGTCTTTTATGTGAATGTCACAGGGAAAAAAATATTGCAGCCTATAAGTACCCATATTTGTAAATGCTGGTAATTTTGTGAATGTCCTGGAGAAAGAATTATTGCAAACTAAGTACCCATATTTGTAAATGCTGGTCATTTTGTGAATATCCTGGAGAAAGAATTATTGCAACCTATGTACTCAGTCATATTTGTAAATGCTGGTCATTTCATCTTGTGAAGTCATGGGGAAATAATTATTGCAACCTAAGTACCCATATTTGTAAATGCTGGTCATTTTGTGAATGTCAAGGGGAAAGAATTATTACAACTTTCATTCAGATAATAAAATTTCCTAATTTCAAGAAAAATATTTTCTTACACTGAATTTTTAATTTGCCTTGATATAATATGAAGGGTTAAGATATCTGAATACAATTTTTTATGCCCCTTTTTGTCTCAAGGTTTCATTTTTTTTTAGATTTTTAAAAATTTATTAATGGTTTTACTGGCATGTTTTTTTTTTATAATATTTTCATATTTTTTCAATTCACTTAAATTTTGTTTACATGCTTTTATTTTTTCCACACATTTGTTTCTTTCTATTTATCTTGTACCTGTTGTATTGAAATTAAATTAAATTGAAATTATTAATTGTTGTAAATCCCTTGTGCAAATGATAAATAGTAATTCCCCAGTCTAAATTACAAAATGCACAATGTCTAAAACAATATTGCAATAAAAATAAACTGAAAAATACGGTATTAATACAAGAAAATTAAAAAAAGACATAAAAATAGACACCCCTTTCCCGAATGAAATAGCCTCTTGCAAATGATAAATAGTAATTCCCCAGTCTAAATTACAAAATGCACAATGTCTAAAACAATATTGCAATAAAAATAAACTGAAAAATACGGTATTAATACAAGAAAATTAAAAAAAGACATAAAAATAGACACCCCTTTCCCAAATGAAATAGCCTCTTTCGGATGTACGCTTAGGTGTCGTTTATAGTTGATGTTAAGAAACACCACCGATGTGTTCCGAAAGACAATGAATTTCGATGCGTGTTAAATGGTCGATCGATCAAGGTGGGTGCTGGCCTGTTTAATGACCTGATTACCGCCATGTTGGACGTTTTCCGAAAAAGTAATATTTACGGACCGAAGGGGAAAAAAATCAGAATTACCAAAATATGAGGTTTGCAAATATATATAGATGATATTACGTTATGTAGAAATGATTTATCTTTACATTTATATAAATTATATCCCCGTGGAACCAGTAATGACGCACCTAAGCAGATAATTGTTTGTTAGCGTTTGACGATAGATTGTTGTTTTAAAATTTCTGCATACAAATAAAGAATTTATTCTTTTCTATCGATTTAATTTGCAATATAATTAATAACTATTTTGTTTTCATGCCATTTTCAACGTTTTCTTGGTACACAGGTAATGTGTTTACATTTTGTTCAGGGACCGGAAATGACGCACTCCTATTCTATCAATATATTATCACTATAGCTTACCTTGCTAATCGAAAAAATGCGTCCATTCGAAACCACTGTCTTTGACGAATGTCCGAAGTTGTAAAATCCAAACAACAACATCCAAATTAACAACTTAAATGTCAGATCCAACAGCACTGTCCATAATGAACGTCCATTTTTTTAAGTAAGTTACAGTATGGTAAAATTTATTAATTCAATATTTTAGACATGTTTAACATGATATATTTTAAATACTGATCAGTGAAAAATGTCATAACTGTATTAAAATAATTTTCAGTTCAATATATTAGTTCTTAATTGCTCCAAAGAAAAGATCTATTTAAACAGTTCTTAATTCCTGTTTGCCATATTTCGTTATATTCATTGAAAATCATATAAGGGATTGTCACACTTTGACAGTGAATATTTTTTTAGTACGGAATGCTCACCACATGACAGTCGAGTGACCTAATATGCCCAACCAGCCTGTCAGCAGACGGAAACTAATGAAAACACTTTGAAGGGCTTTAGGCCAATCGTGGGTCTATTTTAGTAAACGATCTTTTGGACGTAAGGAAAAATGGCGGTTTTATATGGATAACAAAACTTGATGATTTCTAACCTTGTTTATGTGTGATTTCCACCTGCTGTAGGATACAACAGCGAACACTGACGTCAACGTGAAGAAACCTCAAACTCTGAGGTCATAGGTTTTGCGGTTCATAAATAAAACCCGAATGCATCTCGGTGCGTCATTTCTGGTCCGCGTCAAAATAGGTACCCGCACGATATATACGATTATTGATCTGTTAAGCTGTTATCCAAGTTTTTTGTGCAATATTTACATGTAAAATGCCATTTTATATTAACAGCATTTGTTAATATCAAAATAAGGCACAATTAATAATCTTATTTTATCCGAAATGTGCATACGTTAATACTAGTTTTAAATACAATCGAATATGCGTAATTTGTTCAGAATATGCGCGAACATCTACCTATGGTAAGAATAGTTTTAAATATGCAGCAGCTGTTTTATGGAATGACCTACCTGATGATTTTAGAAAAATTTCCAATTTTAATCAGTTTAAGAATATTTTAAAATCTTGGAATGGAAATGTATGTAAATGTTCAGTTTGTGCTGACTTTTAAATTTGTTTAAATTTCTACCATCTAGGTCATATCCAGTTTTTATTTATTGTGCTTATAAAATTTGTATGCTTTGCTCATAATATCAGCTTTTAGTTGTTCATAGTTTGCTACATTTCCTCTTGGTATGCTTAGCTTATAACATCAGCTTTTAATCTGCTTTTTTGCTTATCTTGTAACTGTTAGTATTTTACATGTAGTGCTTACTTAGTCTTGTATTTTAGCTGTATGTTGCATGCTTGTTATTTGTTATTTATTCTGTGTCTGTGTATGTCGGTTAAAAGCTCAACAGAGCTTATGTTGTATGTTGTTTTAACCATGCCGACTCTAAATAAAGCTTATTTATTTATTTATAGAATATTGGTAATCAAAGGAATTAATTGGTGTGTGTTCATATGCTGCATCAATTTTGTTTATTTTAATTGTCAGCCATATTGTTTGTTTATCGTTACTTTAGACACGCCTACCTTATGTTTATGTAAAGTTTATAGTAAGCACGAGTATATCATCATGTTATCGTTTTGGCTATTAAAAACATAATACAGATGATTATGTACTATTCACACAAAAACACATCACTTTGAATGACATTATTGTAATCTTTGTTGATAATTATGATTTTTCTCTTGCATTTGATTTATTGCAATAATAGCTTTGCACAAATAAAGTCTGTCTGATTTACAATTTCACCCAACACTTTTTAATAATAAAAATTCATGTATAGTTTTAGCATCCCTTCTTAGACAGTTTTATAGGTTTAAAATTATCTTTGTGTTGTGTCTAAATAGATGAATGGTACAGTTCTATATATACCTGTATTTTGTGTAGGGATATATGTTACTCAGACAATTATTTTATACTAACTTAAAACTTTTCTAAACCTCAGTTTTATGTTTTAATTTTTTTCAAATGTTAAAATTAACAAATATTAACTACCTAAGAATTAACTAAGAATCTTTATTCTCAAATAAACCATACATTACAATGGTATAGAGAAGCTACATATAAGAATACAACACAACACATACATGACAAATAAATAACAGATATACAAATACATATACATACAATATTTACATTACAACAGTAGGAGTTAAGTATTAGCCAAGAGAATATCTGATCTGTTGATTTTTCTTATTAATCTACATAACTTTTCTAGTTTTATTTTTTCAGAAGTACACATTATTTGTTTAAATTTTAATATATTTGGCCTTTGAGTAAGATATCTACTTATTAGTTGGGATCGATTTTCAGTAAAAAAATGACATTCCATAATATAGTGGAATTCGTCACCAATAGATCTGCTATTACATTTTAAACACTGTCTATTTTCTCTGTCGATACCATTCCACCGTCCAGTTTCTATTGGTAATTTGTGGTTTGTGGTTCGAAATTTACATAGTGTATATATATCTTTGTCTTCCAAAATATTGAAATAATTTTCGAATTCAAAGTTGTCTTTAAATAATCTATAATTGATAGCTTTTGGTGAGTTTTGTATCAGAGAATGCCACTCCTGTGTAAACTGCTCATGGAGACGGTTCCTAATTAAAGCTAAAAGCAGGTCGGAATTTTGAAAGAATTGTTGAGACCAAATGTAGGAATAACCTGTATCATCAAAGATGTGTTTAACATGTTTAATCCACGAAAAATCCAGATTTTCATCAATAAAAAGGTTATACAAAATTTTATAGGATAAATATGAGAGTTTTGTTTCTTTACCGGTTAACAGTCTTGCCCAATATGATATCATTCTTAATTTTACATCAATTTCAATAGGAAACAATCCAAGTTCACCATATATCATATAACTAGGTGTCGATGTTTTTAATTTCAATAACAGCTTGCAAAATCTAAGTTGTACTTTTTCAAGACATTGAATATTTTTACTAAAACCCCATATTTCTGAACCATATAGTAATATTGGTTTTACCATTTTGTTAAAAAGTTCAAGCTGGCATTCAATTGATAAGTTATGTGTTCTACCTCTTTTCAAAACTTCAAACATTGCTTTTGTAGCTTTTTCAGTTTGCTTTTTAATAGCTTTGTTAAAGTTTCCTGTCCTGTTAAACAATATTCCAAGATAATTAAATTCATTAACAATTTCTAATTCAGACCCGTTCAATGTAAATTTTAAATTGGTTGATTGTCTCCCCCTGGAAAAAACTATAACTTTAGTTTTATCAGTGTTTGCTTTTAATCTCCAAGTATTGCAATATTCACCGAATTTATTCAAAATATTTTGTAAATCATCGCGGGTTTCAGCCAGTAGGACAGTATCGTCAGCATATAAAAGTGCAAAAAGCTTTAAATAAATATTCAACTTATCCTCTATGCAGTTTGAAACTGTTTCTAAACCATTAAGACTTGCATTTTCAAAAAACATTTGTAGATCGTTTAGGAACATAGCAAATAGAAAAGGGGATAAATTTTCCCCTTGCCTCACTCCCATATCACAGTTAAAATAATCAGATTTACAATAATTATAGGTTATACATGATTTAACATCTGTGTACATATTTAGAATAATAGTATACATTTTGCCATTTATGTGATTCAATAGTAATTTGTACCATAATGCATCTCTCCATACCGTGTCAAAAGCCTTTTCGAAGTCGACAAAGGCACAAAACAGTTTTTTCTTTTTTCTTTTTAAGATCTCAAAAAACGAAAATAATGTGAAAAAACTGTCCGTCGTCGAGTAAGATTTTCGGAAGCCAAATTGGTTTTCGTTCATCAAGAGAGCTTCTTCCGAGAAACGACATAGTCTTTCATTTAATATAGCTGTGATTAATTTACCAAGGCAGCTAAGGATAGTAATCGGGCGGAAGTTTTTTGGATCAAGTGGATTGCCTTTATTTTTGTATATTGGTTTTATATTACCTACAAGCCAAATGTCGGGCATTACACCAGAGTTAAAAATTGCATTAAATATCTTCTCATAAGTTGGGAGAAACAGTTCTGATGTAGATTTTATATATTCGTTTACAACATAATCTTCTCCACAAGCTTTATTATTTTTTTAACTTCTTAATACAGCGAAGTATTTCCTCTTGCGTTATACTGAAATTAATTTCTTCATTTAGGGGACCAATATTAACATTATCAAGGAGATCTGTATCAAAATTCTCTTGTTGTACAAGAAGTTCATCGGGAGCTTTATTCAGGTTTTTGAAAAACTTGAATAAGTCTCCCAAAGGGATGTTGGGTTGTTTTCTATCCCTATCCTTATTCAACAGTTTCCAGTATTCTTTTGGGTCTGATGTTTTTAGTTTTTTTATCTTCTTACGCATATCTGCACGATAAATTTTACTATGTTTGTCAAGCGTCTTTTTGTATCGTTTCTCGGCTTCAGCGACATCTTGTTTCAACGCTTCTGTTCGTTTTATTTTTAATTTCCGTTTTAGTTTACGATAATTTTGTCGAGCAACTTTACACTCATAATTAAACCAGGGTTTATCTCCCTTAGGTTTTTTATTACATGTATCAGGTCTGGTTTTATATTTGTGAGTTCCAAAGGTTGTTTTCGCACTGTCAATTAAAAGATTACAAAGTTCACTGACAAACGAATTGACTTTATCTTTATCTATATCATCGATTAATGTGTTCACAATTTCATTATATAATCCATTTAACTTTTCTTTATCTATATTATTATTGAAAGCCGTATGTTTCGACGCGTCCCATTTCTTAGCTCTATTATCGGCGAGAATACCATTACTATTATTACTAGTCGATTGATCATTCCCCGCGGCAAGTTTAAATTTGAGATTTGTAATAGTTGGAGAGTGAACATCAGAATACAAACGACAAAAATCTAGTACTTTAAAATTGTAAACAAATTGTAAAAAACTACATGTACAAATACAATAATCAACAACACTTGAGTTTTTACATGTTAATTTTCCTGATTCGGTTTTATCATCACCAATGCGGCCATTTACAATAAATAAATTGTTTGCTTTACAAATGTCTAACAAATTGTTACCAGATTTGCTTTTAATTTTGTCCACATTTTTTCTATTTTTATCTATATTTAATTCATTAAGAGTAGCCAAATCATTTTGTAAAAATTCAGTAAAGTCTTCTTCATGTTCATTTATCTCAAAATCAATAAAGTCTGGTTCTTCTGCAGTTCTACTGTTAAAATCACCAAATAAAGAGATGTATTTATAATTTTGTGAAAAAGTTCGAATTTCATTTTCTATTTGATCAAAAGTATCTGGTTGAAAATAAGGTGAACCTTCTGGGGGAATATACACATTACCAAAAATGACGTCTTCGTTAAGGTTTACTAATTTTGATGAAACTTTGAACCATAAAACATACTTTGATTCTATATCTAACAATTCAATATAATTTTCTAACGATTCTTTATATGCTAATATCATTCCACCAGATTTTCTGCCAATTTTTTTTCTATTTTTCATTTTAAATATGTAACCTGGTTGTTCAATTGTATCCAAATCATCAGTTTTTGTTTCTTGTAAACATATAATATCCTGATTACATACAAGTTGACAAAATTCAGGATATTGCAGACGTAATTTAACACCACAACAGTTAAGACTTAAAATATTGAGATTACATGTATTTTCATAATGACAATTCCTACTAACATTACCTATATCTGTTACATCAGTATCTACAAGTAATGAAGAGTCATTGTTAACATTAGTGTCACTAATCTGATTAGTACTACTAGTATTTAATACATTAAACGATTTATTTACAACACAATCATTTTCAGACAATTCAAGGTCATCAATTTCAATATTATTAGGTATTTTATTAAAGTCAAAATAACTAGCATCACTATCATCAGTCCCAAAACAGTTTTCTCTTTGGCGTCCCTAATCCCGGTTTGGTGTTGATGAGCTAACACGTTGGCGCTTAGGTGGTCGTCGGCCTCCTGTGGTAGCTGGGGTCGCTAATACGTTTTCCGCGGGACGTGTCGGCTCAATGTCGTCCATTTGATCGTATTCATGCGGAGCAACATACAGTTCGTTGTCAATGTAGAGACGGTCCCGGACAAGTACAACATGTTTTCCCTGCCTTTTCGCTTCTTTCTGAATAGGATATAATTTCCTTCTGTTGTCTTCAATTTCTTTCGGAAATTGTTGTCTTATTCCATAAGGGGTGTTACGCAGTTGATACGCATTGTTCAATACATATTGCAAGTCACTGTGGTATAAAAACCGTGCTACTATAGGTCGCTTTCCCCTTGGTTTGTGGCTGAATCTGTGCACGTTCCCAAATTCGATACGATAATCGACTCCTATTTCTTTGTACAAAAAAGTTCTCAATAGTTCTTCTGTATTCCCGTCACGAACCTCATGTAAACCAGTAAAGATGAGGTTGTTCTTCATCGATCTACACTGTAAGTCGAGTATCGAACTTCTCAGATGATGAATGTTCTCCTGGCAGTCACATTGTGACCCTAAGCCATTATTACTATTATTTACGATATCAACTTTCTCAGAGAGCTTTTTAATGTCTGACTTATTCTTATTGCATTTTACGCTTAGTACTTCGTACTGGTCCTCAGTCTTTGCAACTGCGTTTTTGTTTTTCTCACAAACGGTTTTTAAATTATCAAACAAGTTTCCTACGCCCTGGATACCGCTTTCAACTTCCGTGATTTTACGTTGACTTTCCTTGATATCTTTCTCGGTCGACACTACCCGGCTAGTAAGTGAGGTTATAATATTTTTTATTTCGTCAAATTTTCCAACACATTTTTCAACACTTTGTAGTCTTTTGTCTATGCTAGAAACAAGATTTAATATCATGTTAAGAATAGAGGTTACGCTTGTATTTTCATCTGCTTCTTCAACAACTTTTCTACTTTGTTGTAGTAGCTTGCGGGTTTCACTGAGCGACATAACTATAACGGTACAACAATAGAGTAATGATGAATGATAATTGAATAAATCGAGTTCGAAGTTTAAAGTTCAAAGGTCAACTTCGCCAACGGCGTCAAGGATTCACTAAGTAATGGACATTTTCGGACTTAGTGAGTTGTGATCATAGGTGTTTGTGTATGTGTATATTTAGGTGCTGGTATAAAAATATACTACAAAGTGCATATAATATAACATGTCTAAAACGACGAACCTATTACGTTTCCTTGCGAAATACGGTTCCTTGTGGAATATCAAAACTAATAGTCTCTCTCATTTTTTCCAAAAAACGGTTTGAATCGTCGAAAATTTAGAATTATTTCCAAAACCCTGTTAGACAGACAGACCCACTATTGTCATCTGTTTCTATTAATATTATCTATTTATCCTGCAATGGTAGCTCCATTTAATAATTTTTGAAATAGGAAAACTACCTCATAGTATTATGGGATTTCATTTTAAAATTCAAATTTAGATTTTATATCAATAATCTTTTGTACTGGTGATTGTAAAACAAGAAACAAAACATGAAGACTGTGTACATTGTATGTTATTTGTGTTAAAAATAATTAAATAATATTTTGTACACAATACCAAAAAAAATATTTTTATTAATGATAACTTCATCTGGTTGCATCTACCTCATTAATTAAAACATCACAAACATTTCTTAATAAACAATATTTTATTATTTTTTGGATAAGATAAAAATGTCTTTAGATAAGTGACTTTTGAAAGACATTGTAGAACCCTTGAACTCTTATAAAGTCAAGATCATGCTCATTCAATTACTAGTAAATACTATTCTGCAAGAGACAACATTCATTAATATTTATGCAAATAACCCTTTTATTTTATAACAGAATTGTAGAATTGATGAAGACATTATACATTGTCAATATTTTTTTTTCAGACAAAATTGTAGAACTCTGTCCAAAATGATGAATGATCCAGGATGAAGACTTTAGCATTGATATGACAATGTTAGATGGATTTTAATTTCAAAACATTCCATTATGGAAAGCTGGGGCATACTGTACATGTACCATTCACTGGTTGTTGGGAAAATTAAAGAATTTATTTCTGATAATGGTATTAGCTGGTTACAATATTATGAAAATTTTCATTTACCCTGAAAACATTCATGGGAATAATATATGTGTATTTCAAAGAGCTGTGAAAACAAACATTTTATTGTGTAAAATCTGACAAAAGATAAATTTAGCTTAAATTGTTTATGTTTTTATTACCATTCTCCCTGGAATTGCTACAAACAAGAAATATTATATCTAAATGTACTCTGTCAAGTGTACTCCATGTATACTTTTAATGGGATAGTGTCTGCAATTTGAGGCAGTTTTTTGGGGATTATTTTTTTTACAGAAAAAAATTAATCTGTATCTGTTGAAAATTGCACCACATTGTAATAGCAATAATTAGGGTTAGTTTTATGGTGTTTAACACCACTTTCAACAATAGTTCAGTAATATCGAGGCAGTCAGTTTTATTGGTGGAGGAATCCGGAGAAAACAACCTGTCGGAATTCACTGACAAACTTTATCACATAATGCTGTATAAATTATTTATGTAAACAAGAACCATTTCTGAACCATTTAGTTGTGACATCATTTAAATGGCACCATTTGGAGGACTGTTTATAAACCATTAATTTATGACATTATTTAAATGGCACCATTTGGAGGACTGTTTATAAACCATTAATTTATGACATCATTAAAATGGTCATGCCCATTAGCATATTTTGCCAAATAAATGGAAATTCAATGGAGTTTCAAGTAAAAGCCAATGGTTTTTAAATTGAGTTACAATTGTTTTACATATGGAATTTAAATTAAAGACAAAAGGTTTTTCAATGGATATTAATATTTTTTTTAATTGGGTTTTCTATGGAGTTTCAATTGAAAAAAAAAATCCTAGAAGGCAATCACCACAGGGAAATATTCTTTTTTTTTCTTATCTTTTTTAAACATTTGACAGAAATCATAACTGGAATGTTCCTCTGATGGTCCTTTACAAAATGTGTGTGTTTTTGTGTCAATCAGAAATCCAAGATGGTAGACACCACAGGACATAACTTTAACATAGGACCATATTGGAATATTAAATTAATTATTATTTTCATATACTCGAAAGATTCAATCGGCTTACTCCACATGATATTGCCTAACTATACTAGGAATATGAATGTAAAGGTTATTCTAAAAAACTGAAAACTTGCTTGAACACAAACAGTGCATGTATAACCAAGTAAATGAGAAAGGTGTAAAGATGGTCGTCTTGTCAGGATATATTAAATAGCAAATAATTTTTTTTAGATATTACTGAAGTAGAGAGACTTAACCCACCATTGAGACAATAAATAAGTTAGCTATTACTTAAGTAGAAAAACTTCATCCACCCTTGAGACAATCAATAAGTTTGCTATTACTTAAATAGAAAGACTTAATCCACCATTTACAGTAAATATGATAATACCACAGACCCTCAATTTCAAGGTAAACAGTTAAAAAAAGTGCATTTGTCTGTCATTTATTAGTTAGATTTTATGGCGAGTGATTGTTGTTTATGCTTATATTGCAAATGAAAATTTGGTACAAATACATAGCTATATCCAACAAAAATTCGTTAGAAACTGATGATATCAACTAAATTATGATTTCTTTTATACTTTGAAAGATGATACAGCTTATTTTGTGCAGATTGTTATATAAAATAATGTGTGAAATCTTATACACAAAAAACATTTGATGTCATTGAAATGCTTGCTTGTGTTGGGTAGTATTTTGTACTACATCATGGCATACAAATATTTCTTTGAATCAATTATAAAGAAAATAATAATTCTATTAAGACATGTTTAAAGTATTGTTACAGGTACATCAAAGATTAATTGCTATTTTTAATGTACCACGGTTGTTAGCTTGGGTCTTTAATTGGGTGTTTAATTGGAATTAAACTTTCTAATGATTTCCTAAATAACCCCTTAAATTATTAATTAAACTTTCATACATTGCAAAATTAAGGATTCTATCAATCGAAATGAATATTATTTCTTTATTATTAATTTATGCCGATATATCCTTAATTTAAACAGCTAATAACAAAAATGTGATGTACTTTATTTCCGTTACAACTTTCATTTGATCTGTAAAAAAAAGGGGGATCATAATTTGTTTTTAAAATATATCCTTAATTTAAACAGCTAATAACAAAAATGTGATGTACTTAATTTCCGTTACAACTTTCATTTGATCTGTAAAAAAAGGGGGTCATAATTTTTTTTTATTAACACAATGCTAAGATATCATATATCTTTTTATATTTTATATTTTAATCAAATATAATTTTTTTTTTACCAACAAATATTCCTAGGATATTATTGAATAAGGATTTATTGATTTTTGTACAACTTTTATTAGTTTCCATCATGAAAAGTGCCAAAAGCGTCACTAAAAACTATTTTTTCAACAATTTTTTTTTCTATTTTACAATATGTTATATATTTCTACAAAATATATCCAAGTTTCAGGAAAAAAGCTTCATAAATAACTATTTAATCACGAATTATTGATTTCGGACCCAGTGTTTTACAGTTCTTTCCACGTTTCAACTTTTATTCACCTTTGTCACGTAGCAAAACTCCCACATACCCGTGCATTATATTTTATTTTTGACTAACAAAAGTATTGACCTCTGACGGGTCACAAATCAGGTTAACATGCATACGAAATATTTGTTAACATATTAATCACATGATCAATATATTAATAACGACCAATCGCAATATACAGGAAGTACGGAAAGTTTCTTAGGTATGATCATTGTGACAACAGACAAGCATAGAAACATTCCGAAAAGAAAGACGCCATGTTATCACCATCTCTCTACTACATGTTAAACTCCCCTCTCTATGATCTCCCCTGGTGGGTGTAGAACCACTGTGTAAATAAGGGTAATAACAAAATTACCGAACTCCGAACAATCTTACAAAGGGAAAGTCAAAACTCATAATTATATAAACAGACAAAATCAGTCAACAACCGGAAAACTGTGAAAACCGTAATGACCCTGACTTGGTACAGGCATTTCTAAAGAAATGGTGGGTTGAATCAGATTTTAAGGCGCCAAACCTCCCGCTCTCATTACGGTTCAAAAGTTCCGGCTGTCACTATAACAGTATTTAAATACAGGAACAAAATAGGTAAAATAGTTGTCAAAGCAGTACCATATTCGGTGACGTAAATGTCAAAAATATTTTTACGTCACACATTGACAAAAAAAATATTCTTGACATTTTTTGACTTCTTTATCTTTATACATTTTCACTATATGAAAATGCATCGCTTATAATTTTTTCTGCAGAGACGGAATATATTTCGACAAGATCTTGGTATCGGAATATAAACTTTTTAAGAGATCGAATAAGGCGAATCTTTTTATAGCCCTGGTCCAGTAGCCTGTTTCTCAGATGAAGATGACGTTTCAGGAAATCAGAATAATTGCTACTGGCCCTTGCATAGCGAATCAATTGCGGGATGTAAACACCATATGCAGGAGAAGCTGGTATATTGCTGCACATGTTTGGAAAATTTATGATTTTAAAATTGAAGTCGTCCCGCTTATCATAAATTTTAGTACTGAGTTGACCACTGTCGTCAAATTCGAGGTATAAGTCCAAAAATGATGCGGACGAAGCTGTATCGGTGGTCTCTTTAATTTCCAGCTCTGGAGGATATATCAATGGAAGAAATTCTGCAAATCTAGAATTATTGATAGATAAAACGTCATCAATATACCTGTATGTGAAATTAAAGGCTCTAGCCTCATGAATCTTCTTATCTTTTACAAGCTTTTGAAGAAACTCCGACTCATACGAGTATAAAAATAAATCGGCTAGAAGAGGGGCACAATTCGTACCCATTGGTATGCCGACGACCTGCTGAAACAGTGTCCCTCCAAAGGAGACAAATATGTTATCGATGAGGAACTCCAGCATGCTGATCACTTGTTCCTCGGAGTAGCATGTTTTACTTTTTTTAATTTTGTTTGAAAAATATGTGGAATTGTAGCCTAACACAACAAATTTTGAGCCATAGTTTCTATGACTAAAAGCTTTATGAATTGTTTCTTTTAAGCGGGTTTTTAATTTGTCATGCGGTAGGGTGGTATATAGAGTTGAAAAATCAAAAGTTTTGATGGAGGATACCTGAGAGAAAGATCTTGATTTCAGGTTATCCAAAAGATCTTTAGAGTTTTTCAAAATCCACATGTGATTTATGCCACTACGCGAGTAAACAGTTTCACAATATTTCTGTTGTCCCTCTTTTACTGCAGACAGAATCTTTGTCAGGTGAATAGACAATTCTTTCGTCGAACAAGTTGATGATCCCGCTATGTACCTTTCTTTGTATGGTGTCTTATGGAGTTTAGGTATCCAATATAAATATAAATGTATACCATTGACACCGGAAATTGTGTACCAGGCAAGCGGGAGAACAATGACGGAATGCACACACGAAGTAGGAATTTCATAATTTATTCCTGTTTATACTTGTATTATGTTGTCAAGGAGTTATATACCAATTTGTAAGAAATGTAGCAATGAATCGCAGCATATATAACCATGCAGAATATTTTATGCGTCGTTTTAAACTCAAAATAAGTGCATCTGGTACCTGTCAAAACAATCATGCGACGCTTTAAATCGACTCGAGCGTCATTGTTTGGACGCATATCGCGTATTTTACGGAAAAAGTAGCAACTATTGGTCATTATAACTTAGTGTCAATTCCACATTTTTGTAGAAATAGCTTATTCTGGACGATTTTAGTCAAAATATGTTCATTGCGTTGTACAGCGAATGGGGTTCACCTATCCCATTCCCGACAGGTGGCGCATGTGTACTATCAGTTATTCGATTTCAAGATGGCGGACGGCGATCAGCTGTGGTCAGTACCGAAGCTCGATTATGATCTACTACGCCGAAAAGCATCGACAAACGGTCGAAAAACTGACATGATTGAAAGGTACATATTACACCGGAAACCCAAGCATACGATTTATGTTCGTTTCTTTTCAATATTATTGTATTTGTTGAATGTCCAAATTGCCCCGACTGAAAATAAAACATCATTAAAATTATGATGACGGATCAGTTTGAAAGTGCTTTCGTGACAGGATTCAGAGACAAGACCAGGAGAATTTGTCATATTTATGCTATCCATTATAATTGAAAAAGAAGATTATAAAACCAGATGGGATTCATATCCAGGCATAGGTTAGGGGAAAAAATCATTTTTATTAAAAAAAAACTGACCCAACTTTTTACACACCTTTTCTTTTTATTAAATATTCAAAAACAACACACTGAAAGCATCATATACATGTCATCATTCAGAATGTGAAAAAATGGGGCATATTTTCAATAGAAAATAATTATGGGGCTTTCAATTTTTAAGAAACATTTTACATTTAAAAAAAAAACATTAATTTTTTCACAATTTTTTTTTATCTTTGAAATATAACTATACAATCATGTGTAATTACCTCAATAAATATATTAATTTAAATGATGCTCATTACATTCGGTATACATCTTTATGAAATTTGTTAAAAAAATGTATTCCTTAAGCTTATTTGTCTGGTATATTTTCAAAACTGTGCAGCAATAAAAAAAAAAAAAACCAATCCATACTATAGTGTTTTATCTAGGACTGAAAAGGGGCATGGTATTTTATTTCTTCTTAAATTTAATGCCCTCCCTCAATTTTTAAAAGTAGGGAGGGCAATTGCCCCCAGCTCTTTCACCCATGAAGTGGTATTAGTGAAGTTCGAACTACAGACTCATATGGAGCATCTGAATTCATGTCAGTCCGGATTTTTAGTTGTTTGTGCGTCTTAGTCTTCAGTTTTCTGGGTATTCGTAATTTTTTGTCAGGCATTAAATATTTGTCTTTTTGTCATGTTATACTTGTATATTTATATCATATATTGTTATTAAAGTAATATATTGACCCTTTAAGCTTAAGACTATTTAAGGGAAGGGGGCTAGTCACTACTAACAGTAGCTAGAGAAAAAAAAGGTTTCATGAATCACGAAAACATTAACAACTTTTTAATGAATATTATTACCTGATGTAATCAGTGTCAATAAATACACAATTTAAACATTTAACTATCCTATGGTGAAGATTAAAATACATGTACATCTGTAGTTAATAATATGTCTTAAATACAGTCCTTTGTACAAGATGCTTTTGAAGTACTTGTTTGAGTGGTTTATTTATCTGTATGTGTACTTTGTGTAACATTACAATCATTATGGCTTCTATAGTACAAGGTAGTACATTTCAATAAAGTTGAAAAGATGTCAGTTCAAATCTGACTGGAAGCTAATCTATGAGCTTTTTAATGTGTGTTTGATGATATTGACTATTAACTAACTTCAACTAAGCAACTTGGGCACAAGTCCCTTGCTTAATGAAAGTTTTGAAGGACTGCTCCTTTTTCAGTGTGATTTTTATACAACCACAGAAATTTTGTTGTGATGGTATTATGTTATTGGTCTGTAGACAAAATGGTTTCCTATCTCATTGGTGATGTAATGGTTAGCATTCTCGCCTTGAGTGTGTTAGATCCATGGGATAGAGCCCCAGTCTGGTCAAACCAAAGACTAAAATTGTTAATTGTTCTTCTCTGCTATTAAAGCATGCAAGTAAGAACAAAACTGGCCGGCTAGGAATCGGAATATTCATTAATGTGCCCGAGTGGAGTGACATGTCTTCCCACTCACTTGTTTTCTTTATTAGACACCAACAATTTTATTAGTGAAGGAGGGAGGGGGGCATGGGATTTTTTATGTCTGTCAGTAGAGAATCCAATTTTTTTTCAAGCATCAGGTAGATCAAAAATATTTTTTATACATAGATACATGAGGTAAAAGATACATGCATACGAGACCTAAAAAATAATTGTGTGTTTAGGGTTACCGGTAACCCTGTGAAAAAGGTTAGGTAAAGGTGACCAGGATTTCTTTTTTTTTGCATTGGATATATTGGGCATGCAGCTGTTCCAAGACTGTGCTTGTTGAGAAAAACTAATATAATAGCTAGGATTATAGGCACTAAATTTGAGGTAGGGTCGAGTTAACCTAAACAAGCAATATTTTTTTAGGGCTGAGGTGTATTCAGGTCTACTTTAAAAGTTGGACATAGTGGAAAATAGACGATTTTTATTCTAAAAAAAATCCCCCCCCCCCCCACTCAGTAGTAAAATGGTTAGTGCTTTATGTCTTATTAAATATATGGAACACTATGCTTAGAGGAGCTATTCCTTAAGTAAAAGTAATATAAACTTTTTATTCAATCAACACTGGAAGACATCTAACATAATAATCCCGACACTCTGAGAAGCCGATGTCCTTGAAATGTCATTATGACTTTATGTGCCGAGCAAACCACGTCGTATTTCCCTGACGTCCACGGTTAAACACAGCATTTGTGGCATTTTACACGAATACATATACATTTTTTGTAAATCAATATCGTAGTTTACATTAGTTACGATATTGATGCTAGCCGATGAGTTCCGAAAGTAATAACTGATGGAACACATGCGCCACCTATTAGCGTAAAAATCGTAGGTGAACCCCATTGAGAGCTGAAACACAGGCACTTGTTTCTGGTAATTTTTTTTTACCTAGATACTATATATACTACAAGGTATGTAACCGTTCATTTGTAAAAAATCTAGGTCATCGCGATTTTCGTGTTTTTTCAACTCGACGGACGCCAGCATGGAGGAATGGCCTACATCATCTGAAACTACGATAATTTATCTACAAAATGATGTATAAAACACCTACCTTTGCTGAACCTCAACAATGCAACAGACCTTTTTCCACGGGTCAGTTATCAGCTTTCATCATCCAGTTGGTCACCTGGCAAGTTCTACCCCGCAGTGAAAGAAAAAAATAAGATAAGTTGTAATAAAAATGCTATAAAAAATACTGAGATGTTAGAAAATTATATATATTGCATTCCAATAAAAAAATTTAATAAAAGTGTTTTAATTTCTTAGAATAAAAGTGTAGTTTGAATGCAAATCTGTGGTTATTTTTAGAATTCAAAAATTTGTGAACTTTAGTAAGTAAGTAAGTAAGTAAGTAAGTAATGACTTTATTTCAAGAGGGTAACACAGTTAGCAACAATAAGCTAATCTTCCCTGTGGCCCTCAAAACAATAATAATCAAATACAGCAAATACAATTTCAAACAATACATACATATTCACGACGAAATATCACAATCTGAGTATAATCAAGGATAAATCCTTGGTATAATGAATATAATCATTCGTTATTTTGTTTTGACATCAAATAATCTGTATATTTCTTTTTGAATAGCGCGCCCCCCCTAAAATTAGAAAAAATATGATTTTTTGGCGTAGAATCGTGATTTTTCACACGAAATACCCCACAAATTTTCGCGCCTCCCTTCGCAATTGGAAAACATATGATTTTTTGGCGTAAAATCGTGATTTTTTACACGAAATACCCCAAAAATGTTCGCGCCTCCCTCCGCTTGGCGCAATTTTTTTTATGTGCGCCCCCCCCCTAACTTGAAATCCTGGATCCGCCCCTGAATATATCTATGTCTTGAATTAATTTTAAATTAGGAGGTAAAGAATTCCATAAAATAGTTCCGGAGTAGTGAAAAGTTCGTTTCATAAAATTAGAATTTGGTCTTGGGACGAACAAATTTCCCTTTGCAGATGATCTTAATGAATAAATATTAGAATTTGTATTCATATCAAATAAATTACACAAATAATCAGGAGCAGAATTATTTATACATTTATACATTAAAACACTTTTATGATATTCTAATCTATTTAAATAGACAGCCAACCAAGTTTTTTAAATAATTGAAGAGATGGTATATCATATTTTGCATTAAGAATAATTCTTGCTGCACGCTTTTGTAATGGAGAACATTCACCCAAAGTTACTCAACAGGTGTCGCTCGAGTACCAACGGTGGTTAGCGGAGCGTTTTATTATCGCTTAGACGTTTGTAACCTATGTAAACTATTATCTCAAACACAATTTCTATCTAATTATCCAACAATAATTATTTTTTATTTGTATAACAATATTCCTCAAGTTAACCACAGGTACTTGTGGACAGGACCCTATGTTGTAAAATTATAGGGTAAAATTAAATTTTGCGCCAAAAAATTCCCGAACTTTTTACCCGGAACTCTCGCGTTTTACCGTATCGTCAATATTTCAAATGACTAGCAGATGTCGCTAATAAACACACTTCCGTAGCTTTAATTCGAGTTTTCAAAAATGTCGTCTGAAAATCGCAAAATGCTAGTGGAAAATGCTCCATGGAGAGTTGTCAGCTGCTGTAAATAAATATTGATGTGTGTTTTCAGGGAGAATAATATATACAGAGAAGGAATAAGCCAATTTCCAGACAGGTAGGCCTTTTTTATTCACTAAATTTAAGATGAATACACAACAAGTATCCCAATGTAAACAAAGAAGAGTGACTTATCTTCTAACTTATATCATGTCAGAAACCCGGCATGGATAGAAACTACTGCTTGATTGTATTTATTGTATATATGTCATACAGTGATACATAGAAAGTTGCAAAATGTTGTTTATATGAAAAAAGTCGATGATAAAAAAAAAAAGGGGGGGGGGCAACATCTTAAAAAAAAAAAAAATAAAGGGAGCAACATAGGGTCCTGTCCACAAGTACCTGTGGTAATGACGTGATCACTTTAGTAATTTAGTAACATGTCAGAGGATGGTTACAACTTATGATGCATTTGTTGTTAACTTCACAGGTACTTGTGGACAGGACCCTATGTTGCTCCCTTTATTTCATTATTATTATTTTTTTTTAAGATGTTGCCCCCCCCCCCCCTTTTTTTTTTTTTTTTTTTTTTTTTTTATCATCGACTTTTTTTCATATAAGCAACATTTTGCAACTTTCTATGTATCACTGTATGACATATATACAATAAATACAATCAAGCAGTAGTTTCTATCCATGCCGGGTTTCTGACATGATATAAGTTAGAAGGTAAGTCACTCTTCTTTGTTTACATTGGGATACTTGTTGTGTATTCATCTTAAATTTAGTGAATAAAAAAGGCCTACCTGTCTGGAAATTGGCTTATTCCTTCTCTGTATATATTATTCTCCCTGAAAACACACATCAATATTTATTTACAGCAGCTGACAACTCTCCATGGAGCATTTTCCACTAGCATTTTGCGATTTTCAGACGACATTTTTGAAAACTCGAATTAAAGCTACGGAAGTGTGTTTATTAGCGACATCTGCTGGTCATTTGAAATATTGACGATACGGTAAAACGCGAGAGTTCCGGGTAAAAAGTTCGGGAATTTTTTGGCGCAAAATTTAATTTTACCCGGAACTCTCGCGTTTTACCGTATCGTCAATATTTCAAATGACCAGCAGATGTCGCTAATAAACACACTTCCGTAGCTTTAATTCGAGTTTTCAAAAATGTCGTCTGAAAATCGCAAAATGCTAGTGAAAAATGCTCCATGGAGAGTTGTCAGCTGCTGTAAATAAATATTGATGTGTGTTTTCAGGGAGAATAATATATACAGAGAAGGAATAAGCCAATTTCCAGACAGGTAGGCCTTTTTTATTCACTAAATTTAAGATGAATACACAACAAGTATCCCAATGTAAACAAAGAAGAGTGACTTACCTTCTAACTTATATCATGTCAGAAACCCGGCACGGATAGAAACTACTGCTTGATTGTATTTATTGTATATGTCATACAGTGATACATAGAAAGTTGCAAAATGTTGTTTATATGAAAAAAGTCGATGTTAAAAAAAAAAAAAAAAAAAAAAAAAGGGGGGGGGGCAACATCTTAAAAAAAAAAAAATAATAATAATAAAGGGAGCAACATAGGGTCCTGTCCACAAGTACCTGTGGTCATTACGTTGAAATAAGACAAGGACAACGTTGCAATCATATCTGAGTCACGGGCACCTGTTACTAACTGTGAATGCGAATATAAAATAAAATTGAATACATTCTTATTAATTTTTTCTTATGTTCTTCATGAGCAAAAATCAATATTTTCAATAATTTTGTAATTAGTAAATACGCATAGCAAACGAACAATAACTGTTGAATGAGGAAACTATAGTACACGTGCACGTACGTTGTTAAACAAAGTTTGATATTTGTTCACATTCTTTGTATTTCCCTTTTTAAAAGATTTTCGTGTTGGTTTCCTAGTTTTGTTGTATCGTGATTTTCTACTTTCATGGTAAATAATCGTTTATTAATGGTTAGAATCAAATAATTTCGATTAATTTCACGTACATTAATTATTCTTTGCGAATTTTATGTACTGTTCTGTTCCGGATTCCAACCACAGTGGCTTGTCTTTAAGACATATAACTTTATTAATAAAAAAAAAATATGCACCCCTATATCATTTTTAAGATATATATATATATTATAAAAAAAAAAAAACAACTCAGCGTGTTGGGACCTCATCTTCATCTCATTGAAAATTAACTTGTTCTCGTCGTGATATAGCTGAAAAATTGCCGTAAACAACAATTACTCACTGATCTCCGACATGATGTTAAAAACATATTCTGTCTCAAATATAAATATCTACATTTATTAATCTACTATTTAAGTGGTTATTTTCGAAGGGGTGTTAATTTTGCGATTTTTAGTCAAACTGTTGCGAAAATTGAAAAAAGCAAAATTAAAAATTTTACGATTTCAGCTTTATCTTAAGCCATTCAAATAAAGGCATCAAACATTCTGAAGATTTTGATAAAAAGAAAATCAAACGTGAATACCTGGGTCGTATTATAGATAATGTTGATTTTTTTTCATGAACAGTCATGTGTACATTTTATTTTCATCAACAGCCATGTGTGAATTTTATTTTTCATCAACAGTCGCTTGACTATTATTAATTGGTAATAATACTAATGTGATTTCTATGTGATAATGTTTGTCAGTGACTTGCGGCAGGTCGGTGGTTTTTTCAGGGAACTCCGGTTTCCTCCACCAATAAAACGGGCCGAATAAAATTTACCGTCACAAAACAAGAAGTGTCCTGTTTCATTTCAACGGTAATACAAACTATTCAACAACCTCTACACTAAATACAAAATATATTTGGGCGGTGTTGATTAAATTACATGATAGAAGAAAATCATATGAATGGTTAAAGCACCTTTGAAGGTTTACTTTTTAAGGAATCGATCTTATCGTGACAAATCCGCCAATCAGAAGCAATAATTAAACTGTTGAACTTTCTTGCATAAGGTTCTTGAAATCCGGACACGTATTATACGAGTGATTGTTGTTGCTTAACGCCAATTCGGCAATTTTTCAGCTATATCATGGCGAGAACAAGTTAATTTTCAATGAGATGATGATGAGGTCCGCTTTGTACTAGACCAACACACTGAGTTGGATTTTTATAGTGCTAGCTCACTAAAACAACAGTCCGCGGATAGACATGTCGCCCCACTTGGACACATTATCCTGATTCCGAGCCGACCAGTCTTTGCTCTTTCTCCTTAATGCTGCGTGCTTACCAGAGAAGCAACAAATATCAATTTGTATAGTCTTTGGTATGACCCGACCGGGTCTCGAACCCACGATCTACCGCACTCGAGGCGAGCACTCTAACCATTACGCCACCGATGCGGTTGGTATTATACGAAGCTGCATGGACGCAGCCGAGACACACATTCATGTCATTAAGGGGACGACCATTTAACTTTTAGGATGTTTTTTTCTGAAAAAAAAATATATTAATTATGTGGTGAAATTTTAAAGAAACAAAGTAAATTGACACGAAAGATGCAAAAATATCATTAATCCGGCCCTACAGTTCTCAACGAGAAATTTATGATAAAAATTTGAAGGGAAATTACTGATTTTTTTTATGTCCAAAAAATAAAAATCTTATTTTTGTTTCCTGTGAAAAAATATATCGCTGTGGTGGAAATGATTAGTTTTCTGTGTAGTGTTTTGTAGATCAGTGATTGTCCTTTTTCTTTTGGCCATTGTATTGCCTGCCCTTGCGCTTGGGGATCTTAAAACTCTTCTTGCATACTATTAACGTTGCGGTAGCGTAATGGTTTAGCACACATGACTGCCGATAACAATTAACATCGTGAGATCAATATTTTATTCTTACTTATTACAATAAAGTATGGAAAAACAAACAATATATTTGATAATTCATAATTCATCTAATACAGTACATATAACGATATAACGTGCATGTTTTAACATAGTACACGGATGTCAGGTTTCATTTACATATTCGGTGTTTTGTTTATAATGGTCCTTTTGTTATCCTTACTAAGAATTTCATTGATATAGTCTATTGTTTATGAGTCAGTGCTAAATGTGTAGTATTACTTGGAATTTTAGTGGTATGATTTTACTTTAATGGGCCATGACCGATAATACAGTATTACCAAGCATTCTATTTATATAATCTATCACGTTTTACTTTTCTCAACAAAAAAAGTTTGAAGATACCGTAAATATAAATTACCGTCTTCCAATCAAAGTATACTACCGTATTTGTACCCTTAGATATATCAGAATCGAAATAAATCATGGAAGCCAGAATGTGTTTTGAGTTTTAACATGGATTGGCGGATATTAGTAAATTTTATCCCTGGCTTCTGGCTCGGGATAAAATACTATTCTCTGATGTTCTCGTGGCAAGTTGAATTTTGATTGGCTAAAAAGGTACTTTTAAAACTTCAGGGAAGCCGTGCGGTGACAGAAAATCAATAATCGCTCTCACCTATGTGCTGTCCATTTACATGGTGCATAGACGACACACATTTCACAAGATGACAGAAAATCAATAATCGCTCTCTGTGATCTTTGTCCAAAGATACACGTATTTATGTTTTTCCTATAATTAGGACATACTTATTAATGTTGGAACATGCACCTTTTAGCAAATCCACTGCCCTTTAAAACGGAATATACAACATCTCGAGACTAATAAGGTATAATATCCGCCAATCCATGTTAAAACTCCCAACACATTCTGGCTTCCATGATTTATTTCTTAATTATTCAACATGGATTATATTCTCTCCTGCTGCTGTAGCGCTGCTTTACCATGTCATGCAGTTGACTTGGTTCCTTTGACATTCTAATTATTAAGAATAATTTTCTCTCATGATTTAAAAAATTAAAAGATCAACATTCGGTTATAAAAAGATTTAAAAAAAGCAATTTACAGAGCTCAGCATTGACGAGTTTCTGCGGTTGCTAGGGATAATATTTGGTTACTAGGGACATTGTAAGGTTCAAGGAATTCTTATAATATATACTGGTTAGTAAATGATAAGATGTCTCTAGATCTGCTAAGGTGCTGTTGTAGAATTTTTTTTCTTGATTAAATAAAAGGTCCATGAGATCTACAGGAAAATACTGTGCATAGGGAAACCTGTTGCTATGGACGGGGCATAACTATGAATAAAAATATAAAAATGTATTTTTGAAATATGAAATGACATTTGTAGTGTGTATAGCTTGACAAAAATGTACCGCTTAATCAAATATCAAGTCAAAAGATCGTAGATGTCAAAATTCAACCATTAATTGCAATAATATAGGCTAATTTAATGTTTACAAAACCGTTGCTAGGGTGACAAAACTACACAAGAATACTATATGCTACCATAGAGAATTGGAATATTATTTTTAGAGTGTACATACACAGAATATAACATTTTGTCGAAAAGATTATGCACGATATGTAATATAACACCACCATGTTTGAATTTCCAATGATTAATTGGACCCTCCTTCATTTACGTTGCTAAGCAACAAAGGACAAACTGAAATAAAAAAAAATATTTTTCTTACCTTTCAATGATTGTGTTTAATATTATATCTATATAAACAGTTTCTGAGATTGGGCCAAAATCTACCCTTATCCATCTTCGCTAGCCAAGAGTTACGATTCGGGTCCCCCTTCTGAGACGGGGGACCCGAATCGTAACCCTTGGCTAGCGAAGATGACCCTTATCATATTCACTCCTTTACATGGTTAGACCCTATACAGTGTGAAAAAATACGTGTACAATTTTCAATCTGGTTCAATTTAGTCTGAAAACTCGTATGCAATTTTATGTCATTAGAGAACAAATGAAGTAAAAAAAAATTCGTGTGCAATTTTACGTCATTAGACACCAAATGAGGTAAAAAAAAACAAAAAACAACAACACGTACATGCAATTTTACATTGCCATTGCAGGCATTGGGCCCTATAGGCTATGATTGTTACCGGTCACTGTGAAATAAACTAGAAAAAAAGGTATTGGAAATATCAAATTAAAATCTATTATGTTCACTTCCGTCCTCTCTATAGTATAGGCCGTGCCTACCGTCATATTACGCAACGCTTCAGATCAAGGACACCACGTAGGTATTGCCATTTGATTACATTGGTTACAAGCGTTTATCGGAAAACAAACGTTTTCCTAACCACCGTTGGTACAGCGACGCCACCTGGGGGGAAAATGGGTGAATGGTCTCCATTTACATAGTTTTTCAAGATTCAAATTTGTGGTTTCTCCCCATACAGTACAACAATAATCAAACAGTGGTAGAATATATCCATTATAGTACATGATTAAGCCTTCAGTAGGTAAGTATGTTCGCAAACGACACATCAATCCAAGCCTTGATGAAATCTTTGAAACAATATTATTAATTTGCTGACACCAAGACAAACAATTGTCAATAGTAATTCCAAGTAATTTTTCATATTTTACATCATTCAATAAAACATCGTCATAAAAAATATTAAAATTAGACTCAAGATATTGTATCTTTCTAGATGAACCCATTATCATTGATTTTGATTTCATAGTATTTATAACCATATCATTACTAGTGCACCATCCCTGTACCTTTTCCATATCTTCATTCAACTTAATGTTAATGTCAGATATGGAATTAGACGAGAAGTGTATAGTGGTATCATCTGCATACAAATCTGACATACTATGGTCTACATAAAGGGGTAAATCATTTATATACAAAAGAAAAAGCAAGGGTCCAAGTATGCTTCCTTGTGGTATTCCATATCTAATATTTTGTGCAGATGATTCATAATATATTATTGATAATTACTTTTTGAGATCTTTCCGACAAATATGACCTAAACCAATTTAAAGATAAGTCATCAAGTTTCTATACTTTTAACTTTGATAATAAAATAGTGTGATTAACCATGTCAAATGCCTTTTTAAAATCAAGAAACAAAACCCCTGTGTAATTCCCTTGATCCATTTCTTTTAGAATATGATCAGCAATTTTAGTTAAAGCTGTCACACAAGAATGCTTAGATCTGAAACCAGATTGATTCGGATGAATCAGTTTGTATTTGATTAAATATTCATAAATCTGTGCATAAACTATTTTTTCAAATAACTTAGATAAGCTAGGAAGTACTGATATGGGTCTATAATTGTTCATATCTGCAATATCTCCTGATTTATAAAGTGGGGTTACTCTAGCCAGCTTAAGTTTTGAAGGAAAGTTTCAAGTACAAAGACTTAAGTTGAAAATGTGGGTTAACGACTCGTAAATAACAGTAGCTGACATTTTCTAAATATTAGGACTTATACCATCCAAACCACTGGATTTGTGAATATTCAACTTCAAAAGTTCAGTAAGTACTTCTTCTGGTAGTATACAAGTATATGAAAATGTATTTTCGAGCCAAAGCTTGGAACTAACCCAATTATCTAATTTTTCAGTCGACGCATTCAAGTTGGAATTTTGATGATGCGTTCAGCCACTGACGAAAAATGGTTATTAAAATTATTACAAATATCTTCAATATTATCACATTTTTTACCATCAATAGTTATACATTTTATATGACATTTTGATACTGAGTTTATGTCCTTTAAGTGTTTCCATAATTCACCTACATTATTACCAGATTTAATAGCCTCAGAAAAATAATTAGCTTTACTGGTTCTAATGGATGATGTCAATTTGTTTCTATATTTTTTGAAATTCTCGGTATCTTTTATACCATGATAATAATCCCTTTGCTGACGTAGGTCGGCAAATTCTTTTTTGTACAACCTCGGGATTTTTCCCTGAAGTATATCAACAGGACTGAAAGTCTTATAGGCGGGAAAATTAATACAGCATCACATGTTTCTTTTTGCATCTTCTCCATTTTGATGAAAAATTATAAAAATAAACTTCAGAATTCCAGCTTGCTAAATGTAATGAGAAACTTCGACCAATCAAATACTTTACCTGAGTTCGACCTTGAACTTTTCATTCACTGCGGGGTAGAACTTGCCATGTGACCAACTGGATGATGAAAGCTGATAACTGACCCGTGGAAAAAGGTCTGTTGCATTGTTGAGGTTCAGCAAAGGTAGGTGTTTTATACATCATTTTGTAGATAAATTATCGTAGTTTCAGATGATGTAGGCCATTCCTCCATGCTGGCGTCCGTCGAGTTGAAAAACGCGAAAATCGCGATGACCTAAATTTTTTACAAATGAACGGATACATACCTTGTAGTATATATAGTATCTAGGTAATTTTTTTTTTACCAGAAACAAGTGCCTGTGAGCTGAAACCATGTGACAGTACGGCGGCTTGCAAATGTTATGTACAGCGAATTGCCATACGAAAATCCTGAAAACGGGATGCTCAATCTGAGATGTTTCTTTTTTTCTCAGTCTAGTGCATTTTTTGTGTAAAATTTAGATTTTTCATTGATCACACAACATATACATGCACACGTAAGTATGGGAACCCAAGAGTATAGGGGAATAGGGGAGGTGACAATCGTAACTACTCGACCATTCTCGCAGGGTAGCGAGAATGGCCGATGTAGTTACGATTGGGGGAGGTGAAAATCACATTCTTCATTGAAGATCATATGGTGACCTCTAGATGTCTATTTTTTATGGGCCTGTCACTTGGGATATGGGCTGTTGTATATATATATATATATATTTATTTGGAAAAACTACCCCTTTACAACGGGGGCAACCACCACCGGGGTAGCAGTGGCCGCGTCCAAGATATGCTTACATATTATAAAACTATATACAGTACATACTAAAAATAATATATACAGTGAAATGTCACACAATTTCAGTTTAAAATGTCTCTCTTTCTGTTAAGATCGTATTTAGTACATGTAAAACACAAACTGAATTGTAGAAAAATATGTTACAAACACAGATCACATAAAATTTCCCTAAATATTTTCTTAGTAAAATATCAAACAAAAGCCCTATTGACAATTATCATTTAACATTTTTAGATAGTAAAAAAAACCAAAATATAATAACATACAATTATAGTAAAATATATATTATAAAACATACAATTATAGTAAAATATATATCATAAAACATACAATTATAGTAAAATATATATTATAAAACATATATTATAGTAAAATATATATTATGTCACTTAGTCATTCGGCGATTTGGGACCTTAGCATAAAAATATTGCACAAAAACCTCTTACATAGTTTATCAATTTCATCTCCTATAAAATTAGAGAAATGATATCCCAAATCACCGATTAAAAACATCATTTTTCCATGTGGCGGCAATCCAGTGAAGTCAGCATCTACGTTTTGTCCACAAAATAGGGTTGTTATGTCCGAGTTTAACTCATTTCTCAAATTAGTATATGCTTCACATTCAAGTAGCACGTGATTCACACTTTCTTCATAATTGTTTGTACATATTGTACATTGAGGATTAGTGCGAATTTGCATAAGACATAAGGTACTGTTTACTGGCAAGCAGTTGGTCCTTGCTAGAAGTTTGAGCCTTGAACCGCGAAAATCATTTATATTGATTAAATATTTTTGGGTTCTACCTGTGATATTAAACGTTTTGTACAAATGCAAGCTTGACTTCGTATCTATATTGTCAAGTTCTTTTCTTCGTGTAAATTCCCCCAAAAATGTATAGAATGTACCTTTATTAAAACTTCCATTTATAAAATGATCTAGACCAACCGACTCAAATAAAGATCGTATGTAATCAAAATAAGGCCATTCCTTTATATTTTTACTAAATAGTTCATCAAATGTTTGCTTACACAGTCTTGTTGAATTTAGTTCAGAGAATCTTGAAAAATAAGAAATGCTCTGCCTATCTAAAAAAGCATTGATTGGTTCCCATCCTAACTCTAATAATAAAGCACTTATAGGAATATTAATTTTTGTACGTAAAATAATTTTTGCCGCTTTGTATTGTATACTTTGTAGTAAATTACGCTGCGCTTCCTTGACTTTTTCATATATTAACATAATGACACTTCCACTCCGATGAAGAGTGTATAATGACTCCGTCACTCTAAGTTCTGTAACATTTTTCTTAGACCGCTAAACCGTTTAACTTTAAGTGGAGGGTTATTTTTTTTTCTCGCGAACGGAAAATATTTTTTAACACGCAAAAACTTATTTTGGGGGGAGGGGGAATTTAGCATCAGTGCTGAAAACTGCAGAAACAAAATATTTCATTTTTTTAAACACATTCTTTTCCTTCATAATCAAGAAACAATTTGTTTAGAAAAAAACATAGCCCCCCTTAAATGGTCTGTGCCTTAGCAATTACATATCGGAGCGTTTTCAAAGGAGTGAGTATGATAAGGGTAGATTTTGGCCCAATCTCAGAAACTGTTTATATAGATATAATATTAAACACAATCATAGAAAGATAAGAAATGTTTTTTTTTTATGATTTCACTTTGTCCTTTGTTGCTTAGCAACGTAAATGGAGGAGGGTCCAATTAATCATTGGAAATTCAAATATGGTGGTTTTATTTTACGGTTTTCACAGTTTTCCGGTTGTTGACTGATTTTGTCTGTTTATATAATTATGAGTTTTGACTTTCCCTTTGTAAGATTGTTCGGAGTTCGGTAATTTTGTTATTACCTTTATTTACATATCTTGCATAATCTTTTCGACAAAATGTTATATTCTGTGTATGTACCCTCTAAAAATAATATTCCAATTCTCTATGGTAGCATATAGTATTTTTGTGTAGTTTTGTCACCCTAGCAACGGTTTTGCAAACATTAAATTAGCCTATATTATTGCAATTAATGGTTGAATTTTGACATCTACGATCTTTTGACTTGATATTTGATTAAGCGGTACATTTTTGTCAAGTTATACACACTACAAATGTCATTTCATATTTCAAAAATACATTTTGATATTTGTATTCATAGTTATGCCCCGTCCATAGCAACAGGCTTCCCTATGCACAGTATTTTCCTGTAGGTCTCATGGACCTTTTATTTAATCAAGAAAAAAAATTCTACAACAGCACCTTAGCAGATCTAGAGACATCGTATCATTTACTAACCAGTATATATTATAAGAATTCCTTAAACCTTACAATGTCCCTAGTAACCAAATATTATCCCTAGCAACCACAGAAACTCGTCAATGCTGAGCTCTGTAAATTGCTTTTTTTAAATCTTTTGATAACCGAATGTTGATCTTTTTATTTTTTAAATCATGAGAGGAAATTATTCTCAGTAATTAGAATGTCAAAGGAACCAAGTCAACTGCATAACATGGTAAAGCAGCGCAACAGCGGCAGGAGAGGATATAATCCATGTTGAATAATTAAGAAATAAATCATGGAAGCCAGAATGTGTTGGGAGTTTTAACATGGATTGGCGGATATATTAGTCTCGAGATGTTATATATCCCGTTTTAAAGGGCAGTGGTTTTGTTAAAAGGTCGAACTTTTAAAAAAAAGTTAAAGTTCGACCTTTTAACAAAACCACTGCCCTTTAAAACGGGATATACAAAGTTCGACCTTTTAACAAAACCACTGCCCTTTAAAACGGGATATACAACATCTAGAGACTGATAACATTTTTATCTGAATGTTCCAACATTAATAAGTATGTCCTTATTATAGGAAAAACATAAATACGTGTATCTTTGGACAAAGATCACAGAGAGCGATTATTGATTTTCTGTCATCTTGTGAAATGTGTGTCGTCTGCTGTGCACAATATAAATGGACAGCACATAGGTGAGAGCGATTATTGATTTTCTGTCACCGCACGGCTTCCCTGAAGTTTTAAAAGTACCTTTTTAGCCAATCAAAATTCTACTTGCCACGAGAACATCAGAGAATAGTATTTTATCCCGAGCCAGAAGCGAGGGATAAAATTTACTAATATCCGCCAATCCATGTTAAAACTCAAAACACATTCTGGCTTCCATGATTTATTTCGATTCTGATATGTCTAAGAGTACAAATACGGTAGTATATTTTGATTGGAAGACGGTAATTTATATTTACTGTATCTTCAAACTTTTTTTGTTGAGAAAAGTAAAACGTGATAGATTATATAAATAGAATGCTTGGTAATACTTTATTATCGGTCATGGCCTATTAACGTAAAATCATACCACTAAAATTCCAAGTAATACTACACATTTAGCACTGACTCATAAACGATAGACTATATCAATGACATTCTTAGTAAGGATAACAAAAGGACCATTATAAACAAAACACCGAATATGTAAATAAAACCTGACATCCGTGTACTATGTTAAAACATGCATGTTATATCGTTATATGTACTGTATTAGATGAATTATGAATTATCAAATATATTGTTTGTTTTTCCATACTTTATTGAAATAAGTAAGAATAAAATATTGATCTCACGATGTTGTTGTCGGCAGTCATGTGTGCTAAACCATTACGCCACCGGAACGTTAATATTAAGCTATATATAACTCAAATTTACGTTAATACAATTATTCATCGGCAATTCACTTTGCGAAAGAGCTAAATAAAATATATTTGTTAAAGTAATATGAAATGCCAAAATCATTATTTTCAGTTTTCTAAAAATTTCTGATATATGTAAAGATTAAATATATAAAGAACGTAAACCATTCACTTTTTGAGAGCTACGATGTATAATTCAGGAAAAAGCGTCATTTTATTCTGTCTTCGATAATTCTTGCTACCCGGACAATAATGCAAATCATATGCTATTGACCTCAGATTTGAACTCATTCGGTAGAGATTGTGCGCATGCTCCGTTATAGTCTTGACAGGTAACATCATTTTCGTTTGGATTTACATTCCATTACTTTCCATTCAATCCACGATTAAAAATAATTTTCCCTTATCGAAACGTTAAACAAGGATCTCTTTACCTGGAAAATAAATATATATTACCATCTATGATCTAAACCGCCGTAAATGTCTTTTGTGTATAATCAAGGACGTATATAGAATCTTATATACATCCTTGTAGTGTGGTAGACGGGGAACGATATTTTTGACTTTAATGTACCCACCGAACATATACCTAAATCATATATCATTGGAAAGAAGAATTCATACTCTATCCAGATAGTCGGGTCGTAAAAACGGGAACTGGTTGCATTTCCTTAAAAAGGGAGATAATCGTTCTACCCAAAATTTTAAGAAAATAGACCCCCTATATGAGTTATAACTTTTGGGTTGCTCCCCTTGAATTCAGTTCCCACAAAGGGATGAAATTATCGTTTTTGCAAAATTTGGTATACACTATTAAGTCTTTCATATAGACTTAAAGGTTTAGTTGTGAAAAAAATGTGTATATTTGTAGGTTTTGATGACATAGTCAGTTTCCTTCACATTTTTAATGTCGCCAATAGGGACCTGACCTTGACCTTTGTATGGAAACGTCTTGACCTGAATGTGCTTTAATTAGTTGATGATAACATTGATACTATTTTTTACAACGAAATTTAACTTCTATTTCACAAATTAAAAATTCTCTGGCGTATAGAAAAAGGGGGGTGGGCGTCCTTCACTGGTGCATAAACATCATTGTTCTTGTTCCTGTCACTGATATGACTGTGTGTAAAAATATTCTTAATCAATGTTTTTGCTCCGCGTTCATTACAACGAATGCTGTATAACCTAAAGAGGTCATAAAACACCAAAATAAGGATATAAGTCGATAGCAACACATTTATATTAGTCAGTATAAATAGGACTATCCTGGTTCAAATCAAACGACAGAACAACATCGCTATCTAACTACAAAATGACTATTGTGGATTTGTCACGACATTACATGGCAGATAATGTTGTCCACAACAACAAAGCCTTGTAAAAATCTACTAAATTTCAGACACCATGACCATCGTCTTACAGTAAGGTAACATTCTTTGTTATGGCATTTTTACACATGTCGCTACCATAACAGGGACAAAGATCTGTGCACGACATAATCTATTCAAAACAAACACAGCTACTGGAACAAATTGATTTGCCTTTGCAACTGCACACGAGATCCTGCAGGAAGTCTGATGACATTTGTTCCCGGAAGAAGACAAGTACCATACCACCCTTGTCTTCCCATCCGAACATTAAAGGAGACCTAACAGGGGACTGCGCTTTTTGTGAGGATTTCCAGATATAGGTCTGCAAAGATGCTCTTAGTACATGCTGATGGAATGTCGCTTCGCATGGTGGTAACTTGGCCAGGCTTGCTTCTTTTTTTGTTGCAAGTCGAACTCTGAATTTATTGAGATTAGAGTAATCTGCTCGTAGTTTGGCTTTTTGGATAGTCTTCAACTGAGATTTTCAGCTTCTCAATATCACGTCTTAAGATACCTACAGCAGAGTGTAAAATTTGTTCATCAGAAATACTTTCAACATCAACTTGAAAATCATTTTCCAACTCCGAGGCTTTAAATTTGGACTTGTATTTAC
The DNA here is from genome assembly GCA_963680875.1 of Bathymodiolus brooksi. Classification (NCBI taxonomy): domain Eukaryota; kingdom Metazoa; phylum Mollusca; class Bivalvia; order Mytilida; family Modiolidae; genus Bathymodiolus; species Bathymodiolus brooksi. The sequence goes on from OY804575.1 coordinate 174,379,898, forward strand.
CTGCTGCGGTAATAGCATCGCCTAAGGAAAGATTGTCACTGAAGACAAGATTTGACATTCCTTGGCCCCGCTGAGTATGCATAACTATAGAACCAGCATAATGTTTAACTAGCCCGTCTTGTAACTTGGCAGATGAGTAGATACCTGTGTCTGCGGGTAGATCAATTTGTATTTTTCAAGTAATTGTGTCATCCGAAAAACCTTTTTGTGAACGACTAAATCATCGTTGATTTCATGAATTAAATTCTGGAAGGCGATTTCGTTACTAGAAAGATCAGAATCTTGTTTCTGTTCGTTTTTCGGGGAACTCTTTAACAGATATTTAGTCATGTACCCGTTGTGATAAACTCCTTTCAGAACAAAATCGTCACAATTCAACACGCGAACCAGTCTATCATCATTTTGACTCTATGCGCACTCCATCAATTTGTTCACACGCTCACCGGATGCAATTTTATGTACTTTAAAATCTTTCTTGAATGTTTTATTTTAACAAATGAAACAAAAATCCCACTGAATGGGCTCGTACTGGGAGCGTGTTACAACACTTGTTTGTGACATAGTTGAAACTTGTTCAGTACTTGTAAAAATTTATCTGATCTGTTTTGAAAACACTGCAGTTTTGTTTACTTGTACATTTTCTATAGCAATTACGGTGGTAAACAACTTTAATTTTACGTGATATAAAATTGTCCATTGTGGACATTTCCTGCAAAATACGAGAATACATCTCATCTCTTCTAATTTCCATCGATCTTACAAAACTATCTTTGCCTACAAATCACAGGTTCTGCATTGGAACATTGACATATAATGCATTGCTCCCAGTTCAACGTTTCTTTTCTCCTTTTTGGACTAGAAGGAGAAAGTGTCAAAGGACTACCGAACGATGCCATCATACGGAATATGAACGTGTCTGTCCGGTTAAATTCTGGTACTACAATAACCTAATTACTAATCAACAAAATACACTAATTATCGACAAACAAACGCCAAATGAAGTCTAAAAACCTCAGTAAACAGTGTGCGAAAAGCCGAACACTTAACAATGAAATAAATCAGAAACTAAGCCATTACATTCAAAGAAGACAACGTGCTATTTAATGACTCGAAGATCAGTCGAACTATATTTATAGAATCGGAAATGGCGTATCAAATTTCCGCGTATATTAAATGAGAGAGGAAACAAACTAAAAATAGCATTTTTCTGCGTATCTGCAAGTATCTATGATATGAAATTTGGCATGAATTTTTGGACTAATGTAACGTTACTTTATCAATACTAAAAATGTACGGAACACACAAAATAAATTTGCTAAAAGAGAAAACTTGTCTTATTTTCCACCAAAATAAGGGGTATTTTGAGAGGTTAGTTATATTAAATCAGACGAGAGTTAACTGTTCTTTTTCATCTATTGATACAATTAAATGTCTGTTTAATTGTGTAATATATATTTTTTATCGATAAACGATCACGTGTTATAGATATGAAATTTTATTTTCACCTTGTCAACTATATATCAGTTGGGTACCTTCGGAAAACCAAAATTTCCAAGAAAAGTTGTCTTACGATTTTTTTACGACCCACTTAATTTGAAAATATAGACATTTTTCTATTGAATGAGCATAGTTTTAATCCATATGTTATTTCGGTACATTAAACTCCGAATTCATGCATCTTTTCAGTCATCATCTACGCTACTATAGGTATAATTCAGCAAATTTCGCTGGGCCCAGTAAGGGAACACTGCATACGCAACTTGTAATTATGTTAAAACATTATTGTTTTTTTTTTTTTTATTAAAAATGAATACTACTTTGTTTCAAATCTATTTAAAATTGATTTGGCCTAAGAGACAAAAATGTGAAAGAAAGCACACATTCTTGATCTCATAATAATATATAGGCAAATAATTTGATTCTGAGGGGGCCTGGCAAGATTAGTCAGGTTAGAATATTTGACAGAAAATTCATTCGACACATAGTGCAGGACAGGTTATAACATTGGTTACTCAGTTCAGGCCAATTTTTTTTTTTTATTTTCTATGAAGCAAAGGCCAGAATTTTTTTCCAAATTTGGGTGGCCAGATTATTTATTTTATTTACAAAAACTGCCAGCCCCCCCCCCCCGGAATCAATTGGTTGTCCCCAAAACAAACCAGGAAATAAACGAACCAAGTTATGAAATGGTTGGTGTCAAAATAACGGTGACAAATTATGGACAAAGTAAGTCGTATTTTTGGCATTTTTTTTCTTGTTGATTTTTTATTTTCTTCTCCGACAACTCCAAATGTTTTCATCGTAATGGTTTTGAAATGTACATACTAATAATAATTTACACAGTTTGCACATGCGATACGTTAGTTCCGACGAGGATTTTAAATTCTGAGATTTCTTGGTTCTGTTTCGATTTCCCCAAATGGGGCCCCGTGTCATTCATTATTACCGATTTCAATGTTTTTGTCCAGTTTTTCGAATAAACTGATTAAGTCAGAATGAAATTCATTGCAGTTGATAATCTTTAAGGTAAAACATACATGAAATAATTTCTTTGCAAGGCAAGAAATGCAAGAAATTTAACTTCTTTCAAAACCAGAATGATACATGTGCTCGCCTGTTTACGTTGGTGATGAAATTTCATGATCGGCAATCATCGGAACGGTGCATCCGAAAGTTAATTAGCCGCAATTGTCTTGACAAAACACGTACGAGATGGAATGATTTTCTGTTCTTAATCACAGATGATCGCGATTTTCGTCCTCAAACATGCACGAATGGTTTAGTTTTTAGGGAATGTAAACATATCAAGAATATTTTTGAAGATGTTTATTTCACCAAACGACTCGTTACATATTACTTTAAAGAAAAAATAAAAAAAATAAAGGGACTACTAAAAATAGAAAGTTCCGATGACGTGTTTACATGTCCAATGAATTAATTTCTAAGATAATCTGACGTACTGATTTTCTTGTTGGTTACTTGTTTTGCTTTCTGTACTTTTTGTGAATTGTGGGGATAATATTAAAGTATACTTTAGTATAGTAGCACATGCAATTCCACTGAGGGTTAGAAAAAAAACACGTCGGACTCAATGCACAATCAGATCGGCAGTAAATCACCTCCAAAATTTATTTAGCGTCCAAACTGTTTCATAAAAATTGTTCAAGTTTTACTCCCGTAGCAAAACAACTACGATAACCAATTTTATTTTGTATGAGATTAAAAGGTCGATTTCTATTTCTGTCTATTACGGATGAAAACGGTCAATAAAAATGGCCGCTGACGAGAAATCGACCTTGAAATTATTTTTTGATTGCAGATTTCATACTCTCCACACTCGGGTACCAACACAAAAATTAAATGAGATATGTGTTTATGTATATTAAACATCATATTAAAATATGCCGTTGGTACCTGCTTGTGGTTATACTGAAAATTGACATTAAATACACATTTCTTGTTAGATTTCATATATTTTCACGAAACGATAGACTTTTCATTGACTAGTGTGACGTCATCGCACGTGCAAATATGGAAAACTGTTATCAAAATAGTAGTTGGGGTAAAGGTCTTATAAAATCAAGAAACAACAAAAGCTATACGTTTCATTTATAATTTGTCTATTTTTTTAGGCCAATTTCTGCCCTTATCATACCTACTCCTTTGGCATCATGTTTTGTATTGTTAAGCTTATACTAGCTGCAATAATGTAGCTCCTGTGACAAACTTGTGTCTCGGCAGAGCTACAACGCGGTCCCATTCGTCACAGTGGAGCAAAAAAAAAGTTGCAGTTGAAACATAAAAACTCACTATTTACGCTTCAAACATTTCATTATAACTATTACTGATGATCCCAGTCCTTGTTATATCGGTTTGGCTGAGAAATATATGCTTTTCAAAGGTAGCAACAACCTTGTTCAAATTTATCGATCGTTTGTCATAACCGGAAACTACGGAAGGCGGAGCTTTTCTAAATATTGTATTTCTTACTACGATGCTTACGACGGCTGATGTAAACATTCACGCCTTAATCGCCAAATATGGTATCGACATCCAAATAGTGAGGCCGGAAATGACGAAATTCAAAGTGTTCAGAGTGAAAGTAAACATGAATTTTTATTTTGTGGGAATTACATTCTAAAATACTGGTAGGTGATAAAAACTTGTTATAATAATGGACAAAAGGAAAGGTTATGTCTTATTATTGATAAATGCAGGCGTCAGAAACTCTGTGAGCGAGCGCAAAAAATCTCGGCGGCTGCTCCATTACGTGTAATGGCATCCCGTTATAACCCTTGCGAGTAAGCGAGCATTTAGGGTTTTATTATTAGAACTAAGCTTATACGTGTACTATGTGATCAATCTTCAATTTTCTCTGCTCATCAAATTCATATTTGGCAACTACGTATACCTGTATATGTTCCTTACACGCATATGGCATAGACGTGAATTTTGCATATATTTTTGTTACAGCTCCTTGGTCCTTACTACCAACATTTCTGTTGCTAAGTTTTCCTTTGTGACACGTTTTCATATTGTACTGACTGGGATTACGTGGATTACGTAATCGTAGACTGTGCCTTTACATATCTCTCACTTCTCCATCTGTTCTTCGAATATTCTGACCTAATAGCATTTTTCTCAGAAACTACATTGTACATGGCTGAAACCTTCGTATATTCTGTAAATTTCTAAAATTGCTGTCAAGTTTAGTTTTGCAATTCATTTTAAAAGTACAACGTGTTTTGTGTTTTTCAGATGGAACTAGATCAATCTTTTGAGATATCTCCATTAGAGGAAAGTCGACATCTTCATCATGTCTGTGGCCACTGCTCTTATTCCACTGCTGATAAAAGTAACTTGCATGTTTGTCCTAAGCAGTATTCATTTTTAAGAAGCCAGTGAGGTTGACATGGATCTATGATTTACATGTATTTGGCTTGTACAAGTATTCTACATACATACATGTTGTTATGTTTTATATTGTGCCAAAGATTGTCTATCAGCTGTTAGTGAATGTTTGTTAATTTTATTTATATTTTATTGGTTTTTCCAAAGCAAAAAGATAATGCTTTCATAAGTTTTGTTCATTATTTCTTGTTTGTATTTTTATAAAAATCTTTAATAAAATTAATTTGAAACTCTTTATTTATTTTTTGCTTTTGTATCTCCCTTATGCATTGCTTTGCCCTTAGCTGTTTTTATTCCCTTTAACTTTTCGGTCGTTTGACAAAAAGGACACATATTAAAACTATTGAAGATAAAAGTAAGGTGATGTGGTGTGACTGTCATTGAGAAAGCTATCCACAATTAAAGTAAACACCCTGTTGATTTGAAGAACATGTGGCTACCTCTAGATGTTTATTACCGGCGTCGGAACCGCCGAAAGTAGGTCTATGAGCCGTTCCACTAGGGGGATACCTAGTTTGCGTAATCTGAAACTCCCAACAGTTTCCATTCCTCATCATTCAAACTTTGCACATTGATTACACATGCACTGAAGATGTGCACCTCCTATTTTGAGCAGATTTCAGTTAATATGTCGGCGGCTCGGGTCAAGACAAGACTTTGGTCTTGTTTTTGATAAGCCAGTCACTTTGGAGATTGGATGTTGTCTCCTTGAAATATACTCCATATCCATTCTTATTCATACCTAACGTTGGATCAACAAATAGAAAAAAGCATGCCCATTAAGTTAAACATGTGTGAACGCACTATCTCCCAATTACCTGTTGTAATATCCAAAGAAGTGCTACAAACAAAAGAATATTTGAAACTAGTTTATCTCACTAGGTCAAGCTTTGGACAACAATAGCAAGAAGAAAATATAAATAAAAAATGAACAACAAATGTCTTAGAAAAAAATCATTTTTTTTTCTATAGATTATAAATTATTTTGATTTGTTTTATAACTGGAAAAGGCTAATGTCTCTGCAGTTAACTGGTCGTTACTGTCAGTTATGAAACAGTTACTAGTATTCCTATCAAACATATCTAGCCAAGTGAATGAAAGCTCAGGTAATTTCATTAGATCAGATCTAATCTGAGTCTCTTGTGTGGTAGTATCTTGCTTTCATCGCACTTGTGAAACTGTCTTATGGGTGCCACACCTCTTGCCGCAGCATCGTCAGGGTCTGAAATCGTGGCCACTTTGCTATGTGCTTTTTGGATCTTGCCTTCAGGTCGAAGATATGATTTCTGAAAAAACAAAAAAACAAATGCCAAATTAACATGTCTAAAGCTAATTCAAACAATTCGATTATAGGAATTTTCATGAAAACGTATTGCTTAAGTGGCGATCCTGTATTTGCTCAGTTTCATGCTTTTTTTTGCACTTTATATTCAAGTCGACCCAACAAGCTGCCGTACAGTACGAATGTTATTTTAGGTAATTCACCGTACAGTACTGAACAATTCGCTGTACAACGCAATGAACATATTTTGACTAAAATCGTCCAGAATAAGCTATTTCTACAAAAATGTGGAATAAAGATTGACACTAAGTTATAGTGACCAATAGTTGCTACTTTTTCCGTAAAATACGCGATATGCGTCCAAACAATGACGCTCGAGTCGATTTAAAGCGTCGCATGATTGTTTTGACAGGTACCAGATGCACTTATTTTGAGTTTAAAACGACGAATAAAACATTCTGCATGGTTATATATGCTGCGATTCATTGCTACATTTCTTACACATTGGTATATAACTCCTTGACAACATAATACAAGTATAAACAGGAATAAATTATGAAATTCATACCTCGTGTGTGCGATCCGTCATTGTTCTCCCGCTTGCCTGGTACACAATTTCCGGTGTCAATGGTACACAGTGAGAACTAAGTGACACAATTGCATGCCACAAGACATTGACACTAGTTGTCAGTATGACAATGAACCTAGATGATTTCCTCAGGCAATGGATGTTACAGAAAGCCATCATATTGTTTTAATTAAATTTTCTGACTTAAATAGAACCACCTCGACATTTGTTTTGAAATTGAGTCCACTTCAAGCACAGGCGATTTTAGGTACATAGCGAGCATATTTTTGACTCTACACAAGCGCCTGTGCTTCAAGTAGCAACATTCGATGTTTGTGCACTATATAAATAAAAACTGAAGTGATGCAATAAATTTCTATTTATCCATAGACATATTCCGTATATTTTAATTGATTTCAAGCGTACGTATTTATTGTAAACCGACGTATTTTAACCGAAGGGTTGAACTTCATTTTTCATCACAAATGACGCGAAAGTCACGTGACTTTGTTTTTAGATGGAACTCTCCTGCGTCACTGGCTTCCCGACTGCGAGTAGATACATTGTATCCTACCGTGACATCTGCTCGGTCATGCAATAATGTCGGTCATTTGTTTTGATTTACAATTCTCGCACAGCACGAGGCCAATGACGTCATTCTGTATATTCATAGCGTACATAAACACAGAGGGAATACTTTTCAACGTCAAAATTACAAGATGAGATTAAAACAGATGAGATTGAATTGAATAAATTCCATGCAAGTAAAAAAGATCCTTTTTACTAATGTCTTGTTTTCCTGATCATTATGCTTGTTAAATATGTTTCCATCGATGGTATTCCCCAAACATTTGTATTTTTCCGGTTTGTTGACATAATCGTCATCACAGTTCATGACCGTTTCTGCAATGTAGGCCAAGCAAATTGTATTTTAAAATAATTTGAAAATATGATGATTGATCATTCACATTCCACCATTTTCTAGAAAATGGCCGATTTTACCGGGAAAATACATGCAAGTGCTCTCCATTAGTCACAAAATGGCAGATTATTTTGCATTTCCACTGCTGCTTTAATAACAAATATACCCCTTACTTCTTGGGGTAATGAAATGAAATTCACAGAGAAGATAGAAAAAGAATTAATTTAACAGCAATAATCAAACTTTATAGAACAAACTGAACAGAGAATTAAATTAAATCAGACAGAAAAATGAGATTGTCTGGGTAAAAAAACCCCGTCATTATTACAAATAGCATCAACAAAACTGTATTGTTACCACTCTGTGATAATAAATGTGATAAAAATAAATTGAAATCGGTCATTAATTGTTTTACCAAAATATGTCGGTCTAATAGATTGTATTGACAAAAGCAAAAACACCAAATTCACTGGATTAAATACTTTTTATGTGGGTAAGCAAGTTTAATATTTGCATCAAATAATTAATTGTTAATACTTCAATTTCAAACTATTTAAAAAAAACATCTTTTGAAATTTTTCAGACAAATCAATTACACTGAAAACTAAAATACTGTACTTTCTTAATCTGGTTTACTTTTTAAGTTTGGTTGGCCTATGACAAAATCATGTGCTTTATTGAACTTTGACCGACTTTATGTGACGTCATACGACGCCATTTGGAAAAAGGGTGGTAAATAAATATGGGTCAGTATGTAATTATTATCGATCTTTTTTCCATGGAACTTTACACATGTGAGCAAGAATAGACGAGGAACATAATTAAATAGAAAAAAATGTTTACTTTTCAAACATGAAAAAAATAATCAAACATTATCCAATGACTGACCGACTTATTGTCAGACGAGGATATTAGGAAAATGGGGCATAGTTCATAAAGGCGTTTATTTCACAACGAAGCATGTCAAGCGGGTTCATACACAGGGGCTAGGTGCGTCCGAAAAAAAAAAAATACTATATAATACTACAAGGGGGCGAACTCACTTGCTTCCATTTTTTTAAGTCGTCGTGTTAAATTGATCGTAACTTCGGAACGCCTTAATATTTTCAAAAAATGTTTCCACCAGTCGAAAGTCAAGTAATTTTCCTTTCCAAAGAGACCTCAATTGTTAGTGTAGGCCTCCGAACTGCTGAGGTATCATACACGAACCAAAACAAAACGGCGTGAAAATCCGAAGTCGTACAAACGCTGGGATGACCACTTCCCATCTGTGTACAGACTTTCTCATGCGTAAACGAGTCATTTTGACTAGCTAAATACGTTCATCCATTCAAATTATGATAAAATTTCTTACCTTACGCCAATTTATATGTCCTTTAAGTCTGTTTTTGAAAGAAATCCCATTTGCATCCTTGACAAACGCCATAGACGTGAAAATTAAGAGAGTTCTAACGGGCTTTTTGATTGGCTGAACAATCTGTTTCAGCCAATCAAAAAGCCCGTTAGAACTCTCTCAATTTTCATGTCTATGGCGTTTGTCAAGGATGCAAATGGGATTTCTTTCAAAAACAGACTTAAAAGGACATATAAATTGGCGTAAGGTAAGAAATTTTATCATAATTTGAATGAATGAAAGTATTTAGCTAGTCAAAATGACTCGTTTACGCATGGGAAAGTCTGTACACAGATGGGAAGTGGTCATCCCAGCGTTTGTACGACTTCGGATTTTCACGCCGTTTTGTTTTGGTTCGTGTATGATACCTCAGCAGTTCGGAGGCCTACACTAACAATTGGGGTCTCTTTGGAAAGGAAAATTACTTGACTTTCGACTGGTGGAAACATTTTTTGAAAATATTAAGGCGTTCCGAAGTTACGATCAATTTAACACGACGACTTAAAAAAATGGAAGCATGCGAGTTCGCCCCCTTGTAGTATTATATAATATATATATATATATATTTTTTCGGACGCACCTAGCCCCTGTGGGTTCATATACATTGTAGATGCACATTTTATTGATAAAATTGAAGAAAACAAATATCCTGGACCCAAGTGCCTGTAAGTGTGATTGCTCATACATTGTAGCTCTCGGATATTTTCGGTCTTGTATATATGGAGATATAAAAAAAACCCTACCCATTCGGCCGTGTAATTTGTATAGAATCGAGTTCTCACAGTGTACATATAAACACATTTTTGCACGCATTGGTGGATGCATACATTTTTTAAATCAGCACAACTTTTAGTGGGTGCGGGTGTATATAATGTTTTTACCACTATCCTGCCGTAATACGCGTGAGTGCGCCGACATAAAAGAACGGCGGTCCATACCTGAAGAAAGAAAGAAAGAAAGAAAAGAAAGGTTCCGATAGTATAGCAGATGTTCGTAGCTTTCCATTAAATACAACTCCTGCAAACTGTAAGGGATTGGGAATTTCACTGGTCCACATTCGTCCCTTAATAATTGCTCCCATCCGGGAGCACTGATTTGTTTTCCGGAATTGTTCTGTATTTGGGTTGGTGTTAGACGTTCTTTTCGATATCCGGTTATCAGCTGGTGGGAAAATCGGTAAGACAGGAATACTGTAATCCCCTGCATGTGCTGTAAGTTGTAGATTCGACGATTCGTTTTTCTAACAACTGTTGATTAAGCTTAATCTGTATGATTAAGCGCTAAATGTCTTTACAAGACTTGTCCCTTGTTAAAAATGCTTGCACACTAATTACAAAAAAGGTCATACATGGTTGTGCATCGGTTTTGCCCTTCTTATTTAATGCATGGTTTGACTCTAACCTTTTAGAACATAGTTCAAATATTTTGAAATCCAACTGTTCGCTGTCACATCTACATGTATTGTTCTTGTTACGGAAATGTATGGTTGCTAGGTACGTTTCCATAACAATAAAATGCCTGAAAACTTTCGGGATCTACCAAAGTAGGAATCCAATTATTCCTTGACACAGTTATTGTTCTTCTGGTTCCAAAGATGTACAGTTGCTATGTACCTTTAAAAAAATAGCAGGTCAGAGAGTCTTCCAGGATATTTACCAGTACTTTGAATTCAAATATTTTAATATAAAATTATTCTGTCACAGCTATTGTTCTTATGGCTCCAGAAATGTATATTGTTGCTAGGTACTTTAAAAAAAAAATTGGTCTTAGACTCTTCCAGGATATTTACCAAAAATTCAATTATTTAGAAGTGTTCAAATAAAGGTTATGAAAAAAATTTAGTGAGAATCCATCAAATGAATTTTCTAAAGCACATGCCAGCGATAATTATCAAAATTCAGTTTTTCATTAATAGAAAACCCAAAGATTTTACCCCTAAGAGGTACTCCATAGGCAAATCACTCATTTTCAAGCTTGAGTGTGAGAAGCCTTGAAATAAATTTTTTTTAACATCTGATAAGATTTCAATTGTAGATGACGATTGTCATACAGGTGACGATAATTCACTTGAGATATGTCACCGTAGTGTTTCCCATGCCCAATCTACATGTAGTATTAAAACTTCATCATCAAATAAAATCACATGCTTTACAAATGGTTAAAAGACCTTGATTTTCTGGACTGGTTTATTTTCTGAAAGTTAGCTGTACTGGTACAATGTGGAAAAACCAGTCAGTAATTAACTGTGAAGTGTAAATAAACTAAAGTGACCTTAAAATTGGATATACTAGTCTAATTATTTAATGATCAAATTTTTACTACCGATGGCCCAAAGGACTACAGTACAGAAAGAGACATACCGTGATTGATCACTCCGAAAGACATAATTTTTAATCCTTTAGACATATCATCACGGACATAAACCCACTGTGATAGACCTAAAAAGGGCCATAAAACAAGGTGGTGGGGATTAAATTTTATGGCTCTCGGTCACCTGTGCGACGATTGATGTTTTACCGCCAATTAAGAGATTAGCGTTACCTGTTCTACCTGTTGACCTTTAATATCGTAAGCCGTAATTATTGCTACTGAAGGATGGATTTTTGACAATTAATTTTGTATCCTCTTGCTGTTAATATTTGACTGTTTGTCGCTTTTCATTGCCAATGAATGTGTGTCTTGTTATCGTTTTCGTTTGTTTTAGAAAGTTTTACTTTATGACCTCGAGTTCTTTATTAAGAATTTTGTTGAAACCGCAACTGAACTTCATCTTGTTTAATTTTAATTTCTCATTTTTTTTCTTCTGTTGGGTTGAATTCAGTATGTATTGAATTATTCGTAAATACGGGCTACTTCATAAATGTATTTTTTGTTTATAAGTTAAACCGCAGGCGCAGGTTTTTGAAGCACAGACTTTGCAAGCGTGAGTTTTGTAGTGTTTAGTTGGTAAAGAGCAGACGTAAAATTGAATATTGGTTTATTTTGTGTTTTGGACTTTTACCTCTCGTATTCCACAGGACTGCAAAGCTTTTTCTGTTAATATTGTCCATTTAATGATTGACACGTTATGAAACCAAGTTCTATTTTTAGAATCATTATTTAATACATCATGTCGATAATTTCTTTTTCAGGCTATTGATGCTGAAGAGTCACCCGGGTGTTGTTTTTGTCATATTATTTCTTATCATGACAGATGTACTTTATTAAAGTAATTTGCAAATATTCATTGTGTTATTCTCTCTAACTTGTTCCTTTGGTATTCTACTGTCGATGTTCCAATACAATATTATTTTTTTTCATGTAAAGTTTCTTTCTGTCTATTTTTTTAACTAGGATTTGGCTGAAATGTCGCTTAAATTATTCCCTGTAGCTTGTGTCATTTTTTGTTTGTTTGTATTCTTTATTTTATTTATTCATGTTTTTTTCTGTTTGTTTGTGATTTTTTCCCCCTGTATTTACCATATCACGATATACATTTTTGTAGCTGAAATATTACCAGAATACTGAAGATCACCATCAATACACAGATATACTTTCCATAGATCTTTGTTTCCTTTATTTTGTCTACTTTCAAACACATTTCAGTATGTATTTGATAGTAGACAAATTAAATTTTCGACAAATTTGTTCTACACTCACGGGTGAAAAGTATTTCCAAACTAAGATATTTCCCTATATATTTCATATAAAACCACTATTTTCGTAACATTCTCATGAAGTCGTGAAATTTTCACCTTTAATAGTAGAATTATTAGAGTTTATTTTAATATCTTCATGTAATTTTTTCGAACTTTTATTTTACAAGCATTTATGATTTAAACACAAATGTAAATTCTTGAGATCACAATTTTATATGATTATATAGGAAGATTTGGTGAAAAAATTAACTTTGTTTTTAAATCAATTCTTAAGGGAAAGTAGAAATAAAATTATTTGAAAATTATACGAAGAAGAAACTGTATTTATTTCTGCATTTAATGCTAAATATTTCATGAAAAGCAGATAAGGAATGACTTCAAGAGAATGTTTTGAAAATAAATGGTTTTATATGAAATATATAGGGAAATACATTTGACTTGTGAGTGTATAATACATAAATAATAACATCTTTTTATGCGTCGAATGTGAAACAATTGTTGAACATTTTTTAACTGTCAAAATAAGGTTTTGAAGTATGACGTAGATAAATTTATAATATTTAGGATTTTTTTTTAAAATAATATCACAATTTAGTCAGAAACATATATGTTTCTGCTTTAGTCTAGGTTTTCCTTGTAAACATATGGCATTGGCTGCTGAATATAAAGCTAAACTGGTGACATTTGATTTTGGTCAGATACTGTGTAATGTCAAACATTTGTTATTTCCAGATGAAAACCAAGCTATCAGTTCCTGAGGCTTCAAAGTTGCAACATATGCAAAAAAACAGCCCCTTTAAGGGCTACTAACATGAATAAAAAGAGTCTTCAGTTGTTATTTACAAATCTATTAAATATCTTTAATTCCTTATTTCCTTTCACGTTTCTAAACTTTCTGCGGATTAGCCTATATACGGTACCGCTAATTTCCAAAATATATCCGTAAATTTAGTGACTTTTGGACATGTAGTACTTCTTTGAACGATCTGTTTATAAATATTTGTTTTCGTTTTTTTTTTAATAAAATTCTTCAATGACCATATTAAAATTATTTAGTACGTATCACTATTATATGCCATTTAACTTACTGAAATTACGCTTCTACAACGAAAAGGGTTTTAACTGGGTTTTCTATGAAGATAAAAATTAAAAAAATTACTGAACGTTTAAAAAATATTATTGAACTAAAATGTACATTGAACTTAAAATATGCTTTAAAACGTACAAATCATGCATGTGTTTATGAAACTTCATTTGTGCACAAGCCACGTCACGTTGTGTACGTGTGTCAATAAAATACTAGGTGTAGATACGCAATACACAGCCAAGGTTAAAAATCTTTGAAACAAGTTTGCACAACCCATGATTTCACTGAATTGAAGTTGAATAATCATTTATTATTTACATTTTATTCATCAATTCAAATGCCTTTAACTGTACTGTAGCCAAATTTGCCAAGTGGAGAAATAATTTTTTTTTTGTTGATCGTGAAATTCAATTTTATTGCACATTATCCCTTGCAGAGACCCCACCCTTCTTGACCACAGGCACCAGTGTATGTAACAATTTTTTCCCCACTTGAAATGTTTTGTGATTATTCGATGTTTTACTAGTGTTAAAGAATCAATTATATCAAATTGAGATAAAGATTATTTTAGTATCCATTGAAGTTTACTATCCAGCTGCAGTTGACTAATGTAACTTCACAGATTTGAACTAGATTTCTCACTTGATCCACTTGGAAAATTCCATCCATATTTTAATAATCAAAGCAAAAACCATTCGAAAAGTGGTAATGGATCATTCCTTCAGTCATTTATTTGCACAAATGAACTTGCTTTCCAGTCATGCCAAGCGATCCTGTAGTCCTGGATTTTTAATCCAAAATCAGTCTTGGGTTTAATTTTTTTTGGAACCTCGATCAATAAAGTGACAATTTGAATAATGGTTAATGTCAAGTACCGGTAAGCAGTATTTAAGCTTATTTCTTGATGAGAGCAAAATAACAACATGTGATTAGAAGAGTGACAGAAAGTGTTCCTATGATCTATGAATAAATGTTTTGATTAGCAAAGGGAGAAATGGATAAGGTTGAAATATTTGGATTGTAATGGATCACTAAATGGCCATTTCAAAGAAGTTGTTGATCATTGGTTTTTTTTTCTAAGAATTTTACCTTTCAAGATGCTTAGGCCTTTCATACAGGTATCAAAACCATTATAGTGCAAATTTATGAAGAAAGGTAACCTGTTGTCCACAACCTCTCTGACACCTCATAAGATGTAATGATGGTGCTTTCTTGTCTGTGCGTGTATGTTATTTGGTTTTACCATGTTGTTTACATCTTCCTATACAATCAGTGCCTATCACCACTGAAGTCGTGAGCTTGATTCCCGCTTATGATAACGTGTACATATGTACTTGTAAAATCTTTATGTGATCATGTTTGTCAGTTACATGTACTTACAATACAACAGTAAAATCTTTATGTGATCATGTTTGTCAGTTACATGTACTTACAATACAACAGTAAAAACTTTATGTGATCATGTTTGTCAGTTACATGTACTTACAATACAACAGTAAAAACTTTATGTGATCATGTTTGTCAGTTACATGTACTTACAATACAACAGTAAAAACTTTATGTGATCATGTTTGTCAGTTACATGTACTTACAATACAACAGTAAAAACTTTATGTGATCATGTTTGTCAGTTACATGTACTTACAATACAACAGTAGTTTATGTCTGTAATCTGCTTTCCTCCATCAATTAAACAGACCTTCAAAATATAACTAAAATATTGTTGAAAGTAACCTATTAAAAAGCATATGTTGATGAATGGAAATGGACAACATCTTCATTGCTATTTTTGATTTTTTTTTCTTTTTATCAGTAAAATTTATGCTATGGTTTGTGGAGGTACATGTTGTATTCTTTTGTAAATTACAAATTAAAATTCATAGCAAATTTATTACTGTGTTTGGTTCAATTTACCTGACATATTTAAGCTAAACGACCATATTTATTCTACATGCATATAACTCGTACTACTCTATAAGATATACGCTCGTGGCCAGGTGTACTTGATACAACATTATGTGATAAAGTTTGTCAGTGACTTGTGGCAGGTCAGTTGTTTTCCCCGGGTACTCGGGTTTCCTCCACCAATAAAACTGACCACCATGATATAACTGAAATATTGTTGAAAGTGGCATTAAACACCATAACCCGAACTTAACCTATAAGATATTCTATGTTAGAGGAAAATATAAGTTACAATGTACATCTTTAACTTTAGTATCCTTTCAGAATCATTTGAGTCATAGTTGTGATTTTTGTATATTTCAGGAACCCCCTATGAAGCACAAGTGGTCTTCATCAGGTTTAAAAGGGACTGAAAAATGGTGAATGGGACATCGCCATATTTATCATATGTGTGGGAATCTGTTGATAAACTTGATATTCATTACTGGAAGTGGGTATTATGGGTAGTATACCCTATTATATTATCCTTTCTGTTACCTTTAATAATCATCTTATTCCTGTATGGATCATCATTGTTTCTACATGTCCACAACTACAGACATCGATTGAGAGAAGCCTACAGCGTTGACTTCTGGGACGGTGCTAGGAAAACAGTGGCAGCTTTCTGGGATGGCCAAGCTAGAATCTGGCATGGTTTGTATATAATTGTTCAATTATTCTAATGACATTTATTGTAATATATTTATTACTTGTCATTTCAGGTACTAATGAATCATGGTCAATTTTCTACATCCATCAACCAATAAAAAATTTGAATAATGTGTAAAAGGTTTGCCATTGGTCATTTTTCAACAACCAAATTGTTTTTATGTATCGTTTTGCACAGTGTGTAATAATAATTCTATCCAAATATATGTATAAATTAATAAATTATATACCGGTACTTGGTATTATCCAATTTATGTTTGGAAGGGCTGTCGTGGTCATGATTGTATGGTAGTTTGATTTACAACTACCTATGCAATCAGTGCCTATCACCACTATTGTTGTGAGTTTGAATACCGCTCACAGTGAAGTGTACTTGATACAATATTTTGTGATAAAGTTTGTCAGGTAGTTGTTGCAGGTCTTTGGTTTTCTCCAGGTACTCGGATTTCCTTCACCAATAAAAACTGCCATGATATAACTGAAATATTTATGAAAGTGGAGTTAAGCACCATTACCCTAACTCCCTTTTATGTTTGGAAGTAAAACATGTTTGGGATCCCATCAACCGGTTTAACCCCACCATATTTTTGTGTCTGTCTCCAGCAAGGACCCGGATATCCATCGGCATATGTCCTAATCTTTTTTGTGTTCAATGATTTGATGTGAATTTTCTTTTTATAGTTCATTATACAAGACTACAAATGACAGACATGTTTTATGCAAAATAAGATCTAAGATTAAATAATTGTTTTTTTTGTTGACAGAATCACAAATTTATTAGTGGATAAATAGAATGGGAAACAAAATCTTTTTTATTTTTTAATCTCCAACTAAAAAGCATATTTTAAATGAAAGAAAAAAAACATGTTAAAAACAATGTTATCATTTGCCAAACCAATAAAACTATATGAGATATTGGCAGTTTTGTGTGTAGATTGTTAAACAGCAAATAAACAATGTTTTTATTTGTTATTATTTTGTCATAATGTTAATCTCTAATATTGAACACTTCAGGATATGACATAGATGGATTAGACAAGCTACCAGACAAAGGACCAGCTTTGTTGATTTATTATCATGGAACCATACCTATAGATTTCTACTATATAATAGCCAGATGTTTGTTAGAAAAAGACAGACATATACGAGCTGTAGGAGATAACTTTCTCTTTCACATTCCAGGTGAGATTACATTAAGGAATGCATGATCAGGCATTTCAATAAGGGGCGGTACCTGGTACTTTTACCCGTATAAAATGGTATATCATATATACATTTGTATGTTGCCTTTTGATTTTAAAGAGTATTGTAAAAGATATTCATGAAAATGTTAAAATTTTAATACAAAGTACTGATACACTTGAACAATATAAGAAGTCCTGCATGATACTTCAGAAATACTTTCTTTTAAGTTTGCAGGTTACTTGTTTAGCTCATCTGACCTAAAGAGTCGTGTGAGTTATTGTCACCACTTTGTGTCTGTCGTCCTTAAGCTTTTACATTTCAATCTTCTCCAAAACCATTGAAACCAAACTGTATATGAATGTTCATTGCTTTGTCCTCAATTGCAAAGTTTATGTTTTTTGTTCTGAACTGAAATATTTAAAATAAAGAAGACACCCAAAAGTATTAAAAAATGGTGCTGTCTGTTTTGAATGAGGATTTCAGAAGGAAAAACCTTGTTATCAGATTTGTGATGTCCTGCTAACGTGCATTCGTGAATTACTGAATTGTTCCATTACTTTTGATTTATTTTGTGATATTGGGAATGCAGAGAGTAGTTATATTACAATTATCTTCAGTTTCAAACATTTATTTCTAAAGCATCAGCAATGTAATGGTCTATTATTTAAAGTACATGTATAAGTGATTATGGTACAATATTAATCTGTAGTGTCACATTATAGGATGGCGACTATTGATGGAGGTTATGAGAGTTACCCCAGGGACCATTCAAAGTTGTGTAAATGTCCTTAAAGAGGGACATGTGTTAGGAATTTCTCCAGGTAAGATACCATTTGATTTCATCATCAGAAATATCAAGAAAACTTGGCCTTCATCTTATTGTTTTTTAGTGAAAATTTTACCAAGATAAATTATTTTTTTATTTTTTTCTGTGTCTGACAGTTGAACCTTAATTTGGAAAAGGGCAGAAGCAGCTTATTATTTATGTTGAAAGGTACATCTCAATTTAAAGAAGTGGATAAAAAGACTAGACATTTTCTGTTGTCAAATACATGTACATGTTACATTCTAAGCCAACAAATGAAAGTATATTTTGAATTCTTTATTAACTATGTCTCAAGTTATGCAATACTATGTGAGAAATTGTGTAAAAAGTATATATAGTCAAACATGTCCATGTGGTTACCACTACAATGTATTTAGCTGTCACCTGTATTTACAGGTCACCTTTTCTTGTCCTGTCATAGAAAATGTCATATGAATTGAATCTTTTCTTTGTCCCAAAGGTGACCTTTTAATACAGGTTTGACCATATGTAAAAAAAATAGTATTCAATAACCACTGAAGATCAAGCAAGTATATTTGCATCAAAAGTTTAGTATACAATGGATTATCAGAAATGTAAGTCATTAATATGTATTTATTTATGGTTCAATGAACTGTAACACAATTAAGTTGTAATAAGTTAAAACCAAGTTTTTCGATGTATAGATAAAAAATGATTTTGTTCAGCCATTCATATGTTAATCAACATTCAAATCATACAAATGTTCTCAATATTGTATTAATCTTTTCTGTCTGTAAAGGTTTGAAGGGAGAAATCCATAATAAACTTCCAAGCATTTGACTTTAATGTTATATTTTATCTGTAGGTAGGTAAGAGAAGCTCTATTTGGAGACAAGTATTATCTTATTATAAACTTCTTCAAAACATTTGACTTTAATGTTATATTTTATCTGTAGGTGGGGTAAGAGAAGCTCTATTTGGAGACAAGTATTATCCTATTATAAACTTCTTCAAAACATTTGACTTTAATGTTATATTTTATCTGTAGGTAGGTAAGAGAAGCTCTATTTGGAGACAAGTATTATCTTATTATAAACTTCTTCAAAACATTTGACTTTAATGTTATATTTTATCTGTAGGTGGGGTAAGAGAAGCTCTATTTGGAGACAAGTATTATCTTATTATAAACTTCTTCAAAACATTTGACTTTAATGTTATATTTTATCTGTAGGTGGGGTAAGAGAAGCTCTATTTGGAGACAAGTATTATCCTATTATAAACTTCTTCAAAACATTTGACTTTAATGTTATATTTTATCTGTAGGTAGGTAAGAGAAGCTCTATTTGGAGACAAGTATTATCTTATTATAAACTTCTTCAAAACATTTAACTTTAATGTTATATTTTATCTGTAGGTAGGGTAAGAGAAGCTCTATTTGGAGACAAGTATTATCCTATTATAAACTTCTTCAAAACATTTGACTTTAATGTTATATTTTATCTGTAGGTGGGGTAAGAGAAGCTCTATTTGGAGACAAGTATTATCCTATTATAAACTTCTTCAAAACATTTGACTTTAATGTTATATTTTATCTGTAGGTGGGGTAAGAGAAGCTCTATTTGGAGACAAGTATTATCCTATTATAAACTTCTTCAAAACATTTAACTTTAATGTTATATTTTATCTGTAGGTGGGGTAAGAGAAGCTCTATTTGGAGACAAGTATTATCCTATTATAAACTTCTTCAAAACATTTGACTTTAATGTTATATTTTATCTGTAGGTGGGGTAAGAGAAGCTCTATTTGGAGACAAGTATTATCCTATTATAAACTTCTTCAAAACATTTAACTTTAATGTTATATTTTATCTGTAGGTGGGGTAAGAGAAGCTCTATTTGGAGACAAGTATTATCCTATTGTAAACTTCTTCAAAACATATGACTTTAATGTTATATTTTATCTGTAGGTGGGGTAAGAGAAGCTCTATTTGGAGACAAGTATTATCCTATTATAAACTTCTTCAAAACATATGACTTTAATGTTATATTTTATCTGTAGGTGGGGTAAGAGAAGCTCTATTTGGAGACAAGTATTATCCTATTATAAACTTCTTCAAAACATTTAACTTTAATGTTATATTTTATCTGTAGGTGGGGTAAGAGAAGCTCTATTTGGAGACAAGTATTATCTTATTATAAACTTCTTCAAAACATTTGACTTTAATGTTATATTTTATCTGTAGGTGGGGTAAGAGAAGCTCTATTTGGAGACAAGTATTATCTTATTATTAACTTCTTCAAAACATTTGACTTTAATGTTATATTTTATCTGTAGGTGGGGTAAGAGAAGCTCTATTTGGAGACAAGTATTATCCTATTATAAACTTCTTCAAAACATTTGACTTTAATGTTATATTTTATCTGTAGGTGGGGTAAGAGAAGCTCTATTTGGAGACAAGTATTATCTTATTATTAACTTCTTCAAAACATTTGACTTTAATGTTATATTTTATCTGTAGGTGGGGTAAGAGAAGCTCTATTTGGAGACAAGTATTATCCTATTATAAACTTCTTCAAAACATTTGACTTTAATGTTATATTTTATCTGTAGGTGGGGTAAGAGAAGCTCTATTTGGAGACAAGTATTATCCTATTATAAACTTCTTCAAAACATTTAACTTTAATATTATATTTTATCTGTAGGTGGGGTAAGAGAAGCTCTATTTGGAGACAAGTATTATCCTATTATAAACTTCTTCAAAACATTTGACTTTAATGTTATATTTTATCTGTAGGTTGGGTAAGAGAAGCTCTATTTGGAGACAAGTATTATCCTATTATAAACTTCTTCAAAACATTTAACTTTAATGTTATATTTTATCTGTAGGTGAGGTAAGAGAAGCTCTATTTGGAGACAAGTATTATCCTATTATAAACTTCTTCAAAACATTTAACTTTAATGTTATATTTTATCTGTAGGTGGGGTAAGAGAAGCTCTATTTGGAGACAAGTATTATCCTATTATAAACTTCTTCAAAACATTTGACTTTAATGTTATATTTTATCTGTAGGTGGGGTAAGAGAAGCTCTATTTGGAGACAAGTATTATCTTATTATAAACTTCTTCAAAACATTTGACTTTAATGTTATATTTTATCTGTAGGTAGGTAAGAGAAGCTCTATTTGGAGACAAGTATTATCCTATTATTAACTTCTTCAAAACATTTGACTTTAATGTTATATTTTATCTGTAGATGGGGTAAGAGAAGCTCTATTTGGAGACAAGTATTATCCTATTATAAACTTCTTCAAAACATTTGACTTTAATGTTATATTTTATCTGTAGGTGGGGTAAGAGTAGCTCTATTTGGAGACAAGTATTATCTTATTATTAACTTCTTCAAAACATTTGACTTTAATGTTATATTTTATCTGTAGGTGGGGTAAGAGAAGCTCTATTTGGAGACAAGTATTATCCTATTATAAACTTCTTCAAAACATTTGACTTTAATGTTATATTTTATCTGTAGGTAGGGTAAGAGAAGCTCTATTTGGAGACAAGTATTATCCTATTATAAACTTCTTCAAAACATTTAACTTTAATGTTATATTTTATCTGTAGGTAGGTAAGAGAAGCTCTATTTGGAGACAAGTATTATCCTATTATAAACTTCTTCAAAACATTTAACTTTAATGTTATATTTTATCTGTAGGTGGGGTAAGAGAAGCTCTATTTGGAGACCAGTATTATCCTATTATAAACTTCTTCAAAACATTTGACTTTAATGTTATATTTTATCTGTAGGTGGGGTAAGAGAAGCTCTATTTGGAGACAAGTATTATCTTATTATAAACTTCTTCAAAACATTTGACTTTAATGTTATATTTTATCTGTAGGTAGGTAAGAGAAGCTCTATTTGGAGACAAGTATTATCCTATTATTAACTTCTTCAAAACATTTGACTTTAATGTTATATTTTATCTGTAGGTGGGGTAAGAGAAGCTCTATTTGGAGACAAGTATTATTCTATTATAAACTTCTTCAAAACATTTGACTTTAATGTTATATTTTATCTGTAGGAGGGGTAAGAGAAGCTCTATTTGGAGACAAGTATTATCTTATTATAAACTTCTTCAAAACATTTAACTTTAATGTTATATTTTATCTGTAGGTGGGGTAAGAGAAGCTCTATTTGGAGACAAGTATTATCTTATTATAAACTTCTTCAAAACATTTGACTTTAATGTTATATTTTATCTGTAGGTGGGGTAAGAGAAGCTCTATTTGGAGATGAGTATTATCCTATAATGTGGGGAAAACGTAATGGTTTTGCCAGAGTAGCTATCCAAGCAAATGTTGTAAGTTTTACCTGTACTTGTAAGTTTTACCTGTACTTGTAATGTTGTAAGTTTTACTTGTACTTGTAAGTTTTACCTGTTCTTGTAAGTTTTACCTGTTCTTGTAAGTTTTACCTGTACTTGTAAGTTTTACCTGTACTTGTAATGGGCTATTTCTTATGTGTCATCAATCTTATTGTTTTATTATAATGCATGTTACAAATGAAGTTGTATCAAGACTACCAAATCTGTTCAAATGTGTAAATCATTTGCATTTTAAACTTGAATGGAATGAACTGTAAATGATGGCTACATTGTATATGATAATAAGTTATATAGATACCTGATTTTTGAAAAAAATAAATTAGATAAGTGAATTTTTTTTTTACCCTTATAAAAAAAGAATGATTTACTAGAAAATTGTTGCTTTAAATAAATTGCTTATATTTGGTGCATTTGACGCCTGCCTGAAATGAGGAACCTTATATGATATAGTTTAACAGTGACCAACTTAGATTGGGTGGTTTAATTTGCTCTGGTATTTTCAGTAAAAGCAAATTTCAGAAATGGTATTTTTATTCAGGTTATATTATAAAGCTGAAAAATTGTATGTTTGCATTCCCTCTTATACATGTGCATGTACTCATTTTGAAGTCTTATTTCTAATTGCAGCCCATATTTCCAGTATTTACTCAGAATTTAAGAGAGTCTTTCAGGACACCAAGAATTGGAAGAAGTAAGGACATATGTCAGATATATACTGTAGTTGAAATGTGTCATTTTTTTCACCAAACAGTCAAATGTTTTGTCAAATATTTAAAAGGAAAAAAAATAATATTGAGATCATCATGTAATTTGAAGGGATCCCATTTTTAGCTCACCTTGCCAAAGACAATGTGAGCTTTTGCCATCACTTGGCGTCCGTCGTCCGTTAACTTTTCACATTTTAATCTTCTCCTCCCGCTAAATGAACTGAAACTTGGTAGGAAGCATCTATGGAAGGTCCTCTATAAAGATTGCTCATTTTGTCCCGATCCATTAACAAATATGGCCGCCACAGGCAATTCTTGTTTCTGATTGGATGATTTAAAAAATCTTCTCCTCTGAAACCGCATGGCCAAATGAACCAAAACTTGTTGGGAAGCATCTATGGAAGGTCCTCTATAAAGTTTGCTCATTTCGTCCCGATCCGTTAACAAACATGGCCGCCACATGCAATTCCTGTTTCTGATTGGTTGATTTCTAAAAAATCTTGTCTTCTGAAACCGCATGGCCAAATGAACCGAAACTTGGTAGGAAGCATCTATGGAAGGTCCTCTACAAAGATTGCTCATTTTGTCACGATCGGTTAACAAGCATGGCTACCACCGAAACTTGGTAGGAATCATCTATGGAATGTCCTCTATGAAGATTGCTCATTTCGTCCCGATCGGTTAACAAACATGGCTACCACCAAAACTTGGTAGGAATCATCTATGGAATGTCCTCTATGAAGATTGCTCATTTCGTCCCGATCGGTTAACAAACATGGCTACCACCAAAACTTGGTAGGAATCATCTATGGAATGTCCTCTATGAAGATTGCTCATTTTGTCACGATCGGTTAACAAACATGGCTACCACCAAAACTTGGTAGGAATCATCTATGGAATGTCCTCTATGAAGATTGCTCATTTCGTCCCGATCGGTTAACAAACATGGCCACCACCAAAACTTGGTAGGAAGCCTCTATGCAATGTCCTCTATGAAGATTGCTCATTTCGTCCCGATCGGTTAGCGAACATGGCCACCACAGGCAATTCTTGTTTCTGATTGGTCGATTTCTAAAAAATCTTCTCCTTTGAAACTGCTTAGCCATATGAACCGAAAATTGGTAGGAAGCATCTACATGTATGGAAGGTTCTGTATTAAGTTTCCTCAAAGCAGAATGAAAGGTGAGCAACATAGGCTCAGCCCACTGAGCCTCTAGTTTTTAGCTCACCTGGCCTTTAGGCCATGTGAGCTATTTTCATCACTTTTCGTCCGTCGTCTGTCGTCCATCCGTCAACATTTCACATTTTAATCTTCTCCTCAGAAATCACTGGGCCAATTGCAACCAAACTTTGGTGGAATGGTCCTTGGATGGCCCCCTTCCAAAATTGTGTCCGGTGATCACGACTTCCAACCAAGATGGCCGCCAAGCTAAAAATAGAAAAAAGGAGGGATGAAATTTTAACTGCAGCTACATGGCAAGGAGTAGTTTAACATATATTCCGGGTTTTTCTGTGAAATGTTTCTTTCAGCCGATTTATACCGATTATGCAAATTAGGCATACTTTGATAAAAGATCACATTTAAATCTTCTCCTCTGAAACTGCTGAACCAAATTAAACCAAACCTGGCAGGGATGGTCCCTGGGTGTGTCCCTTTCAAAATTGTGTCTGACAGCCCCGCCCTCTATTCAAGATGGCTGCTGTTACTAAAAATAGAAATTTCTTCAATTGTCCATTGCTGCTTTAGTATAAGTCAAAATGAGCTCAAATTTTAACTGCAGCTGCATGGCAAGTAGTAGTTTAACATATATTCCGGGTTTTTCTGTGAAATATTTCTTTCAGCCGATTTATACCGATTATGCAAATTAGGCATATTTTGATATAAGATCGCATTTAAATCTTCTCCTCTGAAACCGCTGAACCAAATTAAACCAAACCTGGCAGGGATGGTCCCTGGGTGGGTCCCTTTCAAAATTGTGTCCGTCAGCGCCGTCTTGTATCCAAGATGGCTGCCGTTAATAAAAATAGAAATTTCTTCAAATGGCCAAAACTGCTCTATTTTAAGCCAGAATGTGCCCAAATTTGAACTGTATAAGCATAATGATGAGCTTTTTAACATATATTACAGGATTTTTTATGAAATCTGAACTTTTGCCGATTTTGACCGATTATGCCAATTAGAAAAAAGGGGGGATGAAATTAAAAAAAATCTTCTCCTCTGAAACTACTGAGCCAATCTCAACCAAACTTTGCTGAAATGATTCTTGGGTGGTCCTCTTCCAAAATTGTGTCCGGCATTTCAGAACTCCGACCAAGATGGCCACCACAGCCGAACTTAATTTAACATAGGACCCTATGGGAAATTCCCATAAAAACCTTCTCCTCAGAAACCGCTGGACCAATTGCAACAAAACTTTGGTGGAATGATTCTTGGATGGCCCCCTTCCAAAAATGTGTCCGTTGATCCTGACTTCCAACCAAGATGGTCACCAAGCTAAAAATAGAAAAAAGGGGGGATGAAATTAAAAAAAATCTTCTCCTCTGTAACTACTGAGCCAATCTCAACCAAATTTTGCTGAAATGATCCTTGGGTGGTCCGCTTCCAAAATTATGTCTGGCATTTCAGACCTCCGACCAAGATGGCCGCCACAGCCGAACTTAATTTAACATAGGACCCTATGGGAAATTCCCATAAAAATCTTCTTGTTTGAAACCATTTGCTCAATAAGAACTAAATGTTGATGATATAGTCATTGGAAGGTTCTCTTCCAAAAATATGTCGGGTGGTTCGGCCCTTCGACCAAGATGGTCCCCACAGCCGAGCTTAGTTTAACATAGGAACCTATGGGAAATTCACATAAAAATCTTCTTGTCTGGGACCAGTTGCTCGATTGGAACCAAACTTTGAAAAAATAGTCATTGAATGGTCCTTTTCCAAAACTGTGTCTGGTGGTCCCGCCCTCTGACCAAGATGGCTGCACAGCTGTACTTAGTTTAACATAGGACCCTATGGGAAATTCACATAAAAACCATCTTGTCTGGAACCAGTAGCTCAATTAGAACCAAACTTTGATGGAATAGTCATTGGATGGTCCTCTTCCAAAATTGTGTCCGGCAGTTACGCTCTCCCACCAAGATGGCCGCCACAGTGCAGTTGCGTTGTTATTGAAAGCAGCTTTGATCCAGGTGAGCGATTACAGGCTCCTGGGAGCCTCTGGTTTGGACTGTAGGTAAATTAGATATGTAGTCCAGATAAATTATTAAGTCTCCCAAATAAAGTTTGGGGGACTTATTGTTTTTGCTCCGTTTCTTAGTATTATTATTATTTTTATTATTCTTATTCTTTCTTTCCGCGAAGCATGAACTTGTCCACGGCAGATCTCAGGAACTACAGGACAGAATTTCATGAAACTTGGTGGAGTTATAGATATATGTTTCTAGTTGATCCTAAAGTTTTCAGATTTGTGGTAAAGGAGGTCAAAGCCATATTTTTGGGGGTTCAAAGAGGGTGGGGGTTACTATAGAATCCTATGGGAAACTTGAAATTTTGTACATTAATGTTGATAACTTCTAACTGGATAATGATAGACACATAAAATTTGACATAGTGATAGGTCACCATTAGAGGAGCAATTCTGCGTTTTCAAAATTTTCAAGATGTCTGCCATTTTCAAAATGGCTGCCAAAACATGGCATAAAAATGGGGGGTAAAAATTCAACATTGTCCGATATCATCAAAATTTGATATGTGGGTAGATAAGTGTCAATGGCCGGTTTGGGAGACTTCATAATCGTTAGATTATAATCATATCTTGTTATAATTTTAGTTAAAAGGTGAAAGTACAAGATCTGAGAATACTGAAGCATTCTGTTTTCAAAAATATGCCAGGAATTGCATATTTTTGATAACTGAACACTGAATCAGAAAATGGAAATAATCATTTTTACTCTACAGCAAATGAAAAAGGGGCCGTCGTGGTCGTGATCGTATTGTAGTTGGATTTACAATTACCTATGCAATTAGTACCTATCACCACTAACTGTAATCTCGTTTTTTTACATTGTATCTTTTGTGCATTGAAACATTGTGTTTATAGAATCATGTATGTATAAATCTGTTCTTGGAAAAATAAACAAATTACAAAATAAAGCTGTAATATCTGAGATTAGGATTCCGAAGAAATTTCTGTCTGTATTTCTGGTTTATCAACAGTAGTACAGTTAGTGTAATCTTGTTGAGATTATATCAACATTCCGAAGAAATTGATGTCTGTATCTTCATCCAAATCTTATTTCAAGGCCTATCAAAGGTATTCTGGAAATTTAAAATTTGACCCCCCTGTGCATATTGATATTGCCTTACCTTTTACCACATCTAGCAGATAAAATAATCCAACTTCCACTTCGAACTGTCCGCCATTTTAATGAACTCATGAACTACCCTTCGTGATCAAAATCGTCACGGATTTTGTTACAGCCTGTTTCTAGATTCAAGATGTCAATGTCAAATATTTTATTATAATTTAAAAATGCCATATACACGGCTTGAATTTTTTTTATTTTGTTATAAATATTTTTATTAAAACCAATCAACAGTCCATAAAGGATATACTTGCATATATACAATAAATATTTGACATCGACCTTTAATCTAGGAACAGACTAACAAAATTTGTGACGATTTTGATCACATGGTGTAGTTCATGAGTTCATTAAAATGGCAGACAGTTCGAAGTGGAAGTTGGATTATTTTATCTGATAGACGCTGTAAAAGGTAAGGAAATATCAATATTTTTTGCAGATTTGAACTAGAAAATATGTCTATATAAGAAATCTTACCTGCACTTGATCTAACACAATGCGTCCATGCCAAAATATCCATCGGAATGCACCGGGGGGGGGGGTCAAATTTTAAATTTCCAGAATACCTTTGATAGGCCTTGAAGCAAGATTAGGATGAAGATACAGACAGAAATTTCTTCGGAATGCTAATATAATCTCAACGAGATTACACTAACTGTACTACTGCAGAGCTCCAGATAAGATGGGTATTTGCACTATAAAAACGAGTAAAAACGCATGTATTATCAGATCAGAGTGTACACATTACGCATGCATATTGCTGTGTAAGCAAACTTTCCAAATTCGGAGCGTACTTGTATGCTGATAACAATAATACAGTCGTGTACATTAACAATGCATTTTTGACTTTGAGAAATTCCCTGTAATTACTTTCCTTTATACTTTTCAAAGGAGAGAGCGTATACATCCGAGGGGTACCGAATGTTTGCCTTTTTAAGCATCGATGTCAAAAGATCCAATCACGGTCAATATTACAAATAAATGCGGTGCTCCTTTTAAGGAGTGGTTTACATGATAAGTAAGAACTAAAACGAAAGTAAATTTGGGAACACGTTTGTTGAAAATGAGCAAGGGACTTTCTATATGCAGGGGTACAAAGTTAAGGAAAAAACAGCAATTGTACCTCATTGTACCCCCAGTTTCAAAACTCAGTGGGCACCCTGCATGACACAATCGTGTCAAATTAAACAGATATACATTTCACTTGCATCCTGCATTTATTGAATAACACTTGTGTCAAACATTATTTTAAAAGTTTACATGTAAGCAATCTTTTCTGAAGTAGAGAGTACAACAGTGCAAAGGAAATATGCAAATACCCATCATTTTCAAAAGTAGGGGGTAATTACCCTTTGGACTTGAACATTTTCTGGAGCTCTGCTACTGTTGATAAACCAGAAATTGGATTACTATCAGCATATTTCATATTCTTTTTTGTGTTATTGGTAAAATTGGTGAGAGGTAGTTGTTCATTTTGTTGATATTGGTGGATTGTTGAACATCACTGTTTAAATCTTTCTTTTCATAAGAATGTAACATTCTAGCCTTGAACTGCAAATAACAGAAAAGCTTGCATATTTCCTATATTTTAGAAGTGATTCCATCATTTTCTGTTATTTCCTATAATTTTCTATCAATAATGTTAATTCCTTTTCAATTTTCCTACTATTTTGAAAAATATTGTAATTTCTTTCTTAACAGTACAAGATTGATTCATTATTGCTGGAAAACACTTTAAATGAGCATTATAATTATATTTGTATCTTGTCCTAATGTCATACCAAAATGCTGCCATGATATAACTGAAATATTGTTGAAAGTGTTGAAAGTGAGGTTAAACACCATAACCCTAACCCCCCCATACCAAAATGTTGCACCAGTTTTGGGAAGATAGTAGGACAGCTTTCAATAAGTTTGACTGGTAGGTGATAGAAGTACAATTCCAAAGCTTCTTCTTGAAGCAGAACTGTTAGCTCCTTTATTTTCACATTGATTAAATTTGAGCTGAAGCAATTGTATTTAAACTGCTTAGATTTTGATAATATGAATATTGCTTGATGTTATTTGCAAAATCGTTTTAGTAAATGTACATATGCAATAACAAAGTAATTTCTCATAACTTGTAGGTTGGCTTAGAGCTCTGTATGAGAAAACCAGAATGCCTATAGTCCCTATTTATGGATTTTTTCCAGTAAAAATGAAGTAAGTACTGCTGGCCTTATTACAGAAATATTTTGTCCGACATACATGTATCATTATAGATTGTACATGTCTTGATCACTGAAAACTTTCATAAAAAATTAATCGGTCAGACAGAGGCATTTAAACTGTCTGACCGATTAATTTTTTACCATACCAAAAAACAAGAAGAGAAGTGCACACTGTAGATATAAAACACTTCCACACTGTATCTGCACTATGAGTGTGATTTGTTTAGCTTAATGAAAGTGATTACTGATATAATTTGAAACTTCATCAGGTTTTATGGGAAAGACACTTTATTAGGATATCAATGTTTGGTTGGGTCCTCTTACAAGACAAATACTGTTTCCTTCGTTGACAAAGTTCATCAGGCAACATTTTAGTTATAAATGTCCAGTACAAAGCTGTTTTAAAGCTCATTATGAGTAACAAAAGAAAGAATGTTTTATAATTGTGTTCCACAGGAAATGCCTGAAAAAGTTATTACTCTGGAGCTTGTTATTAAGAAATAATCGTGTTTGACCGTGATTTACTTCCATTATTAAAATTGCATAGTTATTTCCATTTCCGCCATTGCAAATGTTTTTCATAAGACTCAACGTGATTTGCAATGTTTGAATGATCTTATAAAGTTAGCAGTTATATTTATGAAGGGTTACTTCAAGCATGAATGAGATTTATTGCCAAAATATCTGCTAGAAGAATCAATAAACAAAGTTTGGATAAATGTTACTGCCAGACTGTTGATAAGTTTCTATCTGACCGATGGCAATTTTGTCTGACATGTCTGTCGGTCCGTTGGTATTTTGCCAAGACGGGTTGTATTGCAAATCTCTTTTTGTTGTGTAATGCACATGTACATGTATGTAATTGATGTTTTTCTTCAGAACATACATTGGAGATCCTATATATCCAAAAGAAGGCATGTCCTCTGAAGAGTTAGCTGAGCAGGTACATATTTATGTTGTATTTATTTAAGGAATATATTCAATTTTTGAACAAAATTTAATGATTCGATTTTAATTTTGATTATTTCATGGGACTGTTTGAATTAATAGTGGAATTAGTTAGTGGGCATGATTACTTTGGCGACGTCACAATACCAACCCAGGTTATCAAGTATAACCAATGTTGCTGCAGTCAGATTGCAGTATTCACATCATATTAAATTATTACTGGGTAACAGAT
The DNA here is from genome assembly GCA_963680875.1 of Bathymodiolus brooksi. NCBI lineage: Eukaryota > Metazoa > Mollusca > Bivalvia > Mytilida > Modiolidae > Bathymodiolus > Bathymodiolus brooksi. The sequence goes on from OY804575.1 coordinate 174,411,126, forward strand.
AATTCCATCTACACAATAAAAATACAAATAGTAAATAGATATTTTAGTTGTCTTTCTTTTTCAATTTGTTTCAGTATGATTTTTCTGTTATACTGTGTGTCTTGCTGTTCCTTCTTTTATAATTATCTCACCTGTGTGAGCTATTGCCATCACTTGGCGTCCGTCGTCCGTCTGTAAACTTTTTCAAAAATCTTCTCCTCTGAAACCACTGGGCCAATTTAAACCAAACTTGGCCTGAATCATCCTTAGGGGGTTCTATTTAAAAGTTATGTCCGATGACCCTGCCGACAAACCATCATGGCCACCATGTCTATAAATAGAACATATGGTAAAATTGCAGGTTTTTGGGTAATAACCCAAAATCCGTTAATAATATCAGAAATCTGACAGGGCAAAAATGATCAGCACAGCAAGATCTAACAACCCTGCAATTATGAAGAAAATCTGATTATCCATCTTGGAGTTATTGCCCTTTTTTCATTAAATTTTCAAATGTTTTATATTTTTCATCTTATATTTTGATAACTATAAGAGATAGAGGTTAAGTTTAAACTGCAAACATGTTCAGCATATCAAGATATACCTACCCTGCAATTTTGAAGTAAATCTGATTACCCATCTTGGAGTTATTGCCCTTTTTTCATCATTTTTTTTTTAAAATTTTAATACTTTTCGTCTTATATTTCAAAAATTATAAGAGATAAAGGTTAAGTTTAAATTGTAAAAATGTGCAGCATATCAAGATCTACCTACCCTGCAATTTTTAAGTAAATCCCATTACCCATTTTGGAATTATTGCCCTTTTTTCATCAAATTTTCAAATTTTTTATATTTTTCGTCTTATATTTCGATAACTATAAGAGATAGGGGTTAAGTTTAAACTGCAAACATGTTCAGCATATCAAGATATACCTATCCTGCAATTTTGAAGTAAATCTGATTATCCATCTTGGAGTTGTTGCCCTTTTTTCATCAAATTTTTAAAATTTTAATACTTTTCGTCTTATATTTCAAAAACTATAAGAGATAAAGGTTAAGTTTAATTTAAACAATATTTATTTAGAAAATAATCAGAATATATAGTACGTCAAACATAGTAAATACAGACAGGATTCAGAAACAAGGTTAAGTTTAAATTGCAAAAATGTGCAGCATGTCAAGATCTACCTACCCTGCAATTTGAAAGTAAATCCCATTACCCATTTTGTAGTTATTGCCCTTTTTTCATCAAATGTTCTAAATTTTAATACTTTCATCTTACATGTATATCTCAAAAACTATTAGAGATAGAGGGAAAGTTCAAATTGCAAAAATGTTCAGCATGTCAAGATCTACAAAAAAAGTTCCACAGTTGAAAATGTCTGACAACTGTGTAAAGAGTTATTCCTCTTGAAATGCATTTTTTTTTGTTGACTTTCACTGCTTTTGGTTACTCAAATAATCAAAGGGAAGCAACTCTATTACAAAATGTGAAGTAGTAAAAGCTAAATTTTGAGAATCATTGACATTTATGTTTTTTCACAGCAATATTAATAACTTACATTAAAGGGGGAACCCTTGCCCAAATTTTTTTGGAGAGGGGGTCTGCAATGACGAGGGCTACATTTGGTATTTTTTTATCAAAGTTATCAAGTTTTATTGACTGATGTTGTTATACCCAGGTGAGCTATACAGGCTCCTGGGAGCCTCTAGTTATTGGTACACATGCTGTAACCTTTTATAATTATTGGTACACATGCTGTAACCTTTTATAATTATTGGTACACATGCTGTAGCCTTTTATAATTATTGGTACACATGCTGTAACCATTTATTATTATTGGTACACATGCTGTAACCTTTTATAATTATTGGTACACATGCTGTAACCTTTTATAATTATTGGTACACATGCTGTAACCTTTTATAATTATTGGTACACATGCTGTAACCTTATATAATTATTGGTACACATGCTGTAACCTTTTATAATTATTGGTACACATGCTGTAACCTTTTATAATTATTGGTATGCATGCTGTAACCTTTTATAATTATTGGTACACATGCTGTAACCTTTTATAATTATTGGTACACATGCTGTAACCTTTTATAATTATTGGTACACATGCTGTAACCTTATATAATTATTGGTACACATGCTGTAACCTTTTATAATTATTGGTACACATGCTGTAACCTTTTATAATTATTGGTATGCATGCTGTAACCTTTTATAATTATTGGTACACATGCTGTAACCTTATATAATTATTGGTACACATGCTGTAACCTTTTATAATTATTGGTACACATGCTGTAACCTTTTATAATTATTGGTATGCATGCTGTAACCTTTTATAATTATTGGTACACATGCTGTAACCTTATATAATTATTGGTACACATGCTGTAACCTTTTATAATTATTGGTACGCATGCTGTAACCTTTTATAATTATTGGTATGCATGCTGTAACCTTTTATAATTATTGGTACACATGCTGTAACCTTTTATAATTATTGGTACACATGCTGTAACCTTATATAATTATTGGTACACATGCTGTAACCTTTTATAATTATTGGTACACATGATGTAACCTTTTATAATTATTGGTACACATGCTGTAACCTTTTATAATTATTGGTACACATGCTGTAACCTTATATAATTATTGGTACACATGCTGTAACCTTTTATAATTATTGGTACACATGCTGTAACCTTTTATAATTATTGGTACACATGCTGTAACCTTTTATAATTATTGGTACACATGCTGTAACCTTTTATAATTATTGGTACACATGCTGTAACCTTTTATAATTATTGGTACACATGCTGTAACCTTTTATAATTATTGGTACACATGCTGTAACCTTTTATAATTATTGGTACACATGCTGTAACCTTATATAATTATTGGTACACATGCTGTAACCTTTTATAATTATTGGTACACATGCTGTAACCTTTTATAATTATTGGTACACATGCTGTAGCCTTTTATAATTATTGGTACACATGCTGTAACCATTTATTATTATTGGTACACATGCTGTAACCTTTTATAATTATTGGTACACATGCTGTAACCTTTTATAATTATTGGTACACATGCTGTAACCTTTTATAATTATTGGTACACATGCTGTAACCTTATATAATTATTGGTACACATGCTGTAACCTTTTATAATTATTGGTACACATGCTGTAACCTTTTATAATTATTGGTATGCATGCTGTAACCTTTTATAATTATTGGTACACATGCTGTAACCTTTTATAATTATTGGTACACATGCTGTAACCTTTTATAATTATTGGTACACATGCTGTAACCTTATATAATTATTGGTACACATGCTGTAACCTTTTATAATTATTGGTACACATGCTGTAACCTTTTATAATTATTGGTACACATGCTGTAACCTTATATAATTATTGGTGCACATGTTGTAACCTTTTATAATTATTGGTACACATGCTGTAACCTTTTATAATTATTGGTACACATGCTGTAACCTTTTATAATTATTGGTACACATGCTGTAACCTTATATAATTATTGGTACACATGCTGTAACCTTTTATAATTATTGGTACACATGATGTAACCTTTTATAATTATTGGTACACATGCTGTAACCTTTTATAATTATTGGTACGCATGCTGTAACCTTTTATAATTATTGGTACACATGCTGTAACCTTTTATAATTATTGGTACACATGCTGTAACCTTTTATAATTATTGGTACACATGCTGTAACCTTATATAATTATTGGTACACATGCTGTAACCTTTTATAATTATTGGTACACATGATGTAACCTTTTATAATTATTGGTACACATGCTGTAACCTTTTATAATTATTGGTACACATGCTGTAACCTTATATAATTATTGGTACACATGCTGTAACCTTTTATAATTATTGGTACACATGCTGTAACCTTTTATAATTATTGGTACACATGCTGTAACCTTTTATAATTATTGGTACACATGCTGTAACCTTTTATAATTATTGGTACACATGCTGTAACCTTTTATAATTATTGGTACACATGCTGTAACCTTTTATAATTATTGGTACACATGCTGTAACCTTTTATAATTATTGGTACACATGCTGTAACCTTATATAATTATTGGTACACATGCTGTAACCTTTTATAATTATTGGTACACATGCTGTAACCTTTTATAATTATTGGTACACATGCTGTAGCCTTTTATAATTATTGGTACACATGCTGTAACCATTTATTATTATTGGTACACATGCTGTAACCTTTTATAATTATTGGTACACATGCTGTAACCTTTTATAATTATTGGTACACATGCTGTAACCTTTTATAATTATTGGTACACATGCTGTAACCTTATATAATTATTGGTACACATGCTGTAACCTTTTATAATTATTGGTACACATGCTGTAACCTTTTATAATTATTGGTATGCATGCTGTAACCTTTTATAATTATTGGTACACATGCTGTAACCTTTTATAATTATTGGTACACATGCTGTAACCTTTTATAATTATTGGTACACATGCTGTAACCTTATATAATTATTGGTACACATGCTGTAACCTTTTATAATTATTGGTACACATGCTGTAACCTTTTATAATTATTGGTACACATGCTGTAACCTTATATAATTATTGGTGCACATGTTGTAACCTTTTATAATTATTGGTACACATGCTGTAACCTTTTATAATTATTGGTACACATGCTGTAACCTTTTATAATTATTGGTACACATGCTGTAACCTTATATAATTATTGGTACACATGCTGTAACCTTTTATAATTATTGGTACACATGATGTAACCTTTTATAATTATTGGTACACATGCTGTAACCTTTTATAATTATTGGTACACATGATGTAACCTTTTATAATTATTGGTACACATGCTGTAACCTTTTATAATTATTGGTACACATGCTGTAACCTTATATAATTATTGGTACACATGCTGTAACCTTTTATAATTATTGGTACACATGCTGTAACCTTTTATAATTATTGGTACACATGCTGTAACCTTTTATAATTATTGGTACACATGCTGTAACCTTTTATAATTATTGGTACACATGCTGTAACCTTTTATAATTATTGGTACACATGCTGTAACCTTTTATAATTATTGGTACACATGCTGTAACCTTTTATAATTATTGGTACACATGCTGTAACCTTATATAATTATTGGTACACATGCTGTAACCTTTTATAATTATTGGTACACATGCTGTAACCTTTTATAATTATTGGTACACATGCTGTAACCTTATATAATTATTGGTACACATGCTGTAACCTTTTATAATTATTGGTACACATGCTGTAACCTTTTATAATTATTGGTACACATGCTGTAGCCTTATATAATTATTGGTGCACATGTTGTAACCTTTTATAATTATTGGTACACATGCTGTAACCTTTTATAATTATTGGTATGCATGCTGTAACCTTTTATAATTATTGGTACACATGCTGTAACCTTTTATAATTATTGGTACACATGCTGTAACCTTTTATAATTATTGGTACACATGCTGTAACCTTTTATAATTATTGGTACACATGCTGTAACCTTTTATAATTATTGGTACACATGCTGTAACATTTTTCTCTTGTAATATTTTGATAATATTTGAAAACATGTTAATTATGGATCTCTTTGAATATGGAAGTTCTGTATTTATTCTTAATGTAGCAAAACCAATACTACCGGTAATAAAATTAAGATGAAGAACAGCAATAAAAATACACATCGTTTATAAGGCCATTCCTTCTGCAATGAAAAAAGTGTTCTTATAAAGAGGGGTAGCCTCTGACTTGAGAGGAACAATTGGTAAGTATTTTACTATCTCAATGCATCTGAAATCTGACCTGATAAGAGGGGTGGCTTTTGTTGTGAATGACATTGTAAGTCTGACCTGATAAGAGAGGTGGCTTTTGTTGTGAATGACATTGTAAGAAGGGGACTACTGCATCCCCTCAATAACATTTGTGTCTGTCGTTAACTCAAGAACTTTATATATATTATAGGTTAAAGGACATTGTAAGAAGGGGACTACTGCATCCCCTCAATAACATTTGTGTCTGTCGTTAACTCAAGAACTTTATATATAATATAGGTTAAAGGACATTGTAAGAAGGGGACTACTGCATCCCCTCAATAACATTTGTGTCTGTCGTTAACTCAAGAACTTTATATATATTATAGGTTAAAGGACATTGTAAGAAGGGGACTACTGCATCCCCTCAATAACATTTGTGTCTGTCGTTAACTCAAGAACTTTATATATATTATAGGTTAAATGACATTGTAAGAAGGGGACTACTGCATCCCCTCAATAACATTTGTGTCTGTCGTTAACTCAAGAACTTTATATATATTATAGGTTAAAGGACATTGTAAGAAGGGGACTACTGCATCCCCTCAATAACATTTGTGTCTGTCGTTAACTCAAGAACTTTATATATAATATAGGTTAAATGACATTGTAAGAAGGGGACTACTGCATCCCCTCAATAACATTTGTGTCTGTCGTTAACTCAAGAACTTTATATATAATATAGGTTAAAGGACATTGTAAGAAGGGGACTACTGCATCCCCTCAATAACATTTGTGTCTGTCGTTAACTCAAGAATTTTATATATATATATTATAGGTTAAAGGACATTGTAAGAAGGGGACTACTGCATCCCCTCAATAACATTTGTGTCTGTCGTTAACTCAAGAACTTTATATATATTATAGGTTAAATGACATTGTAAGAAGGGGACTACTGCATCCCCTCAATAACATTTGTGTCTGTCGTTAACTCAAGAACTTTATATATATTATAGGTTAAAGGACATTGTAAGAAGGGGACTACTGCATCCCCTCAATAACATTTGTGTCTGTCGTTAACTCAAGAACTTTATATATATTATAGGTTAAATGACATTGTAAGAAGGGGACTACTGCATCCCCTCAATAACATTTGTGTCTGTCGTTAACTCAAGAACTTTATATATATTATAGGTTAAATGACATTGTAAGAAGGGGACTACTGCATCCCCTCAATAACATTTGTGTCTGTCGTTAACTCAAGAACTTTATATATATTATAGGTTAAATGACATTGTAAGAAGGGGACTACTGCATCCCCTCAATAACATTTGTGTCTGTCGTTAACTCAAGAACTTTATATATATTATAGGTTAAAGGAGCATTACAGATGTTGATAGATACTCATCAAAGAGTGCCAGGAAATATACTGAATGCCTTAATAGATAGACTAGGATTTGAATTATGCAAGCCAAAACAGAGCTAGCAATACATACATCTATATCTTGCTCAACTCATGAAAGAGTCCCAGGAAATATATTGAATGCCTCAATTAGTAGATTAGTATTTGAAATATGCAAGCCAAAGCAGAGCTAACACAACATGAAAATCTACAGTGACACCTGTCTAAACTGAATCTCCTTGGGACCAGTGTTTGTGTATGGAATAGACATGTTTGATTTATACAGGTTAAATTAACAAATGATTTCATCCATTAGGTCTTTATTTCAAGTTCGGTTTATACAGGATTCCCTTTATTCAGGATTCGGTTTAGACTGGTTTCATTGTATATCATTCTTATCTCAGGTTTGTGGTTCCTTCTTTGTTCATCTATTTAGCATGGTGCTGTTTCAATGATTGTATAAGCCTTTACAAACTGTTTGTTTGCATGTTATCAATTGTATAAGAAAGACAATCATTAAATTGATTGACGTTTGGTTATTATCAACCAGAATTTTTATTTTTTTAAAATATCTCAGAATATATACCGGTACTCTCAAGTATAAGATCTGAGTGCTATAAATCTAGATAATAAAAAATATAGATAATTAACATGTTTGTTTATCAATAGAAGAATTGTTTATGTTCATACCATGTTTATTAATAGAATTGTTTATGTTCATACAATGTTTATTGATAGAAGAATTGTTTATGTTCATACCATGTTTATCAATAGACAAATTGTTCATGTTCAATATTTTTTGTTCATACCAGGTTTATTAATAGAAGAATTATTTATGTTCATACAATGTTTATTAATAGCAGAATTGTTTATGTTCATAAAATGTTTATTAATAGAAGAATTGTTTATGTTCATACAATGTTTATTAATAGAAGAATTGTTTGTTCATACCATGTTTATTAATAGAAGAATTGTTTGTTCATACAATGTTTATTAATAGAAGAATTGTTTATGTTCATACAATGTTTATTAATAGAAGAATTGTTTGTTCATACCATGTTTATTAATAGAAGAATTGTTTGTTCATACCATGTTTATTAATAGAAGAATTGTTTGTTCATACCATGTTTATTGATAGAAGAATTGTTTATGTTCATACCATGTTTATTACTAGAATAATTGTTTTATGTTCATACAATGTTTATTAATAGAAGAATTGTTTATGTTCATACAATGTTTATTAATAGAAGAATTGTTTGTTCATACAATGTTTATTAATAGAAGAATTGTTTATGTTCATACAATGTTTATTAATAGAAGAATTGTTTATGTTCATACAATGTTTATTAATAGAAGAATTGTTTATGTTCATGTCATGTAACTGATTTCTTTTATTACTTAAATTAAAGATTAGTGATGTGAACATTCAGAAATGATTTTTTTTGTATGATAATAGTATGCACTGGTTACTTATCACAAATAATCATCTAATCATCATACCCAATATTTTTCATGTTTTGTTATTTTCTGGGAAGGGTGTCAAGTTACAGTTGGTAAGGATTTAGTTCTCATTTGTTATAATTTATCATCACTCTTTGCAATTTGGAGACATTGTACGACATTTTTGCATCAATACATTTCACCATTTACTAATAATCATCATTTATGTAACAATTTTAATTTTAAATTCTTCCTAATTCAATGCAGATTCTGGCAATACATTTTTGTGTGTGTTATAAAATTATATTTTGTATGTATGGAATGTGCTTGTCATGATATTTATAAAGATTGAGATTAATTCTTACATAGAAATTTACATTGTTTGACTATTGTTTTGTAATATTTTTGCTCTTAGTACTAAAAAAGAAAAAAAAAACAGTTAACCAGTTTAACCCTGCCACATTGTTGTGCCTGTTCTAAACCAGGACCTGCCACATTGTTGTGCCTGTTCTAAACCAGGACCTGTTTTTGTTGTGCCTGTTCTAAACCAGGACCTGCCACATTGTTGTGCCTGTTCTAAACCAGGACCTGTTTTTGTTGTGCCTGTTCTAAACCAGGACCTGCCACATTGTTGTGCCTGTTCTAAACCAGGACCAGCCACATTGTTGTGCCTGTTCTAAACCAGGACCTGCCACATTGTTGTGCCTGTTCTAAACCAGGACCAGCCACATTGTTGTGCCTGTTCTAAACCAGGACCTGCCACATTGTTGTGCCTGTTCTAAACCAGGACCAGCCACATTGTTGTGCCTGTTCTAAACCAGGACCTGCCACATTGTTGTGCCTGTTCTAAACCAGGACCTGCCACATTGTTGTGCCTGTTCTAAACCAGGACCTGCCACATTGTTGTGCCAGTTCTAAACCAGGACCTGCCACATTGTTGTGCCTGTTCTAAACCAGGACCTGCCACATTGTTGTGCCTGTTCTAAACCAGGACCTGTTTTTGTTGTGCCTGTTCTAAACCAGGACCTGCCACATTGTTGTGCCTGTTCTAAACCAGGACCTGTTTTTGTTGTGCCTGTTCTAAACCAGGACCTGCCACATTGTTGTGCCTGTTCTAAACCAGGACCAGCCACATTGTTGTGCCTGTTCTAAACCAGGACCAGCCACATTGTTGTGCCTGTTCTAAACCAGGACCTGCCACATTGTTGTGCCTGTTCTAAACCAGGACCAGCCACATTGTTGTGCCTGTTCTAAACCAGGACCTGCCACATTGTTGTGCCTGTTCTAAACCAGGACCTGCCACATTGTTGTGCCTGTTCTAAACCAGGACCTGCCACATTGTTGTGCCTGTTCTAAATCAGGACCAGCCACATTGTTGTGCCTGTTCTAAACCAGGACCTGCCACATTGTTGTGCCTGTTCTAAACCAGGACCTGCCACATTGTTGTGCCTGTTCTAAACCAGGACCTGCCACATTGTTGTGCCTGTTCTAAACCAGGACCTGTTTTTGTTGTGCCTGTTCTAAACCAGGACCTGTTTTTGTTGTGCCTGTTCTAAACCAGGACCTGTTTTTGTTGTGCCTGTTCTAAACCAGGACCTGCCACATTGTTGTGCCTGTTTTAAACCAGGACCTGTTTTTGTTGTGCCTGTTCTAAACCAGGACCTGCCACATTGTTGTGCCTGTTCTAAACCAGGACCAGCCACATTGTTGTGCCTGTTCTAAACCAGGACCAGCCACATTGTTGTGCCTGTTCTAAACCAGGACCTGCCACATTGTTGTGCCTGTTCTAAACCAGGACCAGCCACATTGTTGTGCCTGTTCTAAACCAGGACCTGCCACATTGTTGTGCCTGTTCTAAACCAGGACCTGCCACATTGTTGTGCCTGTTCTAAACCAGGACCTGCCACATTGTTGTGCCTGTTCTAAACCAGGACCTGTTTTTGTTGTGCCTGTTCTAAACCAGGACCTGCCACATTGTTGTGCCTGTTCTAAACCAGGACCTGTTTTTGTTGTGCCTGTTCTAAACCAGGACCTGCCACATTGTTGTGCCTGTTCTAAACCAGGACCAGCCACATTGTTGTGCCTGTTCTAAACCAGGACCTGTTTTTGTTGTGCCTGTTCTAAACCAGGACCTGCCACATTGTTGTGCCTGTTCTAAACCAGGACCAGCCACATTGTTGTGCCTGTTCTAAACCAGGACCTGTTTTTGTTGTGCCTGTTCTAAACCAGGACCTGCCACATTGTTGTGCCTGTTCTAAACCAGGACCTGCCACATTGTTGTGCCTGTTCTAAACCAGGACCTGCCACATTGTTGTGCCTGTTCTAAACCAGGACCTGCCACATTGTTGTGCCTGTTCTAAACCAGGACCTGCCACATTGTTGTGCCTGTTCTAAACCAGGACCTGCCACATTGTTGTGCCTGTTCTAAACCAGGACCTGCCACATTGTTGTGCCTGTTCTAAACCAGGACCTGCCACATTGTTGTGCCTGTTCTAAACCAGGACCAGCCACATTGTTGTGCCTGTTCTAAACCAGGACCTGCCACATTGTTGTGCCTGTTCTAAACCAGGACCTGTTTTTGTTGTGCCTGTTCTAAACCAGGACCTGCCACATTGTTGTGCCTGTTCTAAACCAGGACCTGCCACATTGTTGTGCCTGTTCTAAACCAGGACCTGCCACATTGTTGTGCCTGTTCTAAACCAGGACCTGTTTTTGTTGTGCCTGTTCTAAACCAGGACCAGCCACATTGTTGTGCCTGTTCTAAACCAGGACCTGCCACATTGTTGTGCCTGTTCTAAACCAGGACCTGTTTTTGTTGTGCCTGTTCTAAACCAGGACCTGCCACATTGTTGTGCCTGTTCTAAACCAGGACCTGCCACATTGTTGTGCCTGTTCTAAACCAGGACCTGCCACATTGTTGTGCCTGTTCTAAACCAGGACCTGTTTTTGTTGTGCCTGTTCTAAACCAGGACCTGCCACATTGTTGTGCCTGTTCTAAACCAGGACCTGCCACATTGTTGTGCCTGTTCTAAACCAGGACCTGCCACATTGTTGTGCCTGTTCTAAACCAGGATCTGTTTTTGTTTTGCCTGTTTTTCCAACATCATATGGCACGGTCTGTTTTATGTTCAATGATTTGAGGTGAGATGATTTTTTATTTTGTTGATATTGGTGGAATTGATGACCATCACTATTTAAACTTTCTTTTCATAAATGATAATTAATTCTGCCATTGGTCCAATAGATTACTATAGAAAATGGATCTTCACAACAAAACAATTGGCTTACTAAATAATTATGCTTGTATTCAAAAGAAATTTAAATGTTGGTTTTTTTTATATCGAGCTACCTTTAGGATTGTCCTCTTCATAGTTTTCTTTTGTACAAATGAGAAGTTGAAGATTTCACATTACAATATAAACATAAACAGCTCATTTCTTTTGTACAAATGAGAAGTTGAAGATTTCACATTACTATATAAACATAAACAGCTCATTTCTTTTGTACAAATGAGAAGTTGAAGATTTCACATTACAATATAAACATAAACAGCTCATTTCTTTTGTACAAATGAGAAGTTGAAGATTTCACATTACAATATAAACATAAACAGCTCATTTCTTTTGTACAAATGAGAAGTTGAAGATTTCACATTACTATATAAACATAAACAGCTCATTTCTTTTGTACAAATGAGAAGTTGAAGATTTCACATTACTATATAAACATAAACAGCTCATTTCATAGATGTAGCATATTGATTAACATTTTTTAGTTTTTTTGTTTTTTTATATCTTTATTTCTCAAACTAACAGTGCATAGCACATATATAGAGAAATTATAAAGAAATGAACTGATTAACTATAAACAATATATACAAGTACAGTAGGTTGACTGATAGAATTATCCGGGAGAACAGACTAATTTACATAGCTCTTCAGGATTGGTTTTCGTTTGTTAGTCATTAAATTTTTGAATTTTATTATATTTGGATGTTTTTGATGGTTCTTTTTTCTACTTCCTGGTGCAATAATTATCAATTTGACAGGCGTTTGAGTAAAACAGTCTAAGATTGACTAGTGAATGTTTCATACTGTCTATTATTATACTTTATTATTATAACAGTAAAAGAGCATCAGAGTGCTAATTTATTTAGTTTAGATAATGTAAGTCATGTATTTTAGCCTTGTAAGCTGTTTTATATAATATAAAGCTTTATCATTGAGAAATGATTTATTATGATCTATTGGGAGATAACTTTATTGTGATCTATGGGAAGATAACTTTAAAACCTCGTTGTTTTGTCTTTCTGACTGGATGTATTCATGTACTTTATATATAAATAATTTATTGTGATCTATGGGGAGATACCTTTAATAAACCCCTTTGTTTTGTCTTTCTGACTGGATGTATTCATGTACTTTATATATAAATAATTTATTCATGCTCTTGGAAAACATATTGATATAAACAATTTTGTTTAAAAAGAATAGAACAGAAATGATAGGAGAAATTTTTGAAAATAGTATATGTATTTAGTGATTACCAAAGGAAGAAAATGATTATGTTGGCCCCCATAAAGGGCATAACAAAATTGTCTCAGCAATCTTCATGATACTGGATGAAAGTTTCATGAAATATTGATCTAACTGTGATAGAGACTTGAAATATGAGAAAGGAGATACTGGCTAAAAGGATAATCTCAATTTTATTGGAAATAATTCTCCAAATTTTACACAAGTATACATTGTATGGGAGATATTGTTTTTTATTATATGACTATAAATATTTCTTTTATCTGATTGGCTAATAACATGAGATTTTTTCTTGATAGAACTTTATGAATACTGTTTAAGCCTTCAATTTCCATAAAGATTTATTTAGATCGTTCCAGAGGAGCCTTTGGAACGATAGATCCTTATATTAACCTCAACAAAAGTCAATAATTGTATAATATTATTATAGTATGTATGTATTACATTTGCTGGAATTTGGGGGTTGATGTTTATGGTGTTTAACACCACTTTCAACAATATTTCAGATATATTGTGGCGGTCAGTTTTATTGATGGAAAAAACCAGAGTACTCTGAGAAAACCACCAGCAAGTCACTGACAAACTTTATCACATAATGATGAATTTGCTTGAATTTGGATATTAGCATTTCTGACATTTGTTTTGCATAAAAAGATTACATTTGTGTACATTTTAACAACATTTTATTCTTGTTAAATAACATAGAAATTAATCTTAAGACATGTGTGTGAAAATTTGACAATAAATGTGTATTTTATATGTAATTTGTTTTATCAATTTATTTATTTATCAGAATAAAAGTGATAGATTTTGTAATATATTCACCAGGTGTGAGGTTTGAAGTGTGCAATTGTAACATAATCAATTTATATATGGTTATGTAATTACATTTTTTTGTAGTAAGAAATAATATGAATGCAAATGAACATGGGAGATTCTTCTTCTTCTTCCAATACTCTGCAAATCGCCTCTGGCGTATTGTCGCAGATTGACGCTGCATTAACCAACATTACACTTGGACACACATTAAAGTAAAGGAACAGCTTGTAGTAAGAAATAATATGGATGTAAATGAACATGAGAGACTATCCAACATTATACTTGGACACATTTAAGTAAAAGAACAGCATTTTTATTAATGTTCTGCATTTCACATGTATATCCTATTAAATCTATATTAAAAATTTATGTCAAAGCTGTTATGAGAGTTTGAAAGCATCTTAAAAATTATATGGTGTATGTCCAAACTAATGAAATTAAGTATTCCAATATTACAAGAGTGAACTAATAGTGAATGATGGTAGAAAAATGGGGAGAGAATGATGGAGAGAAAAAGTATCATGCTAAACTTAATAAATGTATAGGCACCAAATTATAGATTTTTTTTTTTTTTTTTTTTTTTTTTTTTATAAATTTTGAAAATTTTATAATGTAGAATGAAATCAATTATAACTATTTATTGTTTTCACAAATTCTGAGGTGAAAATATTCTCATTTAAAGGGGCAGCTATTTTTGTAAGTTAGTGACATTTAGACTTGTCAGTTATGATATTTGTAGGTTAGTTAAATTAAAACATGTCAGGTATTAATTTTGTAAGCTAAGTGATATAAATTTTGTAAATTATAGAAAAACATTAAAATTTGTCAGTTATAAGTTTTACAAGTTATAGTAAAAACATTAAAATTTGTCAGTTATAAGTTTTGCAAGTTACAGTAAAAACATTAAAATTGTCAGTTATAAGTTTTACAAGTTATAGTAAAAACATTAAAATTTGTCAGTTATAAGTTTTGCAAGTTACAGTAAAAACATTATAAGTTATAAGCTCCCTAGTGACCGTCTATCGTTATTTAGATGGTCAGTAAATCGTTGAAGGGTGAGCGCTCCAGTGCGAACCCTTCAACTATTTACTTACCGACTAAATAACCATAGTCGGTCACAGGAGCTTATAACATTTTTGTACGATGTTGCTGATCTATAACTTGAAACAGTAACTAAGTTTTTTCCACGAACTATGTTTGACGGACTTTCTTGGAAGTTCTAAGGCTAAAGACGTAATGGTCAATACACAAAATTAAGTACCGCCCACTGACCTTCTGTAATTTTCCGTCCCCATCGTTTCATAGCTGCACGTTATTTTAGAAGAAAATATAAATCATCATCTTTCTTGCAGTTGTGTTTAATTATGCTAAATCAAAATACATACACATATATATATAGAGCCTGGTCAAATACCTGCAAGTTTATCAATCGTCTGCATCGTTATTTTTATGAATGGAATTCTAAGGCTAAAGACATAATGGTCACTACACAAAATTAAACACCGCCCACTGACCTTGTGTAATTTTCCGTCTGCATCATTTCATTATTGCACGTTATTTTTATGAATGGAATTTTCTTCTGGCCAGGTAAAGCGTATTAATCTTATTCTCTAGATTTCCATATATGGCTCTCCTTTCTATCGTTATTTTTAGGAATGATTTTATCCAATCATAGGTCGTCAAATAAATGCAACATCATACAATAAAATTTGTCAGTTATAAGTTTTGTAAGTTATAGTAAAAACATTAAAATTTGTCAGTTATAAGTTTTGTAAGTTATAGTAAAAACATTAAAATTTGTCAGTTATAAGTTTTGTAAGTTACAGTAAGAACATTAAAATTTGTCAGTTATAAATTTTGTAAGTTACAGTAAATACATTAAAATTTGTCAGTTATAAGTTTTGTAAGTTATAGTAAAAACATTAAAACTTGTCAGTTATAAGTTTTGTAAGTTATAGTAAAAACATTAAAATTTGTCAGTTATACGTTTTGTAAGTTACAGTAAAAACATTAAAATTTGTCAGTTATAAGTTTTGTAAGTTATAGTAAAAACATTAAAATTTGTCAGTTATAAGTTTTGAAAGTTAATGAGATAACTTTTTTTTAAGTTATAAGTTTTATTAAAACAACAAATACTATGTGTCTTTCAAATGAAATAAAAAGTTTAGAATATTAATTTTCTTTTTAATTCAAATTAATTTTGCTTTAGTTATTACATACATATTTCATTTCATTCATACTATTTATTTAAGGTCTACATCATTTGTTCATTGACTGATATTTTAAAATGTTTTCATTTTTTTCTCATGCTCAGTATATATATATATATATATATATATTAGAATAGTCATAACCGGTGTATCTCTCTGACTTCATCAATGAATTAGAAAAATCACAAATATTCCAAAATTATACCACAAATATTTCTTATTGAAATATTGGGTTGTGTCAATTACAGATATAAGTATTGCCATATAGTAATATACAATCAATTCAAACATACTGACAAATTTTGACCAAAATGCTACAATAATCCTATGCTATAGGTTTAGTGTAGGATATCATTTCATACCTACAATTACAGCACTACATTTATTTATCTAGACACTGATTTATTGTATGTTAACTGTTTGTGTCATATAACTTAAATACCTCTTCTTTGACTGCAGTCTAATTAAAATGAGATGTTTGTTGTATTTTTTTCTTCTTTGATGATACAATAACATTTTACAACATCTAGTTTGGGGTCATGTCTGGTAACCTTTTATGAATCTTGACTGTCCAATCACTTACAAGATAATTAAATATATTGACCATTCGAACACTTGCATGTACTCCTTTTTGATACCTAAATATTTAGTAGGCTTATCACTGACTGGTTTGGTTGAAAATATGATACCCAACATGACCTTATAAGGCATGTAGAAGTTAGTGTATCACCTGAGGATTTAAATAAAATAAGATAAAGAAATATTTAATTTTAATTAGGTTGCTTTGAATGTAATAAATGACAATGAAGTAAATAATGTTATCACAAACATATATGATCTAATATTGCCACAAACATATGATCTAATATTGCCACAAACATATGATCTAATATTGCCACAAACATATATGATCTAATATTGCCACAAACATATATGATCTAATATTGCCACAAACATATGATCTAATATTGCCACAAACATATATGATCTAATATTGCCACAAACATATATGATCTAATATTGCCACAAACATATGATCTAATATTGCCACAAACATATATGATCTAATATTGCCACAAACATATATGATCTAATATTGCCACAAACATATGATCTAATATTGCCACAAACATATATGATCTAATATTGCCACAAACATATATGATCTAATATTGCCACAGACATATATGATCTAATATTGCCACAAACATATATGATCTAATATTGCCACAAACATATAGGATCTAATATTGCCACAAACATATATGATCTAATATTGCCACAAACATATATGATCTAATATTGCCACAAACATATATGATCTAATATTGCCACAAACATATATGATCTAATATTGCCACAAAGTTTCTGGTAGCAAATCAACTATTTTACCAAACTTCCATACCATAGCTTTTAAATGTCTCTGATATTTTTGTTTTATGACAGTAAAAATGGAATAATGTTCCTGTGTACAGCTATGTTCCACCTCAATTTAAATACTTTCTTGATTGAGGTCATCACAAGGTTGTGGCATATCAGTTTGAGTACTTTGAAGATTTTTCATTAATAAAATCAGATAAATTTGATGTTTCCAACTAGTTTATGATAGAGTTAGTGGATATGCTATCTACAAAAAAAGTCAATAATAATGTGCTTGCTAAAAAGCAGAATTTGTATTGTTCTCATTTCCAAAAAAACTCATCATTCATATATGTCTAACACTTTACAAAACATCTGTAATTTACAGTAAGTTAAAGCACCATTAACTGGTGATAAACACCACTTGTTAAGTGAAATTGTATAGTTTGAAGATCAAGATATATGTATACATTTCGCTGTTTTAAAAAAAAAGGAATTATTTCTCTAAATGAGGGATATTATATATAATTCTATGTTTTATAAAATTGGTACATGTAACTGGACCATATTTGTCAAAATTGTGATATAAACAAAAGCCGACCTTATTCTGGAGTCCATGGATGTCATATATGTTAAAATGTTTTTTTTATAAAAATTATTTGTAGGGTTATTGTATTGGGGTTGCTTAATGCACAAGAAAATCATATAAATGATTTAACAGAATTTAATGTTTAACTTGACATACAAGTAAATTTTCATGTATAACAGGATAGTGATCAAATAGAAAGTATTGTTCAAGATTTATTTTGTGTTAGGTCAAGCAGTATAATTAATAATTGTATGCAGGTTATTTATTGTTATATGTTGATGTTATGTAAATGTTGATTGATAGATATATGTGATTTGTTGTGATACTAGCCAGAAGTAAACACGTTCTCTGTAGTATGGCTCAAGTTGAAGTAAACACGTTCTCTGTCGTATGGCTCAAGTTTGATTACCATGTTTTATTGATGTTACTGCCATTACATTAAAGAATATTAAAATGTTATGGTTGTCTAGCACCACTTTCAATAATATTTTGGTTACATTGTGTCGATTAAAGTTTTATTGATGGAGAAACACAAAGTACTGGTGAAAACCACTGTCCAGTCACAAGTCTCTGACAAATTGTATCATATGCAGTTGTATTGAGTACACCTTGCCATGGCCTGCAGCCAAACTTACAACTTTAGTGGTGATAGATATATCACAGATTGTATAGGTTGATGTAAATCCAACTCCTGGTACCTTATGACTGCAACCATGACAATCTGATTAAAATCGCATCTCTCACTTGTTCTCCTTTACTAATATGTCATGGTGTGAGATTTGAAGAAAACCCATTATAGGTCACATGCCAGTGACACTATGTCATGAATATTTAATGATATGACAAAAATGGTTGATGACCCATTTCAACCAATCAGATTGCTTGTAGCAAGCAAAACAGTTTAATTTTAGATTTTAACACTTTCATAGTTACATAATCACCATTTTCATTGGACGATAACATAGTGTCACTCTCATGTGACCCATAATGGAGTTTCTTTAGATCTTTAACACCCCGACATATCAGTAAAGGAGAACAAGTGAGAGATGTAATTTTAATCAGATTGCAACCATTACAACCCTATAAATATTTAAAAAAAAAAATTCCCAGTGTCTGAAATATATCATCATGTAGAGTTATTTATAGACCTCATGTAGTGATATTTATAGAAATGTATTAGTGCTATTTTCTGAAATTGATTTTGACCTTGTATTGTTTTTTTTTTGTTGAATACAATATTCAGTTTTGTTTTTCAATTAAACATCTTTAATGATTCTACTTTTGATTACTTTCCATCCACCTTTATTTGATTATGTTAACACCAGTGGTTTACTTAGGTAGGTAAGACCAAAAAAATGAGAAAAAACCCCACAATCTTGATGGACAAAACAACACTAATTAACATTAAATTAAAATGAAATGAAATAACAAAGGTAGGATATGAACTGTCTAAAAGAAACCAGGAGTGATACCAGTATCTTTAAAGGGTAAGCTTTTCCTCCTCCATGTATGTCACTGTTGTGGTTTGGTTTATGGTGTTTAACACCACTTTCAACAATAATTCAGTTATATCATGGCGGTCAGTTTTACCAGTTGAGGACTCCAGAGTACACAGAGAAAACCACTGACCTGTCGTAAGTCACTGACAAACTTTATCACATATTGTTCTATCGTCACAGTTGTGAAGTGATTTACAAAGTCTGTGAATATGTACGCCTTCATTTCATGTTTTTGGTTAAATTTCTTACTAGTATTTTCTATCAGAATAAGTCCAGGGTTGACTTCTAGTGATGTCAGCAAGTCCATTACTATTTGTAGGTTTGCTATGTAGTTTAATCTTCTTTGGCAGTGCACTGTTTTTGTATCTAGATAGACAGAAAGGGGCATAGATGGTCTAGTGGTTAAGGTTTCGAGTTCTGACCACAAGCAGAACAAATTATCATACGGATATGGCAACAAAACTTCATATGCTAATAAACAAGCATGTAAAGATTTCAGGGATGCCAATTTAATAAAAAAAAATAGATATATAATTTATTGTCACCTTTCTGAAATAACTTCATCGGGTATGCTCAAAGTCGAAAAATTGGATAGCCAAATAATTTAAAATCTTTGTAAATATAGGTGTTGGGAGTACTAACTTTTTGATGAGATATTCTAATTGGAAAAGGGCACTGAACAACTTCAAAATTGGTCCAATCAAATCTTTATATAATAATAATAAGCCAGTTGTGAAGAAATTCCCATTTAAAATGAAGAATAGTTGCAGGTACAAGGGTTTCGATAGGAAATTCTAAGTGAAAAGGGGCAATAACTTCTTCAAAAAATTTATCACAAGCAAACATGTAAAGTTTTGAGGAATTCCTATTTAAAATGTATTGAGTTGCGGTATAAACTTTTGTGGTGGTCGGACAGGACGAAAACAATGTTTTCCTCAGAAAGAGACATAATAATATAACAGTACATTCACTATTTATTGCAATAATACTTATTCTGGTTTGTTTGGCTTATGGTGTTTAACGCCACTTTCAGCAATATTTCAGTTATATCGTGGCGGTCAGTTTTATTGGTAGAGGAAACAGGAGTCACCGGAGAAAACCACCGACCTGTCGCAAGTCACTGACAAACTTTATCACATAATGTTGGATCGAGTACACCTCGCCATGATCTTGGTTCGAACTCACAACTTTAGTGGTGATAGGCACTGGTTGCACAGATAGTTGTAGATCCAACTACCATACGATCACGGCC
This sequence comes from Bathymodiolus brooksi, assembly GCA_963680875.1. Classification (NCBI taxonomy): domain Eukaryota; kingdom Metazoa; phylum Mollusca; class Bivalvia; order Mytilida; family Modiolidae; genus Bathymodiolus; species Bathymodiolus brooksi. Next base: position 174,432,098 of record OY804575.1, read on the forward strand.
ACTAATATAACAGCACATTCTCTATTTATTGAAATAATATCTTGCGGTTAAAGTTCAAACCTGGTGTTTGTTATTGTAACAACATCATATATTTATATGTTTAATAACACTGAACAAATGGAAACAAGAGAATGGATAACAACAAATATTCCAATCAAAATTTTTCTTAGCGATTTGTTTTCCCGTCAAAACAGTTGTATAAAAGGAAAGAAAAAAACACCAAACCTTTAGAACATTTCCAAAAACCCAGTTTAATGATATTAGATAACAGGTCTCTTACTCTTTTACATGTGTTGACATTATAAGAACAAAGAACAGGTAAATGTCACGAATTGTTTTATATCGAATTATCGGAAATAGCGAACACATTTCTACTTCATATATTGAATTTCCTTATTTATACAGTTTATAACAAAGTCCTATACATTTTGCACGAGCATTTCATTTCACTATTAATATCCATAGTCATAGTCTGCATAAGTAGCGCTTGTTCCTTCACCTTTCTCTAGAATAATATTGAATTCTGCCATTTCAATGCATTCCTCATCACCAGGACTTTCACAATATGGTTGAGGTCTGACTATCAAGTCTTTCCGGTCAGATGAGCACACGTGACACGAGTCGTTCTTGGCCAGATTTGAATCTCCGAAAAAATACATCTGTGTCACTAAATTTTTATGTTCACGCCTTCCAAATATCTTGAAATGTAAATGGGCTGGTCTAAATAAATGACCATCGGGATCTGTCGTATATTTACCAGGATGAATTGTCGAAAATTCATAATATCCATTATCATCAGTATAGAGGAATCCCCTGCAATCGGTAGACATTTTGTAATCGCCATTATGATCGGCTTGCCAAATTTCTATTCTGACAAATGGCATCGGCGTATGACAGTCGCTTTCATAAACTTTTCCATGGACAAGTAATGTATGTGGCTGACTATATTTTAAATCGCCAGTACAAAATTGTAGCAATGGTGGTGGATTTGGTACATAATATGGTCCATATACATCGTGGCTTGTAGGCCGACATTTTTCGTCTTTGGCAATTAGTCCGCAACTTAATGTAACAGCAACCGTTGTCCATATTTTAAGGTAGAATAGAAGGCCCATTCTAAGCTTTTGTGTTGTTTAAAGCTTATTCGGTAAAATATCCCTCCTAAAATGTTTGCAGCTATTTAACAAATTCAAGTGAAATTTCAATATATCGAGTTATTTTGGTAGAAATTAATATTTTTCTAAGCAAAAGCACGAATAGTTCCAACTTTTAAACCTCAATTTGCCAAATAAAATGCGTCAACATGAAATTGCTAGTAACTTCCGGCTCAGAAATTTTTCCATCACAATATTTATTTTATGTGAGATATCTTAGATAAGGGAAACATGCGGAATAATTTCCCAGTATATTTGTCGAAGGAGATTCCAAAGCTTTGTTAAACACAGAGAATTATGCATCGGAAAGCTCAAAAAGTAATTGGAAATAAGACGGAAATATTGATGTTATTCAAACATTGTTCAATGACATAAAAGATTCGTAGAAATCTAGACAGCGTAAGAACCAATTTATTTCCATATTACTGGCAGGTAATATTCCATTGTAGATATCGTATAAAAGAGGACAGTGGCAGGGGCGGATCCAGGATTTCAAGTTAGGGGGGGGGGGGGCGCACTTAAAAAAATTGCGCCGAGCGGAGGGAGGCGCGAACATTTTTGGGGTATTTCGTGTGAAAAATCACGATTTTACGCCAAAAAATCATATTTTTTCCAATTTTAGGGGGAGCGCGCGCCGGGTGCGCTTCCCCCTGGATCCGCCTCTGAGTGGACATTTTGATGTGACACTAATTAATTGGAGAAAAAAGTGATAATTGTATTGATATTAAAGAATTGAATAGTGATTGGTAAATATAGTAATGAGTTGGTATGGTCATTGACAGGAGTATATACCTGCTTTTGACATTGCTCATTACGTTGTTGACAAAACAGTATTTCATTAGTACAATTGTGTCTTTCGTTATGAAAACGAAAACTTGTAAACAATTTACTAAAAGGCGGAAACGGAAAGGAAAACGGAAACGGAAAGAAATGTTCAAATGGACTAAATCTGTATTAAAAATATCAATAGGCTTAATGAAAATACAATTCAGTCTACAGATGCACGGAGACCTGTTTATTGCTTTTTATCATATTACCGGGTGGAAAGCATCAACTTACGACTGAAACAGGGCGTTTAAGGTTCATTATTTCTATTTCTATTTCTATAACACTTGTCAAGGGTGTGTTCGACTTGCAAATTGATAAAATAAAAATAAAACCCACAAAATTGTTTTAAATGAATAAAATTGTGAAAAAACCCAGCACATAGTCAAACTATTTTACATGGAGATACTTTGTATAACATTAACAGAAATAAATACAAAACGGTTTGTGCAGCATCTTGAGGCTGCATTGGCATTCGCAAAAGTCACCTTCGACAGAATAGTCATGATTTTGTTTTATAGAATTTTTTCCCCCTTTATTTGCTATATGCAGTTGGATTATTGCAACATTCAAGGAGTATATATATATTCATAAGTTGTATTTAAATGCCTCAAAATTGTATCAGAAGTGGAAAAAGTTGCAAAATATAGCTATTTTTACAAGTTCAGATGTACCTTTTCTACATTTCCAAACAAAATAACGTTATATATATATATATTTATATATATGCTGGGATTGCCTAGCCTACACCATAAACATCATGTTGTGCTATTTATTTTTACAATTTTTTTACTTGAAGCAAAAGATTCTGAATTCTATAAAAACAAATGATGCTGCATCACGAAAAACCGGAAACTTTACAAGTTAACACATTATTAGTAGCATATGATGTATATGTGAAAACAGAATCTTATATAAATATCGAGTAACTTTTATTGTTTTTTTTTAATTTATTTTTGCTTTCATACAAAATAATGAAGGATACTAAGAAATTTGGATAAAAACAAATTGGCATATCGAGTGCACCCTTTGCATTTGAAAAGTAAACCAAGGTTCACTATAACACTTGTCAGGGGTGTGTTAGACTTGATAAAAGAAAAAAACCCACAAATTTGTCTTAAATGAATAAAAATTGTGAATAAACCCAGCACATAGTCAAAATATTTTATATGGATATACTTTGCATAGCATTAAACGAAAGAAATACAAAACTGTTTGTGCAGAAATTGACATTCGCCAAAATCATCTTCGACAGAATGGGATGATTTTTTTATATAGAATTTGTATTTTTTTCTTTATTTGCTATGGAGGTGGATTATTGAAATATTCAAAGAGTGTATGATCAAATGTAGGAACTCCCACTGTTTATATATTAATAAGTTGTATTTTAATGCCTCAAATTAAGTGGGAAAAGTTGCAAAATGTACGCCATATTTACAATGTTTTCAAGTTCCGATGTACCTTTTCTACATCTCCAAATTAAATAACGCTATATATATGCTGGGGTTGCCTAGCCTACACCATAAACATCATGTTGTGCTATTTAAAAACAAAATTATTTACTTAAAAGAAAACATCTGAATACTATAAAAAAAAAAAGATGTTGCATCATGAAAAATTGGAAACTTTACAACCCATTATTATTCGTGTAGGATGTGAACACAGCATCTTATATAAATATCAAGTAACTCTTATTGGTTTTTTTTTTATTATTCTTGTTTGCTTTCAAATAAAATATTGAAGGACGTTAAGAAATTTCAATAAATACAAATTGGCATCTCGAGTGCACACTTTGAGTTTGAAAAGTGTTATGATGAATCTTGAATACGAACAGATATGTATATCTCCTAGAAGTTCTTATATGGTGAACCTTGAATACGAACAGATATGTATATCTCCTAGAAGTTCTTATATGGTGAACCTTGAATACGAACAGATATGTATATCTCCTAGAAGTTCTTATATGGTGAACCTTGAATACGAACGGATATGTATATCTCCTAGAAGTTCTTATATAGTAATCAAGAATTAGAATGTGTGTCTCGTTATAAATACCTAGGTATTCAATTTACTTCTTCATGATCATGTTCATATGCGCAAACAGATTTATATCAAAGAGCTCTTAAAAGCATATTTCAAATTATACAAAGACTTTCTATCACATAATACTGATGTAAAAACATATATACATGTATTTGATCATACCATTTTGCCTATTCTCCTATATGGATGTGAAATATGGGGCTATTTCAATACTTTAACTGCAAGATTTAGAAATGAGTCAATTCCTTTAGACACTGTTTACTCCAAAATAGGGTGTGAACAATTACATATTAAATTTTGTAAAAGAGTTTTAGGAGTTCATCAAAAAGTACCAATTTTGCTGTTTTATCTGAATTGGGTCGCTTTCCAATACATTATCAAATAATTAAACAAATGCTTGGATATTGGCATCATCTTGAAAATCTTGAATCTTCTTTATTATCAAAGGCTGCATATAATAGCTCTAAAAAAAATTTTTTGAAGAAACCATCTTGGTATGGATCAATTCATTATATAAAGAAAAAAATACCAGGTCTAGAGAAATATCTGTCTTATGATTCGTCAACCTTTAAGCAACATTGTAAGAAAATAATAAAAGATAGAAACATTTTGTGGTGGAAAAAAATGCAAGTGTATACTCGAATGGTAAATTGAGATGTTACTTATTATTTAAATGTAATTTGGGGTTTGAAAATTATCTTAGTATTGTAAGAAGTTTTGAACACAGGAAATATATTACCAAACTAAGAATATCAGCTCATAAGCTGCAAATTGAGATGGGCAGATACCAGGGTACCCTCCCACAGAATCGTGTCTGTCACAGGTGTAACACAGGGGAAATTGATCACAGGCGCTCGTGGCACGGACCACCCCCCTTTTTCTAACTTTCTGTTTACAAATTTATTTTCAATAAAATTTCTTTATTTCTTTATTATTTCATCTCTTTTTCCTTATTTTAACTTGTTCGTGTCAATGTTCATACAATCTTATGTTAACATCAAATCGCATGTGTCGACCCTATTAGATACTAATAATACACAAGGCATGCAACTCGGCAGGTTTAAAAATCGTACCCCTGCTCGCTTCGAGTACATTTATTGCACCTTATTTCCATTATGTCATTCAAACTAGGACATGTATCCATTCCTAAAAGACGCATCTTTTTGCCCCTGTTTTTGTTTTGTGCATACGATAGCTCAGTTCTCCAGAATTTTAAGATTTTCACACATTTATTGCCAAATTTTTCGTAAAAGGACCCACGGCCGAAGGAAGTGACGTACCACTGCATTAACTTCAACGATAGGGTCAGAAACGTTCCAAACATTTAAATAATAAATTTTAATAATATAACTATATATACTATATACTCAAACTGAATATAAAATTTTAAGACAATCTTGCTTGAATTACTTCCCTTTGTTCTAATCTGTGACAGACATGGTTGATGGTAATACAATAATTATTATATTTTACTTTATTTATTTATCCACTTAGTACAAACTAAGATATGCAGTACAAGGATTACATTTTTTTTGTTAGTGTGTGAGATATCGTTTCTTTGAATCACCTGGATTGCACTTTGGCAGAGATCAGGTACAATAGTAACACATATGCTGTATTACTACTGAGTATAATCTCAATTATTGACATTTACTGTTTATAGCAATGTACTGTCTACTGTATTAATCATAATTGTTGTATTTATGTAACTGCCCCCTGTGGGACCATGATTGGATTAATAAATATTTGATTTGATTTGATTTATTGTGTATGTGCTAATTATAAATGTTGTATCATGCCCTCCAGGGGCCCTGATTTGGAAAATAAAGTATCTTGTATCTTGTAATTGATCGGGCAAATTAAAAAAAATATTTGAAAGAAAGGAATGCATTTATCAACATTGTTTGACTAATACTTCAGCATAGATGAGGTCATATCTTAATCAACTTCAGCATAGATGAGGCCATATCTTAATCAGGGCCGTGGTGGTCATCGTATGATAATTTGATTTACAATTACCTGTGCAATCAGTGCCTATTACCACTAAAATTGTGAGTTCGAATCCCTCTCATGGCGAGATGCACTCGATACAACATTATGTGATAAAGTAATTTGCGATAAAAGCAATAAAACTGACCGCCACGATATAACTGAAATATTGTAGAAAGTGGCGTTAAGGTTCATTATATCATGTGTCAAAGGTGTGTTCGACTTGCAAATTAGTAAAAGAAAAAACACAAAGTTGTCTTAAATGAATAAAAATTGTGAAAAAGCAACAGCACATAGTCAAAATATTTTACATGGGGATACTTTGTATAACATTAACAGAAAGAAATACAAAACGGTCTGTGCAGCATTGGCATTCGACGAAGTCACCTTCGACTGAATGGTCATTAATTTTTTTATAGAATTTGTAGAAAAAAAAATCCACTTGCTATGCAATTGGATTATTGCAGTATTCAAAGAGTGTATAATCAAAGGTAGGAACTACCAGTGTTTATATATATTCATAATTTTTATTTTGATATCTCAAAATTGTATCAGAAGTGGAAAATGTTGCAAAATGTACGCCATATTTACAATGTTTTTAAGTTCAGATGTGGCTTTTCTACATTTCCAAATTAAATAACGCTATATAAATGCTGGGGTTACCTAGCCTACACCATAACAATCATGTTGCAATATTTATTCTCACAATTTTTTTGCTTAAAACAAAAGATATAAATTCTATAAACAAAATGATGTTGTGCATCACGAAAAACCGTAAACCTATTATTAGTAGTGTACGATATCTAGGTGAAAGCAGTATCTTATATAAATATCGAGTAGCTCTTCTTGTATTTAATTCAATTTTGCTTTCATACAAAATAATGGATGACACTAAGAAATTTTGATAAAAACAAATTGACATATCAAGTACACCCTTTGAATTTGAAAAGTGTTTTAATGAATAAAAACAAATTGACATATCAAGTACACCCTTTGAATTTGAAAAGTGCTTTAATGAACAAAAACAAATTGACATATCAAGTACACCCTTTGAATTTGAAAAGTGTTTTAATGAACAAAAACAAATTGACATATCAAGTACACCCTTTGAATTTGAAAAGTGTTTTAATGAACAAAAACAAATTGACATATCAAGTACACCCTTTGAATTTGAAAAGTGTTTTAATGAATAAAAACAAATTGACATATCAAGTACACCCTTTGAATTTGAAAAGTGTTTTAATGAACAAAAACAAATTGACATATCAAGTACACCCTATGAATTTGAAAAGTGTTTTAATGAACAAAAACAAATTGACATATCAAGTACACCCTTTGAATTTGAAAAGTGTTTTAATGAACAAAAACAAATTGACATATCAAGTACACCCTTTGAATTTGAAAAGTGTTTTAATGAACAAAAACAAATTGACATATCAAGTACACCCTTTGAATTTGAAAAGTGTTTTAATGAACAAAAACAAATTGACATATCAAGTACACCCTTTGAATTTGAAAAGTGTTTTAATGAACAAAAACAAATTGACATATCAAGTACACCCTTTGAATTTGAAAAGTGTTTTAATGAACAAAAACAAATTGACATATCAAGTACACCCTTTGAATTTGAAAAGTGTTTTAATGAACCTTAAACACCATAACCCCATAAACTATATTTTTCCTCATCAGAGAAATTCTTGAACGTTTGCTTTATTCCACACATGTTATAAGTCATATATAGTGCACACTATTACAAATATTATTTACATAAAGATTGATGATCTCTTCCCGCCAGTAGTATTAATGATATTTCTATTAATTTATTATGCATTTCTCTATTGTCTGTTGAGAAATTTTAAAAACATTTGTATTTGTGATCTCCAAAAATAAGCATTAAAATCAGAATAAAAGATGTATGCAAGTTTAAATATCCGTGTGAATGAAATTCTATAGAAGTTTTTATCTGTTGTGCTTCATCTATCGTGAACCGCATCGGTGGTGTAATGGTTAGCGTGCTCGCCTCGAGTGTGGTAGATCGTGGGTTCGAGCACCGGTCGGATCAAATCAAAGACTATAAAAATGGTATTTATTGCTTTTCCGCTAAATACGCAGCATTAAGGAGAAAGAGCAAAGATGGGTTGGCTCGGAATCATAATAATGTGTCCGAGTGGAGCGATATCATGGGCGTAGATTGGGTTGGAAATTTACCTAGGCAGGGTATCTGGGGGCACAGTACAGGCCCCAGAAGCTATCGACCTTTTTTCTTTTTTTGTTGTTAAAATTTTGACGTTTTGATAGTTCAATGTAGTTGTTACCCTAATTTGGCAAATTAACCACAAGTAGGTTTTTTTTATAATTTTTTGACATTAGAATACATGAAGCTATGCGTTCATCCCCGTAAAATGTTCATTACGCTCCTTACACTCCTATGGAGGATCCTCAATCATATTTATATGATATATGGCTCAAACATAACCCTTATTCAGACAGATTGATAGTTGATATATAGAGAGAGAACCGGTTACATTGACGACCGATGGACCAAGGTTAGTGCTAATGGATAGCAGAATGAAGTGATTGATTGTTGTTTAACGCCAATTCAGCTATTTTTCAGCTACATCACGGTGAGAACAAGTTAATTTTCAATGAGATGATGATGAGGTCCGCTTTGTACTAGACTAACACACTGAGTTGGATTTTTATAGTGCTAGCTCATTGAAACAACGGTCCGCGGGTAGACATGCCGCTCCACTCGGACACATTATTCTGATTCCGAGCCAACCAGCCTTTGCTCTTTCTTTTTCATGTTGTGTGCTTAGCGGAGAAGCAACACATATTAATTTTATAGTCTGGTTTGAACTGACCGGGGATCGAACCCACGATCTACCACACTCGAGACGAGCACGCTAACCATTACGCCCAGAATGAATAGAAACTACGACGGATGTACAGACGAGTATTCATTATCTCAAAACCTGTTAATGGAAAAAGAAAACAAACCTTAAAACTAAATTTTTACTCGCTAAATGTCTTCACATACTCAAAAATATTAAACTTCAGATGTCACACTAACGAACAAAGATCTAACAAATACACTAATCAAACTTCAAAACAATGTTTCATGTTTGAAATGTATATGTCTGTACATAATACTATAAATGTCAGCAAAGTAATTTACAAGTGCAGAGCGCCAATTCTTCTATTACCCGTAGCGAATTTGTCTAGTATTTTGATCTAGTCCGAGATTCCTATGCCGTCCGACGGCTTTTTGTTCGACTTGCTGGAGCCGTGGGACGTTAGAGCGCTCTCTATAAGGAAAACAGCGGATTTGCCGCTCCAACTCTGGGTCGGCACATTTTCACGTTTCGTGGCTATCGGATTTTATACAAATATATCCTGTTAGTGAGGGTTATTTGCGAAAAATACCGGTTTCGAGGACAGTCAAATGTCCCTCGCCGCGTTATTTGCGAAAAATACCGGTTGAGAGGAGAGGCAAATATCCCGAGCCGCTTTAGCGGCGAGGGACATTTGACTGTCCTCGAAACCGGTATTTTTCGCAAATAACCCTCACTAACAGGATATATTTGTTTAATTCCGCCGAATATTTAACAGCAAGTAAAACAGTGGCATGCAAGCAGGTTCAGAACTTCAGACCACCTCGATAATTTGATTTTCAACTGAGACTTGAAATCAATCTACGAAAACAGGAAACATCTTTTCAAAGAAGTGACTAGTGTATAAATTCTGGAACAAATTCAAAAATAAAATAAATCACGGTTTTGCTTTAACATACAACACGCTAATTTTTTTTAATGCAAATGAATTTGAAATATATACATTTCAACGATTTCAAACATAACGGCTGACACTGTCGTCATTTTCTTTACTTTAGCGTTGGTTGAAAGAAGAAACCCGAGTAATTCAAATAACATCCGTGACGTCATAAACTATTTAAAGAAGGGATTTCGTCTCGAGCGGGATATTTTCCTATAGTACCGGGATATTTTTAGGCAAATATCCCGGCAATGGTGGAAAAGCTGAAAAAACGAAGAATTGGTAAAAAAAATACCCCTTTCATCAACCAATCAGAAGACAGCATTCTGATATAAGGTGGAATTATATAGAAATATAACATGCTTCTAAATATTTTTTTGGCAAATACCACTTACAAGCATGGTATATTTCTATCATTCCACCGAATGTTTTCCCTTGAATCAGACAAGCACAGGTTTTTAGTGTTGCAGCTCATGAAATTTACAATATGATCTCTTGGACAACGAGGCTGTATTTTGCAAATACACGTGATCACATGCATTGTAGCCCTTACAATGTATTTTTTTTTACTTAGCCAAAATATATTCCTCCTACCTATGATTTTCAGTTGAAATCTGGAACTAATCTCAGATATGGTCATAGTGTATTATTCAGTTTTTAAGTCATGTACATTGTAAATATTTCATAAAGAGGACACATTTATCAATTGTACTTTTTCGCAAAGTTAAAGGGTAATTTCATGAAATATAAACATAATAATTGTGGCCAAATTTTATCAAAATTGTAGACTAGACCTGGTATTTTGGAAATGATTTTTTGTACAAGTTTTCCATAGTTCAACATGTTCAATGACAGATACCAAGTGATGACATGAGCTCATTAAGGTTCATCCACATTTAATTAGGGGTCCGGGTGGCTCAATGAGCTGGTCGCTGGATCTAACAACTCATACAAGCCTATCACCAATACGGCGTGGATTCGCGCTCGGCTTTGTAAATTACAAAAAAGGATGCACTCGAATCGCAGCCGCAAGTGATAAAGTTTACCAGTTGCTTGTCCATGGTCGATGGTTCTCTCCGGGTACTACGGCTTCCTCCACCACTAAAATCGATTTTCAGCTGCAGAATTACTTGCCGACCTGCCGTCTGCTGATTCGGCCATTATTAAAAAATATCAGTGGTTATCATTACCTGAAGATAAATCCCGAGAGCATCGGAATGTAAAATACTGCTACATATCCAGAAATTGAGGGTACTTTCCTCATAAATATTCATGATATTTAAATTAGATTTTGATCACGTGACTGCAGTTTCAAGCTTGATGGATCGTTTATTAGATTTGTCAAAAAATAGCCTATAGTACGGAAATTCAATGTGTCCGTCAATGATTCGAAAATTAAAAGTTATTGTTTATTTCCGCAAAGTTTTTCTTCTGTCAAAATTCAAATATTTTTGTTTTGTAGCGATTTTAGACATGTCTTTGATATCGCGATCATGCAAAAATGATCATATTATATTTAATGTGGGAACCCCGAGTTTAGAAGCTAGAAATATAAGGTTAGTTAATATAATTACATATATTATTGAGGAATCTAAATTAATTTCAGAAAATATGTCGCCAAATGTCATTCATTGTTAAATTTTGTGTCACACGCCATCAGTTTCATGTATTTCAGACATTTTTACATAGACTCTTAAGGCCAAAAAAGGGTTCGTCGCCTCGGATTTTCATTTAGTCCAGGAACCTCGAATATTTCATTGTTTTCATTAATTTTTATTTCATTTAATTCAGCTTGATTCAATGTATCATTTTCAAGTTCAGAAAATGACACACATGCAATTATGAATGATATCGTCTACATAGATCATATGAAAATTGCAGACGTCCCGGCGTCGCCATCTTAGATATGCAAATGAGCAAAGTACCCATCATTTCTGGCTATGATTTTTAATCACGATCTATTTTTAGACATGGTATTTTCCCACCTGCCGTTGTATTTCTGAAAAATACCACGGCACTTAAAATGGCGGGGAAAAAAATACCATGGTGAAGGAAAAATTGGAGAAAATCATAATATTTGCGGAAAAATAGCATAGCTTTTATCCAATGAAAATCCAGCATTTTTATATAAGGTGGAATTATATTTTCTAGCCGAAACCCTTATATAAATCGCTTCACCAATCATTTTTCTATTCGTTCATAACCATCTTACCCTCAGAAAGTGGTGTTACACTCGAGTACAGCACGATTTTCACATAGACCCTATCATTTCGCCATGTCAGTTTATTTTTCAACCATTAAACGTGATCTCGCGATACTAACTGAATGATGACACCAACGCATTGCATGATGGGAGCTACTTAATGCAGCGCGCCAAATTATTTGCATACGTAAACAACATACAAATCACATGGAAGACGATATAAAGCGTATTCTGCAGGACAAACATTCCATCTACAGCTCCAATCAGAGCAGAAGGAAATAATACAAAATGTGTTGGAAAGTGAAAGATTCAATGGCAGTGTTACCCACGGACTTCGGAAAGAGCATGTGTTACGTTCCTCCCTCTCATTTTGGACAAGGTAAGATCATATATTCAAATCAGCTCCCATGATACATTGCGGTAATCGTAGTTTTCTCGAAGTTACGTGACAAATGGTTGAAAAATAAACTGACATGGCGAAATGATAGGGTCTATGTGAAAATCGTGCTGTACTCGGAGTGTGCCACTACTTTCTGAGGGTAAGATGGTTAAGAATAAATAGAAAAGTGAGTGGTGAAGCGATTTATATAAGGGTTTCGGATAGAAAATAAAATCCGATAGCCACGAAACGTGGAAAATGTGCCGACCCAGAGTTGGAGCGGCAAATCCGCTGTTTTCCTTATGGAGAGCGCTCTGACGTCCCACGGCTCCAGCAAGTCGAACAAAAAGCCGTCGGACGGCAGAGGAATCTCGGACTAATTTTGATCCTGTCAACATTTACGTCTCTGTGAATGTACAATAATGCTAGTCCGCTTAGTCTGTCCTCGACCATTGCTTTTCTGTTCCATTACTTTAGACGACTCAAAGCGGAAAAAGATCGTTCACATGGTACGGATCCAATTGGCATGGTTAGTAGAATGTGGAAGATTTCACGAATGTTTGGGTAATAATCCGGGTGGGCCAAAATGAAAGCATCGGATAGGGAGGATGGCTTATAGAACGTACTCCAGCGGTGGATTTCCCGTTAAAAAGTTGCATTTTGGAGTAGGTCGGCACTGTACCAGACAAAGACTCTCGAAATTTCTGCTGGTGTCATTGTTGCAATAGTCAGAGGCATAAGTTTAGATGCCAGGAACATGTCTGTTTTGTCAGCTGGAAAGCGTTGGTCTAATTGTATAAGACAATGGTCAATGAATGGGAAGAAAACATTCAATTTAAAGTACTGCATAGCTGTGTTATCGATTTCTCCAGCAGTGCACCAATGAGCCATTCTTTGTGCCGTTCTTGGGTTTCTCGATCACTACATCAACAGAATCCATTAACGCCTCAATTTCCCCCCAGAAGTTACGAAAAGCATTATCCTCTCTCTGTTCTCTGATGACTTTCTTGCATGTGTTTGCATCAATACACGCCTTTACAATATCCTGTTCTGCTTTCTGTAAGACTTGAGACAGGGTTTACATACAGTATGATACAACCAATGGTAACTTAGAACTTACAGTTTATGGTTACGATTTAGTTATAAATATCTTATGGTGTTGTGTTTATCCATTATTTTTTTAACCGAGGCAATTGCCTCGGTTACCTCAATGAATGCTACGCCTTTGGATATGACTACCCGCGTACAGTTGTTTCAGTGAGCTAGCACTATAAAAATCCAACTCAGCGTGTTGGTCTAGAACAAAGCGGACCTCATCATCATCTCATTGAAAATTAACTTGTTCTCGCCATGATTTGTCACTCACTCACTCACGCACGCACGCACGCACGCACGCACGTGTTGGCCGGAGTTGTATTAGCTGGCAGTTGGTTCCAGTCCCTGATGGTCTTGGGGAAGAACGAATTTCCGAAGGCCTCACTGCTCGTTCTTTCTTGATAAAGGCGATCTTTGCCTCTAGTCCTGCTGTCGTTGGCTTGGATATATTGGTGGTTGTCTATATCAATTAATCCATTTTTGATTTTATACAGCATGCATAGTCTATTAGACTTTCTCCTTTCTTCTAATTTTTCCCACTTCAAGGATTCTACCATTTTAGTAACACAGCCAGGTGTTCGGTCTGTGTAATTATTGAAAACGAATCTTGCTGCTCTTTTCTGTACTTTTTCAAGGTTGCCAATCTTTTTCCGGTTTGTCGGGTCCGATACTGAGCTTGCATACTCCATTGTTGGTCTCACCGTGGATGTATATGCTGCTGATTTCACTGGTTTGGTGCAGTCTTTTAAGTTGCGTCGAATAAATCCCAATGTTTTGTTGCCTTTGCCAATTGTATTGTCTATGTGCCTGTCCCAGGTGAGGTTGTTAGAGATGGTGACACCTAGGTATTTACTTGCGTCTACTGTATCTAATGTGTGTCCATGTAGTTTGTAAGTTGTTGGCAGTGGTGGTCTGTTCTTAGGTGTTATTCGAATGACTTGGCATTTCTTGGCGTTGAAGCTCATTTGCCATTTGTCTTCCCAATCTTGTAGCGATGTTAAGTCATTCTGTAATAATACGCTGTCAGCTTGGTTGTTGATGGTACGGAAGAGTAGGCTGTCATCGGCAAATAGCTTTGTTTCTGATGATTTAACCATTTCTGGCATGTCATTGATGTAGGTCAGAAACAGTAATGGTCCCAAGACGGTTCCTTGGGGTACACCAGACAGGACTGGGGCTTGCTCTGATGCTGCTCCCTCTAGTATGACTATGTAAACATTCTGAAGTATGCATTCTTTTAACACATGTGAACATGATGGCATATGGAGTCGACTTGTTACTTTTAAAACTAATCAAGTATCTTTCTCAAAGTATACATTCTCTGTTCTCTACGAAGGCCTAATTGGGGGTAGGGGTGCGATATTGTTTACAGGGCTTGATAATAAAGTATGATTTTATAACTTAAACGATGTAAACAATTTTTAGTACTATTACAGAATTTCTAACAATAATACAGACATAATCCAAGCAATTGTGAGGCTATGCTTAGCAAAACATAACTTGCAATTTGTTATTTGTATGCCCCGATCAAGACAGTGGAAGGGTATTTAGATTGACACTTGTCCGTTCGTACGCATATCCCGATTTAGTTAGGTTTTTGTGTTTAGGTCGATATCCTGAATACTGTAAAGTCATGATATTTTGTTAGTGGATAGGATAGATCTTGAATAGAACAAGATGATTCACCAATAACTAGGTCACCATGACCTACATTTAACACTCTTGCAACTTGTCCTTCTGACACGAATCAACAAAACAAAACAAAAATATAATTCAGAGCTCAGACATCTTGGTCTCTAACAAGGATCACGTAAGTGTTGGTATAAACGTGATAAAATTCTAGGCCTAAAGATCTTATTTTGATTCTCTACAGAATGACAGAAATCTTACCTCTTTATCAGCTGATTATGCTTCTGAACATTGTCATTATTAATTTAGAATCAAGTTTACCCCTCGGTATCATTTGTCTTTTTCCAACAATATGTACCTTTTCCTTTTTTTTTGGTGAATTTCCGCTAAAATAAATATCAAATTAATGATAAACGTGCGTGTATCATTCTCGCACTTGGTTTCATTTAAGAACAGTATAACAATTCTTGAAAACACAAATTGAACACATAAACATCCATAATTTCCATTAGAAATATTTACAATATATTTACCTTTTCATACTGCAAGAAAGTTAGCATTGAATTTATGTTATTATTAAAGTGAGTATAATTTAACTAACTGTATACATGCCCTACAGCAAAGACATTACATGTACATGTATACCTATTAATACAAATAATTACAGCCCTTCTTTAGAATAGTATTTCGAAAATTTTAGCTTAGCGCTTTTTTATGACATCTTTGTCAAAAGTAGAAATATGAACAAATTCTATAATGACAAGCTAAGCATATTTAACAAATTTTTGTTGTAATTCACCTTTTAAATAATAGTTTCTTTGCTAAAATCATTTGTCAATTTTACCTCTTCTATACAAATATCATGAATTTTATAATATCTTATATTATATTTATTCCTTTGCCTGCAAATCCAGTTATCATATACATATATCGGAATGGTACTTTGAACATTTGTGCCTAGTAACGCCGATAAGTATATAACTGGTACCCTGAATAAGGGTCAATCTCTAAATAGGGTAAAGGGAGGAATAGGGGAGTTTTAAGGGTGGATAATAAGGAGGTTTAAGTTCGAAGAGTTAAGTGGGGAAGGGGGAAGGGGAAAAGGGGGGAAAGGGAAAGTGGGAGGGATAAGGGGTGACAGGGTTATGGGTGAGTAAAAGGGGGAAGGGTTATGAGTGGAGGAAGAGGTAAAGGTGGTAATATGGGGTTAATGGGAAGGAAGGGTAAGGGTGGTAATAAGTAGCGTTTAGGGTGGGAAAAAGGGAAGGGGTAAGGGAGAACATAAGGCGGGGAGTGTTAAGGGTGTGGAAAGGGTGAAGGATTAAGGGTGGAAATAAGGGGGTTAAGAGTGGGAAAAGTGGAAAGGCTAGAGAGGTGAGAAAATGATTGGAAGGGTGCAGGACGGTTTAGGGTGGGGAAAAGGGGAAGGGTGCAAGACGGCTTAGGGTGGAGAAAAGTGGCAAAGGATGAGGAGGATTTAGGGATAAAGGTTTTGGATGGAAAAAGGGGAAGTTATTAATAACCAACCCATTTGTGTCGCAATGTAAAGAAACTTCTATGGTGCAATGAAGTATTGTTGGAATTGTACAACGTGAAACAACTAGTTTTTAAAGAAGTTTCTCTTTTCTTAAATACATTATTATTCATTTTATAAATTAACAGATACCATTAAATTACAGGGATGTCATAAAAACAAGACATGGGCATTCCAATATTTCAGACAGCTGTATCCGTGCCATCTTTTTAACCAGTGAACGAACTTTAATGAAATTCTCAAACTAATTTTATATGATTGTAAAAAATGTGTTCGTATTATGGTATGTGGCTGTCTCTACACACAATGATTTCTATGCATACCCCCAATTAGGCCTATGTAGAGAACATATAAAATATGCTTTGTGAAAGATACTTGATAAGCTTTAAATGTAACAAGTCGACTTCCAATGCCCACATGTGCACATGTGTTTTAAGAATGCATACTTTAGAATGCTTACGTGTTAACATAGATGCAAACAAAAGTGTACACGAGGTCCTAAACATCTCATGTACACGAGGTCCCAAACATCTCATGTACACGAGGTCCCAAACATCTCATGTACACGAGGTCCCAAACATCTCATGTACACGAGGTCCCAAACATCTCATGTACACGAGGTCCCAAACATCTCATGTACACGAGGTCCCAAACATCTCATGTACACGAGGTCCCAAACATCTCATGTACACGAGGTCCCAAACATCTCATGTACACGAGGTCCCAAACATCTCATGTACACGAGGTCCTAAACATCTCATGTACACGAGGTCCCAAACATCTCATGTACACGAGGTCCTAAACATCTCATGTACACGAGGTCCCAAACATCTCATGTACACGAGGTCCCAAACATCTCATGTACACGAGGTCCCAAACATCTCATGTACACGAGGTCCTAAACATCTCATGTACACGAGGTCCTAAACATCTCATGTACACGAGGTCCTAAACATCTCAAGTACACGAGGTCCCAAACATCTCATGTACACTTTGCAATGACGTCAAGTCGACAAAACAACTCAACAAGATGTCATGAAAAAGTCGATAAGTTGCAAAGCAAGTGAACAAGTTGGCTTTTAAATGTTGACAGGTCGAAAAAGAACGAAACTTTCTGACATGTTAGTTTAGAACTAACTCGTCAATGGGTTCCATAGAGTGTCTAAATAAAAAATATTGACAGTAAGAACTGAAATGTCACTTGATGGACTCTTGGTAAGTTTTCAGTTTGTTTTTGTGGATCGGAAAACAAAGCTACAAGCTTGTTTGAACATAAGCAGTGCACGAAAATCTAGGTGAGTAATACATGATATTAAGCGATTCTCCGGTCTCTAGTTAAACTTGAAGTTTTATTACGAGGACAAATGTAGACAAAAATTAATGGGAATAATAAAATATTTTGCTCTCCAACAATAATACAAGGAACATCAACCTTGATCTATTAGTTTGTTTTGTAATTTCAGACTTGATTATTATTAGTAATACATTTTGATAGTTTTGTAACTGATGATAGACACTCGCAACATTTATTGACTATGATATTGCTTATTGGGGGGAGGGGGGATTGATTTATTACCATTGATGAAAATAAGATCCTTAATATTCAACATACTTTATTATCTCCTTCATCTTCAACAGCAGAAACGTGTAAACCTTTTCCCTTGGCTAAAGTGATATTAAATTCAACAGAGTCGACACAGTAATGTCTTTTCCTTCCGTTAAGCCCACACATTCGTTTTGGTTTTGTCATTAAATCTTTCTTCTTCGATGAACAAGATGTGCACGGGTCAATATGTCCAAGATGCTCGTCTCCATCAAAATACATTTGAGTCACCAGACTTTTATGTCCCTTTCTTCCGTTTATTTTGAAATGCAGATGAGCTGGACGGAGATCTCTACCATCAGCACTAGTTGAATATTTACCTGGGTAAATTGTTACAAGTTCATAAAACCCATACTTGTTTGATCTAACAAATCCTCTACATTTAGTGTTATTTTTATACTCCCCTTCGTGATTAGCTTGCCACATTTCAACTTTCACTCGTTGCAAGGGAGTTTTGCAGTCACATGCGAAAACACGTCCAAACACATGAAGGGGTACTTTATAAAAAATGTCATTACGTTTGTACTTACAAAACCTTTTTAAGCGAGGTGATCCTGAGTAGTAAAATGGTCCATAAATATCAGAACTTGTCGGTTTACATTTCATTTCAAAACTTTGTATCAGTGCAAGTAATAATAATATTTCTAAAACTGAAGCTGACATCTTTATGTTTCTATTATCAAGAAGATTGTTGTAATGTTCAATTGATTTAAAGTCTGGTGTATATTAATAAATGGTAATCTCTAGTGTAAATATAATACTATTAACTTTCATACTCCAACAAACCAGTTACATACATTTTTGTCCTAATCTACATAATATTTTAGGATTCGACAGATTGTAATGTCACTAAGATTCTTATGGCGATAGTGTACAAAATTCTCCACTATCAAATATTCACTGGAATATTCGAACATACAAATTTAATTGCAACAGAAGTGAATTACGACTGATGGGAGATCTTTCATTTTATTTTCAACTTTTATATAATGAATGAACAATGACTAAATATGTCAAGCCGAACATTATGTCTTAATGTTGTACTTTTTATAACCTAAATTTGAATGAAAAATAATATAGTTTTTGCATTCATAGAATGTAAATTCACTGAATTCTGTAATTAGTTGTTTTAATATTCATAGTCAGAGGCGGATTTAGAGGGGGCGTGCGGGGCGTGCGCCCCCCCCCCCTAAAATTCGCAAAGCATATGTTATGCAACGTTAATTAAGCAGTTCAACAAACAACTTTTTCATGAATGGTCAGTAGTTCAAAGATTATTCCATTCTGATTGGTTCCGAGGTACCAGACATCAACTATTTTCTCACGCTAATTAAGCATTATTTCTTCAGTCAATTTTACAACTATAAGAAAAACAAATCTTTACAGATCAAAGCATTTAGTAACCTTAAATCCTGATACTGATGTTCTTTCAACATCAGTATCATTCATAACCAGATACAAATTGATGAATTACACGCAGAAGAAATCTTCATGTATTTTGGAATTCCACGGACACATTTACAATATGTTAACCTTAATGCTGCATGAAACGATTCTGATCATCTAATTTAGTTACGTTAGTTAATCAGAAATCAACAACAAGTTGATGTATTGACAATTTTCGCTTTTGTTTGTCTAAGCAAGAACGGTCGAATCATACATTTTCAATGAATGAATCAAACGACGAAAAGAAAAACTCCATCCGGACGGGCAGTATTAACTAGAACCACCCGAAAGTACAGACCAATTAGTGAAATGAGGAATGCGTTAAAACTAAACCAATAGTTCTTTGAAGGGTTAAAATATCTTGATTGATCAGTCATGAGTTGAACAATTCGCATTACGGTTGTTCAAAAAAAGTTTTACTTTAGGTTCTTATAATCTGACAAAAACATACTGTTAACAATTATCCGACAAAAATAAGACTCAAAGTCAAGTTTTTTTGGTCTGATAAAAATGGTGTGGTTGGTTCAAAATTGTCGTTCAAATAAATGTCTGTAATTCCTTAAACCCTCAGGGCTTAAGGGGGGCTTCGCCCCCCTGGACCCCCTACCAGGGCTCTACCCTCGACCCGCTGGGGACCTAAAAGCGGTCCCCAGACCCCTCGCCTACTCACGCCCCACCTAACCACAAATCCTGGATCCGCCCCTGATAGTGGTATTTAGACTATCAATTATTGTAAATTATATATTTTTGTTTAAATGGTGTTCAACTTATATAATGAGAAATAAATGCTGATATAAACCAGTCAGCAATATAGAAAAAAATAACATAGTGTCTATGTCTAGCAAAAAACGAATATATCTTTTTATTTAGTATAAAATTTATTCATATAAAAGTATTATAAATCGGCAAATATGTCAGAAGTACATTGTATTATATTTATTCAAGGAATTACAGAACTGGAATGTGTTCGTATTGATGTAATATTAATATTTAAGTTGTGAAATGTTGAGTAGGGAAAATTGATAAGCTTCCAGTTTGTGTTTTTATGTAATATCCATTTATATGATACTGGAGCCTATTAGGGACATTCAAAATCTCAAATTTTAGTGGGGTTCGTGTTACTCGATCTTTCGTTTTATGTGTATGTTTTGTAGATCGTTTGTCCTTTTCATTTGACCATTGCATTGTCTGTTTTTCTTCGATTTACGGATTATGATTGCCTTCTGGTATCTTCAAACTCTTCTTCGACTTAAGCTTATTATTTCGACTTTTTATTCTCGAAATTTTCACTTTTGACTGTTGCTGCTAACAAGGATGCTACTGAACCAAGGGTACACAATCGAAGCCATCATGTGGAAAATATTACGGTCACCATCGTGACTTGGTTAACCATTGTTGAATATCTGTATAACCGATGACCAGAGATATGTTCTTTTGTCGTAGTCGCAACCTCGTCTTTATTTACTATTTCATGTCTTATCACCGGATTTGAACAAGAGTAACACGCAATAAGCAATTAGTGAAGCAGGAATTGCCTACCCTTCTGGAAGTTCTTGTGGAGTTAGTGTTGCTTAATATTAGTTTTCGGTGTTTTATCGACAACAGTTTGTCCTTTTCTGTTTGGCCATTGCATTGTCTATCTTTTAAATAACGGCGTCTGACTACCCCTTGGTATCTTCTTGGCCATTGTATTGTCTATCCGTCAAATAATGGCATCTGACTACCCCTTGGTATCTTCTTGGTCATTGTATTGTCTATCCTTCACGGCGTCTGACTACCCCTTGGTATCTTCTTGGCCATTGTATTGTCTATCCGTCAAATAATGGCATCTGACTACCACTTGGTATCTTCTTGGCCATTGTATTGTCTATCCGTCAAATAATGGCATCTGACTACCCCTTGGCATCTTCTTGGCCATTGTGTTGTCTATCCTTCACGGCGTCTGACTACCCCTTGGTATCGTCTTGGCCATTGTATTGTCTATCCTTCACGGCGTCTGACTACCCCTTGGTATCTTCTTGGCCATTGTATTTTCTATCCTTCACGGCCTCTGACTACCCCTTGGTATCTTCTTGACCATTGTATTGTCTATCCTTCAAATAACGGCGCCTGACCACCCCTTGGTATCTTTTTGGCCATTGTATTGTCTATCCTTCAAATAACGGCGTCTGACTACCACTTGGTATCTTCTTGGCCATTGTATTGTCTACCCTTCAAATAACGGCGTCTGACTACCCCTTGGCATCTTCTTGGCAATTGTGTTGTCTATCCTACACGGCGTCTGACTACCCCTTGGTATCTTCTTGGCCATTGTATTGTCTATCCTTCACGGCGTCTGACTACCCCTTGGTATCGTCTTGGCAATTGTATTGTCTATCCTTCACGGCGTCTGACTACCCTTTGATATCTTCTTGGCCATTGTGTTGTCTATCCTTCACGACGTCTGACTACCCTTTGGTATCTTCTTGACCATTGTGTTGTCTATCCTTCACGAAGTCTGACTACCCTTTGGTATCTTCTTGACCATTGTGTTGTCTATCCTTCACGACGTCTGACTACCCTTTGGTATCTTCTTCGCCATTGTATTGTCTATCCTTCACGGCGTCTGACTACCCTTTGGTATCTTCTTGACCATTGTATTGTCTATCCTTCACGGCGTCTGACTACCCTTTGGTATCTTCTTGACCATTGTATTGTCTATCCTTCACGACGTCTGACTACCCTTTGGTATCTTCTTGACCATTGTATTGTCTATCCTTCACGACGTCTGACTACCCTTTGGTATCTTCTTGACCATTGTATTGTCTATCCTTCACGACGTCTGACTACCCTTTGGTATCTTCTTGACCATTGTATTGTCTATCCTTCACGACGTCTGACTACCCTTTGGTATCTTCTTGACCATTGTGTTGTCTATCCTTCACCACGGCGTCTGACTACCCATTGGTATCTTCTTGGCCATTGTATTGTCTATCCTTCACGACGTCTGACTACCCTTTGGTATCTTCTTGACCATTGTATTGTCTATCCTTCACGACGTCTTACTACCCTTTGGTATCTTCTTGACCATTGTATTGTCTATCCTTCACGACGTCTGACTACCCATTGGTATCTTCTTGACCATTGTATTGTCTATCCTTCACGACGTCTGACTACCCTTTGGTATCTTCTTGACCATTGTATTGTCTATCCTTCACGACGTCTGACTACCCTTTGGTATCTTCTTGACCATTGTATTGTCTATCCTTCACGACGTCTGACTACCCTTTGGTATCTTCTTGGCCATTGTATTGTCTATCCTTCACGACGTCTGACTACCCATTGGTATCTTCTTGACCATTGTATTGTCTATCCTTCACGACGTCTGACTACCCTTTGGTATCTTCTTGACCATTGTATTGTCTATCCTTCACGACGTCTGACTACCCTTTGGTATCTTCTTGACCATTGTATTGTCTATCCTTCACGAAGTCTGACTACCCTTTGGTATCTTCTTGACCATTGTATTGTCTATCCTTCACGACGTCTGACTACCCTTTGGTATCTTCTTGACCATTGTATTGTCTATCCTTCACGACGTCTGACTACCCTTTGGTATCTTCTTGACCATTGTATTGTCTATCCTTCACGGCGTCTGACTACCCTTTGGTATCTTCTTGGCCATTGTATTGTCTATCCTTCACGACGTCTGACTACCCTTTGGTATCTTCTTGACCATTGTGTTGTCTATCCTTCACGACGTCTGACTACCCCTTGGTATCTTCTTGACCATTGTATTGTCTATCCTTCACGACGTCTGACTACCCTTTGGTATCTTCTTGGCCATTGTATTGTCTATCCTTCACGACGTCTGACTACCCTTTGGTATCTTCTTGACCATTGTGTTGTCTATCCTTCACGACGTCTGACTACCCTTTGGTATCTTCTTGGCCATTGTATTGTCTATCCTTCACGACGTCTGACTACCCCTTGGTATCTTCTTGACCATTGTATTGTCTATCCTTCACGACGTCTGACTACCCTTTGGTATCTTCTTGGCCATTGTATTGTCTATCCTTCACGGCGTCTGACTACCCTTTGGTATCTTCTTGGCAATTGTATTGTCTATCCTTCACGACGTCTGACTACCCTTTGGTATCTTCTTGACCATTGTATTGTCTATCCTTCACGGCGTCTGACTACCCTTTGGTATCTTCTTGACCATTGTATTGTCTATCCTTCACGGCGTCTGACTACCCTTTGGTATCTTCTTGGCCATTGTATTGTCTATCCTTCACGACGTCTGACTACCCTTTGGTATCTTCTTGGCCATTGTGTTGTCTATCCTTCACGACGTCTGACTACCCTTTGGTATCTTCTTGGCCATTGTATTGTCTATCCTTCACGACGTCTGACTACCCTTTGGTATCTTCTTGGCCATTGTATTGTCTATCCTTCACGACGTCTGACTACCCTTTGGTATCTTCTTGACCATTGTGTTGTCTATCCTTCACGACGTCTGACTACCCTTTGGTATCTTCTTGACCATTGTATTGTCTATCCTTCACGACGTCTGACTACCCCTTGGTATCTTCTTGGCCATTGTGTTGTCTATCCTTCACGACGTCTGACTACCCTTTGGTATCTTCTTGGCCATTGTATTGTCTATCCTTCACGACGTCTGACTACCCCTTGGTATCTTCTTGACCATTGTATTGTCTATCCTTCACGACGTCTGACTACCCTTTGGTATCTTCTTGACCATTGTATTGTCTATCCTTCACGGCGTCTGACTACCCTTTGGTATCTTCTTGGCCATTGTATTGTCTATCCTTCACGAAGTCTGACTACCCATTGGTATCTTCTTGGCCATTGTATTGTCTATCCTTCACGACGTCTGACTACCCTTTGGTATCTTCTTGGCCATTGTATTGTCTATCCTTCACGACGTCTGACTACCCTTTGGTATCTTCTTGACCATTGTATTGTCTATCCTTCACGAAGTCTGACTACCCTTTGGTATCTTCTTGACCATTGTGTTGTCTATCCTTCACGAAGTCTGACTACCCTTTGGTATCTTCTTGACCATTGTATTGTCTATCCTTCACGACGTCTGACTACCCTTTGGTATCTTCTTGACCATTGTATTGTCTATCCTTCACGAAGTCTGACTACCCTTTGGTATCTTCTTGGCCATTGTATTGTCTATCCTTCACGAAGTCTGACTACCCTTTGGTATCTTCTTGACCATTGTGTTGTCTATCCTTCACGAAGTCTGACTACCCTTTGGTATCTTCTTGACCATTGTATTGTCTATCCTTCACGACGTCTGACTACCCTTTGGTATCTTCTTGACCATTGTATTGTCTATCCTTCACGAAGTCTGACTACCCTTTGGTATCTTCTTGACCATTGTATTGTCTATCCTTCACGACGTCTGACTACCCTTTGGTATCTTCTTGGCCATTGTATTGTCTATCCTTCACGAAGTCTGACTACCCTTTGGTATCTTCTTGACCATTGTATTGTCTATCCTTCACGGCGTCTGACTACCCTTTGGTATCTTCTTGGCCATTGTATTGTCTATCCTTCACGAAGTCTGACTACCCATTGGTATCTTCTTGGCCATTGTATTGTCTATCCTTCACGACGTCTGACTACCCTTTGGTATCTTCTTGGCCATTGTATTGTCTATCCTTCACGACGTCTGACTACCCTTTGGTATCTTCTTGGCCATTGTGTTGTCTATCCTTCACGACGTCTGACTACCCTTTGATATCTTCTTGACCATTGTATTGTCTATCCTTCACGACGTCTGACTACCCTTTGATATCTTCTTGACCATTGTATTGTCTATCCTTCACGACGTCTGACTACCCTTTGGTATCTTCTTGACCATTGTATTGTCTATCCTTCACGACATCTGACTACCCTTTGGTATCTTCTTGGCCATTGTATTGTCTATCCTTCACGACGTCTGACTACCCTTTGGTATCTTCTTGGCCATTGTATTGTCTATCCTTCACGACGTCTGACTACCCTTTGGTATCTTCTTGGCCATTGTATTGTCTATCCTTCACGAAGTCTGACTACCCTTTGGTATCTTCTTGACCATTGTATTGTCTATCCTTCACGACGTCTGACTACCCTTTGGTATCTTCTTGGCCATTGTATTGTCTATCCTTCACGAAGTCTGACTACCCATTGGTATCTTCTTGACCATTGTATTGTCTATCCTTCACGACGTCTGACTACCCTTTGGTATCTTCTTGGCCATTGTGTTGTCTATCCTTCACGAAGTCTGAATACCCTTTGGTATCTTCTTGGCCATTGTATTGTCTATCCTTCACGAAGTCTGACTACCCATTGGTATCTTCTTGACCATTGTATTGTCCATCCTTCACGACGTCTGACTACCCATTGGTATCTTCTTGACCATTGTATTGTCTATCCTTCACGACGTCTGACTACCCTTTGGTATCTTCTTGGCCATTGTGTTGTCTATCCTTCACGAAGTCTGACTACCCATTGGTATCTTCTTGACCATTGTGTTGTCTATCCTTCACGACGTCTGACTACCCTTTGGTATCTTCTTGACCATTGTATTGTCTATCCTTCACGACGTCTGACTACCCCTTGGTATCTTCTTGGCCATTGTATTGTCTATCCTTCACGACGTCTGACTACCCTTTGGTATCTTCTTGACCATTGTGTTGTCTATCCTTCACGACGTCTGACTACCCTTTGGTATCTTCTTGGCCATTGTATTGTCTATCCTTCACGACGTCTGACTACCCTTTGGTATCTTCTTGACCATTGTATTGTCTATCCTTCACGACGTCTGACTACCCTTTGGTATCTTCTTGACCATTGTATTGTCTATCCTTCACGAAGTCTGACCACCCTTTGGTATCTTCTTGGCCATTGTGTTGTCTATCCTTCACGACGTCTGACTACCCTTTGGTATCTTCTTGACCATTGTATTGTCTATCCTTCACGACGTCTGACTACCCTTTGATATCTTCTTGACCATTGTGTTGTCTATCCTTCACGAAGTCTGACTACCCTTTGGTATCTTCTTGACCATTGTGTTGTCTATCCTTCACGAAGTCTGACTACCCTTTGGTATCTTCTTGACCATTGTGTTGTCTATCCTTCACGAAGTCTGACTACCCTTTGGTATCTTCTTGGCCATTGTATTGTCTATCCTTCACGACGTCTGACTACCCTTTGATATCTTCTTGACCATTGTATTGTCTATCCTTCACGACATCTGACTACCCTTTGGTATCTTCTTGACCATTGTGTTGTCTATCCTTCACGACGTCTGACTACCCTTTGGTATCTTCTTGGCCATTGTATTGTCTATCCTTCACGAAGTCTGACTACCCTTTGGTATCTTCTTGACCATTGTATTGTCTATCCTTCACGACGTCTGACTACCCTTTGGTATCTTCTTGACCATTGTGTTGTCTATACTTCACGACGTCTGACTACCCTTTGGTATCTTCTTGGCCATTGTATTGTCTATCCTTCACGACGTCTGACTACCCCTTGGTATCTTCTTGACCATTGTATTGTCTATCCTTCACGACGTCTGACTACCCTTTGGTATCTTCTTGACCATTGTATTGTCTATCCTTCACGGCGTCTGACTACCCTTTGGTATCTTCTTGGCCATTGTATTGTCTATCCTTCACGAAGTCTGACTACCCATTGGTATCTTCTTGGCCATTGTATTGTCTATCCTTCACGACGTCTGACTACCCTTTGGTATCTTCTTGGCCATTGTATTGTCTATCCTTCACGAAGTCTGACTACCCTTTGGTATCTTCTTGACCATTGTATTGTCTATCCTTCACGGCGTCTGACTACCCTTTGGTATCTTCTTGGCCATTGTATTGTCTATCCTTCACGAAGTCTGACTACCCATTGGTATCTTCTTGGCCATTGTATTGTCTATCCTTCACGACGTCTGACTACCCTTTGGTATCTTCTTGGCCATTGTATTGTCTATCCTTCACGACGTCTGACTACCCTTTGGTATCTTCTTGACCATTGTGTTGTCTATCCTTCACGACGTCTGACTACCCTTTGGTATCTTCTTGGCCATTGTGTTGTCTATCCTTCACGACGTCTGACTACCCTTTGGTATCTTCTTGACCATTGTGTTGTCTATCCTTCACGAAGTCTGACTACCCTTTGGTATCTTCTTGACCATTGTGTTGTCTATCCTTCACGAAGTCTGACTACCCTTTGGTATCTTCTTGACCATTGTATTGTCTATCCTTCACGAAGTCTGACTACCCTTTGGTATCTTCTTGGCCATTGTATTGTCTATCCTTCACGAAGTCTGACTACCCTTTGGTATCTTCTTGGCCATTGTATTGTCTATCCTTCACGACGTCTGACTACCCTTTGATATCTTCTTGACCATTGTATTGTCTATCCTTCACGACGTCTGACTACCCTTTGGTATCTTCTTGGCCATTGTATTGTCTATCCTTCACGACGTCTGACTACCCTTTGGTATCTTCTTGACCATTGTAGTGTCTATCCTTCACGACGTCTGACTACCCCTTGGTATCTTCTTGACCATTGTGTTGTCTATCCTTCACGACGTCTGACTACCCTTTGGTATCTTCTTGGCCATTGTATTGTCTATCCTTCACGACGTCTGACTACCCTTTGGTATCTTCTTGACCATTGTGTTGTCTATCCTTCACGAAGTCTGACTACCCTTTGGTATCTTCTTGACCATTGTGTTGTCTATCCTTCACGAAGTCTGACTACCCTTTGGTATCTTCTTGACCATTGTATTGTCTATCCTTCACGACGTCTGACTACCCTTTGGTATCTTCTTGGCCATTGTATTGTCTATCCTTCACGACGTCTGACTACCCTTTGGTATCTTCTTGACCATTGTGGTGTCTATCCTTCACGACGTCTGACTACCCTTTGGTATCTTCTTGGCCATTGTATTGTCTATCCTTCACGACGTCTGACTACCCATTGGTATCTTCTTGGCCATTGTATTGTCTATCCTTCACGGCGTCTGACTACCCTTTGATATCTTCTTGGCCATTGTATTGTCTATCCTTCACGAAGTCTGACTACCCTTTGGTATCTTCTTGACCATTGTGTTGTCTATCCTTCACGACGTCTGACTACCCTTTGGTATCTTCTTGGCCATTGTATTGTCTATCCTTCACGAAGTCTGACTACCCTTTGGTATCTTCTTGACCATTGTGTTGTCTATCCTTCACGGCGTCTGACTACCCTTTGGTATCTTCTTGACCATTGTGTTGTCTATCCTTCACGACGTCTGACTACCCATTGGTATCTTCTTGACCATTGTATTGTCTATCCTTCACGACGTCTGACTACCCATTGGTATCTTCTTGACCATTGTATTGTCTATCCTTCACGACGTCTGACTACCCTTTGGTATCTTCTTGACCATTGTATTGTCTATCCTTCACGGCGTCTGACTACCCTTTGGTATCTTCTTGACCATTGTATTGTCTATCCTTCACGACGTCTGACTACCCTTTGATATCTTCTTGGCCATTGTATTGTCTATCCTTCACGAAGTCTGACTACCCTTTGGTATCTTCTTGACCATTGTGTTGTCTATCCTTCACGGCGTCTGACTACCCTTTGGTATCTTCTTGACCATTGTGTTGTCTATCCTTCACGACGTCTGACTACCCATTGGTATCTTCTTGACCATTGTATTGTCTATCCTTCACGACGTCTGACTACCCATTGGTATCTTCTTGACCATTGTATTGTCTATCCTTCACGACGTCTGACTACCCATTGGTATCTTCTTGGCCATTGTATTGTCTATCCTTCACGACGTCTGACTACCCTTTGGTATCTTCTTGACCATTGTATTGTCTATCCTTCACGGCGTCTGACTACCCTTTGGTATCTTCTTGACCATTGTATTGTCTATCCTTCACGACGTCTGACTACCCTTTGGTATCTTCTTGGCCATTGTATTGTCTATCCTTCACGACGTCTGACTACCCTTTGGTATCTTCTTGACCATTGTATTGTCTATCCTTCACGGCGTCTGACTACCCTTTGGTATCTTCTTGGCCATTGTATTGTCTATCCTTCACGACGTCTGACTACCCTTTGGTATCTTCTTGACCATTGTGTTGTCTATCCTTCACGACGTCTGACTACCCTTTGATATCTTCTTGACCATTGTATTGTCTATCCTTCACGACGTCTGACTACCCTTTGATATCTTCTTGACCATTGTATTGTCTATCCTTCACGACGTCTGACTACCCATTGGTATCTTCTTGGCCATTGTGTTGTCTATCCTTCACGACGTCTGACTACCCTTTGGTATCTTCTTGGCCATTGTATTGTCTATCCTTCACGACGTCTGACTACCCCTTGGCATCTTCTTGGCAATTGTGTTGTCTATCCTACACGGCGTCTGACTACCCCTTGGTATCTTCTTGGCCATTGTATTGTCTATCCTTCACGGCGTCTGACTACCCCTTGGTATCGTCTTGGCAATTGTATTGTCTATCCTTCACGGCGTCTGACTACCCATTGGTATCTTCTTGGCCATTGTATTGTCTATCCTTCACGACGTCTGACTACCCTTTGGTATCTTCTTGACCATTGTATTGTCTATCCTTCACGACGTCTGACTACCCTTTGGTATCTTCTTGACCATTGTGTTGTCTATCCTTCACGAAGTCTGACTACCCTTTGGTATCTTCTTGACCATTGTGTTGTCTATCCTTCACGACGTCTGACTACCCTTTGGTATCTTCTTGACCATTGTATTGTCTATCCTTCACGACGTCTGACTACCCCTTGGTATCTTCTTGGCCATTGTATTGTCTATCCTTCACGACGTCTGACTACCCTTTGGTATCTTCTTGACCATTGTATTGTCTATCCTTCACGAAGTCTGACTACCCTTTGGTATCTTCTTGGCCATTGTATTGTCTATCCTTCACGACGTCTGACTACCCCTTGGTATCTTCTTGGCCATTGTATTGTCTATCCTTCACGACGTCTGACTACCCTTTGGTATCTTCTTGACCATTGTATTGTCTATCCTTCACGAAGTCTGACTACCCTTTGGTATCTTCTTGACCATTGTATTGTCTATCCTTCACGACGTCTGACTACCCCTTGGTATCTTCTTGACCATTGTATTGTCTATCCTTCACGAAGTCTGACTACCCATTGGTATCTTCTTGACCATTGTATTGTCTATCCTTCACGACGTCTGACTACCCTTTGGTATCTTCTTGACCATTGTGTTGTCTATCCTTCACGACGTCTGACTACCCATTGGTATCTTCTTGGCCATTGTATTGTCTATCCTTCACGACGTCTGACTACCCCTTGGTATCTTCTTGACCATTGTATTGTCTATCCTTCACGAAGTCTGACTACCCATTGGTATCTTCTTGGCCATTGTATTGTCTATCCTTCACGAAGTCTGACTACCCTTTGGTATCTTCTTGACCATTGTATTGTCTATCCTTCACGACGTCTGACTACCCCTTGGTATCTTCTTGACCATTGTATTGTCTATCCTTCACGACGTCTGACTACCCTTTGGTATCTTCTTGACCATTGTATTGTCTATCCTTCACGACGTCTGACTACCCCTTGGTATCTTCTTGACCATTGTATTGTCTATCCTTCACGACGTCTGACTACCCTTTGATATCTTCTTGACCATTGTATTGTCTATCCTTCACGGCGTCTGACTACCCTTTGGTATCTTCTTGGCCATTGTATTGTCTATCCTTCACGACGTCTGACTACCCTTTGATATCTTCTTGACCATTGTGTTGTCTATCCTTCACGACGTCTGACTACCCATTGGTATCTTCTTGACCATTGTGTTGTCTATCCTTCACGACGTCTGACTACCCTTTGGTATCTTCTTGGCCATTGTATTGTCTATCCTTCACGAAGTCTGACTACCCATTGGTATCTTCTTGGCCATTGTATTGTCTATCCTTCACGACGTCTGACTACCCTTTGGTATCTTCTTGACCATTGTATTGTCTATCCTTCACGACGTCTGACTACCCTTTGATATCTTCTTGGCCATTGTGTTGTCTATCCTTCACGAAGTCTGACTACCCTTTGGTATCTTCTTGACCATTGTGTTGTCTATCCTTCACGAAGTCTGACTACCCTTTGGTATCTTCTTGACCATTGTGTTGTCTATCCTTCACGAAGTCTGACTACCCTTTGGTATCTTCTTGACCATTGTATTGTCTATCCTTCACGACGTCTGACTACCCTTTGGTATCTTCTTGGCCATTGTGTTGTCTATCCTTCACGACGTCTGACTACCCTTTGGTATCTTCTTGACCATTGTATTGTCTATCCTTCACGACGTCTGACTACCCTTTGGTATCTTCTTGACCATTGTATTGTCTATCCTTCACGACGTCTGACTACCCATTGGTATCTTCTTGACCATTGTGTTGTCTATCCTTCACGAAGTCTGACTACCCTTTGGTATCTTCTTGACCATTGTGTTGTCTATCCTTCACGAAGTCTGACTACCCTTTGGTATCTTCTTGACCATTGTGTTGTCTATCCTTCACGACGTCTGACTACCCATTGGTATCTTCTTGACCATTGTGTTGTCTATCCTTCACGACGTCTGACTACCCTTTGGTATCTTCTTGGCCATTGTGTTGTCTATCCTTCACGACGTCTGACTACCCTTTGGTATCTTCTTGACCATTGTATTGTCTATCCTTCACGACGTCTGACTACCCTTTGGTATCTTCTTGACCATTGTATTGTCTATCCTTCACGACGTCTGACTACCCTTTGGTATCTTCTTGACCATTGTATTGTCTATCCTTCACGAAGTCTGACTACCCTTTGGTATCTTCTTGACCATTGTGTTGTCTATCCTTCACGACGTCTGACTACCCCTTGGTATCTTCTTGGCCATTGTGTTGTCTATCCTTCACGACGTCTGACTACCCTTTGGTATCTTCTTGGCCATTGTGTTGTCTATCCTTCACGACGTCTGACTACCCATTGGTATCTTCTTGGCCATTGTATTGTCTATCCTTCACGACGTCTGACTACCCCTTGGTATCTTCTTGGCCATTGTGTTGTCTATCCTTCACGACGTCTGACTACCCTTTGGTATCTTCTTGACCATTGTATTGTCTATCCTTCACGGCGTCTGACTACCCTTTGATATCTTCAAACTTTTCTTGTAATGGGATACTATATTCTGGTTATATCAAAAATAAATGTGTATTTGCATGATTGATTGATTGATTGGTGTTTAAAGCCAACTTTAGCAGTATTTCAGCTACTTCCCCAAAACAGATTTAATATAATATATACCGTGCATGGCAATATTAAAATAACCTAGAAGATTAGCATAAATAAAGTTTTATGTCCTTCGTCACCCAACAAAAACGTGTCTTCCATTCATCATGTCTGACGTATATTCAACACAAACATTAACCTCATTTGTAAGTCTATTCTTGAAATTAAGGTACAACATCTAATGAGAATATGACATTGTGGGCGATCCTTTTCTGATAATTGATGTTAGTTTTGTACTGTTTTTTGTTTTGTGGTTTGTTTTAGACTTAATTCTACTTTTGTATCCGGATTGCTCGTTGAGACGAGTGTTTTTCTGGGCATGCACCACATGTTTACAACTTCAGATATTGTTATTACATGTATATACATAAAAATCAAGATG
Source organism: Bathymodiolus brooksi (assembly GCA_963680875.1). NCBI lineage: Eukaryota > Metazoa > Mollusca > Bivalvia > Mytilida > Modiolidae > Bathymodiolus > Bathymodiolus brooksi. Next base: position 174,465,498 of record OY804575.1, read on the forward strand.
AAGGACTCATAAAATGTTGATTTGTTATTCAGATCCTGTTGCTTTAGATATTTAAAATACATATCAAAAAACGAGTGTGTAAATACATTATGAACTCGTACTTTTCACACGAGAAAATATTTACTCCCTAAATAGATCCATGTATTTGAAGGAGCAGCTTGTCCCATCCTATTTTTGTTTTTGTATGTTTGTTTGTTATTTTGTTTTTGTTGCTTTGGTTTGTTTTTCTTTTGTTTGTTTGTTTTGTATTGCTTTGCTCTATTTGTTTGTTTGTTTTTGTTTTATTATTTAGGGGGTGGTGGTGTGGTCACATGACGTAATTTCAACGTCAACTATTATAATTGATAACATGGCAGCTTAGTTGTGACGTGATATCAACAATGGAGACGTTGTGTGCCTGCTGGGTTTAAATAATGTCCCCATGTGTTCATGTGTGTGGTTCATCTTTGAGGTTGTACTTACTATTTTTCTGCCTTGTGAATACTACTCTATATCCTTCCATGGTATGTGTACGTGTGTCTTGGTATTTGATGTGTACGTTTTGTTAAATGACGTATTACGTGCAATAGGAGTACACATAGCGGACAAGTTAATTATTTAATGGACAAATTAAGATATTGAACAAATTTGTTCTCATAATTTACAATGTCCTTAATCTATTTTCTTTGAGAAAGAAAACCGTATATATCTAACTTGTAAACCAAATCACCTAAGCAGGATAGCCAAATTAAGCTAAAACCTTTAATCATAAACATCCATTATCAAAACAAACGTTTGCAGATAATGCATCTACCTTTTGAATCGGTCCAATATAATTTATGCTTCCTGATAGAACCATGACAATGTGATCCTGATACACACTGAAATACCGATAGTCTGTTACTCGATGATAATAAATGAGTGACTGTATATTTCACTTTAAGTGAATGTGTTGAGTGAATGCTTGAGGCTATACATTTGAGTCACAATAAATATGTTAGTGGTATTGTTTACAAACACAAAACCGTTTTATCAGTGTACCTCTTAAATAGTTGATCAATCTTCATCTTGAATTGAACTATTGTTCTTCAAATGTAAAATGTGAGTAATAATATTCCTTCCTCTCTAGTTATGATATGGGCCATGGACAGTAATTAATCAGAAATAAAACCAATAGATAATATAATTATCTAAAAATATTTATAAAATAAGTAGTTAAAAATATATAAAAATTACAATTTCACAGAAAAAAAACACGTGCTTCAATCTTATTAAAATAACATACCTATACATACATGAATAATGAAAACATCATTAATCTACAAATCAATTATTATATACTAACTTTACATTTTAGTCAGTTTTGATGACCCTTTCTCTACTAATCTGTTTATTTGTTCTATAGTTATTCCTGATTCAACAGTACTTAATGTATCGCCGCTGGAACTTGCTTCGACGAGGCCACCTGAACCTGAACGACGGTCTAAAAGTCCCATTCTACTAACTGGAGCCATCATCGAAGAAAAACTCTTACTTTTCCAAGAGCGAGGGCCTGATGCAACACCTCCCAATCTTGAAATACCGCCTCTTACCTTGAGAGAAGGCCTAAAAGATGGACGTGAAAATTTACTACGTGGCATTGTTCCCTTTTTAAAAATTTTCCTGACATCAGCCATTGACGTTGACACTGACAATAATTTTGCAGCTTTTGATGGTCCTTCTAATGCTTTATTGTTTCTGACCAACTGTTTAGATTTGGCTCCTGATTTACTAAGTTTCCGGAACAAAGACGTTGCAATTTGTTGTTTATTAATTGGTCCACCAGCTGATGCCGCTTTCTGTAATTCTACTTCCACATCCTTTTCAAATTTTTGTAGAGATAATTCTTCTTGTGCACCGCCTGTAATAGCATTAACCAATAGACGAGGTACAGACAGTGGAACATATTGTCCTCCTGTGCGATAGGCAAGAGCCATGAAAAAGTCCTTGTACGGAACAATAGAAGGTTCACAACCAATAACATATAATGTAACTCCCATTTGTGCTAAATCACCTACAATCTGCATTGGATCATGACCGTTGGGAGATCCATCTGGATATGAAGTATCTTCAGACGGAACAAGACCATGTGGTGGAGCATCCGATATCAGAACACTTATTTTGGCAGCTTCTGGACGCCATGACAGTTTTGTTGTTTGATATAAAGCGTCAGCTACAGCTTCTGGTCTATCACCACCACCGTGTGCACGTGCAGCGTTTAGCCATGATTTCATTGTTGATACAGAATTCGTAAAATCGTGTTTTCGAGTAACGAAGGTTCTGTCTTCAGGTGCATGGTCTCTGTATTCAATTAAAGCTAAGCGGACGTCAGCACTCGAGCTGGCTACTATGTCTTCTACAATTTCTCTAATGTTCTGTGTTGCACTATTTATGTAAGAAGACATACTTCCTGTACTGTCCATAATGAATGCTAAATCAAGTTCTTTGCTTCCTGATGCAGGTGGTTTGATAATATCCACAGGTTTACCTGGGTCTTGTGACACAGGTGGCCGTTTTGAAATTTTTGGAATGTGCTTGACAGTCCTAGCATGAATGGTGTATACCAGTAATGTACACAAAATAAGCCCTTTCATTGTTGCACTTGTCATATCGTTGTTTACAATTGTTTTAATCTGTACTTGAATACAGTATACTTATATACGAATGTTTAATGACGTCAGCCAAATGTTGATGTTTACGCCCTGTATTCTGGACTTTCCCTATTAATACGCGTTTTATAAATAACATAAATCCATTTTAATGTACTAACAACTTGAAAATCTACCATGCAGACAAATATGCATGTCCTTTGTCACTAAATAAATGTATATAAACTTGTCAGTAATTCATCATACCTATCTACGTCAAACTTTTGACAGGTAACTTGGCAAGTAAAATTGTTTAACGTTCATTTTTCGTAGAAAGGCTCGTCGTGGGTTTTTGTTCACTCCTACAAGATTATCCGGGTCAAAGCATATTCATCCTTTGTAAAAGCATGATATTTGGTATGAAATTTTATTATTTGTTTTAGAGAACGAGTTTCCAAATCATTTTAGGGTCTTTCCCTTCAAACTCATCTGATTTATTTCTTATGTTGTGAAAGTAGGCTAGTGTTTTCGTTTCTTTTCTCTCTCTTTTGATATACGGCTTAATTATTTTGCTTTGATCGAGTGACAGTTTGAATGGATTCAGAGATATATACTATACTTTGCTATTTCTATCGATAGATTCGTGTAGTGCCTGTAGAGATATGTCGTTTGTATTCAGAAACTACTATGTATGATATGTGGCGGCCATATTGGATGTCGAATCGGAATATATTAAGGACCGTTTTTCATGACAATATATCATTCCAGCAAAGTTTTGTTTGAATGGCCAAGTGTTTTAGAACATTTCCCCCACAGCACCTGCATATGAAGCATATATCTCTCAGTTGATGCAATATTCCAGAGCCTGTTGTTCCCATCATGATTTCCTTGAGTAGTTTTTCCCCCTAGCCATTCCCCCCCCCCCGGAAAACTGACTATATAGCCATTTCCCCCCCGGAAAAATGACTATATCATTGAACATAGCCATTTTCCCCCCCAGTTTTTGACAGGGGGAAAAGTGGCTATATAGTAGAATTTCCCCCCGGAAAAATGGCTATATAGTCAATTTTCCCCCTCGTCTTGACATAAACCTGACTTCAACGTAAACTTACCCAACCAAGACCTTTAAAGTATGCAAACTCTAGGCTAGACATTACCCTAACCTTAGGCCTAATCCTCACCGAATCCCTCGGTCCAACACTATCCCTAAACCTAGGCCTTAACTTAATCCTAATTTTAAACCTTTCCTTAAACCTAGCCTAATCCTAGGTCGAACTCACAACGCGAATGTGAAGGTATGGTAAACTTAAAGGCAAGTTTTCCGACGGCGAAATGAACGATCGTTTTACAGATATGGGGTTCTCGCAAGGTCACCAGTTTTGTGGGGGGCGCCCGATATTTCAATCTGGAAAATCGACGAAACCCTGAGCTAGAGAAGGTGCCTTGAAACCTTGACACACATGAGGATCGAACCCACAACTGAACGGTGTCGACATCGTGATTTTAATGTCCAGCACCTTGACCACTCGGCCACCTTCCTGCTTGCGAAGATGCCAAAAAAAGAAGACGCGAATAAGCGAGAGCCGAAAACCTGAAAAGGTTGAAACGCAAAATGGAGAAATGATTTCGATTTCGCCTCTTCACTGTCGCAATTTAGAATTTTTGCTTTTTCGATTGTGCGTTTTCGCTTTCACAATTTCGCGTTTTAATTTCGTCTTTCAAAATCCAAAGGCAAAGTCTAACATACTATAGTCACTCTAGTTAATCTTATTTCAGTCCGTGACAAATATGCACATTTAGGTACTAATGTTCTAACTGCATAGATTTGGGTATAGTTCTCAGGGGTCTTATTGCATATATTCGGGTACAGGGTACATTTTAATGCATATCCCGTCAAATTTTGTCCAAGTATACAACGCCTTTTCCTTGCGTTACAAACGGATTGAAAAATTTCACAATGCGAACCTCTTCGAAGACTGAAAATATGCAAAACGTGGTGGGGTATCATATAATGTCCCATTAGATGCCCTATTTTTTGCTTTTGGGATATACCATTCAAAGTCATTTGGATCATCCATGTACAAGCTACTAGACTAGTAAACCCATCGACACTAATAGTCGACCAAAAGTGGCACTGGCAAGTGGTAGTAAAATTGAACAGAGCAATTAAGTTGAATATTCAAGCCATTTTCAGAGGGGGACTACTATGTAGTCATTCTTTCGGGGGGGGGGGGAATCCTACTATATAGCCATTCTTCCAGGGGGAAATCCCACACTATAGCCATTCTTCCGGGGGGAAATCCTACTATATAGCCATTTTTCCGAGGGGGAAAACTGGCTATGGGGGAAAAATGGCTCTATAACACCGGCTAAGAAGGACGCTACTGACACAATGGGTCTTTGTGAATCATAATTTAGAAAGTTTTACGGTGGCAACCATGACTTGGTTAACTGTTACGGAATATATGTCACAAATGACTACGGATATGTTGTTTGTCATAATCACAATTCACAGGAGAATTACGAAGGGTGCCACTGGAGGATCAGGAACTATTTATACCTTTCCTGAGCACCTGAGATTATTCCGGATTTAGTAGGGTTGTATTGCTCAATCTTTAGTTTGTTTGTGTAGTGTTTTGTAGATCATTGTTTGTCCCTTTCCTTGTTGGTCATTGTATTGTTTGTCCTTCGATTTACGGCTTATCCCCCTTTTTTTTTAAATATCACAAAATCAGAAGCTAGTTTGCTCTGTGACGGTATACAGGATGGCGAATTGGAACGAAATGAGAGGGGAACAAATTCCAGGACAATAACTAATGCATTCATGCTAAATATAAGTTCAAATGGCTTAGTGGTTACTAAATAGTACAATTTTTATTTTATCAGAAAATAATACACTACTATTTCCTGGTACGGTCATATTGAACGAAATCGGTATTCTTGTTTTTAGGACCATCATTCCTACAAAGTATTGATAGTTACACTACCTACATATTATAATTTTGTTTACTTATATAAAGTTACACTACCTACATATTATAATTTTGTTTACTTATATAAAGTTACACTACCTACATATTATAATTTTGTTTACTTATATAAAGTTCAGTCAACCTTGACAGATTTTGGATGTCATGTGTATGACTTTTGGGTTTCTTGGGTTTCTTGTCCTCAAAGATTTTTTAATTATTTGTCGTTCTACCCTTAATTTGGATTGTGAACATACTTGACAGTTATTCTAGAAATGCACCATGGGCAACACATTGGATATTTACGTCTTGTTGTACTACTTCTTTATCTTGGTGTGAATTGAACGTTCTCTGCATTCAAAGTTCCTGTTTTGTGTTGATTGGTGATTAACGTCATTGTATAACATATAATCAGGATGATTCTATAAGAATATTTTTCAAGAAAATTCTTCCCCTAACTTTAAATCTACAGAAAATGTAAAAGAAAACTTTGCAAGGATGTGCCTTGGACGGTCCTCTACAGAGTTTGTATTTTTTAATGTTGGGAACTCCAAGATGAATCCATGCAGGCTAATTTCACATAGGACCCGAGGGGAAATGATAAAAGAAATCATAGTAAACTGTAAAAATGGACATTAAATTATCCTTATATAATATAATTAGTGACCCCAGCTGCGCCTGCGGATGTCCTTTAGAAGATGCTATTTATTATTTATTAGAATGTCCCCTTTATGCGAATGCAAGAATGCAATTATTTATTAGTATTACACCGTATACAGTTATCTCAATTGAAAACTTATTATTTGGCTCTGATAATTTAAGTGATGAAAACAATTTAATAGTGTTTAGAAATGTCCAAAAATATATACACCATTCTAATAGATTTGAATGATACGAAATTATACCCTGTACTCAGGATGCTATCATTTATTTGCACTCAATCCCCTTACCCCCCCCCCTTTCCCCCATTACTTCTGTTTATCAAATATATTCATGTATACATTTATTATATTATGTAACTTGCTGTCATTTTCTTATTTATGTATATAACATTATTGTATAGAGCGGATATACTAAGTTGATATAACTTGTTTCCAATCTAATTGTACATTTATAAGACAATAAAATATGCTTAAGTTTAAAATATGCTTAAGTTTAAAATTATCCTTAAAAAAAATCCATTAACCTGGACATAGGAAAATCTAAAATAACCGCTACACAAGCGAGAAGATTATAACAAAGGACTTTAATGTTTAAACCAATCATGTTCTAAAACCTATCTGAAAGGAAAATTGGAATGAATGTTAGTAGTGTATCGGGTCCGTATAGACCTATTACCCCCTATGTTAAACAATTTTTGGCTCCTCAATTGTGCAGTCAGCCATGACTAATTACACCTTTTCATCGTGTTTCACGTTTGTACGAGTTTTTGTCGTATTGTTTGCGCGTGTTTCACGTTTTAATCACGTTTTCACGCTATGATTTCAGTTTTGATAACGTGGTTTGTGTTCATTTAACTTTTTAATGGCTATTTGTTCGTTTTGTTAAGGTTTTTTTTGTTTACGTTTTTCGTGTTGGTGGTGGTGTCAGTGGTGGTGGTGGTGTCAGTGTTGGTGGTGGTGTCAGTGTTGTTGGTGGTGTCAGTGGTGGTGGTGGTGTCAGTGTTGGTGGTGGTGTCAGTTTTGGTGGTGGTGTCAGTGTTGGTGGTGGTGTCAGTGTTGGTGGTGGTGTCAGTGGTGGTGGTGGTGTCAGTGGTGGTGGTGGTGTCAGTGTTGGTGGTGGTGTCAGTGTTGGTGGTGGTGTCAGTGTTGGTGGTGGTGGTGGTGTCAGTGTTGGTGGTGGTGTCAGTGGTTGTCAGTGGTGGTGTCAGTGGTGGTGGTGGTGTCAGTGGTGGTGGTGGTGTCAGTGGTGTCAGTGATGGTGGTGGTGTCAGTGGTGGTGGTGGTGTCAGTGTTGGTGGTGGTGTCAGTGGTTGTCAGTGGTGGTGGTGGTGTCAGTGTTGGTGGTGGTGTCAGTGGTGGTGGTGGTGTCAGTGTTGGTGGTGTCAGTGTTGGTGTCAGTGGTTGTCAGTGGTGGTGGTGGTGTCAGTGGTGGTGGTGGTGTCAGTGGTGGTGGTTTTTTCTTCTAATTGCCACATTTGATATAAAATCACGAATTATATAGATTAGCCGTCTTTTTCCCAATAAACCAAGAAATTGTAGAAAACATTTTGTCTTTAAAGAAGTCAAACTTCGCTTTAAATGTTACATGCATAATTTTGAAAATAAACACAATAGCAGCATGTCAATGAACACATAACATTTAACAAGAGTTATGAAAGAATAAATAACTGCTATAATAGAATCGAATAATAACAAACGGATCTAATACACATTAAAACTTGTTGCTACCAAGTCAAGTACCCGATACGGTAAATGATAGGCTGCGTTCAATTGTATTGGTTTAATAACTTATTATAAATGCTGACGTATGGTTGAATTTGTCTGTCATTTAACACCATGCTTACGTATGGTTTATTTTTGATACCATGCTTACGTATGGTTTAATCAAAGATTCATTGTCTGGAAATTAAACAATACTAATGTTGATTGGAAAAATACGGCCACAGTATTAAATTGCGTGAGCGCGAGATGTCAAGATGAAGAAGACAGACCGCCGATTTCGATATTTTGGGCTAGCCCGTGCTTCGCAGGTGACAGCGAAAGCTACAATCCTCTATGGAACTTAGAGAGATCTACAGGACACGTTCCCCATACGATCGCAAATATTTACTATCCCGAACTCTCTGGTTATTTCAAAGAGTCCAAACCAAGTTCCGAATCGGTACCGATTCAGGAACCGACCCCTCTGGTATGCAAAGAAGGCCCCCGTTTACGAACATGAAAATACAAATCCCTGTGGTACCACAGGAGAAAATAATCAAAATATGAGCTCACGTAAAATGTGGGGACCGACGTGTCCCGTCTTCATCTTGCCATATCCCGCCAACGATGTGTCCAAAACTGTGACAATTTTATTAAGTCATATAATACAGTACAAATGTATATACAATAATTATAAACTATAAGATATTAAATGAAAATATTTGTAAAGTGCAATTTAAAATTGAAACTATATTTCCTTATAAGTCTTTATATAAGCTTTTGACAAAGTTCCTTAAATATGTCCAGCTTCTGATGTTCGATTGAGTCAAAAAGAAAATCAACGTATTTCAATATACAATTATATATAACGATAAGAATAGAAAATCTAAAATTTGAAAAACACTTAATACTCTCCACAGTGTCAGTTATCTCTCCGGCGTGGAACGCCCTTGTGAATAAAGTTCTCCATTGGTTTTTTTTTAACACTTAATACTCTCCACAGTGTCAGTGTATCTCTCCGGCGTAGAACGCCCTTGTGAATAAAGTTCTCCATTGGTTTTCCCTAAATGTCCATTGAGTTGGGCTCTAGTCCATGTCGTCAGCACAAGCACTCGAATTCCGGACCCCCCTTTTTCCTCATTTGGTCCCTCCCGCGATTATGGTATGGATTATTGTCAGGAAGTATATCTTTGAACCATTTATCCATATTTTACAACATTTCATGTTACAATTCTCTCGTTCTACTAACTTTTGTTTCTAGGTCCAGCTACCGTATTACTTATATATACATAAAGGTATGAAACAATCGTCAAAATACAAAGAGGGAATCCTCGCTTCGACTCGATATTTTACAATAACGCGCCAGTTTTAAAGAGGACCTTCGCTTGTCCTCGTCTCAAAAATGATTTCCCTTCATTCCTATCTAGTTTATACGTACGAACAACAAATATTTATTGACGAAATTCAAGTTTATTCTCGACGACACATCCAACTTTCCTCCACTCGTGCCCATTCAGGAGGTCAGCCGAACATATTTTGTTTCGCGCTATTTCATTGGTCGGAAAGATTTTCGGAACTTTTTTAGCTTGTTCTTCGCTATGCACGGCCAATCCATTTCGTATCGAGAGGCCTATTAAGCGGGAGTTTTAAATAAGAATAAAAGTTTCAACAAAAATACTGTTATTTTGGCAAAACTTTCAAAGAACAAGCACGAGAAGTACACGGCAGATTAAATCTAGGACTCTGTTGATGACCATTTTTTTTCTTCTTTTTTTTTGGAAAAGGGGGGGTGGGGAGAATAGATGATGTTGTTAGGTATAGATTGGTTTGTTGTTGAAGATTCAAGCAGAAAAGCGAAGCTGGTTGTTTCCATGTATGTTGTTGGATTTTGTTTTATGTATAATATACATGATGTACATTTACCCATATCCATTCTTTTTTTCAGGTAAATAACATAATTAGAACTTTTTATGAGTATCGCAACAAAGTTTGATCTTTAATTCTTTCTGTAGCTGAAAGAAATATTATAAAGATTCTGGTTTGAACAATACACACCTAAAATTGTGGATGTAAAAACAAAGGGGGGGGGGTGTAATTACTCACAAAAATGTTTTTTGTGCCTAGACACGTATTATTTTTGGGTCTAATGTACTCTTTTTTTGGGAGGGGGGGGGACAAAATTTGTGTTGTATTTTTTTATTGGTTTATTGAAACATGAAGTACTAAAAATGCACACCTTCATGTTTTACTTATTTTAACTGTTTAAATCAGAACTGAGCATCAGAAATTGCATTAAGAGGGTTTTTTTTTCTTGTTTTTTTATATTTTTTTTTTGGGAGGGGGTCATTAATTATTTGTGATGAGCCTAGGAACAATAATGTTACCCCCCCCCCCATGTAAATTAAAGAATATTTTGTTCTTTCCTATGTTTTTTGCAAAGGCCATTACAGTTGGAATTTTACACGTATCTTCCTAAACAGAAAAGAAATACAAAGAGTAGTTCTAATCCCTGTAATGCAAAAATTTCTTTTGAGGCATATTTACATATACCTGTTTCTAAGGCAGAAGAGGGGAATTATGAAAGCTACAATTTACAAGGGGTTTACTTATGTACACTGTCTTTTTATTGTTGCTGGGATAGGGGTTGAGGAGCGTTAACTCATTTTTATTTTTTGACAAGCATAAAAAGGAGATTTTTTTGCTTTATGATAACTAGTGTCCCTTTCTCTCTGATCTTTTCAGTGATCAAATGGTCATCCGTCAAAATTTATGTTTGAAGTGCATTTTTCCATTTCAGACAATATTCTTACCATGTCACTAGGTTCGTCATTTTTTTTCTGGTGCCTATATAACACATTGGCTGAAAAGGTTTACTTTCCACTTTTATTCTTATTTAAAACTCCCGCTTAATAGGCCTCTCGATACGAAATGGATTGGCCGTGCATAGCGAAGAACAAGCTAAAAAAGTTCCGAAAATCTTTCCGACCAATGAAATAGCGCGAAACAAAATATGTTCGGCTGACCTCCTGAATGGGCACGAGTGGAGGAAAGTCGGATGTGTCGTCGAGAATAAACTTGAATTTCGTCAATAAATATTTGTTGTTCGTACGTATAAACTAGATGGGAATGAAAGGAAATCATTTTTGAGACGAGGACAAGCGAAGGTCCTCTTTAAAACTGGCGCGTTATTGTAAAATATCGAGTCGAAGCGAGGATTCCCTCTTTGTATTTTGACGATTGTTTCATACCTTTATGTATATATAAGTAATACGGCAGCTGGATAAAAGTTAGTAGAACGAGAGAGTTGTAACACGAAATGTTGTAAAATATGGATAAATGGTTCAAAGATATACTTCCAGACAAAGATCCATACCATAAACGCGGGAGGGACCAAATGAGGAAAAAGGGAGGTCCGGAATTCGAGTGCCTGTGGTCGTCAGCGACAAATCTGAAATATTAACAAAACAGCAGCAGAATATGGTCCATTATTGCAGCAAAGGGGATAAGGAGTTGGAGGGGCGGTGGGTGGGATTTTTTGTTGACAATGTGCCTGTTGTCGAAAATTGGATGCTGGGAATGTGTGACGTCGCAGATTGTATAAATGACGTTCGCGATCCGGAAACAATCCGGTTTTCGGATTTCCAAAATTCTAAAAATTTAAGTTAAGACTAAGTTCACTTTTATTAAATCCGTTTATCCTTTAACGATAAACTTAACTAATTTGCTTTATATTTGAAACCATGCTTACGTATGATCTAATTTGCTTTTTATTTGAAACCATGCTTACGTATGGTCTAATTTGCTTTATATTTGACACCATGCTTACGTATGGTGTAATGACTATTTCGATAAAAAATTTGGTAAATTTGAAAGAATTTTTTCTCTCATTCCCAAGTTTTCAAGAATTAATTGAGTAGTCTCCCTTTGTATGGAGATGATTCTTTGTTTTCATTTAGGTTTACTATGCAGTTGTATAAGTCCCCAGTTGCCAGTTGTATACGTCCCCAGTTGCCAGTTGTATAAGTCCCCAGTTGCCATGTTGTATATAACTAGTTTAGTATGATTTTAATAAAATTAGTTTTTTCAGTACTTAGTATTTGTTTGCTGCCTAACTTATATATGTATTCAATATTTGGCACTCATATGGTATGGCCCTGTCGTCAAATTCTTTAAAACCTTTCCTTTGCAGACACTTACTGAATTAGATAATTACGAATTGCTGATCTTCATCATCTTACATGCATACTCAACTTAAATTATATAAGTGAGTTATAAATGCTAATTTAATGGATATGTCATACCGAGGGTGTTTATTTGAAGTACTTTCTGGTGGTATATCAATATAATAAGAATGAAAGGCTATTCATTTCAAACAAATAATGACATGTACATTCATGATATCTTCAGTGGGTGATTGTTTGTGAATTATCAATTAAAGTATGCATAATTAAAACAAGGTGTTAAAACCCATATGAATGGTACAATACTTGGAATAATAGAATTAATGAGAGGTCTTTAATTAAGCAACACAAAATTATGTAAATTTACTCGGTTTGGAATACTTCATTATCGATTGAGACAGGTGTTCCTGTGAAGAGCCAAATCCAAGTGAACTAATTGCAGAGTACAGCGCTTAGGGATGTTGTTTTATATGTTTTTATAGAAATAACAGAGTAACGTAGATAGAAATAAAAGATGGAAGTTATAAATGGTCGTGCCCAGACTTGTTTTAGGAACATGACTCATTATGGTGAACACTGTGCTTTGTTCTTGAGGGAAAACCCCTTAATTATCGTACACATTAATTAATAGATATTGATGTTACAAAGTAACCTGGTCGGTCCGTTTGAACTTCAAACAGTTTTTCCAAGTAAAATTTGGTATAATACCTCATCCTCGTAGCTACCTCAACATAAAGTTCTAAACAGAAATTTTCTATAATTAAGTCCCACCAAATATTTCGAAAGTATATTGACAGTTACAGCACACGGGTACAAAAATATCTGGTTTTTTTTCCACATAATCTGCATATTTTAACATTGGAGTCTGGTACGGTTGAAATCAATTTAGCAATACTTGGTATCGATTTTTTGTGTATTATGTCTATATTTAAATCACCTAGAGGTCACCGGAGGGCATGTGTAGTAAATACATTCATGTTTCAACTTGTCTGATCATTGGGGTTAATCTCTTTTTGATTACTTCACGTATCGAATACCCACTTCACTGGCACGCGTATGAATAATTAAACGCGGGGCCTCTTTAGAAAACCAATATAAAATTTAAGGGTTGCCTAATAGACCGTAATAAAAAATCCTTCTTATAAAATCATACAATTTGTCGTTTTACACGAAGATTGAACAGCTGTTTTTTTTCATAGGTGTATTGACCTTCAACCCATTATTGGGGGGAGGGACTTTTATAACCTTAGAAAGACAGTATGAGTTTTTAAATTCATGATTGATTTTTATGGTATGGTAATATATTCAGTGTGTAATTATTGGTAATTAAAACACGGTCAACAAAATAGTGATTAAGACGTTGAATAAATACGAAAATTAGAGGAAGGAATCAAGAAACGTCCTTATAGATAGAAAGTTCACGAAACAATATAACAAAAACAAAACGAATAATTAGTGCAAGTTCAAGAAAAAATATAACAAAAACAAAAACAAAACGAATAATTAGTGAATGAAACATTAGTAGTATAGGGGCACAGCTCAATTTAATTCCATTGTTCGTACCTAGAATCTAGGTTCACAACTTCCGGTGACGTCATTTCCGGTCACCTCGGTGATGCAACTTCCGGGACGTCATTTCCAGTGATGCAACTTCCGGTGACGTCACTGCTCCACACTGCTCCACCTCAAATAATAACTGAGCTGTCCCCATATACAGTCGGGAAGCCACGTACAGATTCCGCACCTCCAACAATGCAAAGTCAAATCCCGAAATCAAGGGACGTAACTCTATTTTTTTTAAGACATGACGCTTTACAAGTGAGCCGCCATGCATTGTTTACGTCGACACCCCATGTGTTTTTCCTGAATATCTTCATAAATAAAACTGAAAGAAGTATTCATTTTTATTGAATCCATTTTTTAAATAAAATTGTAATGTGACTGACGCGTGAATACGTGTATTTATGATATCGTTTGCTTGAAATCAACGTTGGAACTCGGGATACCGCTGCTGATGAAATGTTGTAAAAAAAAATGGCGCTAAAAATAGACTCTTTAACTAAGTGGAACAATTGCATCCCATTGGCTGTTTATTAATAAATTTGGTAAAAATAGCTAGAATCACGTATTAGAGTATGGATTATTTGCATATTTCCCCATCATTCGTCACTAGAATTCCATATTTGGATGTAAACAAGAAGCACTATATTTCGAGATTCTAACCAAATATTTCTGTTTTTTTTTCATAGATTGATCGATCTATTAGGATGAAAATGTTACTGTTTCTGTTTAAACACGAAAGAACCACTTGACCAATCATAGTCACACATATTTAGAGTCATTTTATTCCATTTTTAACAACAAATCTTTCATTTTCGTTGACTCGTTCCATGGCATTTATTGACATGTCAAAATATTGACATAATTAATAAATACATTTTAGAAATAAAAAGGTCTGCATTATAATGTATGATCTTGCCATGCAGAGAATGGTGAAAGATTATGTTAAATTCACTCTAGATTAACATGGCATAGCATAAGGCTACATATTTAGTTCATGTGAAGCATTTACACCATTTTTTTTCATTTTCAGTCTGTTTTCCTGAAATACTTATTGATGTGTGTACATGCTACTTTTCGGTGCCAATGGTATTGACAACCTACAGTTTTAGTTAGTGTTAGATCATTGTAGGTAGATATATATATATACACACTGGACATGGGATGTTTATTTTTTTTAACAAGAGTCTGAAGATACCAAAGGGGCAAAGTTACAGATTCTATTAAATAAAATGGGTGTTTATTTTCTGTTAGTTTCAGATTCTATGAGTATAAATGCAAAGTTTCCTGTGATGTTTATTGGTTGAATATTTGAATAAATAAAAATAAGAATATATGATAAGTCTTATATATATATATTCATACAGGTTTGAAAATCAATATATATATAATTGATATAATATATCCTCTAAAATATCCATGAAGTAAAAAAAATGGACCAGCATTCCAATTATTTTTAAAGTACATCATCAAACAAATGCCATGAGTTTTCAAGACACCTTGTGTCATAAATTATAATAAAGTCATTCAGAAAAGAACTTTTTGATTGTGTAATTTGTGAAACTTCATCTGAAAGTCAAAAGGTTTATTTCAATTTCAATTGAAAACCAGGACTTGTCTTAAACATTTCAAGAATGAATTAAATTTCTGTAAAGAATTTGGCTCAGAAGATAAATTATATTGTGGTACATATTGTTATAACAGTTGTAACACATTTTCTAGGTCAGAAAGTGGAGCTGAAACAAGATCTCAAACTTTTCAATTTCTTATAGATATATTGAACCAGAACCAAGTTGTTGAACAAGTTTCTACAGACATTTAGACCTGTATACACTCCAACATGTTTTGAATTTGTTATTCATGCTTTTTTTTTTTTTAGATGAAAAGGTACTTATGTTGCCTGTTGTTTATGAGAAATATAATTATCTTTTATCTATGAATATTAATGCTGAAATTTATAAATTTTCTTTTACAGAAAAGAATTTTTCAAAATGTGCCCATTTATTAACGTTTTTCCAGTCATTGGAACAAATAAAATAAATTTTTTAACTTCAATTTTAAACAATATTAACCAATACTTGGTTATTTTGCCAACAGAAAACATATTCATTCTATTCTAGTCATTTAATTTACTTAGTGAAATTTGGAATTCTGGTTTGTCCTTTCATGTGAATGCAAGTATTCTGTATGTGTCTTAAAATTATGTGAATGGTAGTCATTCAATATGCTCTTTTATGTGAATGCTAGTTATTCTGTATGTGTCTTTTATGTGAATGCTAGTCATTTTGTGTCTGTCTTTTATGTGAATGCTATAGTCATTCTGTTTGTGAATGTCCTGGAGAAAGAATTATTGCAAACTAAGTACCCATATTTGTAAATGCTGGTCATTTTGTGAATGTCCTGGAGAAAGAATTATTGCAACCTAAGGACTTATATTTGTAAATGCTGGTCGTTTTGTGAATGTCAAGGGGAAAGAATTGTTACAACTTGACCACCCATATATGTTATAAAAGCTAGTTTGTAGTTGTGTCAAACACATGAATATTTCAAATACATTGATATTTACATTGTGAGATAAACATGAAACTTAGTAGCTTTCATTCAGATAATAAAATTTCCTAATTTCAAGAAAAATATTTGCTTACACTGATTTTTTTTAATTTGCCTTGATATAATAGGAAGGATTAAGATATCTGAATACATTTTTTTATGCCCCTTTTTGTCTCAAGGTTTCACTTTTTTTTTAAATTAAAAAAAAATTATTAATTTTTTTACATGTTTTTTTTTTTTTTTTTATAATATTTTCATATTTTTTCAATTCGCTTAATTTTTGTTTACATGCTTTTATTTTTTCCACACATTTATTTATTTCTATTTATCTTGTACCTGTTGTATTGAAATTAAATTAAATTGGAATTATTAATTGTTGTACATTCCCTGTGCAAGTCTAGTATCATAGATGATTTTTTTTTAAATTTAAAGTGATAATAAATAGTAATTCCCCAGTCTAAATTACAAAATGCACAATGTCTAAAACAATATTGCAATACAAATAATTCAATTAAACTGAAAAATACGGTATTAATACAAGAAAATTAAAAAAAGACATAGACACCCCTTTCCCAAATGAAATATACTCTTTCGGATGTACGCTTAGGTGTCGTTTATTGTTGATGTTAAGAAACACCACCGATGTGTTCCGAAAGACAATGAATTTCGATGTTTGGCAAATGGTCGATCCGATCAAGGTGGGTGTAGGGCCAAGTGGAACAATTGCATCCCACAAGACATTGACACTAGTTGTCGGTATGACAATGATCCTAGATGATTTCCTCAGGCAATGTATGTTACAGAAAGCCATCATATTGTTTTAATTAAATTTTCTCTTTTAAATAGAACCACATTGACATTTGTTTTGAAATTGAGTCCACTTCAAGTAGCAAAATTCGATGTTTGTACACAATATAAATAAAAACTGAAGTGATACAATAAATTTCTATTTATCCATAGACATCTTCCGTATATTTTAATTGATTTCAAGCATAAATATTTATTGTAAACCGACGTATTTTAAGCGAAGGGTTGAACGTCATTTTTCATCAAAAATGAAGCGAAAGTCACGTGACTGGGACTTGACTTTGGAGCTCTCCTGTCACGCTGGCTGTCCTACTGTATACTACTAATGTTTCATTCACTAATTATTCGTTTTGTTTTTGTTTTTGTTATATTTTTTCTTGAACTTGCACTAATTATTCGTTTTGTTTTTGTTTTTGTTATATTTTTTCGTGAACTTTCTATCTATAAGGACGTTTCTTGATTCCTTCCTCTAATTCTCGTATTTATTCAACGTCTTAATCACTATTTTGTTGACTGTGTTTTAATTACCAATAATTACACACTGAATATATTACCATACCATAAAAATCAATCATGAACTTAAAAACTCATACTGTCTTTCTAAAGTTATAAAAGTCCCTCCCCCCAATAATGGGTTGAAGGTCAATGAAAAAAAAACAGCTGTTCATTCTTCGTGTAAAACGACAAATTGTATGATTTTATAAGAAGGATTTTTCATTACGGTCTATTAGGCAACCCTTAAATTTTATATTGGTTTTCTAAAGAGGCCCCGCGTTTAACTATTCATACGCGTGCCAGTGAAGTGGGTATTCGATACGTGAAGTAATCAAAAAGAGATTAACCCCAATGATCAGACAAGTTGAAACATGAATGTATTTACTACACATGCCCTCCGGTGACCTCTAGGTGATTTAAATATAGACATAATACACAAAAAATCGATACCAAGTATTGCTAAATTGATTTCAACCGTACCAGACTCCAATGTTAAAATATGCAGATTATGTGGAAAAAAACCCAGATATTTTTGTACCCGTGTGCTGTAACTGTCAATATACTTTCGAAATATTTGGTGGGACTTAATTATAGAAAATTTCTGTTTAGAACTTTATGTTGAGGTAGCTACGAGGATGAGGTATTATACCAAATTTTACTTGGAAAAACTGTTTGAAGTTCAAACGGACCGGCCAGGTTACTTTGTAGCATCAATATCTATTAATTAATGTGTACGATAATTAAGGGGTTTTCCCTCAAGAACAAAGCACAGTGTTCACCATAATGAGTCATGTTCCTAAAACAAGTCTGGGCACGACCATTTATAACTTCCATCTTTTATTTCTATCTACGTTACTCTGTTATTTCTATAAAAACATATAAAACAACATCCCAAAGCGCTGTACTCTGCAATTAGTTCACTTAGATTTGGCTCTTCACAGGAACACATGTCTCAATCGATAATGAAGTATTCCAAACCGAGTAAATTTACATAATTTTGTGTTGCTTAATTAAAGACCTCTCATTATTATTATATTATTCAAAGTATTGTACCATTCATATGGGTTTTAACACCTTGTTTTAATTATGCATACTTTAATTGATAATTCACAAACAATCACCCACTGAAGTTATCATGAATGTACATGTCATTATTTGTTTGAAATGAATAGCCTTTCATTCTTATTATATTGATATACCACCAGAAAGTACTTCAAATAAACACCCTCGGTATGACATATCCATTAAATTAGCATTTATAACTCACTTATATAATTTAAGTTGAGTATGCATGCAAGATGATGAAGATCAGCAATTCGTAATTATCTAATTCAGTAAGTGTCTGCAAAGGAAAGGTTTTAAAGAATTTGACGACAGGGCCATACCATATGAGTGCCAAATATTGAATACATATATAAGTTAGGCAGCAAACAAATACTAAGTACTGAAAAAACTAATTTTATTAAAATCATACTAAACTAGTTATATACAACTGGCAACTGGGGACTTATACAACTGCATAGTAAACCTAAATGAAAACAAAGAATCATCTCCATACAAAGGGAGACTACTCAATTAATTCTTGAAAACTTGGAATGAGAGAAAAAATTCTTTCAAATTTACCAAATTTTTTATCGAAATAGCCATTACACCATACGTAAGCATGGTGTCAAATATAAAGCAAATTAGACCATACGTAAGCATGGTTTCAAATATAAAGCAAATTAGACCATACGTAAGCATGGTTTCAAACATAAAGTAAATTAGACCATACGTAAGCATGGTATCAAAAATAAACCATACGTAAGCATGGTGTTAAATGACAGACAAATTCAACCATACGTCAGCATGGTGTCAAATGAAATATAAGGCACAAGTAACCATACGTCAGCATGGTGGCAAATGAAAGCCAAATTCAACACGTAAGAAGAGAGACAAATTAAACCATACGTCAACATGGTGTCAAAAAGAGGCAAATGAAACCATACGTCAGCATGGTGTCAAAAAGGGGCAAATTAAACCATACGTCAGCATGGTGTCAAAAAGAGGCAAATTAAACCATACGTCAGCATGGTGTCAAAAAGGGGCAAATTAAACCATACGTCAGCATGGTGTCAAAAAGAGGCAAATGAAACCATACGTCAGCATGGTGTCAAAAAGAGGCAAATTAAACCATACGTCAGCATGGTGTCAAAAAGGGGCAAATTAAACCATACGTCAGCATGGTGTCAAAAAGAGGCAAATGAAACCATACGTCAGCATGGTGTCAAAAAGAGGCAAATTAAACCATACGTCAGCATGGTGTCAAAAAGAGGCAAATTAAACCATACGTCAGCATGGTGTCAAAAAGGGGCAAATTAAACCATACGTCAGCATGGTGTCAAAAAGAGGCAAATGAAACCATACGTCAGCATGGTGTCAAAAAGAGGCAAATTAAACCATACGTCAGCATGGTGTCAAAAAGGGGCAAATTAAACCATACGTCAGCATGGTGTCAAAAAGAGGCAAATGAAACCATACGTCAGCATGGTGTCAAAAAGAGGCAAATTAAACCATACGTCAGCATGGTGTCAAAAAGGGGCAAATTAAACCATACGTCAGCATGGTGTCAAAAAGAGGCAAATGAAACCATACGTCAGCATGGTGTCAAAAAAGGCAAATTAAACCATACGTAAGTGTGGTGTCAAATAAGAGATATTTTGAACTAAGCAAACCATACGTCAGCATGGTGTCAATTGAAGGCTAAATAAACCATGCGTAAGCATGGTGTCAAAACTTGAAAATTAAACCATATGTTAGCACGGCATAAAAATAAAATAAACTATACACCAACAGAAAATCTCAATAATAAAAATTAAACCATGCGTCAGCATGGTGTCAAGTGAAAGGCTAATTAAACCATACGTGAGCATGGTGTCAAATGAAAGGCTAATTAAACCATACGTCGGCATGATGGGAAATGAAAGGCTAACTTAACCATACGTAAGCACGGTATCAAAATGGAAATAAAACTATGCGTAAGCATAGTATCAAATGGCATGTATCAAAAGACAAAACATGTAATAAGTCAATATAGTTACTACAAAATATATAAATTCATAACTAAGAATAAAGTAAACCTACATATCTACTATATGTCACTGTATATACAACTATTAAAACTAACTGTTGAAACAAGCAACACTAAGTCCCCATATGACACTGACAACAAGGAGAGTGGTGGGGAGGTGGTGGCAAGTTTGAATCAACAAAATTACAACAAGTTTGCAGCGTATGCAACAAAGAATCTGACTGATGACGTAGCACACAAACCGAAATGTAATACACAGTATTACATCACAGCCATCTGGTAACTGTAGCCTGGGAAAAGGCTGAAGCCAGTAACTAGTATGATAGATAAGATTCGTGATAAACTCCAATTATTTAATAATTGTAATTTTATAACTCACTTATATAATTTAAGTTGAGTATGCATGTAAGATGATGAAGGTCAGCAATTCGTAATTATTTAATTCAGTAAGTGTCTGCAAAGGAAAGGTTTTAAAGAATTTGACGACAGGGCCATACCATATGAGTGCCAAATATTGAATACATATATAAGTTAGGCAGCAAACAAATACTAAGTACTGAAAAAACTAATTTTATTAAAATCATACTAAACTAGTTATATACAACATGGCAACTGGGGACTTATACAACTGGCAACTGGGGACAACAAAGAATCATCTCCATACAAAGGGAGACTACTCAATTAATTCTTGAAAACTTGGAATGAGAGAAAAAATTCTTTCAAATTTACCAATTTTTTTATCGAAATAGCCAAATACAGATGCTTGCAGCTGTAGCCCCAAGTTGAAAGTTAAGGAGAAGGAGGAAAATATATACACTATAGTAATACCACAACTCCAAGTTGTCAGTACAAATTAAACAAGGCAACAATGAAGTTATTTTGCAAATGTGGCAACAAGTTGAGCCTGAGCTTGTCGTAAGACTTCTGGGGAAGTATGAATATACCTCGTATAGCAATCGGAGGACCATCGTCCTAAGGTTTGAATGAGATGATCTTCAAGGCTTGCCTTATGGGCTGAAGTAGCTGCACCACTACGAAAAGAGTGACCATTATACTTTTCACTAGACAATCCTAGTTTATCTAAGATATGCTTAACATGAGAAATGAAAAATTTTCTAGACAAGGGTAAGCCCTCATCTGTCACAAAAAAGACTCTGTAGCAATGCACATGCTATTTCTAAATTTAATATAATTTTGTACTGAGGTAACAGGACAGATATCTGAACAATTTCTAAAAAGCGGAATTGTTATGCCATATCTGAAAGGATCAGTCTTTGATTTCTTAAGCAAAAGAAAAATACATTCATTTGTAACTTGAACATCATTATAACACAAATTGGTGTCAGAATCAAATTGATCTAACACAGTAAATTCTCCACATCTAAGAAAACCAAAAAATGCAACAACACAAGCAGCTTCTAATAATGAATCAATAAATAAGTTGAAAACTCCTTTGCGGAGCAAGGTACACATGCTATGCAAGATATCAAACGTTATAGGTAATTGTACTCTTTTAGGAAAATTAGAATGTTTTTTCTTGAGACCCATCAATACAATTCTAAGATTAGGTAAGGGTTTGCCAAAAAAGTTTCCTAAAAGGTTGAAACCCCCTTTTTGTAAGTAGAAAAAACGTATGCTACATAAATATGATTTGATGGTGGAATATCTCAGATGCTTTTGAGTTTCACAAAAGGCTATAAACCGCATTAATAAATATTCTGAAACAGGCGGTAGCTGCTCTTGAGACCAGTTTTGTCCTTGCAGTTGAAGGAACTTCACATACAGTTAAAATCCAACACTGTATAAGGCTTTTGTTGAATCCGCAACGGCATAACTTTTTAAATTGTCTATGGCGGTGTCCAGATTATCTCCTCTAGTCTGGGACATGGTGTAGCTGTTGCTTCTGAACCTGGGGCTAACTGTCGAAATTTCTCTATCTGAAAGCGAGAGAGAGAGTCAGCTAAACAATTGAGTTTGCACGGCAAATGTTCATTATAAATGGCAAAATTATAAGTTGCTGTACACATTACAAGTCGTCTTATTAACTTCATGATAATGGGCTCTTTAGATCGGCCTTTTGTTAAAATTTGAACAGCTGCTAGATTATCGCAGTGGAATAAAATTCTTTTCCCAGACCAGTCTTTTCCCCACAACACAGCTGCCACCACAACTCCAAAAAGGCCATTGACAAAGTTTTATCAGAAATGTCGGGCAATTCTTTCGGCCAAGTGTCATAAAACCACTTTCCTTGATAGAAGCCACCAAGGCTTTTAGTAGAAGAGGCATCTGTATATAAATGCATTTCAGCAGCTGACGTTAACTGAGGTTCATAAAAGAAGTTTATTCCATTCCATGTCGATAGCAATTCCAACCACATTTTAAGATCTGACTTGCACTCCTTATCTAAATGAACATAATGAAAGCTATCTCTTACAGATGCCATAAGTTTATACAGATATGTTACAAAAGCACGGCCAGGAAGAATAACACGTGTGGCAAAATTTAAATGTCCAAGTAATTGTTCAAGTGCCTTTCTTGTGCATGATTTTTTTATGAATAATTGTAGAAATATAGTCAGTTATTCGTTTCACTTTGTCTATAGGAAGCCATGCTTGCATGTTAATAGTATCTAAAAGATATTCTAGTTCACATACTGGTCCAATTGTCCTTTTTGGAGATAAAGGGATACTTAATTTGTTAAATATCAAATTCAGTCATGCCATAGTTCGCTCTCCACATTCATCAGGTTTATTGATAGTTAAAAAATCATCAAGCAGGTGAAAAATGACTGAAATGTTGTAATTACTTTGTGCAATCCAACAAATGCTGGTGGGCAATGAATCAAATAAGCGTGGGCTTGATCTAC
This sequence comes from Bathymodiolus brooksi, assembly GCA_963680875.1. Classification (NCBI taxonomy): domain Eukaryota; kingdom Metazoa; phylum Mollusca; class Bivalvia; order Mytilida; family Modiolidae; genus Bathymodiolus; species Bathymodiolus brooksi. Next base: position 174,488,965 of record OY804575.1, read on the forward strand.
ATCCGAACGGCAAGCGAACAAAGTGGTAATACTTATCATTCCACTTGACACAAAAAAGGTGCCACTGCACTTTCAAAATAGGAAGCTGTTTAAAAGCATCCGAGATATCCACAAGCTCCCCCTACCAAATTCCTGAATTACTTTTATAGCATCGTCAATTTTAATATAAGTTAACGAACATAACTCTTTATCAATAAGATCATTAACACTCTGATGCTCATCATTATTATGTGGAGAAGATAAATCAAGTATTAACCTTTGCTTTTTAGAGCATTTATGTGTAGCAATACCTAAAGGGCCTCTAATAAAACCTTTGTCAATTTCTTCTTGCAATAATCTAGTGACAATACCTGAATTATTTCTAGCTGACAACGCATTTCTACATTCATAAGTAGGTATATCAGTAATAGATACTAGCATGTCAAAACCAAAACGAAGGCTATTTAAAAAGTAATTTACAAAAAACCTATCAGGATAATTTTTTATACCCCCGCTCCCCGGAGGGGGAGATACTGTTTTACCTCTGTCCGTCTGTCCGTTCTTCCATCCTTCCGTCTGTCCTTCCGTCCTGCCGTCCTTCCAAGATATTTTTCGTCGCATTTTTCTCAGCAACTATCAATGGCAGAAATCTGATATTTGGTCACAAGCTTCATATAGGTATGCCATATTGTGGGTAGCGTTTTTGGACCCGTCAGATTCCTACTTCCTGTTTGCCGACTTGGTTGGTTTTTATACACATTGAACATATATCCACATTTTTCGTCACATTTTTCTTAGCAACTATTGATGGCAGAGATCTGGTATTTGGTCACAAGCTTCATATAGGTACCCCATATCGTGGGAAGCGTTGTTTGACCCGTCAGATTCCTACTTCCTGTTTTTCGAAGAGCGGGGGTATCATAAGTGAGCATTAGCTCACAGTTCATCTTGTTAGTTCAAATTCTAACTGATCTATGTTAATTTGTGTTGACGGCTCGACATTGTAACTAGGTTCATGTTCTACTAGTCATTTAGTTCTAGCATTAGGTTGTTTGCTTCCATCTTTACTGCCATTTGATTCTGCTTGTTTATTGTTTTGCACGTGCCTGGTTCCAGAACACTGAAATTTTCCACGGCCACGAAGTTTACACAACTTACAAATGTGACTCTATCTGCAGTACGGTTTACTGCATCCCTTGGGCTGGTTAAAATTGTTACAGATGTGCACCCGTCATAAAAAATGGCATCTCGCCCATATCGGTCTAGCTGTTGAGTAGAAGATGGACCCCTGGAATATTGAGACTGGTTACTTCTAGAATTAATGTTTGGGCGCATGGACGCACTATGCAGTGTTGAAGAAGACAAATTGCACATATTCACCCTAGAACCTGCACATACCAACTGCCGCAACTCCGGATCTCCGAGAGACCAGGCGAGTTTGATGTTGTGCTCCTGCAACATAATAGAACATTTCGAGCTAAACATTTTATGGTATTCAGAGAATTTCTGTGGCCAAACTCTTGCGGTTTCTACTATATGGGCTAAATAAGCATCTAGCTCTTCAGCTCTGTTTGGGAAAGCCGAACACATGATTTTTTTATATCGACCAAAGGCAGTAATAAATTCATCTAATGTTAGACTTCGCTTTAGACGATCGTCGTTGTCTTTGTTCTTTTGCTTGGACGGAGTTTCATAGTTAGGCAGAAGCAAAATGTTAAGATTGATATCTTTACCTGCAATAATTTTAGAGCGTATCTCAGGGGAGACCATATCTACTCCAGAAAAAACTGCAGCTGGATAACCGAATGTAGTTGGCTGCTGATTTGAAGTTGAAAACAAAGGAACTGAGGGACGGAAAGCACTGCTTCCAAATTCTCCCAACATCGGTGACCTCTGTTGATAATGTAGCGGAAACGACGTTGTCTGTTGTTGGCAAGCGTTCATTGCTGTGTGTAAGTTAAATTTGTCAGTTTGACCTGATAAGCCTGCGAGAGCCTGTTGACATAAGGCTACAGTGTTCGATAAAAGTGAGCACTCAATGTTGTTGTTTTGATTCGAGCTGGGCGGAAATGCGCTATGTACATGCGCAGACAAACTAGGCGTTGTCCCATGTAGATTCATCCGCGCACTTGTAATGTCGGTATCCATATTAATATTGGTAGGCGATGAATTACCTGGCGGTTGTAAATTGTCACGGATTGTTTCTGTATCGCCTATATTAACTAAACCACTGGAATTCGCCGAAGCATCGTTACTTTGAGCTGCATCAACTTGTTCAGCACTGGACCCAACATTATCGGAACTATTTTTCTTATTGTCCAAATAAATCCTACGTAATTATTTATTTTGATTCCAAGTTTCTCCAATTCGACCTTCAATTCTGCGGACGTCCAGTTTGCAGGATTAGATGAGTCCAAATGATTTCTGATCGACGCACGGCGTCTGAAAGCGAGACGAACGTTCACTCCATGAATTGACTGACTGCAAATGTCACAATTATTTCGGTATATGTTCAGTAACTATCACATTCAAGGAAAGAATAATCGTTAAATAAAGGATGATAATAAAAATCCATAAAATATTTGCGCAAGTCAAAGTTTCAAAGTTTGCAGCGTATGCAACAAAGAATCTGACTGATGACGTAGCACACAAACCGAAATGTAATACACAGTATTACATCACAGCCATCTGGTAACTGTAGCCTGGGAAAAGGCTGAAGCCAGTAACTAGTATGATAGATAAGATTCGTGGTAAACTCCAATTATTTAATAATTGTAATTTTATAATAAGTTATTAAGCCAATACAATTGAACGCAGCCTATCATTTACCGTATCGGGTACTTGACTTGGTAGCAACAAGTTTTAATGTTTATTAGATCCGTTTGTAATTATTCGATTCTATTATAGCAGTTATTTATTCTTTCATAACGCTTGTTAAATTGTATGTGTTCATTGACATGCTGCTATTGTGTTTATTTTCAAAATTATTCATGTAACATTTAAAGTGAAGTTTGACTTCTTTAAAGACAAAATGTTTTCTACAATTTCTTGGTTTTTTGGGAAAAAGACGGCTAATCTATATAATTCGTGATTTTATATCAAATGTGGCAATTAGAAAAAAAATGAAAATGAAAATACCACCAATTTCCTCTCTCTCACACACCACCACCACTGACACCACCACCAACACCACCACTGACACCACCACCACCACCACCACCACCACCACCACTGACACCACCACTGACACCACCACCAACACCACCACTGACACCACCACCACCACCACCACCACCAACACCACCACTGACACCACCACCACCACCACCAACACCAACACGAAAAACGTAAGCAAAAAAAAAACGTTAACAAAACGAACAAATAGACATTAAAAAGTTAAATGAACACAAAACATGTGATCAAAACTGAAATCACAACGTGACAACGTGATTAAAACGTGAAACACGCGCAAACAATACGACAAAAACTCGTACAAACGTGAAACACGATGAAAAGGTGTAATTAGTCACGGCTGACTGCACAATTGAGGAGCCAAAAATGGTTTAACATAGGGGGTAATAGGTCTATACGGACCCGATACACTACTATCATACGATCACGACGGCTCCTTCCGCAAACAGTATAAAAAGAACGGAAATTGTGATTTTAGGGTGTTTCTGTGTCTTGATTGACAATCAAGCATTTATTTGTTTGCTATGACAGCCTTAGTTTCCGTTGTGAAAATTACAATACATTTTATGAATGGGGGGTAAAAACCAAGCTTAATACGTGACATGGACTCGATATTTACCAAACACTCGTTCAATCCATACAATTAAAAACTTTTTTAAAAATGTATTTAACACAAACAACTATCGCTAGATTTATCTGTTATGTTCTATATCACATGTTCACCTGAACATAAAACATTTCTTTTCTTTACTGGGTTAAATAACAAAGACAAATATACTTTTAGGATGGCGAGCTTACAAAAACAATCGAGTCAAAAGGTGAAAGGATATTATAATCCCAGATTGTTTGATACGGAGAGTTTAGCGGTTAAGCTGTCCTGTACGTAACCGTCCTTGGCGTTTTTCGAACGCCAAAGACTATGAGCTTTAAACAATCTATCATAAACATTGTTATTTGCAGCTTGTGTAGCTCCTCCATTTCTTAAGCTATGCAACCCAAACATACGTTTATCACAGCCAATAGAAACCAAAGCTTTCAAGAGAAGTTCTCTTGCCCGAGTATAAGATAATGGTTTGTTTATTCCACTAATTGTGTTTTTATTTAAGTTTTTATTAAATTGTAGAGAACGGAAAATGTATTCATCGCTGTCAGCTCTCAATTCGGCAATCTTACGATAATGTGCTAATAACTAGACTGGACAAGTATCAGTATTTGTTTTTGCGATAATACAGTCTTGCTGCTTTCTATGCAGATTTTAACATGAGTGTCATAGAAGGACAAATTATTCATTTTTATATTTGAAATTTCTTTATTTCTAAAAAATCCCGCATATGCGAGTACGAACATACAAAGAGATCTCAAGTTAAACAAGTCGAGTCTTCCTTTATAAAATTTAAATAATTTAAGATGACATCAGCTGTAATCGGTTCTTTCTTTTTAATAGGTTTCGACAAAATTCTTTTTCCTCCTTCCAAAACTAAATTCACTAACCTATTAACACATGGATCTTCAAATAAAAATATGTTATGATACCATTTTACTGCATAAAAATAGAATTAAGAACTGCGACAGAAACACCCGTTTGAATCAAACTAGTCAAATACATAGACACTGTAGAAGGTAAGGCAAGCTCTTTTTTTCACTATGTCCACTACTCCAAAGGCTATATCGTGCAATCCAGGGACCCTTGATAAATCATGAATTTCCCTTCACTCAGGCTTTAAAGTCGCCTGTATATAAAAAAAAATATATATAATTTTGCACATAATGAAATAACATGTTGAACGTTATTGATAATTAATCTCGCAGCAACGTCCGCATTTCATCAATATAGCGGCAACGTCCGCATTTCTACAATATAGCGGCAACGTCCGCATTTCTACAATATAGCGGCAACGTGCGCATTTCATCAATATAGCGGCAACGTACGCATTTCTACAATATAGCGGCAACGTCCGCATTTCATCAATATAGCGGCAACGCCCACATTTCTACAATATAGCGGCAACGTCCACATTTCTACAATATAGCGACAACGTCCACATTTCTACAATATAGCGACAACGTCCACATTTCAACAATATAGCGGCAACGTCCGCATTTCATCAATGTAGCGGCAACGTCCACATTTCTACAAAATAGCGGGCAACGTCCGCATTTCTACAATATAGCGGCAACATCCGCATTTCTACAATATAGCGGCAACGTCTGCATTTCTACAATATAGCGGCATCGTCCGCATATCAACAATATAGCGGCAACGTTCGCATTTCAACAATATAGCGGCAACATCCGCATTTCAACAATATAGCGGCAACGTTCGCATTTCTACAATATAGCGGCAACATCCGCATTTCTACAATATAGCGGCAACATCCACATTTCTACAATATAGCGGCAACATCCGCATTTCAACAATATAGCGGCAACGTCCACATTTCTACAATATAGCGGCAACGTCCGCATTTCAACAATATAGCGGCAACATCCACATTTCTACAATATAGCGGCAACATCCGCATTTCTACAATATAGCGGCAACGTCCGCATTTCAACAATATAGCGGCAACATCCGCATTTCTACAATATAGCGGCAACGTCCGCATTTCAACAATATAGCGGCAACGTTCGCATTTCAACAATATAGCGGCAACGTCCGCATTTCAACAATATAGCGGCAACGTCCGCATTTTAACAGTATAGCGGCAACATCCGCATCATTCAATATATGGCATCTAAATGCAGCACTAATATATTTGAAATAAATTTGTTTTCAGAAAATACAGAATTAACAGCTTAACCTCTTACGAAAAATCGAGATGGAGTCTCGTACTCTTTATAATATTTTACAATACTAATAAAATCTGAATTTTCCGGACAAACCAACATAGACCAAAATATAGCCGATTCCACTTGGGTACGACTACATAGCTGAATATGTTTTATCGTATGAGCGATCAAAAATACAGGCGGAACAAGCCAATTGTTATCTACAGACCAATCAAATGTAAACCCATCAATACCACTTGACAATGGATCTAAGAATCGCGAGTTAAATCTATGCAACTTTTTGTTGTTACTGTTAGCAAACCTGTCAATAGTAGATGGTCCCCAAATTTTATTAAAATAATGAAAAATTCTGTGCTACTGACCAACCAAAGTGGAATATTTTACTATATTGATCTGCTATAATGTTTAATTCCCTGGGTATCCGCTGTACTTTTAAGCATACAATTTTGTACGCAAAATGAAAAATGTCAATGGCTAAGGATTGCAAATCGTTTTTCATGCTACCAACTTCAGAAATTCTTTCTACATTTTGATTATCAGTAAAAAGCTTGACAAATTTGGTTTTGAAAAAATCAACACACCCTTTCAAAGTAATCTCCACAGCCTTCAACTCTCTCCATGTTGAACTTTTTATAATTTCATCATTTGTCCACATCTTATGGATGATATCATTTGAAAATTGTACAGTATAGCCAGCTCCGGCATAAGAACTTGCGTCAGTGAAAACGATCCTCTCTGGGATTCTCTGAATCGGTGCTATAACACAATTTGGTAACGACTTTAAAGAAGACAACCAAAAATGTAGCTCTCTTATAGAAAATTCATCTACATGAACAACTGAATCCCACGACGATCGTTCGTTAATGATGAAATGTAAATGTCTAGTCATCAATCTACATATATATTACCAAGTACTGGAGAAAGAGCTATTATTTTGCCTACAACTACTGCCACATTTCTAGCAGTAAGCTGATTAATATTATCAAATACCAATTGTAAATATTTCAAAATATTGTGCATTTTTAAATCTGGCACAGATAAAATTGACCTTTGTCCAGATTCCAGACAAAACCTAACCACTCTAAACTCCTTTGTGGCTTCCAAACACTTTTTTCATAATTCGGAAGAAAACCCGCCGACAACAAATCTGTCAAAACTTTTCCAGACATGTAATTACACGATTCCTCAGAATCAGCAAACCCGAGACCATCATCTAGATATACAACTATTAAAAAACCTTTAGATCTCCAAAATTTTACAAGTGGGCGGACTATTTTGGTAAAAATAAAACACGCAGAACTTAGGCCAAACGGCAAGGAAGTAAAAGTGTAATAGTTAGTTATGTTATTTTCTAGCCATGAAAAACCCAGGTGTTTTTGAGAAGATAAATGCATACCCGTGCCTTAGATTGAATTTATAACAATACTTCTTGTTTGCAGCGTACACTTTCACTTTTTTCACACCTTCATATTTAATTTTTTTTTAATGTTAAATACTTATTCACATGTCTAAGGTCAAGAATCAACCTTTCTTTTCCGATCGAGTTGACCGAAACAGACAATGGATTTACCACTTTTGGCAAGCTATCAATTTTACACACAACCCCTGTAATTAACAAATCAGTTATAGCACGATTTACAAATTTATGATGCTCAAGTGCCGATTTATTATTCTTTAATTTTTACTGAAGGCGGTTCTTCGTCAAATTGTAAAAAATAACCATATTCTAAAATAGGTCAAACTAAATTCCTAAAACTGTCTGCTAACAACAGTTTGTCTTTCCAAAGATTGATGTTTTATTTCAATCTACCCTTGACATTATGAATTATTACTATTTCATTACCATATTCATATGTTTCTAAACAACAATTAGTGTTTATAAAAGGCAACACCTCATTTTGAACTGGTACTCCTTTTTTCTGTTTTTTTTTCTGGACAGTTGAGGGACCAGTGTCCGACAGCACCACTGTAGTAACAGGTGTCCTGGGCACGAAACTTTCTTCCGATTTGTGGCTGATATGTGCTGGATCTGTTTCCAAAGTATCGTCGAGTGGTTTGACTATTGGCAGCTGTGTTGACGTTTTGGCGCACAGGTGGTTGGCTAAATCCACGAAAAAGTTTATCTGCGGCAAACCGTTTTGGTGGTTCCTTTGGAAAAGAGTCCTTTCTTTTTCGAATTGCTCTTGTTTCTGCTTGTCGAAGTCTCCGCTCGACATCAGAATCGTCAGCAAGAGGATTGCCCTCATGCTCACTGACGGTGTCCCATCCATATCGATCTCCGATTTTCACCTTCTTATTGCTTGCAGCAATTTCCTGTTGTGAATTGTCTAGGAGATGCAAGGCGTCAGGTAAATTTCCTGCAGTCACAGCACTTTTGATACGAGACAAGTCCTTTGAAACACTCTCGTTGAAATCATACTGATTTTTATTGCTAATGTACTTGAAGTTAAATTCCTTCTTACTAGTATCCACGGGAGGTGCTGGTATTTTTGCCTCCAATACGTTAAAAATCTCCTTTTTCTGTTGCTGTAGTGTGTTATCTAACTGCTTAGATGGTAACGAAAAAGCATCGGCAGTACTTAAATCCTCTGATGCATTTTTGGAAGACAAATTGCCAGTAACAACACTCCCATTTTCGTGGTCAGACATGGATATGGTAATCGAGTAGACCGGGGAAAAAAATCGTGTATATTTACAGCAAACTTGGTAGATGTTTTCTGTTCAGGTGTAAGCTCTCGATTGACTAAATTCCTGCCATGTACCCGATCGGGTAGACTTTCTACCATGAGAAACACGTGCGTATTCATACGCCTACTGTTAGAATTAGTTAGCCCTGTACCGAAAAGAAATTCATTTAATACATATTGATAGGGTATAAAATGTGCTTAAAATGAACCGGTACCACCCACCCACAATAAAAAAAAACCCAAGGTAAGCAGTATAACTATAAAGTTAAACACGGTTTTTGGACGCGTAATTAATACGAACGACTACATCTGTTTACATGGCCATTGTGCGTCCAGCATAATTAAATACTGGTAACCCAAAAAGAGATCTAATTGTCTGTTGTGTAGATATGAAATTATGTTGCATTTTATTGGCTAATATTGGCATCAGAATAAATACTAGAGCAATAAAGTCTTTATGTGGGCGTAATGGAGAATCCTGAGTTCACGGTTATAACGATATTTTTCGCGTCCTTCTAAAATATTGAAAATAGTCGTGTATTGTCTGGGGAAATCGGTTGATTGATTGTGTGTTGGTGGACGGTCAGCAGCATATATGTCATGCCTATTCAGGACGGAGGAAAATCGGGCCCCATTAAATATTTATACAAAATATATTAAAATGCCTCTACAATCTAAATATATCATATAAACTCGAATCATATTTTGCTTTTTAATAACCCGTTTTATATATTTAACAATTCCTTCTCATATTTAGGAACTATTCGAGTCTATCATTTATGCACACATTCTCTAAAAAAAAAAAAAATATTTTGCATAAATCATTTTAGCATATAGATGATATACGATACACATACTTTCTGAAAATGGATTAATTTTGTTTTTATAACGACGTAAGCGATCAATTTCTTCATATGAAGACAGATAAATAAATAGAAAAAGTCTCCAGTTCTGTCAATCTAATTAAAAGTAAATGTTTACACTGTAGCAATTTCTTTTTTCTTTCTTTGACGATACTCTGAGCATATCGCCAAAGAAAAACAGATACAACAAACAATCTTATTTTAATTAGGTCGCAGTTCTGTAAAAAGTAAGAGCAAAAAGGAAAAGAAATAAAAATAAATATGCCTTGTCATCAACGAATTCTTATCTTCTTGCATAATCATGTTAATCCTGAGATCCACTAGAATCTGTTTCATAATTGACAGAGACCAACTTTATTTTTGGTAACATTGTTCATTGTGTAGATGCACGATTTCTTTCTAGTAAAGTTTAAATAAAGTTTGTTTTTTAACTTGTCTAATTCCGTTTAAACTTGTTGTAAAGAATGAGTTCAATTCGACGTTCTGTTATATTTTGTCGCAAGGTTTATTTTTGTCTTGATGACGAATATTGGGTTAATATATCCTCTGTTAAGGAAAGTCTATCATTTGATTAGTAGCTATAGACAAACACCATTGATAGTTAACATTTAAATCAGGTAAGGTTACGGATTAAAATAAATGTATGAAAAAATATATTATAATTATAAAAAAAACAAAGATAATTTATTTGTTGCATTTTTTTCTAATTTGAATTTGTAACGAATGCAAGAGTTTTTCTCACTCATAATTTTGCATGATAAATTATGAAGAAAACTATTGTTTTAAAGTAGGTATGCATATATATTTATTTTCTTTTTTTAAAGAGACAGAAAAAAATAGGACCAAGAAAAATATTGTATAACAGAGTTAATTATACACTTGTTTTCCTTAAGTATGCACTAAGATTTCTCCATTTTTTTATATACTTTTACAAGGAAATTAATATCTATACTTTCCCCATGTAAGGGTTGTATGGGGACTATTGCCTCCAGAAGATGGAAAATTAATAATCATTTCAATATATATATAAAGAAGTGGTATTTTAGAAGTGTTTAACCTACGTAAACAATCCAATATAGATATAGACTGATTACACTGTATCCTCTCTATCTTATATCACCAAGCTACTGCAACAAAGTTAATTCATAATTGAAACAGGAATAACGTTTAGCTTTATAACCAAAGAAATAGAAGAACAAACAAAAAAACCATACTATCATCTCCCCTAGTCTTCTGTCTAATATATTTTATGTAGACACATGGGTATATCAACGCAGTTTCACAGATCCACACATATATAAGTCATATTAAACAGGAAAGGTAATGTAATTTTGTTTTGTTTTCTCAGTTTGTTACAGAATAAAAACATTAATATATTTGACTAGAGAGTCTGAAACGTTGTTACTGTTTATAGTAACTCAAAACTAATAGGTCCAACAAGAACACCTTCATAACTAATAGGTCCAACAAGAACACCTTCATTTCAAGTTGTTAAATCTGAGCTCTTTGCAAATTTGGGATGAAATGTGGAAAAAAGTAGAAACATTTGTAGTCACAATTAGAAAACCGTGATATAAATAGAAAAATAATAGTTTCCGGTAACAAAATAGTCAGATAGACGCGTTCGTTTGTTCAACCATTTTAACTCGGAAAACCGTGGTGTAAATGATTTGTTACATGAATCCATGCAATATCACATCTAGGTCGTTGATTATTTTGTTACATGAATCCATGCAATATCACATCTAGGTCGTTGATTATTTTGTTACATGGAATCCATGCAATATCACATCTAGGCCGTTGATTATTTTGTTACATGAATCCATGCAATATCACATCTAGGCCGTTGATTATTTTGTTACATGAATCCATGCAATATCACATCTAGGCCGTTGATTATTTTGTTACATGAATCCATGCAATATCACATCTAGGTCGTTGATTATTTTGTTACATGAATCCATGCAATATCACATCTAGGCCGTTGATTATTTTGTTACATGAATCCATGCAATATCACATCTAGGTCGTTGATTATTTTGTTACATGAATCCATGCAATATCACATCTAGGTCGTTGATTATTTTGTTACATGAATCCATGCAATATCACATCTAGGCCGTTGATTATTTTGTTACATGAATCCATGCAATATCACATCTAGGTCGTTGATTATTTTGTTACATGAATCCATGCAATATCACATCTAGGCCGTTGATTATTTTGTTACATAAATCCATGCAATATCACATCTAGGTCGTTGATTATTTTGTTACATGGAATCCATGCAATATCACATCTAGGCCGTTGATTATTTTGTTACATGGAATCCATGCAATATCACATCTAGGCCGTTGATTATTTTGTTACATGAATCCATGCAATATCACATCTAGGTCGTTGATTATTTTGTTACATGGAATCCATGCAATATCACATCTAGGCCGTTGATTATTTTGTTACATGGAATCCATGCAATATCACATCTAGGCCGTTGATTATTTTGTTACATGAATCCATGCAATATCACATCTAGGTCGTTGATTATTTTGTTACATGGAATCCATGCAATATCACATCTAGGCCGTTGATTATTTTGTTACATGGAATCCATGCAATATCACATCTAGGCCGTTGATTATTTTGTTACATGAATCCATGCAATATCACATCTAGGTCGTTGATTATTTTGTTACATGGAATCCATGCAATATCACATCTAGGCCGTTGATTATTTTGTTACATGGAATCCATGCAATATCACATCTAGGCCGTTGATTATTTTGTTACATGAATCCATGCAATATCACATCTAGGTCGTTGATTATTTTGTTACATGGAATCCATGCAATATCACATCTAGGCCGTTGATTATTTTGTTACATGGAATCCATGCAATATCACATCTAGGCCGTTGATTATTTTGTTACATGAATCCATGCAATATCACATCTAGGTCGTTGATTATTTTGTTACATGGAATCCATGCAATATCACATCTAGGCCGTTGATTATTTTGTTACATGGAATCCATGCAATATCACATCTAGGCCGTTGATTATTTTGTTACATGAATCCATGCAATATCACATCTAGGTCGTTGATTATTTTGTTACATGAATCCATGCAATATCACATCTAGGCCGTTGATTATTTTGTTACATGAATCCATGCAATATCACATCTAGGCCGTTGATTATTTTGTTACATGAATCCATGCAATATCACATCTAGGTCGTTGATTATTTTGTTACATGAATCCATGCAATATCACATCTAGGTCGTTGATTATTTTGTTACATGAATCCATGCAATATCACATCTAGGTCGTTGATTATTTTGTTACATGAATCCATGCAATATCACATCTAGGTCGTTGATTATTTTGTTACATGAATCCATGCAATATCACATCTAGGTCGTTGATTATTTTGTTACATAAATCCATGCAATATCACATCTAGGCCGTTGATTATTTTGTTACATGAATCCATGCAATATCACATCTAGGCCGTTGATTATTTTGTTACATGAATCCATGCAATATCACATCTAGGTCGTTGATTATTTTGTTACATGAATCCATGCAATATCACATCTAGGCCGTTGATTATTTTGTTACATGAATCCATGCAATATCACATCTAGGCCGTTGATTATTTTGTTACATGAATCCATGCAATATCACATCTAGGCCGTTGATTATTTTGCTACATGAATCCATGCAATATCACATCTAGGCCGTTGATTATTTTGTTACATGAATCCATGCAATATCACATCTAGGTCGTTGATTATTTTGTTACATGAATCCATGCAATATCACATCTAGGTCGTTGATTATTTTGTTACATGAATCCATGCAATATCACATCTAGGTCGTTGATTATTTTGTTACATGAATCCATGCAATATCACATCTAGGTCGTTGATTATTTTGTTACATGAATCCATGCAATATCACATCTAGGCCGTTGATTATTTTGTGACATGAATCCATGCAATATCACATCTAGACCGTTGATTATTTTGTTACATGAATCCATGCAATATCACATCTAGGCCGTTGATTATTTTGTTACATGAATCCATGCAATATCACATCTAGGTCGTTGATTATTTTGTTACATGGAATCCATGCAATATCACATCTAGGTCGTTGATTATTTTGTTACATGAATCCATGCAATATCACATCTAGGTCGTTGATTATTTTGTTACATAAATCCATGCAATATCACATCTAGGTCGTTGATTATTTTGTTACATGGAATCCATGCAATATCACATCTAGGCCGTTGATTATTTTGTTACATGGAATCCATGCAATATCACATCTAGGCCGTTGATTATTTTGTTACATGGAATCCATGCAATATCACATCTAGGCCGTTGATTATTTTGTTACATGGAATCCATGCAATATCACATCTAGGCCGTTGATTATTTTGTTACATGAATCCATGCAATATCACATCTAGGTCGTTGATTATTTTGTTACATGAATCCATGCAATATCACATCTAGGTCGTTGATTATTTTGTTACAGGAATCCATGCAATATCACATCTAGGTCGTTGATTATTTTGTTACATGGAATCCATGCAATATCACATCTAGGCCGTTAATTATTTTGTTAGATGAATCCATGCAATATCACATCTAGGTCGTTGATTATTTTGTTATATGAATCCATGCAATATCACATCTAGGTCGTTGATTATTTTGTTACATGGAATCCATGCAATATCACATCTAGGCCGTTGATTATTTTGTTACATGAATCCATGCAATATCACATCTAGGCCGTTGATTATTTTGTTACATGGAATCCATGCAATATCACATCTAGGCCGTTGATTATTTTGTTACATGAATCCATGCAATATCACATCTAGGTCGTTGATTATTTTGTTACATGAATCCATGCAATATCACATCTAGGTCGTTGATTATTTTGTTACATGAATCCATGCAATATCACATCTAGGTCGTTGATTATTTTGTTACATGAATCCATGCAATATCACATCTAGGCCGTTGATTAGTTTGTTTCATGGAATCCATGCAATATCACATCTAGGCCGTTGATTATTTTGTTACATGGAATCCATGCAATATCACATCTAGGCCGTTGATTATTTTGTTACATGAATCCATGCAATATCACATCTAGGTCGTTGATTATTTTGTTACATGAATCCATGCAATATCACATCTAGGCCGTTGATTATTTTGTTACATGAATCCATGCAATATTACATCTAGGCCGTTGATTATTTTGTTACATGAATCCATGCAATATCACATCTAGGCCGTTGATTATTTTGTTACATGAATCCATGCAATATCACATCTAGGTCGTTGATTATTTTGTTATATGAATCCATGCAATATCACATCTAGGTCGTTGATTATTTTGTTACATGAATCCATGCAATATCACATCTAGGCCGTTGATTATTTTGTTACATGGATTCCATGCAATATCACATCTAGGTCGTTGATTATTTTGTTACATGAATCTATGCAATATCACATCTAGGCCGTTGATTATTTTGTTACATGAATCTCCATGCAATATCACATCTAGACCGTTGATTATTTTGTTACATGAATCCATGCAATATCACATCTAGGCCGTTGATTATTTTGTTACATGAATCCATGCAATATCACATCTAGGCCGTTGATTATTTTGTTACATGGAATCCATGCAATATCACATCTAGGTCGTTGATTATTTTGTTACATGAATCTATGCAATATCACATCTAGGCCGTTGATTATTTTGTTACATGAATCCATGCAATATCACATCTAGGCCGTTGATTATTTTGTTACATGAATCCATGCAATATCACATCTAGACCGTTGATTATTGCACGGCACTCTGTTCAGTAATAAAACTACAGCTCAGATTTAAAGTGTGCAATATCTCATATTTGCGTGTGTTATTTCATAGTTCTTAGCTGTTGCTTACATTTTGGTATATAAACCATAAAAAGATCAAAGGAAAAGAATGCATTCATGTTGCAACACTTAGTTATTTGTGATTAACAGAAGTTAGGAATGTAGAATCGGAAGGATATCAACTTATAAGTTCATTATAACCTTGACTTGTTTTAGTTCACACTTTAAAACTTATATATAGTTGGTATTTTACATTTTACCTTTATTATTATTTATTTTGTCTTTTTAAATATTTTACTTCTTGAAGAAACTCCGTGGTAAGGTGGAACGTCTAGTTGCGTGGACAAATCAAAACAACTATACCTTAGAACTGAAAATAAGTGAGTCCTCATGTATGGTGAATAACACACTCCATACATGTAAAAGCTCAATACTAATAATTCAGATGGGTATTTAGTCATGGGTGGCCCGTTTCAAGGCAAAATGTTTCGAATATTCACGTGTGGCAATCAAAACAATCTCCTTTAGACCCAATTTTTTCTATGCAACCTTTATACCTGCATGATTTATTGTTTGACAACTTGCTCTCATCAGTAAGTGGACATTCGTCACCTTCGATGTTTCATTATATATTTCATGTAAAAACACGATTTTTCAATAAATTATACAGATGTTATTTCTTGACCAAATTTTGCTGAAATTTTAGCTCACAAAAACAAAATGTTTTGAAATTTTTCTCTATAATCTTCGTATAATTTGTGATTTATGATTTTTTAAATATCACGATTTATACGCAACTACTATACAATTATAGTATGTTTGAACTCAAAGAATTCAAGTCTGTGTTTAAATCGTGAAAAGTTGAAAACTTGATATATGTAAATAAATAGTTGAAATCTTGGAATCAAAAAATTATATGAAGATCATGATGAAAAACTCCATACAATTGTGCATGTGTGAGCGAAAATTTCAGCAATATTGGTGAAGAAAAGATATATGTACAAGTTTTTGAAAAAATATGGTTTTACATAAAATGTAGAGGGGAAAATCGGAGATGACGAACAATTATTGTCCACTTACTGTCGATGATATACCACTCCTGTGATGTTAAACAGCAATCAACCAATTTACATATACATTACATAGGAAATCATCAGACGTTCCAATTTATGAATTGAAATCTATATATTGATAAACTTCTGTTATCATTGAAATTTGTATTACAGGAAGCTATAATGGCACTTCTGCTGCTGGCGGCAGGGTTAACCAACATTTTAGTATTTACTCAAGGTAATGTACATAGATTGTTCAACCACACACACAAAAACAATATCTAATGGCTTATCATATTTATTTTTCAAAACCTCTACCACTGTTGTTCATTCAGTGGCTATGTTAACATGGTTCAATATCCAGGAGGTCATTGTTTTACATTTTTGCACAAATTTCGAACTCTTCACACTAAGCTTAATTTTATTAAATTTCAAATTTCAGAGTGGTATTTGTTTTAACGTAGGTCGATTGTTTTCGCTGATCTTTTTGATTTCCACCACAAATTAAATGCTTCAAAATAGAAAATGACAGGTTCATGTATTTTCCGACTAAACAGTTTTCAATGTTTTCATTTTCTATTTTAAATTTTATTTTTAAATTGAAAAATTAAAAATTAATTCAAAAGTATTTTTTTATTTGATGTCTCTGAAATGAAATTTCAAAATGCATAGTATTTTTAATGAAAATCAATTCATCAAGAAATTTCACAGTTTTATTCATTATGTTGGGTCATTTTTATAATTTAATTCTACATCTAATAACAAAAATAGAACTACATATAATATATATTTGATTTCTAATTTTTAAATAAAAAAAAAAATGAAAATTAGAATTTTTAAATTGTGTTCCCTACAACATTCAACATTTGCTCTTAGATTTTTAGCTCACCTGACCCAAAGTGTAATCTGGGATATTGTCATCACTTTGAGTCCGTCGTCTTTGTCTGTATGCTTTTCACATTATGATCTGAACCTCTTGGTCAGTTAAAATCAAACTGGGTGGGGATGTTCATCTGATTCCCCTCACAGATGTTTTCGTTACAATCGAAAATCCACGGTGAGTTTTAAAACAGGAACGTAATGACATGTTATATAATGGATTTTAAAAATACTATAACATTATATGTTATCCAGGTTCTATCCAGATGATACTTTTCTGATTCAACACACCATTTCTTTAGAAATGCCTGTACCAAGTCAGGGTCATTACGGTTTTCACAGTTTTCCTGTTGTTGACTGATTTTGTCTGTTTATATACTTATGAGTTTTGACTTTCCCTTTGTAAGATTGTTCGGAGTTCGGTAATTTTGTTATTACCCTTATTTATTATATATATTCATAATATTTAATTTAGATTTTGATCATGTGACTGAAGTATCGCTCATTATAACTGTCAAATAATAGCATACAATACGAAAATTCAATGTGTATGTCAACGATTCGATAATTGAAAGCCGCAAAATTTTTCTTCTACCGAAATTCAAACATGTTGTTGTTTTGTAACGATTTTAACCATTTCTTTGAAGTCGCGTGCATGCAAAGATGATCATTGTGTATTTAATGTGGAAACATCGAATTTAGAAGATTGAAATATAAATTTTGTCAATAGAACTTCATCTATTATTGAGAAATCTAAATTGATCACAGAAAATGTATCTCCACATGTCATTAATTGTTAAATGTTGGTATCAAACTTCACCAGTTTCATGCAGTTCGGATATTTTTACATTTTGTCCAGCAACCTCGAAGATGTTGTGGTTGTTATTAATTTTTATTTCATTTTATTTGACTTGATTTAATATATCACTTATCAATCATTTTCAACAATCTAATTAAAATTATATCTTGAATTGTTCCCCTTTTCTGATATGTCGTGACATCATAAAGGGGAGATTCAACATCTAATTCTAATTAGACTGCATTTTCAATTCTGGGAAATAACATGTATATAATAGCATGCAATATGAATGATATCTTCTATATAAATCATACGAAAAATGCAGACATCATGGTGTCGCCATCTAGCACATTTCTTCTGGCTATACGGGGTATATAATGTAACCGAAATGTGACATTATATACCCTGCCGAGCACCTGAATAAATATCATATTATGGTGCATAACTTTAAATTTCTAAAATTCAACAATTTTCATGTCGTTTTTAAAAGCCAGATGCTAAACATCATCAACATCTATTAGACATCACATCTGATCATAGCTTACACCAAAATGACAGATATCCCAACTAGAAATGACAGAGTGTTAGACCTTTTCTTTGTTAAAAAAATTCCAACAAGTATAAACAAACTCACTACTTTATTACCTCCTTACGGTCTTGCTGACCATGACATTGACTAAATAGAACTTGATACGTGGCTAAAGAGGGTAAGAGAAACCTGACATTGACTAAATAGAACTTGATACGTGGCTAAAGAGGGTAAGAGAAACCTGACATTGACTAAATAGAACTTGATACGTGGCTAAAGAGGGTAAGAGAAACCCTAAATTGACTAAATAGAACTTGATACGTGGCTAAAGAGGATAAGAGAAACCTGACATTGACTAAATAGAACTTGATACGTGGCTAAAGAGGGAGAAACCCCAAGAAAAATCATGAGATATAATAATGCAAACTGAGAAAACACCAGAACTGATTTAAATGACACAATGAGAACAATAAATACACTTCATGTAAAGTTAATGAAGTATATAGTAGACGTAATCAAATCCATAGAACATAGAAACAAACATACAAACATAGACTACCATGGGTTACAAACATAGACTACCATGGGTTACAAACATAGACTACCATGGGTTACAAACATAGACTACCATGAGTTACAAACATAGACTACCATGGGTTACAAACATAGACTACCATGAGTTACAAACATAGACTACCATGGGTTACAAACATAGACTACCATGGGTTACAAACATAGACTACCATGGGTTACAAACATAGACTACCATGGGTTACAAACATAGACTACCATGGGTTACAAACACAGACTACCATGGGTTACAAACATAGATTACCATGGGTTGCAAACATAGACTACCATGGGTTACAAACGTAGACTACCATGGGTTACAAACATAGACTACCATGGGTTACAAACATAGACTACCATGGGTTACAAACATAGACTACCATGGGTTACAAACATAGACTACCATGGGTTACAAACATAGACTACTATGGGTTACAAACATAGACTACCATGGGTTACAAACATAGACTACCATGGGTTACAAACATAGACTACCATGGGTTACAAACATAGACTACCATGGGTTACAAACATAGACTACCATGGGTTACAAACATAGACTACCATGGGTTACAAACATAGACTACCATGGGTTACAAACATAGACTACCATGGGTTACAAACATAGACTACCATGGGTTACAAACATAGATTACCATGGGTTACAAACATAGGCTACCATGG
The DNA here is from genome assembly GCA_963680875.1 of Bathymodiolus brooksi. NCBI lineage: Eukaryota > Metazoa > Mollusca > Bivalvia > Mytilida > Modiolidae > Bathymodiolus > Bathymodiolus brooksi. Next base: position 174,508,902 of record OY804575.1, read on the forward strand.
GTTACAAACGTAGACTACCATGGGTTACAAACATAGACTACCATGGGTTACAAACATAGACTACTATGGGTTACAAACGTAGACTACCATGGGTTACAAACATAGACTACCATGGGTTACAAACATAGACTACCATGGGTTACAAACATAGACTACCATGGGTTACAAACATAGACTACCATGGGTTACAAACATAGACTACTATGGGTTACAAACATAGACTACCATGAGTTACAAACATAGACTACCATGGGTTACAAACATAGACTACCATGGGTTACAAACATAGACTACTATGGGTTACAAACATAGACTACCATGAGTTACAAACATAGACTACCATGGGTTACAAACATAGACTACCATGGGTTACAAACATAGACTACCATGGGTTACAAACATAGACTACTATGGGTTACAAACATAGACTACCATGGGTTACAAACATAGACTACCATGAGTTACAAACATAGACTACCATGGGTTACAAACATAGACTACCATGGGTTACAAACATAGACTACCATGGGTTACAAACATAGATTACCATGGGTTACAAACATAGACTACCATGGGTTACAAACATAGACTACCATGGGTTACAAACATAGACTACCATGGGTTACAAACATAGATTACCATGGGTTACAAACATAGACTACCATGGGTTACAAACGTAGACTACCATGGGTTACAAACATAGACTACCATGGGTTACAAACATAGACTACCATGGGTTACAAACATAGACTACCATGGGTTACAAACATAGACTACCATGAGTTACAAACATAGACTACCATGGGTTACAAACATAGACTACCATGGGTTACAAACATAGACTACCATGAGTTACAAACATAGACTACTATGGGTTACAAACATAGACTACCATGAGTTACAAACATAGACTACCATGGGTTACAAACATAGACTACCATGGGTTACAAACATAGACTACCATGAGTTACAAACATAGACTACTATGGGTTACAAACATAGACTACTATGGGTTACAAACATAGACTACCATGAGTTACAAACATAGACTACCATGGGTTACAAACATAGACTACCATGAGTTACAAACATAGACTACTATGGGTTACAAACATAGACTACCATGAGTTACAAACATAGACTACCATGGGTTACAAACATAGACTACCATGGGTTACAAACATAGACTACTATGAGTTACAAACATAGACTACTATGGGTTACAAACATAGACTACTATGGGTTACAAACATAGACTACCATGAGTTACAAACATAGACTACCATGGGTTACAAACATAGACTACCATGAGTTACAAACATAGACTACTATGGGTTACAAACATAGACTACCATGAGTTACAAACATAGACTACCATGGGTTACAAACATAGACTACCATGAGTTACAAACATAGACTACCATGGGTTACAAACATAGACTACCATGGGTTACAAACAATGTACGAAAACTTATAAATAAAGAGAATAAAACATACAATAAAAGGAAAACAAATCCAACGAAATATAAGACACTCAAACACCAGGTTCAAAAATAATTACGAAAAGCATATCATGATTATATTGAAAAAAATATGATCTTCCAATCGGGGAACCAGATCAACACATACCATCAAACGTTAAGCCTAAAAAACTATTTAGTTATATCAAAAGCATTAGAACAGACAACTCTGGTGTAGTCCCTCTAAAACGAGACGGTATCCTAGTAACAGACACAGTTGAAAAAGCTGATATTTTAAGCAACCAATTCCAGTCTGTATATACAAATGAAACGGACACAGATATCCCAGACAAAGGTCACAGTCCTCACACTAAAATGCCACAAATAAACATATCATCAGCTGGAGTATCAAAACGTTTAAGTAATATTAATCCACACAAAGCATGCGGACCAGATAATATACATGGGAGAGTATTAAAAGAATTAAACGAACAAGTTGCACCAATTTTAACATCCATTTTTTCATAATCACTAAAATCAGGAGAAATAACCACAGACTGGAAACAAGCAAACGTAGCACCAGCATTTAAAAAAGGTGAATAATACAAAGCAGTAAATTACCACCCTATATCCCTTACATGCATCTATTGTAAAATTATGGAGCATATCATAACCAGTAATATCATGACATATCTAGAAAACAACAACATTCTTTATGATCTTCAACATGGCTTCAGAAAATCTAGATCATGCGAATCGCGACTATTACAATTTATTCAGGAACTTGCCAAAAATAACAATAATAGCAAAGGGCGATTCTCGTAACCCCATCCTCGACAGAAGCTAACGATGTTTCATATGAAATGCCGAAAGAATGACATTTGTTGCGATCAGATAATTCTTGAAGGGTACAACCTAAGACGATCATGGCACGTTCAACACAAGGCAATGCTACTCTAATGTTAGCATATATTTTAATGCCATGCAGATTTATTTAATTAACTTAATAAGGAACATCAGTGTTGTATCAACTATTCACTGTGTTTTGGTTCTTTCACAAAAGAGACAATGTATGTTTTTGTCACATAGGACCTTTGAGCTACAAACTTAATAACTTATCGACTTGAAAGGTAAGAGTTTATGGTTACGTATATATGTACTTGGGATTGGATTTTTTTTTAAATTAAGTTGTTAGAGTAATTGGAGAAGGTCCAAAAATTGAAATCTGTTTTCTACCTTTATCTCTGTACGAAAAACGCATAAATAAGCCAGAAATACAATATTATATGTTATTCAGCTATCAGACAGGGTATATAATGTGACATTCCCGGCTTAGGATCTATATTCCCTGAGGCGCAGCCGAAGGGAATATACATCCTAAGCCGGGAATGTCACATTATATACCCTGTCTGATAGCTGAATAACAGATATATTACGGATTTAATCCTTTTTTTTAAATACAACATCCAACTGTATTAAATAAATTTGCCTCTTTTATTTTCATTTTTCGTATCTCTAGATGTCCGTTTCCGTACCTTTGACGTCATTCTTCAATGACGTCAAAATATGTGTCACGTCATATTTCATGTATAGGGTGTCTCATGAAGGAAAATACTGTACTAAATTTCTAAATCAATACAGTTTCATATGTAGTAAATTTTATAAACTTTATAAATATAACATTAATATATCACATAACAAAACAACGGGTTTGCGAAACAGTTTCAATATTTAAATGTTAACTACATGTAAATAAAACCTTGGTGTGGCCCCATGACGTCGAAAGTTTTCAAGGCTCAAAGGTTTGTTTATTTGTTATGGTACAGCCGTGGAACATAGGAGTTTGCTGAATCGATCAGGTATTTGTGACAGAATTAACCGTTGTAATATTTGTTTTGTTCATGGAGCCGTTTTAAGTATAAAAACAGCATTTAATTTGGTAAAAATACATTTATTATTCCGTATTATACCATTGATTCAGTGAAGCGTAATGTTTTGTCGTCCATGTTTTAATCTTTTTTGTGGACTGAAATATATACCCCGTCTGTTTTCCGAATATATGCTGACATTCAGGGCTGAAGAACCAATGAAAATATGTGTAACAAACTAAATTCGTAATATAAACATTTATTCTCTCAAAAATATAGAAAAAAAAAACCATATAGCACGAAACAAATATAAAGTTGTGTTAATATTTCATTTCAATATTAACAGCTTGTTTTTACCAAATTTTAGAGCTATTCAACACCATAATAATCACACCGAACTATACAAACCTGATTTTTTTTTCGTAATATAGCGATAATTGCGTATGTTTTTTGCAAGAAGGTCCCTCCCTACTTTACGCTGTATTAGTATTCAGTTGGTCTACAGCGGCGACGAATGTATTCACTTTCATCACAATTTATCAAAACCTTCAAACAAGGCAGTTGAATATAGCTTTAGAGATTATATTATAGAAACGGATTTCTATATCATGGGGTTCCTGCGAGAGGTGGGGGTGGTAAGGGTGAGTAACTGAGGTCGTACATATTCGATTCGTGAGAACGTAATACAGAACAATACATTATATTCCAAGGACAATGAACGATCACTTGGGTTTTCATCAAATTCAAATTTAAATCTCAAAAAATGTTTTAAGTATACACAAGAAGTATTGCATGAGATGTTTCATTACAGTAATTACGTAAAGATCGTGATACAGTAACTATGCCCCCGTTTGTTTTTTTATTATCTATTTAACAAAAAACATCAGAAACATTGATGGCAATCAACCTTTTCTTACATTTTTAACACAATTGAATTCAATTTAAATGGAAATAATTGTAATTTTCACCTGTCAATTACCAATAGTAGTTACCACTCATACGATGTATTGTCATAGTAGAAAAATAATGCCACGGGACCAGTTACTGTACGAATCAACATTTTAAAAAGCCAATCAGGATATATGTCACGGTCTGTTTTAAGTTCGATGATTTGAGATGAGAAGTGGTTGTTCGTTGTCTTGGTTGCATTTTGTTTACCATTACTGTTTAAGCTTTATTTTCACAATTTATATTTTAATATTTTACAATCAATAAATTGATTTAGATTTACGGAGATAGTATAATGACAAAACCCGTATTTCCAGAATATGATATACATTGCGAGTTAAAGTCCCACTGGCTATATATTTGACTAAAAATAAAAACACAATTCTTTTAATAATAAAACCATTTAAACTTGTTAAAACATTTAAAAAACGCAATAAAATTGGTCTTTCAGCTCGCATTACTATATAATAATGGGGGAAACAAGTAGCGAGAATTAAGTCCTGTCATGCAATAATTCCCACCGAAGATTTTCCGTATTCATACAACCTCTGTTGAACTTGAACGTTACGCATGCGTATTGAGATTGTTGTCTATGAAAGAAACATGTCAGAATCTAGTTCGAAGCGTGGTCCAAAGAGAACATTTACAGATTCAGAAAGCCAAAACACCGGAAAAGAGAATCGAATGCTAAATTGAGTAATTTGAGCAGGATATGGATTGGAGACCAGTGTGATCGTTGGAATGAGCTCAGATCAGTTCTACGAGTGAAAACCAACGCTGAAGTGGCGAAAATACTTTTGGACTGGTAAGTGCAATGTTTACATTTTAACGATGAAAATAAATCGTATATTGTGGCTGATAGAAGTTATAAATTTATTCCGTAGGTGAAAACATTGAAGGAAATATATATTTATTTATCATCTATATCTTAAATGTATGTTATTTACTTCGAAATAGGTGATAAAACCTGTCAAATACCAAAGGTAAAATCGAGACGAAAATATTGAGGTCAGTTAAAGGGATTTTTTAAAATACAAATTATCGCTTTTAATACGGCGTCCTAAATTGCAAACAATGATCTTTGGTGTTTTGTATCGAATTTTGCTTTAATTCTTAAGTATTTTAATTAAGTATATATTCTAACAACCTTTGTGGCAAACATTTGGGAGGGGGGTATTGTTGTGAATATAATCAGTAACAGAGTATAATGTAAGTCCCAAATTAGTGTAAAGTAAAGTATTTGCTCCACAATCAAGGCATCCCGGAAATGGGCTTCTGCCCCTAACTGTACTAGTAGTCACACTATATATCTACCACAGATCTTCATTACTTTTGTCATTTTACAATTTTGCAATATTCCTAGGCTATTGTCAATTTCAGCTATGATGAGAAAACTCAGGAGACACAAACAGCAAAACAACTTAGATTACACGATGATAGTGTGTTTGCCACAAGTGTGCCATTGTCTGATAATACAGCATGTGCTGCATTTACGTCCACTCCAGAACGTGCCCATCAGAAGCCCAACATTACTGTTGCAGATGTTTCTGAGATTTCAGCATCAGAACATGAGATTGGTAGAATGTAAGTTTAATAAAACAACATAGTAGTGAAAGTATATATAAATTTTATTGCTGTTTATGGTATTTTAAACAATTTATGTCACTTTCGTACAGCTAGAATGAAAACATTTGAAAAATTGAAGAAGAAAAAAAGCAGTTGAAAGACTGAGACTCAGAGAGAACAATTAAGGGCCTGAACAGTAATGCCAAATTTAGCTAAGTACAAAGCTTTGCTCGTGGGAGATAATTATACATTTTTGTATTAACAAAATAAGGTATAAATCAACAGGATCTTGTTGTGTAATCTATATATTTACACCATGAATGATGCTTTTAATTGCACTTTAGTTTTGACAAATCTGACAATATTTCATTACATTGAATAAAATAGAGATTTACTCAAGTAAAATGCAAGTATTGTGTAACATGATTTTAATTTTTGGTGTTTTAGCGCCACTTTCTACAATATTTTCAGCTATATCATGACGACCAGTTTTAGTGGTGGAGGAAGCTGGAGTACCCAGAGAGAACCACCGACCATGGGCAAGCAATTGGTAAACTTTATCACTTGTGGCTGCGAGTCGAGTGCACCCTTTTTGTAATTTACAAAGCCATTCTATTGTGTAACAGCTACACATGTCAGTTATATATTTTTTTTTGTTTTAGGAAAGAAGTTGAAATGTCGGGCATTGCTGTCAGCAAATATTCCACTAAAAAGGCATTTGACAAATCCAGCAGTTTTATTAATATATGTATGACAAGATATACATGTGTATATGGGGGAAGTGTCAATGAGAAACCATCACATCAATAATGTTGCTTCATACTGTTGTTGCCTACTTGCCTGCACTGCAAAACAGATGTACAAAATTGTAAACAAACAAAGTGTGTAAATAAATTTGGCACAGAAAATAATTTTATTTTGGATTATCTATCCGAGTCTTCCAGGCATGAAGCCAACATACTGTCCTAGTGGGTCTGGATATTTTCCCCTTATCCGCCATACACAGCAACTTGGTACAACACGCCTGTTTCCCGCTCCCAAATAGCCATGTCGCCACAAAATGTACTGTCTGTACGCAGTGTGTCTTCTGTCTCTGTTGTAATCTTGATCTGGAGGTTGTGCCAGAATATCATCTCTATGGCGAGCAACAACCTCCAAAACAAGTTCATCCAAAACTATGGTATAGAAATCCTGAAAAGAAAGGAAAAATATAGATGAGAAACAATCCATAGTTTTCCGTTGTAATACATCAATTCATTCAGATAAGCTAGTTTGAAAAAGATATTGTGGTGCTGGATGAAAACTTTCTCAGTTATGCTTTATTTGAGGGGCCATCAACAGTTTGTCATGAGATGTGGGTTTTTGCTTGTTGAGGGCTGTATGGTAACCTGTCTTGTATTTAATTCCGAGGATTATTCTGGTGTGATTTGTTGGTTGTTTAACTCATATCTCATTTTATTTAAATGGTAAATACATGTTTAAACATTAGATGGTATGTTGCATACAAACAACAGATTACATTGTGATGGCAAGGTCAATACTGATGTAACCACAAAACTGTCAAAAATAAAATCATGCAACAGAATAGTAAAGGCATATGAAAAAAATAATATTTACAGGCATTCTTGAGTGGCACCTCTCACTGTTCTCCTTGCAACACACTTTCTCTCCCTCCAGTATCTCCCTGCAATAGGTGCAGGTGCATCAGTCAGGTTGACCAGGCTGAGGAGCAGGATGGATCTGGATTTCTTTCATTTTCTTGCTCCAATAAATTGAAGACAAATGAAGGCTGCGTGATTGATCTGAATTCTAAAATAAATAGATTTTTTTTATCATCTTGTATGAATAAATCAAAAGATCTTTAATTCAATCTTTTATGGCAACCAAAAATGAGGACCAAACAAAATACAGTCATCTGTCAAAAGTATTGGAAAATGTCAAAAAAAAATCCATATATAATCAACCAAAACCATATTTTTTTAATTGTGAAGTCATTTCTGGATAGATTTTAACAAATTTTACACCAAAACATTCAAAATTGTCTATATTTTGTTTGTTTATTTGTTCATTATGTTTATATGAGTGGTTTTTATTTGTACATACTTTTTCTATGATTTAAATTTTTAGTTGAAATATATAGGAAAATCAGTCAATTTTTATTTGTTGTGTTAAATTATATACAATAAAAATCCCTCATAACAACATAATGAGTAAATAAACCAAAAAAAAATATTGTTTTGGTTGATTATGCAGGGATTTTTTTTTTACATTCCCAATACTTTTGACAGATGACTAGTACAGAAATTACAGTAAAATTTATTGTTGTATAGTGTAACTTCGACAATTTATGTAACCTCGATACACTTAGAATCAAAACATTTAGAAAACAGAAAATCAAAGAATTTAGAGGGCTAACAGAGAAATGAAAGAGCCTAAACGGTAAGATTTCCGTTAGGACGGTTACACTTTGCAAGTTCTTCATACTGATAGCAAATATAATAAAGATAAAATCCTAAAATATTTAATTTGCGAACATTATTTACTGAATAATGCGGATTCATTCAGAATTTTTTTTACGAATACAACATATTCATTGTTCACTTGGTATTTCCCTTATCGTACCCCAATTTTGTCAAAATACGTTTTTTTACAATTAACTTTATTTCTCCTCTCTCGAGCTATGCACAAATTACTAACGTACTTTTCTGTTTTAAAACCATGCGAAATGACCACTTTTTATCGGGAAAACATTTGAAATAAAAGAATAATATAGTGAGAAAAGAGTACATGTGCTTACCTCTTCCATCGCTGTTTATTTATAGTTGGAACAACACGATCATTCGGCAATCGTATACGGCAGAGTAGTTACGATTGGATCATTCGACAGACTCCGTAGATTTGCCGATAATTAATCAGTCGCCATCTTTTAATGCAGCATCCTGGAATTTATCAACAACTATCGTTCTCTCGCCCATTCTTTCTCACATATATCGACACGAAAATGAGTTAAAACATTATTTTATTAAATATAAAATGTATAGTACATTTTTTGGAGAATGCAGCTCATTAGAAAAACGGTCGTATCTTAGCCAGTGGGGCTTTAAGTAGAACATGTAATATACTTTTATTCTCCTAAAGCAAAGTAAATATGTTTTAACAAAATAATCAACAGTTATGCAAATAAATTGATTTAAATAGAATTTAAAGACAGGATAGATTATTCTCACACATGTCTAGTGACCAATCCTTAATCATTTTTTACATTAACCTGGAAACGGAATAATTTGTTATTTATATTTAAATAGAGACACAAGGTTGTGCTAAATATTAAACTGTTCAGTTTCCTATGTCCTCAATTAACGAAGGATGGACAATTCAATTCAATTCAAAGTTTTATTTAAAGTGGATACAGGAGATTTGTCTCTAACACCTCCCGTCACGTCTCAAATTCTACCCCTTTCACCACCTCCCTAGCCATTTCTCGTGTAATCTCCCGTCACGTCTCACATTCTACCCCTTTCACCACATCCCTAGCCATTTCTCGTGTAATCTCCCGTCACGTCTCACATTCTACCCCTTTCATCACCTCCCTAGCCATTTCTCGTGTAATCTTCCGTCACGTCTCACATTCTACCCCTTTCACCACCTCCCTAGCCGTTTCTCGTGTAATCTCCCGTCACGTCTCGCATTCTCCCCCTTTCACCATCTCCCTAGCCATTTCTCGTGTAATCTCCCGTCACGTCTCACATTCTACCCCTTTCACCACCTCCCTAGCCATTTCTCGTGTAATCTCCCGTCACGTCTCACATTCTACCCCTTTCACCACCTCCCTAGCCATTTCTGGTGTAATCTCCCGTCACGTCTCATTCTCCCCCTTTCACCACCTCCCTAGCCATTTCTGGTGTAATCTCCCGTCACGTCTCAAATTCTACCCCTTTCACCACCTCCCTAGCCATTTCGCGTGTAATCTCCCGTCACGTCTCACATTCTACCCATTTCACCACCTCCCTTGCCATTTCTCGTGTAATCTCCCGTCACGTCTCAAATTCTACCCCTTTCATCACCTCCCTAGCCATTTCTCGTGTACTCTCCCGTCACGTCTCAAATTCTACCCCTTTCACCACCTCCCTAGCCATTTCTCGTGTAATCTCCCGTCACGTCTCACATTCTACCCCTTTCACCACCTCCCTAGCCATTTCTCGTGTAATCTCCCGTCACCTCTCACATTCTACCCCTTTCGCCACCTCCCTAGCCATTTCTCGTGTAATCTCCCGTCACGTCTCACATTCTTCCCCTTTCACCACCTCCCTAGCCATTTCTCGTGTAATCTCCCGTCACGTCTCACATTCTACCCCTTTCACCACATCCCTAGCCATTTCTCGTGTAATCTCCCGTCACGTCTCACATTCTACCCCTTTCATCACCTCCCTAGCCATTTCTCGTGTAATCTTCCGTCACGTCTCACATTCTACCCCTTTCACCACCTCCCTAGCCGTTTCTCGTGTAATCTCCCGTCACGTCTCGCATTCTCCCCCTTTCACCATCTCCCTAGCCATTTCTCGTGTAATCTCCCGTCACGTCTCACATTCTACCCCTTTCACCACCTCCCTAGCCATTTCTCGTGTAATCTCCCGTCACGTCTCACATTCTACCCCTTTCACCACCTCCCTAGCCATTTCTGGTGTAATCTCCCGTCACGTCTCATTCTCCCCCTTTCACCACCTCCCTAGCCATTTCTGGTGTAATCTCCCGTCACGTCTCAAATTCTACCCCTTTCACCACCTCCCTAGCCATTTCGCGTGTAATCTCCCGTCACGTCTCACATTCTACCCATTTCACCACCTCCCTTGCCATTTCTCGTGTAATCTCCCGTCACGTCTCAAATTCTACCCCTTTCATCACCTCCCTAGCCATTTCTCGTGTACTCTCCCGTCACGTCTCAAATTCTACCCCTTTCACCACCTCCCTAGCCATTTCTCGTGTAATCTCCCGTCACGTCTCACATTCTACCCCTTTCACCACCTCCCTAGCCATTTCTCGTGTAATCTCCCGTCACCTCTCACATTCTACCCCTTTCGCCACCTCCCTAGCCATTTCTCGTGTAATCTCCCGTCACGTCTCACATTCTTCCCCTTTCACCACCTCCCTAGCCATTTCTCGTGTAATCTCCCGTCACGTCTCACATTCTACCCCATTCACCACCTCTCTAGCCATTTCTCGTGTAATCTCCCGTCACGTCTCGCATTCTACCCCTTTCACCACCTCCCTAGCCATTTCTCGTGTAATCTCCCGTCACGTCTCACATTCTCCCCCTTTCACCACCTCCCTAACCATTTCTCGTGTAATCTCCCGTCACGTCTCACATTCTCCCCCTTTCACCACCTCCCTAGCCATTTCTCCTGTAATCTCCCCGTCTGTAATGTTCCTCCTTTTATTTCAAGTTTCAAACAATTTGATCACAATAATAACATGACAGCTTGGAGACTACCAACCATGTTCCACAAGACGAGGGGAGTGAAAGTTTGGTATTTCGACGTTAATCTGCCTGATCAAATTACCCTGGGGAAAAAGCATGATAATATCGCTACTTGACTTCTACTAGTGGTGAGGTGTTCTAGGTATAGCAAAATGTGATAACAGTGTGTCGGTGACTTTGGATAGCTTACCCAATTTCACTTAGAGTGACACTGACAACCGCGAGATTCTAGTGTCTAAAATATTTTAATAGTACAATACTATAACTATAAACTTAATAGTCAATCGTAGAACGTGATGAAACGTTCTTATTATATTTATCTTGGAAATGTATTTTTTGCTTTTTAATTGTACTGTCCATCAATAAAAGAAAGTCGCAGATATCAAAGCTACAAGTTTTGTAATGTGAAATTATAAGTAAATAAACGTCAGAGAAAACCGAAAGGGCAATCAAGAATGAACAAGCCAGAGACACTAGCAACATTGGGCATCAAAGACACAGGACAAACAAAACACAAAACAGAGAATTAAAAAGATTAGCAGCACCGACCACACCAAAAACCGGAGCTGAATACATGGGCTACCGAAGGATAAGCAGTTACTGCTTCATTTAACGCAACCACTGTGCTTAAGTGCAACTACAAATATAGTCTATTTGGAACTATTTGATAAAATGGTTAAACCAATAAAATGAGGGGCAAACAACAACACCATCAGAACAAAAAACAACACCATCAGAACAAAAAACACAATCAGAACAAAAAACAACACCATCAGAACAAAAAACACCATCAGAACAAAAAACAACACCATCAGAACAAAAAACAACACCATCAGAACAAAAAACAACACCATCAGAACAAAAAACACCATCAGAACAAAAAACAACACCATCAGAACAAAAAACAACACCATCAGAACAAAAAACACCATCAGAACAAAAAACAACACCATCAGAACAAAAAACAACACCATCAGAACAAAAAACAACACCATCAGAACAAAAAACAACACCATCAGAACAAAAAACAAAACCATCAGAACAAAAAACACCATCAGAACAAAAAACACCATCAGAACAAAAAACACCATCAGAACAAAAAACAACACCACCAGAACAAAAAACAACACCATCAGAACAAAAAACAACACCATCAGAACAAAAAACACCATCAGAACAAAAAACAACACCATCAGAACAAAAAACAACACCATCAGAACAAAAAACACCATCAGAACAAAAAACAACACCATCAGAACAAAAAACAACACCATCAGAACAAAAAACAACACCATCAGAACAAAAAACAGCACCATCAGAACAAACAACACCATTAGAACAAAAACACCATCAGAACAAAAAATAACACCATCAGAACAAACAACAACACCATCAGAACAAAAAACAACACCATCAGAACAAAAAACTACACCATCAGAACAAAAAACAACACCATCAGAACAAAAAACACCATCAGAACAAAAAACAACACCATCAGAACAAAAATCACCATTAAAACAAAAAACAACACCATCAGAACAAACAACAACACCATCAGAACAAAAAAACAACACCATCAGAACAAAAAACAACACCGTCAGAACAAAAAACAACACCGTCAGAACAAAAAACAACACCATCAGAACAAAAAACAACACCATCAGAACAAAAAACAACACCATTAGAACAAAAAACAACACCATCAGAACAAACAACACCATTAGAACAAAAAACACCACCAGAACAAAAAATAACACCGTCAGAGCAAAAAACAACACCGTCAGAACAAAAAACAACACCATCAGAACAAAAAACAACACCATCAGAACAAAAAACACCATCAGAACAAACAACAAAACCATCAGAACAAAAATCAACACCATCAGAACAAAAAACACCATCAGAACAAAAAACAACACCATCAGAACAAAAAACACCATCAGAACAAACAACAACACCATCAGAACAATAAACAACACCGTCAGAACAAAAAAACAACACCGTCAGAACAAAAAACAACACCATCAGAACAAAAAACAACACCATCAGAACAAAAAACAACACCAACAGAACAAAAAACAACACCATCAGAACAAACAACACCATCAGAACAAAAACACTATCAGAATAAAAAATAACACCGTCAGAACAAAAACAACACCATCAGAACAAACAACAACACCATCAGAACAAAAAACACCATCAGAACAAAAAATAACACCGTCACAACAAAAAACAACACCGTCAGAACAAAAAACAACACCGTCAGAATAAAAAACAACACCGTCAGAGCAAAAAACAACACCGTCAGAACAAACAACAACACCATCAAAACAAAAAAACAACACCGTAATAACAGTCCAAAATCCAGTCGAAAAATGGTAGATGCAGAGTATACCCCTAACACATATACTTGACCGGTCACTAGCATTGCATGATACAAACACCAATCTTTATCTCATGGATGTGTAACCTTGAGATGTGGAAAAAGTGACGTCTATGGGAGGCTAAATGTAACATTATGCAAACTTCTTCATTATGAAATTTGTACTCCAAATTACACGGTACATCTATATGGTGAATGGGAAAAATGTCAAGTGGCCAATCAAAAACTGAAATTATTTTTTTTGGGGTCGGGAGTTTTAAGCACCCGACCCCTAAATATCAGAACAAATGGAAAGGATGGTTCAGTATCATTTGTTATAATAATCGACTAACAGTTTACATCAATGCATTCTTGCTTCCTGTACAATGATTTATCAATATCAGTATTTACATCAGTTGACATCATAATCAACCAATAGAGACTCATCTTTTGATACAGCCTAAGGAAACAGGAAGTTAGCATACCAAACAGTTGTCAGATGCTACTTCTGATGTTTCAAAAGGTTGTGCGACGATCGTTGACAGTAGACCGAGAACAAAACAAGTTCGAGGCAGTAGATATGGGAATGGAAACCCGATTTTCAATTTTGTAAAAAAAAAAGAAAAAAGAAAAAAAAGAAGAGTTCTCCCTTCTCCTTTTACACATAATGATATAATAAATATATATTCGATACCTACACACCAATAATCTGCTACAAGTCACTGAAATACTTTATCATATACAGTTGTATCATCTCAGCATTGGTGGGTGGTAATCGAACTTACATGTACAACTGTAGTCGTGAAGCGTATATATGACAAATGATATATCTCTATTTGTTATTATCTAAATATACACTTCTCTTTCATTTTATTTCCTTCTTTCATAACTCCAATCCTATCTCCCACCTCCTGTACTACTTACTCTCATCTCCATTTTGTTTGTCCGTACTCATTAATACTGACTGTATTCATTCTGCTGTGAATCGAGCAGCACTGGCGGAGGACTGGAATCGAACACAAAACTTCAGTACATTCAATGCATACAAGACTTCATACAAGGGCTTCTCAAAAAAAGAAAAGAAGCTAGCTCGATCCTTTACTTTCACATTCTGCTATATAGATGATGTCATTTCACTAAATATTTCTAGGTTTGGTGATTTCGTTGATCGCATCTATCCCATTGAGCTTGAAATAAAGGATACCACAGATACAGAGAGGTCTGCTTCATACTTTGACCTATATTTCAAAATTGACAGTGAGGGGTGGTTAAGAACGAAACTTTACGACAAAAGAGATGATTTCAATTTTCCCATTGTGAACCTTCATTTATATGTAGCAACATTCCGGCAGCACCTGCATATGGAGTATACATCTCTCAGTTGGTACGATATTCCAGAGTTTGTGGTTCCTATCAAAATTTCCTTGATAGAGGGTTGCTGCTAACAAAGAAGCTACTGAACCAAGGGTTCCTATTAGTTAAGTTAATGTTATCTCTTCAAAAGTGTTATGATCGCCACCATGACTTGGTTGACCGTTATGGAATATATGTGTCACAAATGACCACAGATATGTTCCATTTGTCGTAAACACTTCCCGGTCCTTTCCTAATTCATGACTTATCACCGGATTTGTAGCTAAATTAACGATAGTTGTCACTAGTGGAGCAGGAACTGCATACCCTTCCGGAGCACCTGAGTTCACCCCCGGTTTTCGATGGGTTTCGTATTACTCAATCTTTAGTTTTATGTTGAATGTTTTGTAGATTGTTGTTTGTCCCTTTGTACTTTGTCTTTTGGCCATTGTGTTGTCTGTTCTTTTTCGATATGCGGATTCTGATTACCCCTTTGGTATCTTGCAACTCTTCTTATATGTAAATATAAATAAGTTAACGGTATGGTTTGATATTGGAAGACATTTAAATATAACAATATAAAGTTATGCTTCTCTCAGTTTTAATGAAAACATAATTTGTAGCTGGAAGTGTACGAAAATCGTTGAGATCATTTTCATTATATGGTCTTATCAGGTTTCTGTGGTTGTTAGTGAAACCCGCCGTGAACATTGGAAGCGTCTTCAATGACACATAGACTTAAATATTGATCTTAAGATGGACAAATGTGATAGCTTGAACAAAATATGAATACTCCAATATTTCTTTGACTGACAAATGATGGAAATAATTCAGCTTCTTTATTTGAGACGATTCAGTAGCATAAATACATTTTACACAATATATACTTCAAAATGGTCAGAATTATGAAAAAATATGAATATAATACTGATTATTCAATAAAATTTGTGTCTTATTTTGCAGCGTATTTAACAAGTAAAATTCGATGTTTTACAATACACCGCTTATTACCAAGTTCTGTGAACAATTGCCTTTGGTTGTTTCAATTGGAAACATCATTCTCATAAGGTTCATATAGATCAAATACAATACTCAAAGAATAAACTCTTTTTTCTGATATTACAGCACAAAATACTATATATCTGGGATCCGGAGGTCGATTGTTTTCCGTCAATGGTCAAACCGGAGTATTGTCAACGGTTTGTTCATACAACTGGGAAGATGATGACGCTACGGTTGTATGCAAGCATCTGGGAATGGGTACCTCTGGCAGAGCGACAACTATTGATCAGGATTACAACTATACTAGAAGCATGTTCAACGTTTATTGCACAGGAAATGAAAACAGTTTGTTTGATTGCAGTTACGATACGAGGGACGTGAAGGGAATGTGTTCTTCTGCCAATGACGCTGCAGTGGAGTGCACAAATAACAGCACAAATGACAACATAAATAACAACACAAATAGCGGTCAGTATCGTTTTTGAACGACGAATTCTTATTCAAAAGGGGAGAAAATCATAACTGTTTTGTCTACTCATTTTCTTGTATAATCTGCTGCGTTCTTATATGTAAATATAAATAAGTTAACGATACGGTTACATATTGGAAAATATTTAAATATAACATTATAAAGTTGTACTTCTCTCACTCAGTTTTGAATGAACAAATAATTTGTAATTGAAATTGTAGGATCATCATTGAGATCATTTTTATTATATGGTCGTATCAGGTTTCTGTGGTTGTTAGTGAAAGCCGTCGTGATCATCGGAAACGTCTTTAATGACACATAGACTTAAATATAATATCATTTCATAAATTTCATAGAGATTAAGTACAATACTTAAAGAATAAACTATTATTTCTGATATTGCAGGACAAAATACTTTATATCTGGGAACCGGAGGTCGATTGTTTTCCGTCAATGGTCAAACGGGAGTACCGACAACGGTTTGTTCATACAACTGGGAAGATGATGACGCTACAGTTGTATGTAAGCATCTGGGAATGGGTACCTCTGGCAGAGCGACAAATATTGATCAGGATTACAACTATACTAGAAGCATGTTCAACGTTTATTGCACAGGACATGAATACAGTTTGTTTGATTGTAGTTACGACACAAGTGACATGATGGGAATGTGTTATTCTGCCAATGACGCTGCAGTGGAGTGCACAAATAACAACACAGATGACAGCATAAATAACAACACAAATAGCGGTCAGTATTTTTATTGAACGACGAATTCTTATTCAAAAGGGGGGAAAATCATAACTGTTTGGACTACTCATTTTCTTGAATAATCTTCTGCGTTCTTATATGTAAATATAAATAAGTTAACGATACGGTTACATATTGGAAGATATTTAAATATAACATTATAAAGTTGTACTTCTCTCACTCAGTTTTGAATGAAAAAATAATTAATAGTTGAAATTGTAGGAACATCATTAAGATCATTTTTATTATATGGTCGTATCAGGTGTCTGTGGTTGTTAGTGAAAGCCGTCGTGAATATCGGAAACGTCTTTAATGACACATAGACTTAAATATAATATCATTTCATAAATTTCATAGAGATTAAGTACAATACTTAAAGAATAAACTATTATTTCTGATATTGCAGGACAAAATACTTTATATCTGGGAACCGGAGGTCGATTGTTTTCCGTCAATGGTCAAACGGGAGTAGCGACAACGGTTTGTTCATACAACTGGGAAGATGATGACGCTACAGTTGTATGTAAGCATCTGGGAATGGGAACCTCTGGCAGAGCGACACATATTGATCAGGATTACAACTATACTAGAAGCATGTTCAACGTTTATTGCACAGGACATGAATACAGTTTGTTTGAATGTAGTTACGACACAAGTGACGTGACGGGAATGTGTTATTCTGCCAATGACGCTGCAGTGGAGTGCACAAATAACAACACAGATGACAGCATAAATAACAACACAAATAGCGGTCAGTATTTTTATTGAACGATGGATTCTTATTCAAAAGGTGGAAAATCATAACTGTTTTGTCTACTCATTTTCTTGAATAATCTCATGTGTTGTTCTTATATGTAAATATAAATAAGTTAACGATATGGCTACATATTAGGAGACATTTTAATATTACAATATAAAGTTGTACTGCTCTCCATCAGGTGAAATTGTACGAAAATCTTTGAGAACATTTTTAATGTATGGTCTTATCAGGTTTCTGTGGTTGTTAGTGAGAGCCGTGGTGAACATCGGAATCGTCTTCAATGACACATAGACTTAAATATTGATCTTAAGATGGACAAATGTGATAGCTTGAACAAAATATGAATACTCCAATATTTCTTTGACTGACAAATGATGGAAATAATTCAGCTTCTTTATTTGAGACGATTCAGTAGCATAAATACATTTTACACAATATATACTTCAAAATGGTCAGAATTATGAAAAATATGAATATAATTCTGATTATTCAATGAAAATTTGTGTCTTATTTTACAACTTATTAAATACATAAAATTTGATGAATTCCAATAAATCGCTTCAATACCAAGTTCTGTGAAACATTTTCATTGGTTGTTTCTATTGTTAGCTTTCATTCTCATTGAATATCATTTTCATAAGATTCATAGAGATAAAAAAAAACAATACTTAAAGAATAAACTATTATTTTTGATATTGCAGGACAAAATACTATATATCTGGGAACCGGAGGTCGATTGTTGTCCGTCAATGGTCAAACGGGAATAACGTCAACGGTTTGTTCATACAACTGGGAGGATGATGACGCTACAGTTGTATGTAAGCATCTGGGAATGGGAAACTCTGGCAGAGCGACAAATATTGATCAGGATTACAACTATACTAGAAGCATGTTCAACGTTTATTGCACAGGACATGAATACAGTTTGTTTGATTGTAGTTACGACACAAGTGACGTGATGGGAATGTGTAATTCTGTCAATGACGCTGCAGTGGAGTGCACAAATAACAACACAGATGACAGCATAAATAACAACACAAATAGCGGTCAGTATTTTTATTGAACGACGGATTCTTATTCAAGAGGGGGGAAAATCATAACTGTTTGGTCTACTCATTTTCTTGAATAATCTTCTGCGTTCTTATATGTAAATATAAATAAGTTAACGATACGGTTACATATTGGAAAATATTTAAATATAACATTATAAAGTTGTACTTCTCTCACTCAGTTTTGAATGAAAAAATAATTAATAGTTGAAATTGTAGGAACATCATTAAGATCATTTTTATTATATAGTCGTATCAGGTTTCTGTGGTTGTTAGTGAAAGTCGTCGTGAACATCGGAAACGTCTTTAATGACACATAGACTTAAATATAATATCATTTCATAAATTTCATAGAAATTAAGTACAATACTTAAAGAATAAACTATTATTTCTGATATTGCAGGACAACATACTTTATATCTGGGAACCGGAGGTCGATTGTTTTCCGTCAATGGTCAAACGGGAGTACCGAACACGGTTTGTTCATACAACTGGGAAGATGATGACGCTACAGTTGTATGTAAGCATCTGGGAATGGGTACCTCTGGCAGAGCGACAAATATTGATCAGGATTACAACTATACTAGAAGCATGTTCAACGTTTATTGCACAGGACATGAATACAGTTTGTTTGATTGTAGTTACGACACACGTGACTTGACGGGAATGTGTTATTCTGCCAATGACGCTGCAGTGGAGTGCACAAATAACACCACAAATGACAGCATAAATAACAACACAAGTAACAACACAAATAGCGGTCAGTATTTTCATTGAAGATGAATTCTTATTCAAAAGGTGGAAAATCATAACTGTTTTGTCTACTCATTTTCTTGAATAATCTCCTGTGTTGTTCTTATATGTAAATATAAATAAGTTAACGATATGGCTACATATTAGGAGACATATTAATATAACAATATAAAGTTGTACTGCTCTCCATCAGTTGAAATTGTGCGAAAATCATTGAGAACATTTTTATTATATGGTCTTATCAGGTTTCTGTGGTTGTTAGTGAGAGCCTCCGTGAACATCGGAATCGTCTTCAATGACACATAGACTTAAATATTGATCTTAAGATGGACAAATGTGACAGCTTGAACAAAATATGAATACTCCAATATTTCTTTGACTGACAAATGATGGAAATAATTCAGCTTCTTTATTTGAGACGATTCAGTAGCATAAATACATTTTACACAATATATACTTCAAAATGGTCAGAATTATGAAAAATATGAATATAATACTGATTATTTAATAAAAATTTGTGTCTTATTTTACAACTTATTAAATACGTAAAATTTGATGAATTAAAATAAATCGCTTCAATACCAAGTTCTGTGAAAAATTTTCATTGGTTGTTTCTATTGTTAGCTTTCATTCTCATTGAATATCATTTTCATAAGATTCATAGAGATAAAAAAAAACAATACTTAAAGAATAAACTATTATTTCTGATATTGCAGGACAAAATACTATATATCTGGGAACCGGAGGTCGATTGTTGTTCGTCAATGGTCAAACGGGAATAACGTCAACGGTTTGTTCATACAACTGGGAAGATGATGACGCTACAGTTGTATGTAAGCATCTGGGAATGGGAAACTCTGGCAGAGCGACAAATATTGATCAGGATTACAACTATACTAGAAGCATGTTCAACGTTTATTGCACAGGACATGAATACAGTTTGTTTGATTGTAGTTACGACACAAGTGACGTGATGGGAATGTGTTATTCTGCCAATGACGCTGCAGTGGAGTGCACAAATAACAACACAGATGACAGCATAAATAACAACACAAATAGCGGTCAGTATTTTTATTGAACGACGAATTCTTATTCAAAAGGGGGGAAAATCATAACTGTTTGGTCTACTCATTTTCTTGAATAATCTTCTGCGTTCTTATATGTAAATATAAATAAGTTAACGATACGGTTACATATTGGAAGATATTTAAATATAACATTATAAAGTTGTACTTCTCTCACTCAGTTTTGAATGAAAAAATAATTAATAGTTGAAATTGTAGGAACATCATTAATATCATTTTTATTATGTGGTCGTATCAGGTTTCTGTGGTTGTTAGTGAAAGCCGTCGTGAACATCGGAAACGTCTTTAATGACACATAGACTTAAATATAATATCATTTCATAAATTTCATAGAGATTAAGTACAATACTTAAAGAATAAACTATTATTTCTGATATTGCAGGACAAAATACTTTATATCTGGGAACCGGAGGTCGATTGTTTTCCGTCAATGGTGAAACGGGAGTACCGTCAACGGTTTGTTCATACAACTGGGAAGATGATGACGCTACAGTTGTATGTAAGCATCTGGGAATGGGTACCTCTGGCAGAGCGACAAATATAGATCAGGATTACAACTATACTAGAAGCATGTTCAACGTTTATTGCACAGGACATGAATACAGTTTGTTTGATTGTAGTTACGACACAAGTGACGTGACGAGAATGTGTTATTCTGCCAATGACGCTGCAGTGGAGTGCACAAATAACAGCACAAATGACAGCATAAATAACAACACAAGTAACAACACAAATAGCGGTCAGTATTTTCATTGAACGATGAATTCTTATTGAAAAGGGGGAAAATCATAACTGTTTTGTCTACTCATTTTCTTGAATAATCTCCTGTGTTGTTCTTATATGTAAATATAAATAAGTTAACGATATGGCTACATATTAGGAGACATATTAATATAACAATATAAAGTTGTACTGCTCTCCATCAGTTGAAATTGTACGAAAATCAGTGAGAACATTTTTAATGTATGGTCTTATCAGGTTTCTGTGGTTGTTAGTGAGAGCCTCCGTGAACATCGGAATCGTCTTCAATGACACATAGACTTAAATATTGGTCTTAAGATGGACAAATGTGACAGCTTGAACAAAATATGAATACTCCAATATTTCTTTGACTGACAAATGATGGAAATAATTCAGCTTCTTTATTTGAGACGATTCAGTAGCATAAATACATTTTACACAATATATACTTCAAAATGGTCAGAATTATGAAAAATATGAATATAATACTGATTATTCAATAAAAATTTGTGTCTTATTTTACAACTTATTAAATACGTAAAATTTGATGAATTCCAATAAATCGCTTCACTACCAAGTTCTGTGAAAAATTGTCATTGGTTGTTTTTATTGTTAGCTTTCATTCTCATTGAATATCATTTTCATAAGATTCATAGAGATAAAAAAAAACAATACTTAAAGAATAAACTATTATTTCTGATATTGCAAGACAAAATACTATATATCTCGGAACCGGAGGTCGATTGTTGTCCGTCAATGGTCAAACGGGAATAACGTCAACGGTTTGTTCATACAACTGGGAAGATGATGACGCTACAGTTGTATGTAAGCATCTGGGAATGGGAAACTCTGGCAGAGCGACAAATATTGATCAGGATTACAACTATACTAGAAGCATGTTCAACGTTTATTGCACAGGACATGAATATAGTTTGTTTGATTGTAGTTACGACACAAGTGACATGATGGGAATGTGTTATTCTGCCAATGACGCTGCAGTGGAGTGCACAAATAACAACACAGATGACAGCATAAATAACAACACAAATAGCGGTCAGTATTTTTATTGAACGACGAATTCTTATTCAAAAGGGGGGGAAATCATAACTGTTTGGTCTACTCATTTTCTTGAATAATCTTCTGCGTTCTTATATGTAAATATAAATAAGTTAACGATACGGTTACATATTGGAAAATATTTAAATATAACATTATAAAGTTGTACTTCTCTCACTCAGTTTTGAATGAAAAAATAATTAATAGTTGAAATTGTAGGAACATCATTAAGATCATTTTTATTATATAGTCGTATCAGGTTTCTGTGGTTGTTAGTGAAAGTCGTCGTGAACATCGGAAACGTCTTTAATGACACATAGACTTAAATATAATATCATTTCATAAATTTCATAGAAATTAAGTACAATACTTAAAGAATAAACTATTATTTCTGATATTGCAGGACAACATACTTTATATCTGGGAACCGGAGGTCGATTGTTTTCCGTCAATGGTCAAACGGGAGTACCGAACACGGTTTGTTCATACAACTGGGAAGATGATGACGCTACAGTTGTATGTAAGCATCTGGGAATGGGTACCTCTGGCAGAGCGACAAATATTGATCAGGATTACAACTATACTAGAAGCATGTTCAACGTTTATTGCACAGGACATGAATACAGTTTGTTTGATTGTAGTTACGACACACGTGACTTGACGGGAATGTGTTATTCTGCCAATGACGCTGCAGTGGAGTGCACAAATAACACCACAAATGACAGCATAAATAACAACACAAGTAACAACACAAATAGCGGTCAGTATTTTCATTGAAGATGAATTCTTATTCAAAAGGTGGAAAATCATAACTGTTTTGTCTACTCATTTTCTTGAATAATCTCCTGTGTTGTTCTTATATGTAAATATAAATAAGTTAACGATATGGCTACATATTAGGAGACATATTAATATAACAATATAAAGTTGTACTGCTCTCCATCAGTTGAAATTGTGCGAAAATCATTGAGAACATTTTTATTATATGGTCTTATCAGGTTTCTGTGGTTGTTAGTGAGAGCCTCCGTGAACATCGGAATCGTCTTCAATGACACATAGACTTAAATATTGATCTTAAGATGGACAAATGTGACAGCTTGAACAAAATATGAATACTCCAATATTTCTTTGACTGACAAATGATGGAAATAATTCAGCTTCTTTATTTGAGACGATTCAGTAGCATAAATACATTTTACACAATATATACTTCAAAATGGTCAGAATTATGAAAAATATGAATATAATACTGATTATTTAATAAAAATTTGTGTCTTATTTTACAACTTATTAAATACGTAAAATTTGATGAATTAAAATAAATCGCTTCAATACCAAGTTCTGTGAAAAATTTTCATTGGTTGTTTCTATTGTTAGCTTTCATTCTCATTGAATATCATTTTCATAAGATTCATAGAGATAAAAAAAAACAATACTTAAAGAATAAACTATTATTTCTGATATTGCAGGACAAAATACTATATATCTGGGAACCGGAGGTCGATTGTTGTTCGTCAATGGTCAAACGGGAATAACGTCAACGGTTTGTTCATACAACTGGGAAGATGATGACGCTACAGTTGTATGTAAGCATCTGGGAATGGGAAACTCTGGCAGAGCGACAAATATTGATCAGGATTACAACTATACTAGAAGCATGTTCAACGTTTATTGCACAGGACATGAATACAGTTTGTTTGATTGTAGTTACGACACAAGTGACGTGATGGGAATGT
Organism: Bathymodiolus brooksi; assembly: GCA_963680875.1. Taxonomy (NCBI): domain Eukaryota; kingdom Metazoa; phylum Mollusca; class Bivalvia; order Mytilida; family Modiolidae; genus Bathymodiolus; species Bathymodiolus brooksi. The sequence goes on from OY804575.1 coordinate 174,533,339, forward strand.
GTTATTCTGCCAATGACGCTGCAGTGGAGTGCACAAATAACAACACAGATGACAGCATAAATAACAACACAAATAGCGGTCAGTATTTTTATTGAACGACGAATTCTTATTCAAAAGGGGGGAAAATCATAACTGTTTGGTCTACTCATTTTCTTGAATAATCTTCTGCGTTCTTATATGTAAATATAAATAAGTTAACGATACGGTTACATATTGGAAGATATTTAAATATAACATTATAAAGTTGTACTTCTCTCACTCAGTTTTGAATGAAAAAATAATTAATAGTTGAAATTGTAGGAACATCATTAATATCATTTTTATTATGTGGTCGTATCAGGTTTCTGTGGTTGTTAGTGAAAGCCGTCGTGAACATCGGAAACGTCTTTAATGACACATAGACTTAAATATAATATCATTTCATAAATTTCATAGAGATTAAGTACAATACTTAAAGAATAAACTATTATTTCTGATATTGCAGGACAAAATACTTTATATCTGGGAACCGGAGGTCGATTGTTTTCCGTCAATGGTGAAACGGGAGTACCGTCAACGGTTTGTTCATACAACTGGGAAGATGATGACGCTACAGTTGTATGTAAGCATCTGGGAATGGGTACCTCTGGCAGAGCGACAAATATAGATCAGGATTACAACTATACTAGAAGCATGTTCAACGTTTATTGCACAGGACATGAATACAGTTTGTTTGATTGTAGTTACGACACAAGTGACGTGACGAGAATGTGTTATTCTGCCAATGACGCTGCAGTGGAGTGCACAAATAACAGCACAAATGACAGCATAAATAACAACACAAGTAACAACACAAATAGCGGTCAGTATTTTCATTGAACGATGAATTCTTATTGAAAAGGGGGAAAATCATAACTGTTTTGTCTACTCATTTTCTTGAATAATCTCCTGTGTTGTTCTTATATGTAAATATAAATAAGTTAACGATATGGCTACATATTAGGAGACATATTAATATAACAATATAAAGTTGTACTGCTCTCCATCAGTTGAAATTGTACGAAAATCAGTGAGAACATTTTTAATGTATGGTCTTATCAGGTTTCTGTGGTTGTTAGTGAGAGCCTCCGTGAACATCGGAATCGTCTTCAATGACACATAGACTTAAATATTGGTCTTAAGATGGACAAATGTGACAGCTTGAACAAAATATGAATACTCCAATATTTCTTTGACTGACAAATGATGGAAATAATTCAGCTTCTTTATTTGAGACGATTCAGTAGCATAAATACATTTTACACAATATATACTTCAAAATGGTCAGAATTATGAAAAATATGAATATAATACTGATTATTCAATAAAAATTTGTGTCTTATTTTACAACTTATTAAATACGTAAAATTTGATGAATTCCAATAAATCGCTTCACTACCAAGTTCTGTGAAAAATTGTCATTGGTTGTTTTTATTGTTAGCTTTCATTCTCATTGAATATCATTTTCATAAGATTCATAGAGATAAAAAAAAACAATACTTAAAGAATAAACTATTATTTCTGATATTGCAAGACAAAATACTATATATCTCGGAACCGGAGGTCGATTGTTGTCCGTCAATGGTCAAACGGGAATAACGTCAACGGTTTGTTCATACAACTGGGAAGATGATGACGCTACAGTTGTATGTAAGCATCTGGGAATGGGAAACTCTGGCAGAGCGACAAATATTGATCAGGATTACAACTATACTAGAAGCATGTTCAACGTTTATTGCACAGGACATGAATATAGTTTGTTTGATTGTAGTTACGACACAAGTGACATGATGGGAATGTGTTATTCTGCCAATGACGCTGCAGTGGAGTGCACAAATAACAACACAGATGACAGCATAAATAACAACACAAATAGCGGTCAGTATTTTTATTGAACGACGAATTCTTATTCAAAAGGGGGGGAAATCATAACTGTTTGGTCTACTCATTTTCTTGAATAATCTTCTGCGTTCTTATATGTAAATATAAATAAGTTAACGATACGGTTACATATTGGAAAATATTTAAATATAACATTATAAAGTTGTACTTCTCTCACTCAGTTTTGAATGAAAAAATAATTAATAGTTGAAATTGTAGGAACATCATTAAGATCATTTTTATTATATAGTCGTATCAGGTTTCTGTGGTTGTTAGTGAAAGTCGTCGTGAACATCGGAAACGTCTTTAATGACACATAGACTTAAATATAATATCATTTCATAAATTTCATAGAAATTAAGTACAATACTTAAAGAATAAACTATTATTTCTGATATTGCAGGACAACATACTTTATATCTGGGAACCGGAGGTCGATTGTTTTCCGTCAATGGTCAAACGGGAGTACCGAACACGGTTTGTTCATACAACTGGGAAGATGATGACGCTACAGTTGTATGTAAGCATCTGGGAATGGGTACCTCTGGCAGAGCGACAAATATTGATCAGGATTACAACTATACTAGAAGCATGTTCAACGTTTATTGCACAGGACATGAATACAGTTTGTTTGATTGTAGTTACGACACACGTGACTTGACGGGAATGTGTTATTCTGCCAATGACGCTGCAGTGGAGTGCACAAATAACACCACAAATGACAGCATAAATAACAACACAAGTAACAACACAAATAGCGGTCAGTATTTTCATTGAAGATGAATTCTTATTCAAAAGGTGGAAAATCATAACTGTTTTGTCTACTCATTTTCTTGAATAATCTCCTGTGTTGTTCTTATATGTAAATATAAATAAGTTAACGATATGGCTACATATTAGGAGACATATTAATATAACAATATAAAGTTGTACTGCTCTCCATCAGTTGAAATTGTGCGAAAATCATTGAGAACATTTTTATTATATGGTCTTATCAGGTTTCTGTGGTTGTTAGTGAGAGCCTCCGTGAACATCGGAATCGTCTTCAATGACACATAGACTTAAATATTGATCTTAAGATGGACAAATGTGACAGCTTGAACAAAATATGAATACTCCAATATTTCTTTGACTGACAAATGATGGAAATAATTCAGCTTCTTTATTTGAGACGATTCAGTAGCATAAATACATTTTACACAATATATACTTCAAAATGGTCAGAATTATGAAAAATATGAATATAATACTGATTATTTAATAAAAATTTGTGTCTTATTTTACAACTTATTAAATACGTAAAATTTGATGAATTAAAATAAATCGCTTCAATACCAAGTTCTGTGAAAAATTTTCATTGGTTGTTTCTATTGTTAGCTTTCATTCTCATTGAATATCATTTTCATAAGATTCATAGAGATAAAAAAAAACAATACTTAAAGAATAAACTATTATTTCTGATATTGCAGGACAAAATACTATATATCTGGGAACCGGAGGTCGATTGTTGTTCGTCAATGGTCAAACGGGAATAACGTCAACGGTTTGTTCATACAACTGGGAAGATGATGACGCTACAGTTGTATGTAAGCATCTGGGAATGGGAAACTCTGGCAGAGCGACAAATATTGATCAGGATTACAACTATACTAGAAGCATGTTCAACGTTTATTGCACAGGACATGAATACAGTTTGTTTGATTGTAGTTACGACACAAGTGACGTGATGGGAATGTGTTATTCTGCCAATGACGCTGCAGTGGAGTGCACAAATAACAACACAGATGACAGCATAAATAACAACACAAATAGCGGTCAGTATTTTTATTGAACGACGAATTCTTATTCAAAAGGGGGGAAAATCATAACTGTTTGGTCTACTCATTTTCTTGAATAATCTTCTGCGTTCTTATATGTAAATATAAATAAGTTAACGATACGGTTACATATTGGAAGATATTTAAATATAACATTATAAAGTTGTACTTCTCTCACTCAGTTTTGAATGAAAAAATAATTAATAGTTGAAATTGTAGGAACATCATTAATATCATTTTTATTATGTGGTCGTATCAGGTTTCTGTGGTTGTTAGTGAAAGCCGTCGTGAACATCGGAAACGTCTTTAATGACACATAGACTTAAATATAATATCATTTCATAAATTTCATAGAGATTAAGTACAATACTTAAAGAATAAACTATTATTTCTGATATTGCAGGACAAAATACTTTATATCTGGGAACCGGAGGTCGATTGTTTTCCGTCAATGGTGAAACGGGAGTACCGTCAACGGTTTGTTCATACAACTGGGAAGATGATGACGCTACAGTTGTATGTAAGCATCTGGGAATGGGTACCTCTGGCAGAGCGACAAATATAGATCAGGATTACAACTATACTAGAAGCATGTTCAACGTTTATTGCACAGGACATGAATACAGTTTGTTTGATTGTAGTTACGACACAAGTGACGTGACGAGAATGTGTTATTCTGCCAATGACGCTGCAGTGGAGTGCACAAATAACAGCACAAATGACAGCATAAATAACAACACAAGTAACAACACAAATAGCGGTCAGTATTTTCATTGAACGATGAATTCTTATTGAAAAGGGGGAAAATCATAACTGTTTTGTCTACTCATTTTCTTGAATAATCTCCTGTGTTGTTCTTATATGTAAATATAAATAAGTTAACGATATGGCTACATATTAGGAGACATATTAATATAACAATATAAAGTTGTACTGCTCTCCATCAGTTGAAATTGTACGAAAATCAGTGAGAACATTTTTAATGTATGGTCTTATCAGGTTTCTGTGGTTGTTAGTGAGAGCCTCCGTGAACATCGGAATCGTCTTCAATGACACATAGACTTAAATATTGCTCTTAAGATGGACAAATGTGACAGCTTGAACAAAATATGAATACTCCAATATTTCTTTGACTGACAAATGATGGAAATAATTCAGCTTCTTTATTTGAGACGATTCAGTAGCATAAATACATTTTACACAATATATACTTCAAAATGGTCAGAATTATGAAAAATATGAATATAATACTGATTATTCAATAAAAATTTGTGTCTTATTTTACAACTTATTAAATACGTAAAATTTGATGAATTCCAATAAATCGCTTCACTACCAAGTTCTGTGAAAAATTGTCATTGGTTGTTTTTATTGTTAGCTTTCATTCTCATTGAATATCATTTTCATAAGATTCATAGAGATAAAAAAAAACAATACTTAAAGAATAAACTATTATTTCTGATATTGCAAGACAAAATACTATATATCTCGGAACCGGAGGTCGATTGTTGTCCGTCAATGGTCAAACGGGAATAACGTCAACGGTTTGTTCATACAACTGGGAAGATGATGACGCTACAGTTGTATGTAAGCATCTGGGAATGGGAAACTCTGGCAGAGCGACAAATATTGATCAGGATTACAACTATACTAGAAGCATGTTCAACGTTTATTGCACAGGACATGAATATAGTTTGTTTGATTGTAGTTACGACACAAGTGACATGATGGGAATGTGTTATTCTGCCAATGACGCTGCAGTGGAGTGCACAAATAACAACACAGATGACAGCATAAATAACAACACAAATAGCGGTCAGTATTTTTATTGAACGACGAATTCTTATTCAAAAGGGGGGGAAATCATAACTGTTTGGTCTACTCATTTTCTTGAATAATCTTCTGCGTTCTTATATGTAAATATAAATAAGTTAACGATACGGTTACATATTGGAAAATATTTAAATATAACATTATAAAGTTGTACTTCTCTCACTCAGTTTTGAATGAACAAATAATTTGTAATTGAAATTGTAGGATCATCATTGAGATCATTTTTATTATATGGTCGTATCAGATTTCTGTGGTTGTTAGTGAAAGCCGTCGTGATCATCGGAAACGTCTTTAATGACACATAGACTTAAATATAATATCATTTCATAAATTTCATAGAGATTAAGTACAATACTTAAAGAATAAACTATTATTTCTGATATTGCAGGACAAAATACTTTATATCTGGGAACCGGAGGTCGATTGTTTTCCGTCAATGGTCAAACGGGAGTACCGACAACGGTTTGTTCATACAACTGGGAAGATGATGACGCTACAGTTGTATGTAAGCATCTGGGAATGGGTACCTCTGGCAGAGCGACAAATATTGATCAGGATTACAACTATACTAGAAGCATATTCAACGTTTATTGCACAGGACATGAATACAGTTTGTTTGATTGTAGTTACGACACAAGTGACATGATGGGAATGTGTTATTCTGCCAATGACGCTGCAGTGGAGTGCACAAATAACAACACAGATGACAGCATAAATAACAACACAAATAGCGGTCAGTATTTTTATTGAACGACGGATTCTTATTCAAAAGGGGGGAAAATCATAACTGTTTGGTCTACTCATTTTCTTGAATAATCTTCTGCGTTCTTATATGTAAATATAAATAAGTTAACGATACGGTTACATATTGGAAAATATTTAAATATAACATTATAAAGTTGTACTTCTCTCACTCAGTTTTGAATGAACAAATAATTTGTAATTGAAATTGTAGGATCATCATTGAGATCATTTTTATTATATGGTCGTATCAGATTTCTGTGGTTGTTAGTGAAAGCCGTCGTGATCATCGGAAACGTCTTTAATGACACATAGACTTAAATATAATATCATTTCATAAATTTCATAGAGATTAAGTACAATACTTAAAGAATAAACTATTATTTCTGATATTGCAGGACAAAATACTTTATATCTGGGAACCGGAGGTCGATTGTTTTCCGTCAATGGTCAAACGGGAGTACCGACAACGGTTTGTTCATACAACTGGGAAGATGATGACGCTACAGTTGTATGTAAGCATCTGGGAATGGGTACCTCTGGCAGAGCGACAAATATTGATCAGGATTACAACTATACTAGAAGCATATTCAACGTTTATTGCACAGGACATGAATACAGTTTGTTTGATTGTAGTTACGACACAAGTGACATGATGGGAATGTGTTATTCTGCCAATGACGCTGCAGTGGAGTGCACAAATAACAACACAGATGACAGCATAAATAACAACACAAATAGCGGTCAGTATTTTTATTGAACGACGGATTCTTATTCAAAAGGGGGGAAAATCATAACTGTTTGGTCTACTCATTTTCTTGAATAATCTTCTGCGTTCTTATATGTAAATATAAATAAGTTAACGATACGGTTACATATTGGAAAATATTTAAATATAACATTATAAAGTTGTACTTCTCTCACTCAGTTTTGAATGAACAAATAATTTGTAATTGAAATTGTAGGATCATCATTGAGATCATTTTTATTATATGGTCGTATCAGATTTCTGTGGTTGTTAGTGAAAGCCGTCGTGATCATCGGAAACGTCTTTAATGACACATAGACTTAAATATAATATCATTTCATAAATTTCATAGAGATTAAGTACAATACTTAAAGAATAAACTATTATTTCTGATATTGCAGGACAAAATACTTTATATCTGGGAACCGGAGGTCGATTGTTTTCCGTCAATGGTCAAACGGGAGTACCGACAACGGTTTGTTCATACAACTGGGAAGATGATGACGCTACAGTTGTATGTAAGCATCTGGGAATGGGTACCTCTGGCAGAGCGACAAATATTGATCAGGATTACAACTATACTAGAAGCATATTCAACGTTTATTGCACAGGACATGAATACAGTTTGTTTGATTGTAGTTACGACACAAGTGACATGATGGGAATGTGTTATTCTGCCAATGACGCTGCAGTGGAGTGCACAAATAACAACACAGATGACAGCATAAATAACAACACAAATAGCGGTCAGTATTTTTATTGAACGACGGATTCTTATTCAAAAGGGGGGAAAATCATAACTGTTTGGTCTACTCATTTTCTTGAATAATCTTCTGCGTTCTTATATGTAAATATAAATAAGTTAACGATACGGTTACATATTGGAAAATATTTAAATATAACATTATAAAGTTGTACTTCTCTCACTCAGTTTTGAATGAACAAATAATTTGTAATTGAAATTGTAGGATCATCATTGAGATCATTTTTATTATATGGTCGTATCAGATTTCTGTGGTTGTTAGTGAAAGCCGTCGTGATCATCGGAAACGTCTTTAATGACACATAGACTTAAATATAATATCATTTCATAAATTTCATAGAGATTAAGTACAATACTTAAAGAATAAACTATTATTTCTGATATTGCAGGACAAAATACTTTATATCTGGGAACCGGAGGTCGATTGTTTTCCGTCAATGGTCAAACGGGAGTACCGACAACGGTTTGTTCATACAACTGGGAAGATGATGACGCTACAGTTGTATGTAAGCATCTGGGAATGGGTACCTCTGGCAGAGCGACAAATATTGATCAGGATTACAACTATACTAGAAGCATATTCAACGTTTATTGCACAGGACATGAATACAGTTTGTTTGATTGTAGTTACGACACAAGTGACATGATGAGAATGTGTTATTCTGCCAATGACGCTGCAGTGGAGTGCACAAATAACAACACAGATGACAGCATAAATAACAACACAAATAGCGGTCAGTATTTTTATTGAACGACGGATTCTTATTCAAAAGGGGGGAAAATCATAACTGTTTGGTCTACTCATTTTCTTGAATAATCTTCTGCGTTCTTATATGTAAATATAAATAAGTTAACGATACGGTTACATATTGGAAAATATTTAAATATAACATTATAAAGTTGTACTTCTCTCACTCAGTTTTGAATGAACAAATAATTTGTAATTGAAATTGTAGGATCATCATTGAGATCATTTTTATTATATGGTCGTATCAGATTTCTGTGGTTGTTAGTGAAAGCCGTCGTGATCATCGGAAACGTCTTTAATGACACATAGACTTAAATATAATATCATTTCATAAATTTCATAGAGATTAAGTACAATACTTAAAGAATAAACTATTATTTCTGATATTGCAGGACAAAATACTTTATATCTGGGAACCGGAGGTCGATTGTTTTCCGTCAATGGTCAAACGGGAGTACCGACAACGGTTTGTTCATACAACTGGGAAGATGATGACGCTACAGTTGTATGTAAGCATCTGGGAATGGGTACCTCTGGCAGAGCGACAAATATTGATCAGGATTACAACTATACTAGAAGCATATTCAACGTTTATTGCACAGGACATGAATACAGTTTGTTTGATTGTAGTTACGACACAAGTGACATGATGGGAATGTGTTATTCTGCCAATGACGCTGCAGTGGAGTGCACAAATAACAACACAGATGAGAGCATAGATAACAACACAAATAGCGGTCAGTATTTTTATTGAACGATGGATTCTTATTCAAAAGGGGAAAAATCATAACTGTTTTGTCTACTCATTTTCTTGAATAATCTCCTGTGTTGTTCTTATATGTAAATATAAATAAGTTAACGATATGGCTACATATTAGGAGACATATTAATATAACAATATAAAGTTGTACTGCTCTCCATCAGTTGAAATTGTACGAAAATCAGTGAGAACATTTTTATTATATGGTCTTATCAGGTTTCTGTGGTTGTTAGTGAGAGCCTCCGTGAACATCGGAATCGTCTTCAATGACACATAGACTTAAATATTGATCTTAAGATGGACAAATGTGACAGCTTGAACAAAATATGAATACTCCAATATTTCTTTGACTGACAAATGATGGAAATAATTCAGCTTCTTTATTTGAGACGATTCAGTAGCATAAATACATTTTACACAATATATACTTCAAAATGGTCAGAATTATGAAAAATATTAATATAATACTGATTATTCAATAAAAATTTGTGTCTTATTTTGCCACGTATTAAATACGTAAAATTTGATGAATTCCAATAAAGTGCTTCACTACCAAGTTCTGTGAAAAATTGTCTTTGGTTGTTTCTATTAAAAGCTTTCATTCTCATTGACTATAATTGTATAAGGTTCATAGAGATAAAAAAAACAATGCTTAAAGAATAAATTATTTTTCTGATATTGCAGGACAAAATACTATATATCTGGGAACCGGAGGTCGATTGTTGTTCGTCAATGGTCAAACGGGAATAACTTCAACGGTTTGTTCATACAACTGGGAAGATGATGACGCTACAGTCGCATGTAAGCATCTGGGAATGGGTACCTCTGGCAGAGCCACAAATATTGATCAGGATTACAACTATACTAGAAGCATGTTCAACGTTTATTGCACAGGACATGAATACAGTTTGTTTGATTGTAGTTACGACACAAGTGACGTGACGGGAATGTGTTATTCTGCCAATGACGCTGCAGTGAAGTGCACAAATAACAACACAGATGACAGCATAAATAACAACACAAATAGCGGTCAGTATTTTTATTGGACGACGAATTCTTATTCAAAAGGGGAGAAAATCATAACTGTTTGGTCTACTCATTTTCTTGAATAATCTTCTGCGTTCTTATATGTAAATATAAATAAGTTAACGATACGGTTACATATTGGAAAATATTTAAATATAACATTATAAAGTTGTACTTCTCTCACTCAGTTTTGAATGAAAAAATAATTAATAGTTGAAATTGTAGGAACATCATTAAGATCATTTTTATTATATGGTCGTATCAGGTTTCTGTGGTTGTTAGTGAAAGCCGTCGTGAACATCGGAAACGTCTTTAATGACACATAGACTTAAATATAATATCATTTCATAAATTTCATAGAGATTAAGTACAATACTTAAAGAATAAACTATTATTTCTGATATTGCAGGACAAAATACTTTATATCTGGGATCCGGAGGTCGATTGTTTTCCGTCAATGGTGAAACGGGAGTACCGTCAACGGTTTGTTCATACAACTGGGAAGATGATGACGCTACTGTTGTATGTAAGCATCTGGGAATGGGAAACTCTGGCAGAGCGACAAATATTGATCAGGATTACAACTATACTAGAAGCATGTTCAACGTTTATTGCACAGGACATGAATACAGTTTGTTTGATTGTAGTTACGACACAAGTGACGTGACGAGAATGTGTTATTCTGCCAATGACGCTGCAGTGGAGTGCACAACTAACGGTCAGTATTGAACGGTGATTTCTTGTTCAAAAGGGAAATATGTCCTGTGTGTTTTTTCTACTAATTTTTCCGAATATTGTCATATGTTGTTGATATATTTCAAACAGATATAATATGATGGTATCGTTAGAAGCCGCCAATCGAAGAACAGATAATACAAAGGTCCACAGAAAGGGAAAAAATACAATGGTCGAAGACAGACTACACAGAAAACTTCAGATGGAGTTACACGCACACAACAAATAACCAAGGGTGAACTCAGGTGCTCTGGAAGGATAATCAGTTTCCGCTCCACTAGTGACACCTGTCGTGTTACTGTTAAGCGACACAACTATCATCTGACATGAAAGTGGTGTTGTACACCAGGATACGTAAATATATACAAATAACATAATTAACGCATGAACAGAACATCTTAAATCGTGGAAACTATAGTGTTAGCCAGCTTCTGTAGTTATTAATGAAAGTCGTCGTGAACATCGAATTCAACGTCATATTATATAACTATATTTAAGTGGCCAAATATGATGAATAACACAATGCTCAGTATTGAAATATAAACGAGATGTAAAATGAAAATACAAAAGATACTCAATCATACCATTCTTCTTTTTTTTGTAAAACAATAATGATATATCTATTAAGTATTGAAGGGTTAATCTAGACAATGGTTTATTGCTGATTTTATTCCACAGCGCCAAGTGGCAACACAACTATGGCGAATACTACAACAGAAGAAACTCAAAGTTTTGCCGATTCAGCAATCACTACTACCTTTTATTCAGAAAAGTCTTCTGATTCAATGATAAGTACGTCAACTGCCTCCCAATATACAACAGAATTACCGATAAGCACTTCAGCTGCTATTGAATCGTCAGTAATAATCACTTCAGATGCCTTAGACTCAACTACACCAGTCAGTGGCTTAGACTCGACTACTGAATCAGTGGACATTACAACCGATGCGTTAAGTTCAACTACTGCATCAGTAGAAATCACTTCAGATGCCTTAGACACAACTACCGAGTCAGAAATTATCACGTCGACTACTCAATCAGTGGATATTACCTCGACCTCAGATGAATTGACCACGGAATCAGCGATAAGCACTTCTGCTGCCTCAGAATCAGTAACTGACTCAACTGTATCAACATCGACAACAACAAAGGCAGATACAGCAGGGCTGGGTTCTGGATGTAAGTAGTATTTTGCAATCATAATGTGTAGAAGATCAGGAAAATAAGCATAAATCATATGACAAAAATAGTAAGAGCATTTAAAGGTCTTCAATAGAGGTATACTATATCCGTGCATGTTAACATGCCATGAAAAGTATGATGTAGACGATAAAATATGTAATATACCTCACACATCACGCATGGTGACTTCCAGTATTAAGTCTAATATACAGCAATAAAGTAATATCAATTAACTGTTTTACCGTTGTCAAGTAGACAAGGGAATGGTATTTCAGGACTGGAGGTGAATTTGTTATGAATTGGTAAGATCATGTTACTTCAAACTCTCTTTGGTGCCTTAAAATAGTAATTACTCATTTAAATTATAAAAGCGTCATTTGATTTGATTCTCGAAGTGTATGGAATGTATGGATCCCGGGGGCTTATATATTAATGACAAGTGTATGGAATGTATGGATCCCGGGGGCTTATATATTAATGACAAGTGTATGGAATGTATGGATCCCGGGGGGCTTATATATTAATGACAAGTGTATGGAATGTATGGATCCCGGGGGTCTTATATATTAATGACAAGTGTATGGAATGTATGGATCCCGGGGGCATATATATTAATGACAAGTGTATGGAATGTATGGATCCCGGGGGGCTTATATATTAATGACAAGTGTATGGAATGTATGGATCCCGGGGGGCTTATATATTAATGACAAGTGCACATGCCACGTCAAAAAGGGTTTGGCTGTCCGACAAAAAGATGTCAAAGTTCTACTATGCCTACGAAGTTCGGGAAAAGACACGCAATATTGCTCTAAAGCCGTTCCCTCGGATAATTAAGTCGTTCAATCAGACTAGTATATTTCGTTCTGTTTCTGTTCAATCAGACTAGTATAATCCGTTCTGTTCAATCAGACTAGTATAATCCGTTCTGTTCAATCAGACTTGTATAATTCGTTCTGTTCAATCAGATTAGTATGCTCCGTTCTGTTCAATCAGACTTGTATAATCCGTTATGTTCAATCAGACTTGTATAATCCGTTCTGTTCAATCAGACTAGTATAATCCGTTCTGTTCAACCAGACTAGTATAATCCGTTTTGTTCAATCAGACTTGTATAATCCGTTCTGTTCAATCAGACTAGTATAATCCGTTTTGTTCAATCAGACTTGTACAATCCGTTCTGTTCAATCAGACTAGTATAATCCGTTCTGTTCAATCAGACTTGTATAATCCGTTATGTTCAATCAGACTAGTATAATCCGTTCTGTTCAATCAGACTAGTATAATCCGTTCTGTTCAACCAGACTAGTATAATCCGTTTTGTTCAATCAGACTTGTATAATCCGTTCTGTTCAATCAGACTAATATAATCCGTTTTGTTCAATCAGACTAGTATAATCCGTTCTGTTCAATCAGACTAGTATATTGCGTTCTGTTCAATCAGACTAGTACAATCCGTTCTGTTCAATCAGACTAGTATGATCCGTTCTGCTCAATCAGACTAGTATAATCCGTTCTGTTCAATCAGACTAGCATAATCCGTTCTGTTCAATCAGACTAGTATAATCCGTTCTCTTCAATCAGACTACTATAATCCGTTCTGTTCAATCAGACTAGTATAATGCGTTCTGTTCAATCAGACTAGTATAATCTGTTCTGTTCAATCAGACTTGTATAATCCGTTCTGTTCAATCACACTAGTATAATCCGTTGTGTTCAATCAGACTAGTATAATCCGTTCTGTTCAATCACACTAGTATAATCCGTTGTGTTCAATCAGACTAGTATAATCCGTTCTGTTCAATCACACTAGTATAATCCGTTGTGTTCAATCAGACTAGTATAACCCGTTCTGTTCAATCACACTAGTATAACCCGTTCTGTTCAATCACACTAGTATAATCCGTTGTGTTCAATCACACTAGTATAACCCGTTCTGTTCAATCAGACTTGTATAATCCGTTATGTTCAATCAGACTAGTATAATCCGTTCTGTTCAATCAGACTAGTATAATCCGTTCTGTTCAACCAGACTAGTATAATCCGTTTTGTTCAATCAGACTTGTATAATCCGTTCTGTTCAATCAGACTAATATAATCCGTTTTGTTCAATCAGACTAGTATAATCCGTTCTGTTCAATCAGACTAGTATATTGCGTTCTGTTCAATCAGACTAGTACAATCCGTTCTGTTCAATCAGACTAGTATGATCCGTTCTGTTCAATCAGACTAGTATAATCCGTTCTGTTCAATCAGACTAGCATAATCCGTTCTGTTCAATCAGACTAGTATAATCCGTTCTCTTCAATCAGACTACTATAATCCGTTCTGTTCAATCAGACTAGTATAATGCGTTCTGTTCAATCAGACTAGTATAATCCGTTCTGTTCAATCAGACTTGTATAATCCGTTCTGTTCAATCACACTAGTATAATCCGTTGTGTTCAATCAGACTAGTATAATCCGTTCTGTTCAATCACACTAGTATAATCCGTTGTGTTCAATCAGACTAGTATAATCCGTTCTGTTCAATCACACTAGTATAATCCGTTGTGTTCAATCAGACTAGTATAACCCGTTCTGTTCAATCACACTAGTATAACCCGTTCTGTTCAATCACACTAGTATAATCCGTTGTGTTCAATCAGACTAGTATATTTCGTTCTATTTGTTTAATCATTCGTACCCTCGGAAAGTAGAAATTTAAAGTGGGCATTTTTCAATGGACTGATAGATTAGAGGGAGTAATGTTATACAGTTTGACGTTATTCCGTGGAGGGGATAAAGATATCATAGAATATACAGATAGAGATTATATGAGATCATTATACAAAAATGTGCCCTGGAGAGGTAAAAAATAATAAGTCGTTCCATTTTCAGTAATTTGGATAAGGGTAATAACAAAATTACTGAACTCCTAGCAATCTTACAAAGGGAAAGTAAAAACTCATAAGTATATAAAGAGACAAAATCAGTCAACAACCGGAAAACTGTGAAAACCGTAATGACCCTGACTTGGTACAGGCATTTCTAAAGAAATGTTTGGTTGAATCAGATTTTAAAGCGCCAACCCCCCCCCCCCCCCCCCTTTCATTACGGCTCAAAGTTTCCGGCTGTCACTATAACAGTATTTATAACAATACTTGAACAAAACAGGTAAAACAGTTGCTATAACAGCACCAAACTCAGTGAAGTGAATGTCAAAAACATTTTTACGTCACACATTGATAAAAATATTTTTGACATTTTTGTTTTTGACCACTTATCTTTATACATTTTTCACTATATGAAAATCCATCGTTTATAATCTTTTCTGCAGAGATGGAATATATTTCGACAAGATCTTGGTATCGGAATATAAACTTTTTAAGAGATCGAATAAGGAAACAATATTTTTGACATTTTTGTTTTTGACCACTTATCTTTATACATTTTCACTATATGAAAATCCATCGTTTATAATCTTTTCTGCAGAGACGGAATATATTTCGACAAGATCTTGGTATCGGAATATAAACTTTTTAAGAGATCGAATAAGGCGAATCTTTTTATAGTCCTGGTCCAGTAGCCTGTTTCTCAGATGAAGATGACGTTTCATGAAATCAGAATAATTGCTACTGGCCCTTGCATAACGAATCAATTGCGAGATGTAAACACCATATGCAGGAAAAGCTGGTATATTGCTGCACATATTTGGAAAATTTATGATTTTAAGATTGAAGTCGTCCCGTTTATCATATATTTTAGTACTGATTTGACCACTGTCGTCAAATTCGAGAGATCCTAATGTCTGAATGATTTCAATAAGAAAAGTTTTGGAGAAACCACAAGGGGCAATCAGAAGCCGTAAACCAAAAAGGACAGAAAATACAATGACCAAAAGAAAAGGTACAAAGGACAACCCATGATCTATAAAACACTACACAGGACACTAACGATCAAGTAAAACGAACCCCTCTAAAACCCGGTCTGAAATCCGGAACAATAAGTAATTGCTACTCCACTAACGGCAGTCGTAAATATGGTTAATCTATTAATAAATGTCTTATTTCTCACTACACTATGTATATTGAAATGTATTAGTTATTAATTATAACTAGTGTGGTGGCGATAGAGATTTGGAAACAAAAAAAAATCAATTAAATATGCATAAACTAAATGTTTTATTTCTCTATTGATAGGTGCCAGTAATTTCTTCAGCTGGACTATGGTCTTTATAGTGATGGCTACATGGCTTGTTTTATTCCAAATCTGAACATGATGAAAGAATTCAAAGAAAAGATACTCTAATTATTATCAAATTACTGCTCAGTTCTAATATATTTGATTATCTTTTTTTGGGGGGTGGGGGATACATTTTTGTTAAGAATTTAAACGAATTTTTATTACATATTATTTATAAATATAGAGTTTAATTGTTGTGCATTTTCATGTCTGATGACATTCTATAACTTTCTGTTATTCTTTCATTAATAATCGTATTGAATCTGATTCGAGCATTTGTACTGACAATTTTTAGTGTTAATCAAAATTCATATTGTCTCCTATTCACTTTTAATTATATATTATGTAATATAACAATTTGTCCTTTAAATTGTTAAGTAAAAGTTTGTATGAAACTTATTACCTTGTTCACATGACACAGTAAAAACCTGTTTTGAAATCAGATTTGACAGCAATTACGGTTTGTGTTTACATGTATTCTAGATTTGTCAATCTGGAGTTAAAACACTGCACACAGGTGGTTTTCGATTTAAGCAATAATCGGATATGAATCTAGATTAAAAATATAAGTGGACACAAATGCGTTTTCTAATCTCTACAATGCATCGTGTGCAAACTTCCCGGGAAGCTGGCTTCCAAGGAAAACACGTGCATTTACAGTGCACTTTGCTTATAGTCTTAACATGACAGCGTAATGCGTTTTGATTACAAGAGTGTCCGTTTTAACAATTGTTTTAGCACATTGCATAATAATACATAGACCATGTTGTTTTGCAAAAAAAATAACAAGTATACTTGAAAATTGATATGGAATCTAATTTAGATTAACAATGACACATGGAAGAACCACATTTGAACGTCAACTGATTTCAATTCCGATATGATTATTACAGATTATATATATCCAATTTTAAGATATCCCATTTAAATCTAGCCAGCGTGTTAACAGTGTATAAGTAACCAATATTGATATCTTTGGTCTATAAGAAATATAATCAGATACAGTAATGTCAATTTAGCTTTTAATTTCAATGAGAAATATACTTTTAAAATATTTTCATTTATCATTTTGTGTTTATTTAACAACAGTTTGTTTTAATATAAGAGTACAAGCTTGTAATACTTCTTCATTTCATTTAAAAATACACATGTACTTCAAATACACAAATGGCTAATATTTGAACTTATAACTAAATGCATCATTTTATTTTAACTTTGAAAACATAAAATGTATTTCCAAATGCCATTTATATATTAACTTATTTTATTGTATTGTCATTCATGTTTTGCTTTAATATACTTTTGGGTCAAATACGAGAGGTGATACTATCTTGTCCTTTCCGACTTTGTTAAATATGGCCGTCTGTATCAATATAAAAAGAAATGTGTTTTTGAAAACCACGCTTTTTTTTTTTATCAACGAATCCTTTCTAATATATGACGAAAGTTCAGTTTCAATGAGGTATGTTTTGATAGTTATTGGATGTTGTAAAATAGCCACTCAACAAAACTTTTTTTAAATTCATGATCACTCATAACAATTGATTTCATAAATAAGAGCATTTAAAAGAAAACGACCACACAGGTTTTGTGTCCATATATTATTTACATCTGACATTATGTTGACCCCGTGCACTGATTCCCGACGACAGTCATTTGATTGCAGAAGTAAGTCTTACACTAGATATGCACAGTCGACAGACAACAAATATTATTACTGTAGCAAGCTCTCTAATATAAACATCTGCACACACCTGAAATAGTTCATTCGGACATTTTGTCTGTTGATTATTTAGATATTATTTTGTCCTCAGCCATTTTTTCAGAAAGGGATCCAAAACGTGTTTTGTAGTGTTTGAGTAGTCAAAAGTTCAAGTAACCGAAGTTTTGTATTCAAATTTATGTATTTTATGCCTTTATTATCAAATAATTGTTATTGTTTTTATTTTTAA
Organism: Bathymodiolus brooksi; assembly: GCA_963680875.1. Classification (NCBI taxonomy): domain Eukaryota; kingdom Metazoa; phylum Mollusca; class Bivalvia; order Mytilida; family Modiolidae; genus Bathymodiolus; species Bathymodiolus brooksi. Next base: position 174,551,767 of record OY804575.1, read on the forward strand.
ATGTGTTTTTACATAAAGATTAACCTGTTGTTTTTTAATTTACAATTTGTATCATGAGTATCTAACATTAGTCAAGCACGATAAAAAGATTGAGTGGATCTTTGAAACTATTGTCTATTTATAGAGTTAGGTTTTGGTGATTGTTAGCTAACTATGGAATATAAATTAACACATCTAACGATGATTGATATACAAGGTTAGTCCAATTAGCTAACTAAACAATCTTTCAGAAATAGCATTAAAAATTAAGATCAAAATACTAATCACATATTTCAGCATTCTGAGGGCAAACATGGTATTCTTATCCCCCCACCCCTAATTTTTTATTTCAAAATGCATTTTACCCCAATTAAAATTAAAGGTTCGTTCATATTATTGCTTTAAATCATCTTGACTATTTATTCCTGAAGCTCTCATCTACACACAAAGCCACTATGGATATTAACATATTAACAATCGTGTCGGCAAAAACAGTTATTTTCATATTTTCTGAATGGGTCGATAGATGCGTACACAACATAGCAAACTTGCTTCAAAATAGGTTTTAAATAGGTCCTTCTCAGTACGATTTAACAATTCTGATTATATTCAAACTCTTCTTTTGAAACCCAGATACAAATTTGAGTAATATGTTATAAATTGCCATTGAATTTAGCATTTATTATAATATAATGTGATGAAGGCATTTGATTAAACGTCTAGTAAAATGTTGAACTATAATGTGTAATGGAATTATTTATACAAAAAACTTATATAACATCTTCATTCTAGTCCTTTCACAATAAACTATCTTCTATTTTTGCATGTGTTTATTTCTCGTTTCTTTTTCTATGCCTACCTCTACCTGATTAAACTGAATATAACGCTGCTCATTCTGTTATATGAAGAGTTTGACGATACCAAAGGGGCAATCAGAATCCGTATATCAAAGAAGAGCAGACAACACAATGGCCAGAGGAAAAAGTACAAAAGGACAAACAACGATCTATAAAACATACATATAAAACTAAAGATCGAGTAACACGAACCCGACTAAAAACTGGCGGTTAACTCAGGTTCTCCGGAAGGGTAGGCAGTTCCTGCTCCACTAGTGGCATCCGTCGTGTTAATCTAGTTACAAACCCGGTAATAAGTCGTAAATGAGGAAAGGACCGGGTAGTGTTTGCGACAAGTGGAACATATCTGTGGTCATTTGTGACACAGATATTCCATAACGGTCAACCAAGTCATGGTGGCGACCGTAAAATTTTCGAAGTGATGACTTCAACTTTACCAAAAGGAACCCTTGGTTCAGTAGCTTCCTTGTTAGCAGCAACCCTCTATCAAGGAAATCCTGATAGGAACCACAAGCTGTGGAATATAGTATCATCTGAGAGATATATACTCCATATGCAGGTGCTGCTGGAATGTTGCTGCATATAAATGGAAAGTTCACAATAGGAAAATTGAAACATCTCTTTTGTCGAAAATTTCGTTTTTAATCGACTCTCACTGTCGACTTCGAGGTGTAGGTCGAGGTATGAAGCAGACCTATCTGTATCTGTGGTATCCTTTATTTCAAGCTCAATGGTATAGTTGCGATCAACAAAATCACCAAACCTACAATTATTTAGTGAAAGGACATCATCTATATAGCGGAACGTGAAATTAAAGGATCGGGCTAGTTTCTTTTCGTTTTTCTTGAGAAGCCCCTGTATGAAGTCTGCCTCATACGAATAAAGGAACAAGTCGGCGAGAAGAGGAGCACAGTTTGTAGCCATAGGTATGCCGACTGTCTTTTGAAAAAACACGTCCACCAAACATAACAAATATGTTGTCAATTAACAACTCGAGCATGTTGAAGATATCAGTTTCAGAGAACTTTTTGGTACAATCAGAGTGGTGTTGGTATTTTACTCGAATGTGGAATACACTCTCATGACCGCATCGTTTCACTATTAAAAGATGGCTGAGTTCATAAAAACACTCTGATGACCGCGTTTCACTATTAGATGACTGGGTTCATAAAAACACTCATGACCGCACCGTAGCTTGCTCCACCTCGGGGATGGTGATATTCCCCATATTAAGTTTCTCGTTGGTTGTTTCGCACTGTTTGTTGTTTCCTCTAATGTGGATTGCTACACTTTTCTCTGGTTGTAATTCATGTCCCTTGAGGTTCGCAGAGTCAAGAGCCATGTTGACCATGATCTGTGCATCACTGAGCTGAGTACTGAGTAGTGCGACGTCGTCGGCGCATCCTGTGTTGTTAACGTTGATGTTTCCTATTCTCAGTCCTATATCTACATCTTGCAATCGGTCTAATAGTGGGTTGATATATAGTTTATAGAGATCAGTGCTAAGGATACCACCTTGCCGGAATCCTATACGGACGTGCTTCCTGCCAATTTTATGCAGCTTTCCGCATTGTGGTGTAAGTTCTTAATAATAGTCCACGTTTTGTCCTGAATTCCTGCATGGTGCATACGCCGGAACAGATGTGAATGTATAACTTTGTCAAATGCAGCTTTTGCATCGAGAAGTACAAGATGTCCATTTTGCTTTTCGTCGGTTAATATTCTGTATGCTTCTTCGACAGGTAGAGCAGCATTCATGGGGGACGATCCTTTCGTAAACCCTCTTTGCGTTGGATTTTGCATATTATGGATCAATGGTTGTATTCTATCTCTGATCACTGCTTCGACGATCTTACTAATTACAGGCAGAACTGTTATTCCCCGATAGTTGATGGCATCAGGTTTGCTTCCTTTGTTTTTGAATATTGGCGATACTAGTCCAATTTTTAGCACCTCTGGTATATCTCCTTCTAAGAATATACTGTTTAAGATATGCGTTAGGACAGTAATTATATTTTCACCTGCATGTAATATATGTTCTATTGTTAAGTTGTTATTAATGGATGCTATTGCAGTGGGGCCGTAGCTATAATCCGACAGTCCGATAGACCGACAGTCCGATAGTCCGACGGTCCGATAGTCCGACAGTCCGATAGTCCGACAAATGCTTTAAACTGATGAAAGTTTTGAAAAATAATTTGGCCAAAAATAATATATTCGTAATTTCAGGATATGGGCTTATTATGGCATACCGCTGTTCGTTCGTCCGTCCACGCCTCGTACGATAACATCTCTCACTTGTTCCCCCTTTTACTGATAGGTCACGTCGTGACATACATTGTATTGATAAAAGGGGGAGCAAATGAGAGGTGTGATTTTAGTCAGTTTGGAAAACGCCAGTTTCCATATGGTACACGTATATACAATTAATTGGTTTAAAAAAGTGCAGAATATTAATTACTGTTCACACGCTGAGCAACCGACCTTCAATTGTCATAAAAGAGGGGGGGGGGGGGGGGGGGGGGGGGGGGGGCGTATCATGGCACAGTTGTTTATTTTGTCATATTCCGATGCTGTTTCTTTCCGTGATATAAGGTGTCACTTAAGGACAATTCCTTCAATCGTAACTTTTTATATATGCGTTTGTCGTAGAAGGCGACTATAGCAGGGTCACCCGTCGGAATCCCGGGGTATAAAAATAGAACCAACTTGTCGTCGGAAGAGACAGAAAAACAAGTTCCCGTGTTAAGCCGTTGCCCATGTTGACCCATCCCAGAGTTCCCTCTTTCTGATTTTTTGTTTACAAACTTTTCTCATCCTGAATATGACTGAAATATTGCTCAATCAATCAATCAATCAATCAATCAATCAATCAATCAATCAATCAATCAATCAATCAATCAATCAATCAATCAATCAATCAATCAATCAATCAATCAATCAATCAATCAATCAATCAATCAATCAATCAATCAATCAATCAATCAATCAATCAATCAATCAATCAATCAATCAATCAATCAATCAATCAATCAATCAATCAATCAATCAATCAATCAATCAATCAATCAATCAATCAATCAATCAATTCGCACACATTATTGTATCCAGCTCTATTGGTGTGTCGACATTGCTTTTTAACATAAATATTCCATGATAAAGGGCGGGGGACACTGGTACGCTCTCCTTTTGGCTTTTCCTTTTTTTTTGTGTATTCATTTATTTCATCTTTCTTTTTAATAGTGACTTTTCCTGGCTGGACTCGGCTATACGCTACTTAAATAAAGCCTGAAGTAGTCGCTACTAAAAAATATACGGGATACTTACACCACCGGTTCATCACGATTGGATCCAGGTCTTTATGGAGTCCGCGTTGTTCATATATGTGTTTTTTTTAGCTCTTGTGTGGCCCTGCCAATTGTTTGTCCGTCTATGATATCGTGTTTCCGATGTTCTGGACCTTTCTTTGGTGAGTAAACGGTTCGGTTTCTGGCCCCATATTACATATGTTATAGTGTTAACTTTCAAAGAAATATAGCATTTGTCGGACTATCCGACTGTCGGACTATCGGACCGTCGGACTGTCGGACTATCGGACTGTCGGATTATAGGTCGGACCCCTATTGCAGTTGTTATTTCTTCTTCGGTTACAGGTAAGATTAGTTCCTCTTTTGACATTTCTGTAATGTATTTATTCTCCATTTCGAGTTATCTCCTTATGTACGGATTTATCGAAGGTTGACAAACTACGAAAATGTTCTTGGAATCCTAGTATTACCTCATCGGATCCTGAATATGTTTTTCCATTCACATTTATGTCCTGAATATGTTCAAGGCCTTTTCTACGATTTTTCTGAATCAACTTGTGAAATAGTTCCATGTTGTTTGATCGTGCCTCCATTATATTTACTTTTTCGATCTCTTTTTGACGCGCTACCTCTATTCTGACAGTTCTACGGAATTCCTTTTTGGTATGTTTTTTCTGTAACAGTAGGTGGTTGGTAGGATCATTCGGTTTTCCGTTCTTTAGCCAGATGTTGTACGAGTTGCGTTTTTCCTTCCGTGCAACCTTTGTATCAGCATTCCATACCTTTAGTTTGGGTTTTGCATGATAGGCAGCTTTGCTTCTTGAGCATATTTGGGCGGCAGATGTGAGCAATGTGTTTACTTGAGTTATTGCTTCCTGTGAACTGATTGTTGTTATTCGCATTCTTTCATACAATGCTGTTGACCTTTCTGTCACCATAGCTCTGTATAGATCTATATCTATTTTTTCCCATTTGATTTTTCCCTTTGGGTTTGGTATCTTCAAGTTGTCATCCTTATTATGTTCCCATTTAAAGGACATGCTAATCGGGTAATGATCTGAAGTATTGGGATCGATTCGAATTATCGATTTCTCTGTTATTATTTGTTGCTATGGAATATGCTGTATGAAATAATCGATTTCTGAGCACTCACATCCCATGGAGTTGGTGAATGTGTTTCTTACATTTTCGTATTGCAACCCAAACTCGTTGATGAAATTTTGTAAATAAGCCTTTCTTGTGTTGTTCGGTTTATGTTTGTTGAGGTCTTCGTTGATATCACCTCCTATAATGATTTCATGAGAATGTTCGTATTTCAAGTATTTTTCATGAAGCTCATCTATGCACTCCTGATATTCAACTTGATGGTTCTTGCTTCCATTTGCTGGCATATACACACATATAATGATTACACTTCTCTTTGCACCTTCAAGTTCAATACATTGGATTTTTTCGGAGCCGTCTGGTAAGGTTCTGACAAGGTGATCAATGGTTTTTTCCATAAAATGCGACTCCTCCATACCCTCTAGGTAATGATACCGGTAGGAGTGGGTCATTTATATCCACCCCCTTCGCTACGAAGTTGATGTCACTATTAATGTCCGAAATAATACTGGTTTGTGAATGAACAAGCCAATGTTCTTGTATCAAAATAATGTCATTGTCCTTAAAAATTTCGCTAATTGAATTACCACAGGTTTTAATGTTTTTACAGTTGCATGAAGTCAATTTAATCCTATTCTCACGATTTTCTTTGTTTAATATTGATGTTTGTTCATTCGAAGTGGATTGCTGTTCACTAGAAAAGGCACACTTGTTGCTGTCCTTGGGCTTAGTGGGATATACCCGTTGCCGCTTTGTTTTTCTCTAGGTACTATTCTAGTAGTTTGACCTGGATAAAGTGGCGGACTCAGTACATAGTGGGCGGGTGGGGGTCGAGCTATAGTACGTTGGATGGGTTGATTACTTTGTTGCGAGGCTGTTACCTTTGCTGCTTGAGGGTTTGGTTTTCCATAGAACAACGGTTGCCCTGCCACATAGGCTTCACTGTCCTTTGATGTGGCCACATTGTCGTTGTACATTCTACCGGACGAGTCTGGTTCTGTCTGAGAGCAAGGATTTACTTCGTTATTATGACCTTGCGTTTGTTCTACTTTATTACTGTTTTGGTTACTTATGGTTATTTCTCCACTGATCATACAGTCGATATGCTTTTCGATATTGTCAAAGACTACGTCTGTTAGTTTCTGGTGCATACGCATGAATCTGTGGTTGAAGTAATCTGCCATGCTGTCATTATTACGAGAGAAGTTTGCATCGTTTTTTGTCCCACTATTGCCTTTGTTGGTTTCAGTTTCAGTTTCAGTTTCAGTTGTAGAGATGGTTTTACAGCTAGTTTGTTATTCTTGTATGCCCATGACCTTACATGCATAACACATTGGTTCTCCATTTATATATTCCATTCAATGAATATGGCATTGATTATCACATACTATACATATGTCGCTTTCGATTCGCTTCATTGCTTTATCATATTTGATGCACTGCTGCTGTTGTTCCTGCTCCTCAGATTGTATTGCTTCGTCAGTTCTCGTTTCATTCTCCTCTAATAATAACGATTTTGCAAGTGTCTCTTCACTATTTGTACCATCAGCAATCTGTTTGAGGTCTGTTCCACAAATTGTACATGTATAGTCACTTTCTGTGTCATCAGTATCATCGATTTGCCTGATTTCAACTGGTGTTAGTTTTTGGCATTTATAATGTACCCAATGATTGCCCGTAGTGCAATATGTACTTCTTGTCCTACATGATTTCCCGCATTTTGGGCATTGAATGTCAGCACTATTACATTTTGTTGGAGTTCCATTTACAATCTGTCTCAGTTGTTTTTGTAGTTGTTGATTTAGAAGTTCTAGATCAAGGTTGATATTTTTTTGCTTCTCGTACAATTATTGACTATATGTTTGGAATGTCCGTTTGTACAAATGTATCGCATCCTTCGCCATTCACTAGAATTCTGCTTTGTGTGGTATAAATGTTGATGGTACCGGTATATGGTGCACTAGTTGGTTTTCAGATTTTAATCGTATATTGAACTACTGCTCTACCTGTTCCGTCTACATTAGTTTGTATATGGGCGGGCGTTCCATCTGGGATGAGCTTCTCATAATATGCGATTGCCGCCATTTTAAATAATTCGAAACTTGCTGCATCAGCTGTTATGACGATTCCTCATCCAGTATATTTATACTGAAGCGTTCGATTTCTTTGTGTTGCTTTTAGTTTCTTCTTTAAGGCTCTATTAATATTAAGGGCGTAATCCATAGCCGTGCTCTCTACTCCAACAGCATATTGTTTATTATATTTCCGCAGATCCATTGCGTAATAGTTTTTCGTTGCTACTGATTGAACTTTTGACTGTCTAATCTATTGTTGCACAGTGTGACTTGGACATCCCATGCCTCCTATAGCATACAGATAGAAAAGAGTAATTGTCAGTTGTTATTTATTGATAGCAGTCTACGCTTATTCTCATAGAGATTTCTTTGAGCCACACTTTTGCCGGTAATGGAGATGGGTGTATCCTGTCGCTGAGAAGGCTAAAGATAATTATGTCTTTCGTTGGTTTATTTTTACCTCTTTTTACCTGCTTTCTTGCTCTGAGATGTACAGTCAAGAGAGGGGACCTCACACCTTGCTCTCTATTCAATGTATATATATCTTGGTTGATCGCCTCAATTTGTTCATGGAGGGTAGTATCTTGTGTTGCGAACACTTCTGGCTGACGATGACCCCTTGTGGTGTTCCAGCGGACGATTGAATAGTGTAGTACTTCCAAGAATGTTAATTTACAGTTTGGATACTGGTTCACTAAATCTATAAATTGCTTGAACAGATTTGTAATTACTGCTATAGCATCATTGGTTTCAGTAAATACCAAGGATATGTACACACTGTTGTATTTTGTAGACAAATTGCAGGTACCCAGCCAAATATAAAAATGCATACTTCCTAGCTCATTGACCTTATCCTGTATGTTTCGTCTCAGCCAGCGCAGTCTTTTTTCGATATTGTCACCTGCTTGACACCACCAGTAAATTGCACGGTCTTTGACTCGAACAACTTGTTGTTTTAGGTAGTTGCCTTTACTGTCAGATAAAACGGCTGCAACTGATGTTCTCTGGCCTTGTGTTGGCTTTCTTTCCAATTGAAGAAAGTCCGTAAGCCTCTTCTTGGAGATAGGCGACGACACGGGGGTAAACGGGAGAGAAAAGGGCGAGGGGACGGACAGGGCACCGGTATTTTCTGGTAGAATTTAACCAAAAATGTTAATAAGTTATGTCTCACTTTATTTCACATCTTATTACAGTGTTCTGTTAACGACTGTTCACCAAATAATACGAGATAAGAAAAAGTTTTCTTGTGTTCGGCTCAAAAATTTCAAAAATGGCGCCCAGACCACGCCGTTGTCAAAAGATTAAAATCTCGGGATTAGCAAAAATTTGAGGTATATATAGTTTAGCAATATATTGTTCTGTGTTTGGTAAGTGTTTTTGTTAAGTGTCTAGATACACATTGATTTATTTCTGTTGAATTTCTTGAAACTTTCAGGAGATGTTGAAAAGCACCGCCACCATGAATTACCCACAATCCAATGTGGTGTCAAACACCATAAACCTAAATCCTAAATTACTTTTTAAATTATTTGTAAGAGTTATACCCCTTAATAACTGTGAATTAGATTTATTCATTAGATTTATCTAAATGATATGCAAGTTCCATAATGAGTTCTGAAACTATGAAATTAGAAGATGACAGGGCTCATAAAAACACTCATGACCGCATCGTTTCACTATTAGAAGATGACTGGGTTCATAAAAACACTCATGATCGCATCATTTTACTATTAGAAGATAACTGGGTTCATAAAAACACTCTGGTGATCGCATCGTTTCACTATTAGAAGATGACTGGATTCATAAAACATTCTGATGACCGCATCGTTTCACTATTAGAAGATAACTGGGTTCATAAAAACACTCTCATGACAGCATCGTTTCACTATTAGAAGATGACTGGGTTCATAAAAACACTCTGATGAACGCATCGTTTCACTATTAGAAGATGACTGGGTTCATAAAAACATTCATGACCGCATCGTTTCACTATTAGAAGATGACTGGATTCATAAAAACACTCTCATGACAGCATCGTTTCACTATTAGAAGATAACTGGGTTCAGAAAAACACTCATGACCGCATCGTTTCACTATTAGAAGATAACTAGGTTCATAAAAACACTCTCATGACCGCAACGTTTCACTATAAGAAGATGACAGGGTTCATAAAAACACTCTCATGACCCCATCGTTTCACTATTAGAAGATGACTGGGTTCATAAAAACACTCTCATGACCACATCGTTTCACTATTAGAAGATAACTGGGTTCATAAAAACACTCTCATGACCGCATCGTTTCACTATTAGAAGATAACTGGGTTCATAAAAACACTCATGACCGTATCGTTTAACTATTAGAAGATGACTGGGTTCATAAAAACACTCATGCCCGCATCGCTTCACTATTAGAAGATAACTGGGTTCATAAAAAACACTCTCGTGACCGCATCGTTTCACTATTAGAAGATGACTGGGTTCATTAAAACACTCTCATGACCGCATCGTTTCACTATTAGAAGAAGACTGGGTTCATAAAAACACTATCATGACCGAATCATTTCACTATTAGAAGAAGACTGGGTTCATAAAAACACTCATGACCGCATCGTTTCACTATTAGAAGATAACTGGGTTCATAAAAACACTCTGATGACCGCATCATTTCACTATTAGAAGATAACTGGGTTCATAAAAACCCTCTCATGACCGCATCGTTTCACTATTAGAAGATAACTGGGTTCATAAAAACACTCTCATGACCGCATCGTTTCACTATTAGAAGATAACTGGGTTCATAAAAACACTCTCATGACCGCATCGTTTCACTATTAGAAGATAACTAGGTTCATAAAAACACTCTCATGACCGCATCGTTTCACTATTAGAAGATAACTGTGTTCATAAAAACACTCTCATGACCGCATCGTTTCACTATTAGAAGAATACTGGGTTCATAAAAACACTCTCATGACCGCATCGTTTCACTATTAGAAGAAAACTGGGTTCATAAAAACACTCATGAGGCATTGCCGCACTATTAGAAGATAACTGGGTTCATAAAAACTCTCTCATGACCGCATCGTTTCACTATTAGAAGATACTTGGGTTCATAAAAACACTCTCATGACCGCATCGTTTCACTATTAGAAGATAACTGGGTTCATAAAAACACTCTCATGACCGCATCGTTTCACTATTAGAAGAATACTGGGTTCATAAAAACACTCTCATGACCGCATCGTGTCACTATTAGAAGATGACTGGGTTCATAAAAACACTCTCATGACCGCATCGTTTCACTATTAGAAGATAACTGGGTTCATAAAAACACTCTCATGACCGCATCGTTTCACTATTGGAAGATGACTGGGTTCATAAAAACACTCTCGTGACCGCATCGTTTCAATATTAGAAGATGACTGGGTTCATAAAAACACTCTCATGACCGCATCGTTTCACTATTAGAAGATAACTGGGTTCATATAAACACTCTGATGACCGCATCACTTCACTATTAGAAGATGACAGGGTTAATAAAAACACTCCTATGACCGCATCGTTTCACTATTAGAAGATAACTGGGTTCATAAAAACACTCTCATGACCGCATCGTTTCACTATTAGGAGATAACTGGGTTCATAAAAACACTCTCATGACCGCATCGTTTCACTATTAGAAGATAACTGGGTTCATAAAAACACTCTCATGACCGCATCGTTTCACTATTAGAAGATGACTGGGTTCATAAAAACACTCTCATGACCGCATCGTTTCAATATTAGAAGATGACTGGGTTCATAAAAACACTCTCATGACCGCATCGTTTCACTATTAGAAGATAACTGGGTTCATAAAAACACTCTGATGACCGCATCGCTTCATTATTAGTAAATGACAGGGTTAATAAAAACACTCTCATGACCACATCGATTCACTATTAGAAGATGACTGGATTCATAAAAACACTCATGACCGTATCGTTTCACTATTAGAAGATGACTGGGTTCATAAAAACACTCATGCCCGCATCGCTTCACTATTAGAAAATAACTGGGTTCATAAAAAACACTCGCGTGACCGCATCGTTTCACTATTAGAAGATGACTGGGTTCATAAAAACACTCTCATGACCGCATCGTTTCACTATTAGAAGAAGACTGGGTTCATAAAAAACACTCTCATGACCGAATCATTTCACTATTAGAAGAAGACTGGGTTCATAAAAACACTCATGACGCATCGTTTCACTATTAGAAGATAACTCGGTTCATAAAAACACTCTGAAAACCGCATCATTTCACTATTAGAAGATAACTGGGTTCATAAAAAAACTATCATGACCGCATCGTTTCACTATTAGAAGAAGACTGGGTTCATAAAAAAACTATCATGACCGCATCGTTTCACTATTAGAACATAACTGGGTTCATAAAAACACTCTCATGACCGCATCGTTTCACTATTAGAAGATAACTGGGTTCATAAAAACACTCTCATGACCGCATCGTTTCACTATTAGAAGATAACTGGGTTCATAAAAACACTCTCATGACCGCATCGTTTCACTATTAGGAGATAACTGGGTTCATAAGAACACTCTCATGACCGCATCGTTTCACTATTAGAAGATAACTGGGTTCATAAAAACACTCTCATGACCGCATCGTTTCACTATTAGAAGATGACTGGATTCATAAAAACACTCTCATGACCGCATCGTTTCAATATTAGAAGATGACTGGGTTCATAAAAACACTCTAATGACCGCATCGCTTCACTATTAGAAGATAACTGGGTTCATAAAAACACTCTGATGACAGCATCGTTTCACTATTAGAAGATAACTGGGTTCATAAAAACACTCTCATGACCGCATCGTTTCACTATTAGAAGAAGCCTGGGTTCATAAAAAAACTCTCATGACCGCATCGTTTCACTATTAGAAGATAACTGGGTTCATAAAAACACTCTCATGACCGCATCGTTTCACTATTAGAAGATAACTGGGTTCATAAAAACACTCTCATGACCGCATCGTTTCACTATTAGAAGATAACTAGGTTCATAAAAACACTCTCATGACCGCATCGTTTCACTATTAGAAGATAACTGTATTCATAAAAACACTCTCATGACCGCATCGTTTCACTATTAGAAGAAGACTGGGTTCATAAAAACACTCTCATGACCGCATCCTTTCACTACTAGAAGAAGACTGGGTTCATAAAAACACTCATGACCGCATTGCCTCACTATTAGAAGATAACTGGGTTCATAAAAACACTCTGATGACCGCATCGTTTCACTATTAGAAGAAACTTGGGTTCATAAAAGCACTCTCATGACCGCATCGTTTCACTATTAGAAGATAACAGGGTTCATAAAAACACTCTCATGACCACATCGTTTCACTATTAGAAGAAGACTGGGTTCATAAAAACACTCTCATGACCGTATCGTTTCACGATTAGAAGATAACTGGGTTCATAAAAACACTCTCATGACCGCATCGTTTCACTATTAGGAGATAACTGGGTTCATAAGAACACTCTCATCACCGCATCGTTTCACTATTAGAAGATAACTAGGTTCATAAAAACACTCTCATGACCGCATCGTTTCACTATTAGAAGATGACTGGATTCATAAAAACACTCTCATAACCGCATCGTTTCACTATTACAAGATGACTGGATTCATAAAACCACTCTCATGACCGCATCGTTTCACTATTAGAAGATGACTGGGTTCATAAAAAACTCTCATGACCGCATCGCTTTGCTATTAGAAGATAACTAGGTTCATAAAAACACTCTCATGACCGCATCGTTTCACTATTAGAAGATAACTGGGTTCATAAAAAGACTCTGATGACCGCATCGTTTCACTATTAGAAGATGACTGGGTTCATAAAAACACTCATGACCGCATCGCTTTGCTATTAGAAGATAACTGAGTTCATAAAAACACTCTCATGACCGCATCGTTTCACTATTAGAAGATAACTGGGTTCATAAAAAGACTAATGACCGCATCGTTTCACTATTAGAAGATGACGGGGTTCATTAAAAACACTTTAATGACCGCATCGTTTCACTATTAGAAGATAACTGGGTTCATAAAAACACTCTCATAACCGCATCGTTTCACTATTAGAAGATGACTGGGTTCATAAAAACACTCTCATGACCGCATCGTTTCACTATTAGAAGTTAACTGGGTTCATAAAAAGACTCTGATGACCGCATCGTTTCACTATTAGAAGATGACTGGGTTCATAAACACATTCTCATGACCGCATCGTTTCACTATTAGAAGATGACTGGGTTCATAAAAACACTCTCATGACCCCATCGTTTCACTATTAGAAGATAACTGGGTTCATAAAACACTCTGATGACCGCATCACTTCACTATTAGAAGATGACAGGGTTAATAAAAACACTCTTATGACCGCATCGTTTCACTATTAGAAGATAATTGGGTTCATAAAAACACTCTCATGACCGCATCGTTTCACTATTAGAAGATAACTGGGTTCATAAAAACACTCTCATGACCGCATCGTTTCACTATTAGAAGATAACTGGGTTCATAAAAACACTCTCAAGACCGCATCGTTTCACTATTAGAAGATAACTGGGTTCATAAAAACACTCTCAAGACCGCATCGTTTCACTATTAGAAGATAACTGTGTTCATAAAAACACTCTCATGACCGCATCGTTTCACTATTAGAAGATAACTGGGTTCATAAAAACACTCTCATGACCGCATCGTTTCACTATTAGAAGATAACTGGGTTCATAAAAACACTCTCATGACCGCATCGTTTCACTATTAGAAGATAACTGGGTTCATAAAAACACTTTCGTGACCGCATCGTTTCACTATTAGAAGATGACTGGGTTCATAAAAACACTCTCATGACCGCATCGTTTCACTATTAGAAGATAACTGGGTTCATAAAAACACTCTCATGACCGCATCGTTTCACTATTAGAAGATAACTAGGTTCATAAAAAGACTCTGATGACCGCATCGTTTCACTATTAGAAGATGACTGGATTCATAAAAACACTCTCATGACCGCATCGTTTCACTATTAGAAGATGACTGGATTCATAAAACCACTCTCATGACCGCATCGTTTCACTATTAGAAGATGACTGGGTTCATAAAAAACTCTCATGACCGCATCGCTTTGCTATTAGAAGATAACTAGGTTCATAAAAACACTCTCATGACCGCATTGTTTCACTATTAGAAGATAACTAGGTTCATAAAAAGACTCTGATGACCGCATCGTTTCACTATTAGAAGATGACTGGGTTCATAAAAACACTCATGACCGCATCGCTTTGCTATTAGAAGATAACTGAGTTCATAAAAACACTCTCATGACCGCATCGTTTCACTATTAGAAGATAACTGGGTTCATAAAAAGACTAATGACCGCATCGTTTCACTATTAGAAGATAACTGGGTTCATAAAAACACTCTGATGACCGCATCGTTTCACTATTAGAAGATGACAGGGTTCATAAACACATTCTCATGACCGCATCGTTTCACTATTAGAAGATGACTGGGTTCATAAAAACACTCTCATGACCCCATCGTTTCACTATTAGAAGATAACTGGGTTCATAAAAACACTCTGATGACCGCATCACTTCACTATTAGAAGATGACAGGGTTAATAAAAACACTCTTATGACCGCATCGTTTCACTATTAGAAGATAATTGGGTTCATAAAAACACTCTCATGACCGCATCGTTTCACTATTAGAAGATAACTGGGTTCATAAAAACACTCTCATGACCGTATCGTTTCACTATTAGAAGATAACTGGGTTCATAAAAACACTCTCAAGACCGCATCGTTTCACTATTAGAAGATAACTGGGTTCATAAAAACACTCTCATGACCGCATCGTTTCACTATTAGAAGAAGCCTGGGTTCATAAAAAAACTATCATGACCGCATCGTTTCACTATTAGAAGATAACTGTGTTCATAAAAACACTCTCATGACCGCATCGTTTCACTATTAGAAGATAACTGGGTTCATAAAAACACTCTCATGACCGCATCGTTTCACTATTAGAAGATAACTGGGTTCATAAAAACACTCTCATGACCGCATCGTTTCACTATTAGAAGATAACTGGGTTCATAAAAACACTTTCGTGACCGCATCGTTTCACTATTAGAAGAAGACTGGGTTCATAAAAACACTCTCATGACCGTATCGTTTCACTATTAGAAGATAACTGGGTTCATAAAAACACTCTCATGACCGCATCGTTTCACTATTAGGAGATAACTGGGTTCATAAGAACACTCTCATCACCGCATCGTTTCACTATTAGAAGATAACTAGGTTCATAAAAACACTCTCATGACCGCATCGTTTCACTATTAGAAGATGACTGGATTCATAAAAACACTCTCATAACCGCATCGTTTCACTATTAGAAGATGACTGGATTCATAAAACCACTCTCATGACCGCATCGTTTCACTATTAGAAGATGACTGGGTTCATAAAAAACTCTCATGACCGCATCGCTTTGCTATTAGAAGATAACTAGGTTCATAAAAACACTCTCATGACCGCATCGTTTCACTATTAGAAGATAACTGGGTTCATAAAAAGACTCTGATGACCGCATCGTTTCACTATTAGAAGATGACTGGGTTCATAAAAACACTCATGACCGCATCGCTTTGCTATTAGAAGATAACTGAGTTCATAAAAACACTCTCATGACCGCATCGTTTCACTATTAGAAGATAACTGGGTTCATAAAAAGACTAATGACCGCATCGTTTCACTATTAGAAGATGACGGGGTTCATTAAAAACACTTTAATGACCGCATCGTTTCACTATTAGAAGATAACTGGGTTCATAAAAACACTCTCATAACCGCATCGTTTCACTATTAGAAGATGACTGGGTTCATAAAAACACTCTCATGACCGCATCGTTTCACTATTAGAAGTTAACTGGGTTCATAAAAAGACTCTGATGACCGCATCGTTTCACTATTAGAAGATGACTGGGTTCATAAACACATTCTCATGACCGCATCGTTTCACTATTAGAAGATGACTGGGTTCATAAAAACACTCTCATGACCCCATCGTTTCACTATTAGAAGATAACTGGGTTCATAAAACACTCTGATGACCGCATCACTTCACTATTAGAAGATGACAGGGTTAATAAAAACACTCTTATGACCGCATCGTTTCACTATTAGAAGATAATTGGGTTCATAAAAACACTCTCATGACCGCATCGTTTCACTATTAGAAGATAACTGGGTTCATAAAAACACTCTCATGACCGCATCGTTTCACTATTAGAAGATAACTGGGTTCATAAAAACACTCTCGTGACCGCATCGTTTCACTATTAGAAGATAACTGGGTTCATAAAAACACTCTCAAGACCGCATCGTTTCACTATTAGAAGATAACTGTGTTCATAAAAACACTCTCATGACCGCATCGTTTCACTATTAGAAGATAACTGGGTTCATAAAAACACTCTCATGACCGCATCGTTTCACTATTAGAAGATAACTGGGTTCATAAAAACACTCTCATGACCGCATCGTTTCACTATTAGAAGATAACTGGGTTCATAAAAACACTTTCGTGACCGCATCGTTTCACTATTAGAAGATGACTGGGTTCATAAAAACACTCTCATGACCGCATCGTTTCACTATTAGAAGATAACTGGGTTCATAAAAACACTCTCATGACCGCATCGTTTCACTATTAGAAGATAACTAGGTTCATAAAAAGACTCTGATGACCGCATCGTTTCACTATTAGAAGATGACTGGATTCATAAAAACACTCTCATGACCGCATCGTTTCACTATTAGAAGATGACTGGATTCATAAAACCACTCTCATGACCGCATCGTTTCACTATTAGAAGATGACTGGGTTCATAAAAAACTCTCATGACCGCATCGCTTTGCTATTAGAAGATAACTAGGTTCATAAAAACACTCTCATGACCGCATTGTTTCACTATTAGAAGATAACTAGGTTCATAAAAAGACTCTGATGACCGCATCGTTTCACTATTAGAAGATGACTGGGTTCATAAAAACACTCATGACCGCATCGCTTTGCTATTAGAAGATAACTGAGTTCATAAAAACACTCTCATGACCGCATCGTTTCACTATTAGAAGATAACTGGGTTCATAAAAAGACTAATGACCGCATCGTTTCACTATTAGAAGATAACTGGGTTCATAAAAACACTCTGATGACCGCATCGTTTCACTATTAGAAGATGACAGGGTTCATAAACACATTCTCATGACCGCATCGTTTCACTATTAGAAGATGACTGGGTTCATAAAAACACTCTCATGACCCCATCGTTTCACTATTAGAAGATAACTGGGTTCATAAAAACACTCTGATGACCGCATCACTTCACTATTAGAAGATGACAGGGTTAATAAAAACACTCTTATGACAGCATCGTTTCACTATTAGAAGATAATTGGGTTCATAAAAACACTCTCATGACCGCATCGTTTCACTATTAGAAGATAACTGGGTTCATAAAAACACTCTCATGACCGTATCGTTTCACTATTAGAAGATAACTGGGTTCATAAAAACACTCTCAAGACCGCATCGTTTCACTATTAGAAGATAACTGGGTTCATAAAAACACTCTCATGACCGCATCGTTTCACTATTAGAAGAAGCCTGGGTTCATAAAAAAACTATCATGACCGCATCGTTTCACTATTAGAAGATAACTGTGTTCATAAAAACACTCTCATGACCGCATCGTTTCACTATTAGAAGATAACTGGGTTCATAAAAACACTCTCATGACCGCATCGTTTCACTATTAGAAGATAACTGGGTTCATAAAAACACTCTCATGACCGCATCGTTTCACTATTAGAAGATAACTGGGTTCATAAAAACACTTTCGTGACCGCATCGTTTCACTATTAGAAGAAGACTGGGTTCATAAAAACACTCTCATGACCGTATCGTTTCACTATTAGAAGATAACTGGGTTCATAAAAACACTCTCATGACCGCATCGTTTCACTATTAGGAGATAACTGGGTTCATAAGAACACTCTCATCACCGCATCGTTTCACTATTAGAAGATAACTAGGTTCATAAAAACACTCTCATGACCGCATCGTTTCACTATTAGAAGATGACTGGATTCATAAAAACACTCTCATAACCGCATCGTTTCACTATTAGAAGATGACTGGATTCATAAAACCACTCTCATGACCGCATCGTTTCACTATTAGAAGATGACTGGGTTCATAAAAAACTCTCATGACCGCATCGCTTTGCTATTAGAAGATAACTAGGTTCATAAAAACACTCTCATGACCGCATCATTTCACTATTAGAAGATAACTGGGTTCATAAAAAGACTCTGATGACCGCATCGTTTCACTATTAGAAGATGACTGGGTTCATAAAAACACTCATGACCGCATCGCTTTGCTATTAGAAGATAACTGAGTTCATAAAAACACTCTCATGACCGCATCGTTTCACTATTAGAAGATAACTGGGTTCATAAAAAGACTAATGACCGCATCGTTTCACTATTAGAAGATGACGGGGTTCATTAAAAACACTTTAATGACCGCATCGTTTCACTATTAGAAGATAACTGGGTTCATAAAAACACTCTCATAACCGCATCGTTTCACTATTAGAAGATGACTGGGTTCATAAAAACACTCTCATGACCGCATCGTTTCACTATTAGAAGTTAACTGGGTTCATAAAAAGACTCTGATGACCGCATCGTTTCACTATTAGAAGATGACTGGGTTCATAAACACATTCTCATGACCGCATCGTTTCACTATTAGAAGATGACTGGGTTCATAAAAACACTCTCATGACCCCATCGTTTCACTATTAGAAGATAACTGGGTTCATAAAACACTCTGATGACCGCATCACTTCACTATTAGAAGATGACAGGGTTAATAAAAACACTCTTATGACCGCATCGTTTCACTATTAGAAGATAATTGGGTTCATAAAAACACTCTCATGACCGCATCGTTTCACTATTAGAAGATAACTGGGTTCATAAAAACACTCTCATGACCGCATCGTTTCACTATTAGAAGATAACTGGGTTCATAAAAACACTCTCAAGACCGCATCGTTTCACTATTAGAAGATAACTGGGTTCATAAAAACACTCTCAAGACCGCATCGTTTCACTATTAGAAGATAACTGTGTTCATAAAAACACTCTCATGACCGCATCGTTTCACTATTAGAAGATAACTGGGTTCATAAAAACACTCTCATGACCGCATCGTTTCACTATTAGAAGATAACTGGGTTCATAAAAACACTCTCATGACCGCATCGTTTCACTATTAGAAGATAACTGGGTTCATAAAAACACTTTCGTGACCGCATCGTTTCACTATTAGAAGATGACTGGGTTCATAAAAACACTCTCATGACCGCATCGTTTCACTATTAGAAGATAACTGGGTTCATAAAAACACTCTCATGACCGCATCGTTTCACTATTAGAAGATAACTAGGTTCATAAAAAGACTCTGATGACCGCATCGTTTCACTATTAGAAGATGACTGGATTCATAAAAACACTCTCATGACCGCATCGTTTCACTATTAGAAGATGACTGGATTCATAAAACCACTCTCATGACCGGATCGTTTCACTATTAGAAGATGACTGGGTTCATAAAAAACTCTCATGACCGCATCGCTTTGCTATTAGAAGATAACTAGGTTCATAAAAACACTCTCATGACCGCATTGTTTCACTATTAGAAGATAACTAGGTTCATAAAAAGACTCTGATGACCGCATCGTTTCACTATTAGAAGATGACTGGGTTCATAAAAACACTCATGACCGCATCGCTTTGCTATTAGAAGATAACTGAGTTCATAAAAACACTCTCATGACCGCATCGTTTCACTATTAGAAGATAACTGGGTTCATAAAAAGACTAATGACCGCATCGTTTCACTATTAGAAGATAACTGGGTTCATAAAAACACTCTGATGACCGCATCGTTTCACTATTAGAAGATGACTGGGTTCATAAACACATTCTCATGACCGCATCGTTTCACTATTAGAAGATGACTGGGTTCATAAAAACACTCTCATGACCCCATCGTTTCACTATTAGAAGATAACTGGGTTCATAAAAACACTCTGATGACCGCATCACTTCACTATTAGAAGATGACAGGGTTAATAAAAACACTCTTATGACCGCATCGTTTCACTATTAGAAGATAATTGGGTTCATAAAAACACTCTCATGACCGCATCGTTTCACTATTAGAAGATAACTGGGTTCATAAAAACACTCTCATGACCGTATCGTTTCACTATTAGAAGATAACTGGGTTCATAAAAACACTCTCAAGACCGCATCGTTTCACTATTAGAAGATAACTGGGTTCATAAAAACACTCTCATGACCGCATCGTTTCACTATTAGAAGAAGCCTGGGTTCATAAAAAAACTATCATGACCGCATCGTTTCACTATTAGAAGATAACTGTGTTCATAAAAACACTCTCATGACCGCATCGTTTCACTATTAGAAGATAACTGGGTTCATAAAAACACTCTCATGACCGCATCGTTTCACTATTAGAAGATAACTGGGTTCATAAAAACACTCTCATGACCGCATCGTTTCACTATTAGAAGATAACTGGGTTCATAAAAACACTTTCGTGACCGCATCGTTTCACTATTAGAAGATGACTGGGTTCATAAAAACACTCTCATGACCGCATCGTTTCACTATTAGAAGATAACTGGGTTCATAAAAACACTCTCATGACCGCATCGTTTCACTATTAGAAGATAACTAGGTTCATAAAAACACTCTCATGACCGCATCGTTTCACTATTAGAAGATGACTGGATTCATAAAAACACTCTCATGACCGCATCGCTTCACTATTAGAAGATGACTGGATTCATAAAACCACTCTCATGACCGCATCGTTTCACTATTAGAAGATGACTGGGTTCATAAAAAACTCTCATGACCGCATCGCTTTGCTATTAGAAGATAACTAGGTTCATAAAAACACTCTCATGACCGCATCGTTTCACTATTAGAAGATAACTGGGTTCATAAAAAGACTCTGATGACCGCATCGTTTCACTATTAGAAGATGACTGGGTTCATAAAAACACTCTCATGACCGCATCGTTTCACTATTAGAAGATGACTGGGTTCATAAAAAGACTAATGACCGCATCGTTTCACTATTAGAAGATAACTGGGTTCATAAAAACACTCTCATGACCGCATCGTTTCACTATTAGAAGATGACTGGGTTCATAAAAACACTCTCATGACCGCATCGTTTCACTATTAGAAGTTAACTGGGTTCATAAAAAGACTCTGATGACCCCATCGTTTCACTATTAGAAGATGACTGGGTTCATAAACACATTCTCATGACCGCATCGTGTCACTATTAGAAGATGACTGGGTTCATAAAAACACTCTCATGACCCCATCGTTTCACTATTAGAAGATAACTGGGTTCATAAAAACACTCTGATGACCGCATCACTTCACTATTAGAAGATGACAGGGTTAATAAAAACACTCTTATGACCGCATCGTTTCACTATTAGAAGATAATTGGGTTCATAAAAACACTCTCATGACCGCATCGTTTCACTATTAGAAGATAACTGGGTTCATAAAACACTCTCATGACCGCATCGTTTCACTATTAGAAGATAACTGGGTTCATAAAAACACTCTCATGACCGCATCGTTTCACTATTAGAAGAAGCCTGGGTTCATAAAAAAACTCTCATGACCGCATCGTTTCACTATTAGAAGATAACTGGGTTCATAAAAACACTCTCGTGACCGCATCGTTTCACTATTAGAAGATGACTGGGTTCATAAAAACACTCTCATGACCGCATCGTTTCACTATTAGAAGATAACTGGGTTCATAAAAAGACTCTGATGACCGCATCGTTTCACTATTAGAAGATGACTGGGTTCATAAAAACACTCATGACCGCATCGCTTTGCTATTAGAAGATAACTGAGTTCATAAAAACACTCTCATAACCGCATCGTTTCACTATTAGAAGATAACTGGGTTCATAAAAAGACTAATGACCGCATCGTTTCACTATTAGAAGATGACGGGGTTCATTAAAAACACTTTAATGACCGCATCGTTTCACTATTAGAAGATAACTGGGTTCATAAAAACACTCTCATAACCGCATCGTTTCACTATTAGAAGATGACTGGGTTCATAAAAACACTCTCATGACCGCATCGTTTCACTATTAGAAGTTAACTGGGTTCATAAAAAGACTCTGATGACCGCATCGTTTCACTATTAGAAGATGACTGGGTTCATAAACACATTCTCATGACCGGATCGTTTCACTATTAGAAGATGACTGGGTTCATAAAAACACTCTCATGACCCCATCGTTTCACTATTAGAAGATAACTGGGTTCATAAAACACTCTGATGACCGCATCACTTCACTATTAGAAGATGACAGGGTTAATAAAAACACTCTTATGACCGCATCGTTTCACTATTAGAAGATAATTGGGTTCATAAAAACACTCTCATGACCGCATCGTTTCACTATTAGAAGATAACTGGGTTCATAAAAACACTCTCATGACCGCATCGTTTCACTATTAGAAGATAACTGGGTTCATAAAAACACTCTCAAGACCGCATCGTTTCACTATTAGAAGATAACTGGGTTCATAAAAACACTCTCATGACCGCATCGTTTCACTATTAGAAGAAGCCTGGGTTCATAAAAAAACTATCATGACCGCATCGTTTCACTATTAGAAGATAACTGTGTTCATAAAAACACTCTCATGACCGCATCGTTTCACTATTAGAAGATAACTGGGTTCATAAAAACACTCTCATGACCGCATCGTTTCACTATTAGAAGATAACTGGGTTCATAAAAACACTCTCATGACCGCATCGTTTCACTATTAGAAGATAACTGGGTTCATAAAAACACTTTCGTGACCGCATCGTTTCACTATTAGAAGATGACTGGGTTCATAAAAACACTCTCATGACCGCATCGTTTCACTATTAGAAGATAACTGGGTTCATAAAAACACTCTCATGACCGCATCGTTTCACTATTAGAAGATAACTAGGTTCATAAAAACACTCTCATGACCGCATCGTTTCACTATTAGAAGATGACTGGTTTCATAAAAACACTCTCATGACCGCATCGTTTCACTATTAGAAGATGACTGGATTCATAAAACCACTCTCATGACCGCATCGTTTCACTATTAGAAGATGACTGGGTTCATAAAAAACTCTCATGACCGCATCGCTTTGCTATTAGAAGATAACTAGGTTCATAAAAACACTCTCATGACCGCATCGTTTCAATATTAGAAGATAACTGGGTTCATAAAAAGACTCTGATGACCGCATCGTTTCACTATTAGAAGATGACTGGGTTCATAAAAACACTCATGACCGCATCGCTTTGCTATTAGAAGATAACTGAGTTCATAAAAACACTCTCATGACCGCATCGTTTCACTATTAGAAGATAACTGGGTTCATAAAAAGACTAATGACCGCATCGTTTCACTATTAGAAGATAACTGGGTTCATAAAAAGACTCTGATGACCGCATCGTTTCACTATTAGAAGATGACTGGGTTCATAAACACATTCTCATGACCGCATCGTTTCACTATTAGAAGATGACTGGGTTCATAAAAACACTCTCATGACCCCATCGTTTCACTATTAGAAGATAACTGGGTTCATAAAAACACTCTGATGACCGCATCACTTCACTATTAGAAGATGACAGGGTTAATAAAAACACTCTTATGACCCCATCGTTTCACTATTAGAAGATAATTGGGTTCATAAAAACACTCTCATGACCGCATCGTTTCACTATTAGAAGATAACTGGGTTCATAAAAACACTCTCATGATCGCATCGTTTCACTATTAGAAGATAACTGGGTTCATAAAAACACTCTCAAGACCGCATTGTTTCACTATTAGAAGATAACTGGGTTCATAAAAACACTCTCATGACCGCATCGTTTCACTATTAGAAGAAGCCTGGGTTCATAAAAAAACTATCATGACCGCATCGTTTCACTATTAGAAGATAACTGTGTTCATAAAAACATTTCTCATGACCGCATCGTTTCACTATTAGAAGATAACTGTGTTCCTAAAAACACTCTCATGACCGCATCGTTTCACTATTAGAAGATAACTGGGTTCATAAAAACACTCTCATGACCGCATCGTTTCACTATTAGAAGATAACTGGGTTCATAAAAACACTTTCGTGACCGCATCGTTTCACTATTAGAAGATGACTGGGTTCATAAAAACACTCTCATGACCGCATCGTTTCACTATTAGAAGATAACTGGGTTCATAAAAACACTCTCATGACCGTATCGTTTCACTATTAGAAGATAACTAGGTTCATAAAAACACTCTCATGACCGCATCGTTTCACTATTAGAAGATGACTGGATTCATAAAAACACTCTCATGACCGCATCGTTTCACTATTAGAAGATGACTGGATTCATAAAACCACTCTCATGACCGCATCGTTTCACTATTAGAAGATGACTGGGTTCATAAAAAACTCTCATGACCGCATCGCTTTGCTATTAGAAGATAACTAGGTTCATAAAAACACTCTCATGACCGCATCGTTTCACTATTAGAAGATAACTGGGTTCATAAAAAGACTCTGATGACCGCATCGTTTCACTATTAGAAGATGACTGGGTTCATAAAAACACTCTCATGACCGCATCGTTTCACTATTAGAAGATAACTGGGTTCATAAAAAGACTAATGACCGCATCGTTTCACTATTAGAAGATAACTGGGTTCATAAAAACACTCTCATGACCGCATCGTTTCACTATTAGAAGATGACTGGGTTCATAAAAACACTCTCATGACCGCATCGTTTCACTATTAGAAGTTAACTGGGTTCATAAAAAGACTCTGATGACCCCATCGTTTCACTATTAGAAGATGACTGGGTTCATAAACACATTCTCATGACCGCATCGTTTCACTATTAGAAGATGACTGGGTTCTTAAAAACACTCTCATGACCCCATCGTTTCACTATTAGAAGATAACTGGGTTCATAAAAACACTCTGATGACCGCATCACTTCACTATTAGAAGATGACAGGGTTAATAAAAACACTCTTATGACCGCATCGTTTCACTATTAGAAGATAATTGGGTTCATAAAAACACTCTCATGACCGCATCGTTTCACTATTAGAAGATAACTGGGTTCATAAAACACTCTCATGACCGCATCGTTTCACTATTAGAAGATAACTGGGTTCATAAAAACACTCTCATGACCGCATCGTTTCACTATTAGAAGAAGCCTGGGTTCATAAAAAAACTATCATGACCGCATCGTTTCACTATTAGAAGATAACTGTGTTCATAAAAACACTCTCATGACCGCATCGTTTCACTATTAGAAGATAACTGGGTTCATAAAAACACTCTCATGACCGCATCGTTTCACTATTAGAAGATAACTGGGTTCATAAAAACACTCTCATGACCGCATCGTTTCACTATTAGAAGATAACTGGGTTCATAAAAACACTCTCGTGACCGCATCGTTTCACTATTAGAAGATGACTGGGTTCATAAAAACACTCTCATGACCGCATCGTTTCACTATTAGAAGATAACTGGGTTCATAAAAACACTCTCATGACCGCATCGTTTCAATATTAGAAGAAGAATGGGTTCATAAAAACACTTTCATGACCGAATTATTTCACTATTAGAAGAAGACTGGGTTTATAAAAACACTCATGACCGCATCGTTTCACTATTAGAAGATAACTGGGTTCATAAAAACACTCTGATGACCTCATCGTTTCACTATTAGAAGATAACTGGGTTCATAAAAACACTCTCATGACCGCATCGTTTCACTATTAGAAGAAGCCTGGGTTCATAAAAAAACTCTCATGACCGCATCGTTTCACTATTAGAAGATAACTGGGTTCATAAAAACACTCTCATGACCCCATCGTTTCACTATTAGAAGATAACTGGGTTCATAAAAACACTCTCATGACCGCATCGTTTCACTATTAGAAGATAACTGGGTTCATAAAAACACTCTCATGACCGCATCGTTTCACTATTAGAAGATAACTGGGTTCATAAAAACACTCTCATGACCGCATCGTTTCACTATTAGAAGATAACTGGATTCATAAAACCACTCTCATGACCGCATCGTTTCACTATTAGAAGATGACTGGGTTCATAAAAAACTCTCATGACCGCATCGCTTTGCTATTAGAAGATAACTAGGTTCATAAAAACACTCTCATGACCGCATCGTTTCACTATTAGAAGATAACTGGGTTCATAAAAAGACTCTGATGACCGCATCGTTTCACTATTAGAAGATGACTGGGTTCATAAAAAGACTAATGACCGCATCGTTTCACTATTAGAAGATGACTGGGTTCATAAAAACACTCTCATGACCGCATCGTTTCACTATTAGAAGTTAACTGGGTTCATAAAAAGACTCTGATGACCGCATCGTTTCACTATTAGAAGATGACTGGGTTCATAAACACATTCTCATGACCGCATCGTTTCACTATTAGAAGATGACTGGGTTCATAAAAACACTCTCATGACCCCATCGTTTCACTATTAGAAGATAACTGGGTTCATAAAAACACTCTGATGACCGCATCACTTCACTATTAGAAGATGACAGGGTTAATAAAAACACTCTTATGACCGCATCGTTTCACTATTAGAAGATAATTGGGTTCATAAAAACACTCTCATGACCGCATCGTTTCACTATTAGAAGATAACTGGGTTCATAAAACACTCTCATGACCGCATCGTTTCACTATTAGAAGATAACTGGGTTCATAAAAACACTCTCATGACCGCATCGTTTCACTATTAGAAGATAACTGGGTTCATAAAAACACTCTCATGACCGCATCGTTTCACTATTAGAAGATAACTGGGTTCATAAAAACACTCTCATGACCGCATCGTTTCACTATTAGAAGATAACTGGGTTCATAAAAACACTCTCGTGACCGCATCGTTTCACTATTAGAAGATGACTGGGTTCATAAAAACACTCTCATGACCGCATTGTTTCACTATTAGAAGATAACTGGGTTCATAAAAACACTCTCATGACCGCATCGTTTCACTATTAGAAGAAGAATGGGTTCATAAAAACACTTTCATGACCGAATTATTTCACTATTAGAAGAAGACTGGGTTTATAAAAACACTCATGACCGCATCGTTTCACTATTAGAAGATAACTGGGTTCATAAAAACACTCTGATGACCGCATCGTTTCACTATTAGAAGATAACTGGGTTCATAAAAACACTCTCATGACCTCATCGTTTCACTATTAGAAGAAGCCTGGGTTCATAAAAAAACTCTCATGACCGCATCGTTTCACTATTAGAAGATAACTGGGTTCATAAAAACACTCTCATGACCCCATCGTTTCACTATTAGAAGATAACTGGGTTCATAAAAACACTCTCATGACCGCATCGTTTCACTATTAGAAGATAACTGGGTTCATAAAAACACTCTCATGACCGCATCGTTTCACTATTAGAAGATAACTGGGTTCATAAAAACACTCTCATGACCGCATCGTTTCACTATTTGAAGATAACTGGGTTCATAAAAACACTCTCATGACCGCATCGTTTCACTATTAGAAGAAGACTGGGTTCATAAAAACACTCTCATGACCGCATCGTTTCCCTATTAGAAGAAGATTGGGTTCATAAAAACACTCATGACCGCATTGCCTCACTATTAGAAGATAACTGGGTTCATAAAAACACTCTCATGACCGCATCGTTTCACTATTAGAAGATACTTGGGTTCATAAAAACACTCTCATGACCGCATCGTTTCACTATTAGAAGATAACTGGGTTCATAAAAACACTCTCATGACCGCATCGTTTCACTATTAGAAGAAGACTGGGTTCATAAAAACACTCTCATGACCGTATCGTTTCACTATTAGAAGATAACTGGGTTCATAAAAACACTCTCATGACCACATCGTTTCACTATTAGGAGATAACTGGGTTCATAAGAACACTCTCATGACCGCATCGTTTCACTATTAGAAGATAACTGGGTTCATAAAAACACTCTCATGACCGCATCGTTTCACTATTAGAAGATAACTGGGTTCATAAAAACACTCTCATGACCGCATCGTTTCACTATTAGAAGATAACTGGATTCATAAAACCACTCTCATGACCGCATCGTTTCACTATTAGAAGATGACTGGGTTCATAAAAAACTCTCATGACCGCATCGCTTTGCTATTAGAAGATAACTAGGTTCATAAAAACACTCTCATGACCGCATCGTTTCACTATTAGAAGATAACTGGGTTCATAAAAAGACTCTGATGACCGCATCGTTTCACTATTAGAAGATGACTGGGTTCATAAAAACACTCATGACCGCATCGCTTTGCTATTAGAAGATAACTGAGTTCATAAAAACACTCTCATGACCGCATCGTTTCACTATTAGAAGATAACTGGGTTCATAAAAAGACTAATGACCGCATCGTTTCACTATTAGAAGATAACTGGGTTCATAAAAAAACTATCATGACCGCATCGTTTCACTATTAGAAGATAACTGTGTTCATAAAAACACTCTCATGACCGCATCGTTTCACTATTAGAAGATAACTGGGTTCATAAAAACACTCTCATGACCGCATCGTTTCACTATTAGAAGATAACTGGGTTCATAAAAACACTCTCATGACCGCATCGTTTCACTATTAGAAGATAACTGGGTTCATAAAAACACTTTCGTGACCGCATCGTTTCACTATTAGAAGATGACTGGGTTCATAAAAACACTCTCATGACCGCATCGTTTCACTATTAGAAGATAACTGGGTTCATAAAAACACTCTCATGACCGTATCGTTTCACTATTAGAAGATAACTAGGTTCATAAAAACACTCTCATGACCGCATCGTTTCACTATTAGAAGATGACTGGATTCATAAAAACACTCTCATGACCGCATCGTTTCACTATTAGAAGATGACTGGATTCATAAAACCACTCTCATGACCGCATCGTTTCACTATTAGAAGATGACTGGGTTCATAAAAAACTCTCATGACCGCATCGCTTTGCTATTAGAAGATAACTAGGTTCATAAAAACACTCTCATGACCGCATCGTTTCACTATTAGAAGATAACTGGGTTCATAAAAAGACTCTGATGACCGCATCGTTTCACTATTAGAAGATGACTGGGTTCATAAAAACACTCTCATGACCGCATCGTTTCACTATTAGAAGATAACTGGGTTCATAAAAAGACTAATGACCGCATCGTTTCACTATTAGAAGATAACTGGGTTCATAAAAACACTCTCATGACCGCATCGTTTCACTATTAGAAGATGACTGGGTTCATAAAAACACTCTCATGACCGCATCGTTTCACTATTAGAAGTTAACTGGGTTCATAGAAAGACTCTGATGACCCCATCGTTTCACTATTAGAAGATGACTGGGTTCATAAACACATTCTCATGACCGCATCGTTTCACTATTAGAAGATGACTGGGTTCATAAAAACACTCTCATGACCCCATCGTTTCACTATTAGAAGATAACTGGGTTCATAAAAACACTCTGATGACCGCATCACTTCACTATTAGAAGATGACAGGGTTAATAAAAACACTCTTATGACCGCATCGTTTCACTATTAGAAGATAATTGGGTTCATAAAAACACTCTCATGACCGCATCGTTTCACTATTAGAAGATAACTGGGTTCATAAAACACTCTCATGACCGCATCGTTTCACTATTAGAAGATAACTGGGTTCATAAAAACACTCTCATGACCGCATCGTTTCACTATTAGAAGAAGCCTGGGTTCATAAAAAAACTATCATGACCGCATCGTTTCACTATTAGAAGATAACTGTGTTCATAAAAACACTCTCATGACCGCATCGTTTCACTATTAGAAGATAACTGGGTTCATAAAAACACTCTCATGACCGCATCGTTTCACTATTAGAAGATAACTGGGTTCATAAAAACACTCTCATGACCGCATCGTTTCACTATTAGAAGATAACTGGGTTCATAAAAACACTCTCGTGACCGCATCGTTTCACTATTAGAAGATGACTGGGTTCATAAAAACACTCTCATGACCGCATCGTTTCACTATTAGAAGATAACTGGGTTCATAAAAACACTCTCATGACCGCATCGTTTCAATATTAGAAGAAGAATGGGTTCATAAAAACACTTTCATGACCGAATTATTTCACTATTAGAAGAAGACTGGGTTTATAAAAACACTCATGACCGCATCGTTTCACTATTAGAAGATAACTGGGTTCATAAAAACACTCTGATGACCTCATCGTTTCACTATTAGAAGATAACTGGGTTCATAAAAACACTCTCATGACCGCATCGTTTCACTATTAGAAGAAGCCTGGGTTCATAAAAAAACTCTCATGACCGCATCGTTTCACTATTAGAAGATAACTGGGTTCATAAAAACACTCTCATGACCCCATCGTTTCACTATTAGAAGATAACTGGGTTCATAAAAACACTCTCATGACCTCATCGTTTCACTATTAGAAGATAACTGGGTTCATAAAAACACTCTCATGACCGCATCGTTTCACTATTAGAAGATAACTGGGTTCATAAAAACACTCTCATGACCGCATCGTTTCACTATTAGAAGATAACTGGATTCATAAAACCACTCTCATGACCGCATCGTTTCACTATTAGAAGATGACTGGGTTCATAAAAAACTCTCATGACCGCATCGCTTTGCTATTAGAAGATAACTAGGTTCATAAAAACACTCTCATGACCGCATCGTTTCACTATTAGAAGATAACTGGGTTCATAAAAAGACTCTGATGACCGCATCGTTTCACTATTAGAAGATGACTGGGTTCATAAAAACACTCATGACCGCATCGCTTTGCTATTAGAAGATAACTGAGTTCATAAAAACACTCTCATGACCGCATCGTTTCACTATTAGAAGATAACTGGGTTCATAAAAAGACTAATGACCGCATCGTTTCACTATTAGAAGATAACTGGGTTCATAAAAACACTCTCATGACCGCATCGTTTCACTATTAGAAGATGACTGGGTTCATAAAAACACTCTCATGACCGCATCGTTTCACTATTAGAAGTTAACTGGGTTCATAAAAAGACTCTGATGACCGCATCGTTTCACTATTAGAAGATGACTGGGTTCATAAACACATTCTCATGACCGCATCGTTTCACTATTAGAAGATGACTGGGTTCATAAAAACACTCTCATGACCCCATCGTTTCACTATTAGAAGATAACTGGGTTCATAAAAACACTCTGATGACCGCATCACTTCACTATTAGAAGATGACAGGGTTAATAAAAACACTCTTATGACCGCATCGTTTCACTATTAGAAGATAATTGGGTTCATAAAAACACTCTCATGACCGCATCGTTTCACTATTAGAAGATAACTGGGTTCATAAAACACTCTCATGACCGCATCGTTTCACTATTAGAAGATAACTGGGTTCATAAAAACACTCTCATGACCGCATCGTTTCACTATTAGAAGATAACTGGGTTCATAAAAACACTCTCATGACCGCATCGTTTCACTATTAGAAGATAACTGGGTTCATAAAAACACTCTCATGACCGCATCGTTTCACTATTAGAAGATAACTGGGTTCATAAAAACACTCTCGTGACCGCATCGTTTCACTATTAGAAGATGACTGGGTTCATAAAAACACTCTCATGACCGCATTGTTTCACTATTAGAAGATAACTGGGTTCATAAAAACACTCTCATGACCGCATCGTTTCACTATTAGAAGAAGAATGGGTTCATAAAAACACTTTCATGACCGAATTATTTCACTATTAGAAGAAGACTGGGTTTATAAAAACACTCATGACCGCATCGTTTCACTATTAGAAGATAACTGGGTTCATAAAAACACTCTGATGACCGCATCGTTTCACTATTAGAAGATAACTGGGTTCATAAAAACACTCTCATGACCTCATCGTTTCACTATTAGAAGAAGCCTGGGTTCATAAAAAAACTCTCATGACCGCATCGTTTCACTATTAGAAGATAACTGGGTTCATAAAAACACTCTCATGACCCCATCGTTTCACTATTAGAAGATAACTGGGTTCATAAAAACACTCTCATGACCGCATCGTTTCACTATTAGAAGATAACTGGGTTCATAAAAACACTCTCATGACCGCATCGTTTCACTATTAGAAGATAACTGGGTTCATAAAAACACTCTCATGACCGCATCGTTTCACTATTTGAAGATAACTGGGTTCATAAAAACACTCTCATGACCGCATCGTTTCACTATTAGAAGAAGACTGGGTTCATAAAAACACTCTCATGACCGCATCGTTTCCCTATTAGAAGAAGATTGGGTTCATATAAACACTCATGACCGCATTGCCTCACTATTAGAAGATAACTGGGTTCATAAAAACACTCTCATGACCGCATCGTTTCACTATTAGAAGATACTTGGGTTCATAAAAACACTCTCATGACCGCATCGTTTCACTATTAGAAGATAACTGGGTTCATAAAAACACTCTCATGACCGCATCGTTTCACTATTAGAAGAAGACTGGGTTCATAAAAACACTCTCATGACCGTATCGTTTCACTATTAGAAGATAACTGGGTTCATAAAAACACTCTCATGACCACATCGTTTCACTATTAGGAGATAACTGGGTTCATAAGAACACTCTCATGACCGCATCGTTTCACTATTAGAAGATAACTGGGTTCATAAAAACACTCTCATGACCGCATCGTTTCACTATTAGAAGATAACTGGGTTCATAAAAACACTCTCATGACCGCATCGTTTCACTATTAGAAGATAACTGGATTCATAAAACCACTCTCATGACCGCATCGTTTCACTATTAGAAGATGACTGGGTTCATAAAAAACTCTCATGACCGCATCGCTTTGCTATTAGAAGATAACTAGGTTCATAAAAACACTCTCATGACCGCATCGTTTCACTATTAGAAGATAACTGGGTTCATAAAAAGACTCTGATGACCGCATCGTTTCACTATTAGAAGATGACTGGGTTCATAAAAACACTCATGACCGCATCGCTTTGCTATTAGAAGATAACTGAGTTCATAAAAACACTCTCATGACCGCATCGTTTCACTATTAGAAGATAACTGGGTTCATAAAAAGACTAATGACCGCATCGTTTCACTATTAGAAGATAACTGGGTTCATAAAAACACTCTCATGACCGCATCGTTTCACTATTAGAAGATGACTGGGTTCATAAAAACACTCTCATGACCGCATCGTTTCACTATTAGAAGTTAACTGGGTTCATAAAAAGACTCTGATGACCGCATCGTTTCACTATTAGAAGATGACTGGGTTCATAAACACATTCTCATGACCGCATCGTTTCACTATTAGAAGATGACTGGGTTCATAAAAACACTCTCATGACCCCATCGTTTCACTATTAGAAGATAACTGGGTTCATAAAAACACTCTGATGACCGCATCACTTCACTATTAGAAGATGACAGGGTTAATAAAAACACTCTTATGACCGCATCGTTTCACTATTAGAAGATAATTGGGTTCATAAAAACACTCTCATGACCGCATCGTTTCACTATTAGAAGATAACTGGGTTCATAAAACACTCTCATGACCGCATCGTTTCACTATTAGAAGATAACTGGGTTCATAAAAACACTCTCATGACCGCATCGTTTCACTATTAGAAGATAACTGGGTTCATAAAAACACTCTCATGACCGCATCGTTTCACTATTAGAAGATAACTGGGTTCATAAAAACACTCTCATGACCGCATCGTTTCACTATTAGAAGATAACTGTGTTCATAAAAACACTCTCGTGACCGCATCGTTTCACTATTAGAAGATGACTGGGTTCATAAAAACACTCTCATGACCGCATTGTTTCACTATTAGAAGATAACTGGGTTCATAAAAACACTCTCATGACCGCATCGTTTCACTATTAGAAGAAGAATGGGTTCATAAAAACACTTTCATGACCGAATTATTTCACTATTAGAAGAAGACTGGGTTTATAAAAACACTCATGACCGCATCGTTTCACTATTAGAAGATAACTGGGTTCATAAAAACACTCTGATGACCGCATCGTTTCACTATTAGAAGATAACTGGGTTCATAAAAACACTCTCATGACCTCATCGTTTCACTATTAGAAGAAGCCTGGGTTCATAAAAAAACTCTCATGACCGCATCGTTTCACTATTAGAAGATAACTGGGTTCATAAAAACACTCTCATGACCCCATCGTTTCACTATTAGAAGATAACTGGGTTTATAAAAACACTCTCATGACCGCATCGTTTCACTATTAGAAGATAACTGGGTTCATAAAAACACTCTCATGACCGCATCGTTTCACTATTAGAAGATAACTGGGTTCATAAAAACACTCTCATGACCGCATCGTTTCACTATTTGAAGATAACTGGGTTCATAAAAACACTCTCATGACCGCATCGTTTCACTATTAGAAGAAGACTGGGTTCATAAAAACACTCTCATGACCGCATCGTTTCCCTATTAGAAGAAGACTGGGTTCATAAAAACACTCATGACCGCATTGCCTCACTATTAGAAGATAACTGGGTTCATAAAAACACTCTCATGACCGCATCGTTTCACTATTAGAAGATACTTGGGTTCATAAAAACACTCTCATGACCGCATCGTTTCACTATTAGAAGATAACTGGGTTCATAAAAACACTCTCATGACCGCATCGTTTCACTATTAGAAGAAGACTGGTTTCATAAAAACACTCTCATGACCGTATCGTTTCACTATTAGAAGATAACTGGGTTCATAAAAACACTCTCATGACCACATCGTTTCACTATTAGGAGATAACTGGGTTCATAAGAACACTCTCATGACCGCATCCTTTCACTATTAGAAGATAACTGGGTTCATAAAAACACTCTCATGACCGCTTCGTTTCACTATTAGAAGATGACTGGGTTCATAAAAACACTCTCATGACCGCATCGTTTCAATATTAGAAGATGACTGGGTTCATAAAAACACTCTAATGACCGCATCGTTTCACTATTAGATGATGACTGGGTTCATAAAAAACTCTCATGACCGCATCGTTTCACTATTAGAAGATGAATGGTGTCATAAAAACACTCATGACCCCATCGTTTCACTATTAGAAGATGACTGGATTCATAAAAACACTCTCATGACCGCATCGTTTCACTATTAGAAGATGACTGGATTCAAAAAACCACTCTCATGACCGCATCGTTTCACTATTAGAAGATGACTGGGTTCATAAAAAACTCTCATGACCGCATCGCTTAGCTATTAGAAGATAACTAGGTTCATAAAAACACACTCATGACCGCATAATTTCACTATTAGAAGATAACTGGGTTCATAAAAAAACTCTGATGACCGCATCGTTTCACTATTAGAAGATGACTGGGTTCATAAAAACACTCATGACCGCATCGATTTGCTATTAGAAGATAACTGAGTTCATAAAAACACTCTCATGACCGCATCGTTTCACTATTAGAAGATAACTGTGTTCATAAAAAGACTAATGACCGCATCGTTTCACTATTAGAAGATGACTGGGTTCATAAAAACACTCTCATGACCGCATCGTTTCACTATTAGAAGATGACTGGGTTCATAAAAACACTCTCATGACCGCATCGTTTCACTATTAGAAGATAACTGGGTTCATAAAAAATCTCTGATGACCGCATCGTTTCACTATTAGAAGATGACTGGGTTCATAAACACATTCTCATGACCGCATCGTTTCACTATTAGAAGATGACTGGGTTCATTAAAACACTCTCATGACCCCATCGTTTCACTATTAGAAGATAACTGGGTTCATAAAAACACTCTGATGACCGCATCACTTCACTATTAGAAGATGACAGGGTTAATAAAAACACTCTTATGACCGCATTGTTTCACTATTAGAAGATAATTGGGTTCATAAAAACACTCTCATGACCGCATCGTTTCACTATTAGAAGATAACTGGGTTCATAAAAACACTCTCATGACCGCATCGTTTCACTATTAGAAGATAACTGGGTTCATAAAAACACTCTCATGACCGCATCGTTTCACTATTAGAAGATAACTGGGTTCATAAAAACACTCTCATGACCGCATCGTTTCACTATTAGAAGAAGCCTGGGTTCATAAAAAAACTATCATGACCGCATCGTTTCACTATTAGAAGATAACTGGGTTCATAAAAGCACTCTCATGACCGCATCGTTTCACTATTAGAAGATAACTGGGTTCATAAAAACACCCTCATGACCGCATCGTTTCACTATTAGAAGATAACTG
This sequence comes from Bathymodiolus brooksi, assembly GCA_963680875.1. Taxonomy (NCBI): domain Eukaryota; kingdom Metazoa; phylum Mollusca; class Bivalvia; order Mytilida; family Modiolidae; genus Bathymodiolus; species Bathymodiolus brooksi. The sequence goes on from OY804575.1 coordinate 174,588,809, forward strand.
GGTTCATAAAAACACTCTCATGACCGCATCGTTTCACTATTAGAAGATAACTGGGTTCATAAAAACACTCTCGTGACCGCATCGTTTCACTATTAGAAGATGACTGGGTTCATAAAAACAGTCTCATGACCGCATCGTTTCACTATTAGAAGATAACTGGGTTCATAAAAACACTCTCATGACCGCATCGTTTCACTATTAGAAGAAGACTGGGTTCATAAAAACACTTTCATGACCGAATCATTTCACTATTAGAAGAAGACTGGGTTCATAAAAACACTCATGACCGCATCGTTTCACTATTAGAAGATAACTGGGTTCATAAAAACACTCTCATGACCGCATCGTTTCACTATTAGAAGAAGCCTGGGTTCATAAAAAAACTCTCATGACCGCATCGTTTCACTATTAGAAGATAACTGGGTTCATAAAAACACTCTCATGACCGCATCGTTTCACTATTAGAAGATAACTGGGTTCATAAAAACACTCTCATGACCGCATCGTTTTACTATTAGAAGATAACTGGGTTCATAAAAACACTCTCATGACCGCATCGTTTCACTATTAGAAGATAACTGGGTTCATAAAAACACTCTCATGACCGCATCGTTTCACTATTAGAAGATAAATGGGTTCATAAAAACACTCTCATGACCGCATCGTTTCACTATTAGAAGAAGACTGGGTTCATAAAAACACTCTCATGACCGCATCGTTTCACTATTAGAAGAAGACTGGGTTCATAAAAACACTCATGACCGCATTGCCTCACTACTAGAAGATAACTGGGTTCATAAAAACACTCTCATGACCACATCGTTTCACTATTAGAAGATACTTGGGTTCATAAAAACACTCTCATGACCGCATCGTTTCACTATTAGAAGATATCTGGGTTCATAAAAACACTCTCATGACCGCATCGCTTCACTATTAGGAGATAACTGGGTTCATAAAAACACTCTCATGACCGCATCGTTTCACTATTAGAAGATGACTGGGTTCATAAACACATTCTCATGACCGCATTGTTTCACTATTAGAAGATGACTGGGTTCATAAAAACACTCTGATGACCACATCGTTTCACTATTAGAAGATAACTGGGTTCATAAAAACACTCTCATGACCGCATCGTTTCACTATTAGAAGAAGCCTGGGTTCATAAAAAAACTCTCATGACCGCATCGTTTCACTATTAGAAGATAACTGGGTTCATAAAAACACTCTCATGACCGCATCGTTTCACTATTAGAAGATAACTGGGTTCATAAAAACACTCTCATGACCGCATCGTTTCACTATTAGAAGATAACTGGGTTCATAAAAACACTCTCATGACCGCATCGTTTCACTATTAGAAGATAACTGGGTTCATAAAAACACTCTCATGACAGCATCGTTTCACTATTAGAAGATACTTGGGTTCATAAAAACACTCTCATGACCGCATCGTTTCACTATTAGAAGATAACTGGGTTCATAAAAACACTCTCATGACCGCATCGTTTCACTATTAGAAGATAACTGGGTTAATAAAAACACTCTCATGACCGCATCGCTTCACTATTAGGAGATAACTGGGTTCATAAAAACACTCTCATGACCGCATCGTTTCACTATTAGAAGATGACTGGGTTCATAAACACATTCTCATGACCGCATTGTTTCACTATTAGAAGATGACTGGGTTCATAAAAACACTCTGATGACCACATCGTTTCACTATTAGAAGATAACTGTGTTCATAAAAACACTCTCATGACCGCATCGTTTCACTATTAGAAGAAGCCTGGGTTCATAAAAAAACTCTCATGACCGCATCGTTTCACTATTAGAAGATAACTGGGTTCATAAAAACACTCTCATGACCGCATCGTTTCACTATTAGAAGATAACTGGGTTCATAAAAACACTCTCATGACCGCATCGTTTCACTATTAGAAGATAACTGGGTTCATAAAAACACTCTCATGACCGCATCGTTTCACTATTAGAAGATAACTGGGTTCATAAAAACACTCTCATGACCGCATCGTTTCACTATTAGAAGATAACTGGGTTCATAAAAACACTCTCATGACCGCATCGTTTCACTATTAGAAGAAGACTGGGTTCATAAAAACACTCTCATGACCGCATCGTTTCACTATTAGAAGAAGACTGGGTTCATAAAAACACTCATGACCGCATTGCCTCACTACTAGAAGATAACTGGATTCATAAAAACACTCTCATGACCACATCGTTTCACTATTAGAAGATACTTGGGTTCATAAAAACACTCTCATGACCGCATCGTTTCACTATTAGAAGATAACTGGGTTCATAAAAACACTCTCATGACCGCATCGTTTCACTATTAGAAGATAACTGGGTTCATAAAAACACTCTCATGACCGCATCGTTTCACTATTAGAAGATGACTGGGTTCATAAACACATTCTCATGACCGCATTGTTTCACTATTAGAAGATGACTGGGTTCATAAAAACACTCTCATGACCACATCGTTTCACTATTAGAAGATAACTGGGTTCATAAAAACACTCTCATGACCGCATCGTTTCACTATTAGAAGAAGACTGGGTTCATAAAACACTCTCATGACCGAATCATTTCACTATTAGAAGAAGACTGGGTTCATAAAAACACTCATGACCGCATCATTTCACTATTAGAAGATAACTGGGTTCATAAAAACACTCTGATGACCGCATCGTTTCACTATTAGAAGATAACTAGGTTCATAAAAACACTCTCATGACCGCATCGTTTCACTATTAGAAGAAGCCTGGGTTCATAAAAAAACTCTCATGACCGCATCGTTTCACTATTAGAAGATAACTGGGTTCATAAAAACACTCTCATGACCGCATCGTTTCACTATTAGAAGATAACTGGGTTCATAAAAACACTCTCATGACCGCATCGTTTCACTATTAGAAGAAGACTGGGTTCATAAAAACACTCTCATGACCGCATCGTTTCACTACTAGAAGAAGACTGGGTTCATAAAAACACTCATGAACGCATTGCCTCACTATTAGAAGATAACTGGGTTCATAAAAACACTCTCATGACCGCATCGTTTCACTATTAGAAGATACTTGGGTTCATAAAAACACTCTCATGACCGCATCGTTTCACTATTAGAAGATAACTGGGTTCATAAAAACACTCTCATGACCGCATCGTTTCACTATTAGAAGATAACTGGGTTCATAAAAACACTCTCGTGACCGCATCGTTTCACTATTAGAAGATGACTGGGTTCATAAAAACACTCTCATGACCGCATCGTTTCACTTTTAGAAGATAACTGGGTTCATAAAAACACTCTCATGACCGCATCGTTTCACTATTAGAAGAAGACTGGGTTCATAAAAACACTTTCATGACCGAATCATTTCACTATTAGAAGAAGACTGGGTTCATAAAAACACTCATGACCGCATCGTTTCACTATTAGAAGATAACTGGGTTCATAAAAACACTCTCATGACCGCATCGTTTCACTATTAGAAGAAGCCTGGGTTCATAAAAAAATTCTCATGACCGCATCGTTTCACTATTAGAAGATAACTGTGTTCATAAAAACACTCTCATGACCGCATCGTTTCACTATTAGAAGATAACTGGGTTCATAAAAACACTCTCATGACCGCATCGTTTCACTATTAGAAGATAACTGGGTTCATAAAAACACTCTCATGACCGCAACGTTTCACTATTAGAAGATAACTGGGTTCATAAAAACACTCTCATGACCGCATCGTTTCACTATTAGAAGATAACTGGGTTCATAAAAACACTCTCATGACCGCATCGTTTCACTATTAGAAGAAGACTGGGTTCATAAAAGCACTCTCATGACCGCATCGTTTCACTATTAGAAGAAGACTGGGTTCATAAAAACACTCATGACCGAATTGCCTCACTATTAGAAGATAACTGGGTTCATAAAAACACTCTCATGACCGCATCGTTTCACTATTAGAAGATACTTGGGTTCATAAAAACACTCTCATGACCGCATCGTTTCACTACTAGAAGATAACTGGGTTCAAAAAAACACTCTCATGACCCCATCGTTTCACTATTAGAAGATAACTGGGTTCATAAAAACACTCTCATGACCGCATCGCTTCACTATTAGAAGATGACTGGGTTCATAAAAACATTCTCATGACCGCATTGTTTCACTATTAGAAGATTACTGGGTTCATAAAAACACTCTCATGACCACATCGTTTCACTATTAGAAGATAACTGGGTTCATAAAAACACTCTGATAACCGCATCGTTTCACTATTAGAAGAAGACTGGGTTCATAAAACACTCTCATGACCGAATCATTTCACTATTAGAAGAAGACTGGGTTCATAAAAACACTCATGACCGCATTATTTCACTATTAGAAGATAACTGGGTTCATAAAAACAATCTCATGACCGCATCGTTTCACTATTAGAAGAAGCCTGGGTTCATAAAAAAACTCTCATGACCGCATCGTTTCACTATTAGAAGATAACTGGGTTCATAAAAACACTCTCATGACCGCATCGTTTCACTATTAGAAGATAACTGGGTTCATAAAAACACTCTCATGACCGCATCGTTTCACTATTAGAAGATAACTAGGTTCATAAAAACACTCTCATGACCGCATCGTTTCATTATTAGAAGATAACTGTGTTCATAAAAACACTCTCATGACCGCATCGTTTCACTATTAGAAGAAAACTGGGTTCATAAAAATACTCTCATGACCGCATCGTTTCACTATTAGAAGATAACTGGGTTCATAAAAACACTCTCATGACCGCATCGTTTCACTATTAGAAGATAACTGGGTTCATAAAAAAACTCTCATGACCGCATCGTTTCACTATTAGAAGATAACTAGGTTAATAAAAACACTCTCATGACCGCATCGTTTCACTATTAGAAGAAGACTGGGTTCATTAAAACACTCTCATGACCACATCGTTTCACTACTAGAAGAAGACTGGGTTCATAAAAACACTCATGAACGCATTGCCTCACTATTAGAAGATAACTGGGTTCATAAAAACACTCTCATGACCGCATCGTTTCACTATTAGAAGATACTTGGGTTCATAAAAACACTCTCATGACCGCATCATTTCACTATTAGAAGATAACTGGGTTCATAAAAACACTCTCATGACCGCATCGTTTCACTATTAGAATATAACTGGGTTCATAAAAACACTCTCATGACCGCATTGTTTCACTATTAGAAGATGACTGGGTTCATAAAAGCATTCTCATGACCGTAACGTTTCAATATTAGAAGATGACTGGGTTCATAAACACATTCTCATGACCGCATTGTTTCACTATTAGAAGATGACTGGGTTCATAAAAACACTCTGATGACCACATCGTTTCACTATTAGAAGATAACTGTGTTCATAAAAACACTCTCATGACCGCATCGTTTCACTATTAGAAGAAGCCTGGGTTCATAAAAAAACTCTCATGACCGCATCGTTTCACTATTAGAAGATAACTGGGTTCATAAAAACACTCTCATGACCGCATCGTTTCACTATTAGAAGATAACTGGGTTCATAAAAACACTCTCATGACCGCATCGTTTCACTATTAGAAGATAACTGAGTTCATAAAAACACTCTCATGACCGCATCGTTTCACTATTAGAAGATAACTGGGTTCATAAAAACACTCTCATGACCGCATCGTTTCACTATTAGAAGATAACTGGGTTCATAAAAACACTCTCATGACCGCATCGTTTCACTATTAGAAGAAGACTGGGTTCATAAAAACACTCTCATGACCGCATCGTTTCACTATTAGAAGAAGACTGGGTTCATAAAAACACTCATGACCGCATTGCCTCACTACTAGAAGATAACTGGGTTCATAAAAACACTCTCATGACCACATCGTTTCACTATTAGAAGATACTTGGGTTCATAAAAACACTCTCATGACCGCATCGTTTCACTATTAGAAGATAACTGGGTTCATAAAAACACTCTCATGACCGCATCGTTTCACTATTAGAAGATAACTGGGTTCATAAAAACACTCTCATGACCGCATCGTTTCACTATTAGAAGATGACTGGGTTCATAAACACATTCTCATGACCGCATTGTTTCACTATTAGAAGATGACTGGGTTCATAAAAACACTCTCATGACCACATCGTTTCACTATTAGAAGATAACTGGGTTCATAAAAACACTCTCATGACCGCATCGTTTCACTATTAGAAGAAGACTGGGTTCATAAAACACTCTCATGACCGAATCATTTCACTATTAGAAGAAGACTGGGTTCATAAAAACACTCATGACCGCATCATTTCACTATTAGAAGATAACTGGGTTCATAAAAACACTCTGATGACCGCATCGTTTCACTATTAGAAGATAACTAGGTTCATAAAAACACTCTCATGACCGCATCGTTTCACTATTAGAAGAAGCCTGGGTTCATAAAAAAACTCTCATGACCGCATCGTTTCACTATTAGAAGATAACTGGGTTCATAAAAACACTCTCATGACCGCATCGTTTCACTATTAGAAGATAACTGGGTTCATAAAAACACTCTCATGACCGCATCGTTTCACTATTAGAAGAAGACTGGGTTCATAAAAACACTCTCATGACCGCATCGTTTCACTACTAGAAGAAGACTGGGTTCATAAAAACACTCATGAACGCATTGCCTCACTATTAGAAGATAACTGGGTTCATAAAAACACTCTCATGACCGCATCGTTTCACTATTAGAAGATACTTGGGTTCATAAAAACACTCTCATGACCGCATCGTTTCACTATTAGAAGATAACTGGGTTCATAAAAACACTCTCATGACCGCATCGTTTCACTATTAGAAGATAACTGGGTTCATAAAAACACTCTCGTGACCGCATCGTTTCACTATTAGAAGATGACTGGGTTCATAAAAACACTCTCATGACCGCATCGTTTCACTTTTAGAAGATAACTGGGTTCATAAAAACACTCTCATGACCGCATCGTTTCACTATTAGAAGAAGACTGGGTTCATAAAAACACTTTCATGACCGAATCATTTCACTATTAGAAGAAGACTGGGTTCATAAAAACACTCATGACCGCATCGTTTCACTATTAGAAGATAACTGGGTTCATAAAAACACTCTCATGACCGCATCTTTTCACTATTAGAAGAAGCCTGGGTTCATAAAAAAATTCTCATGACCGCATCGTTTCACTATTAGAAGATAACTGTGTTCATAAAAACACTCTCATGACCGCATCGTTTCACTATTAGAAGATAACTGGGTTCATAAAAACACTCTCATGACCGCATCGTTTCACTATTAGAAGATAACTGGGTTCATAAAAACACTCTCATGACCGCAACGTTTCACTATTAGAAGATAACTGGGTTCGTAAAAACACTCTCATGACCGCATCGTTTCACTATTAGAAGATAACTGGGTTCATAAAAACACTCTCATGACCGCATCGTTTCACTATTAGAAGAAGACTGGGTTCATAAAAGCACTCTCATGACCGCATCGTTTCACTATTAGAAGAAGACTGGGTTCATAAAAACACTCATGACCGAATTGCCTCACTATTAGAAGATAACTGGGTTCATAAAAACACTCTCATGACCGCATCGTTTCACTATTAGAAGATACTTGGGTTCATAAAAACACTCTCATGACCGCATCGTTTCACTACTAGAAGATAACTGGGTTCAAAAAAACACTCTCATGACCCCATCGTTTCACTATTAGAAGATAACTGGGTTCATAAAAACACTCTCATGACCGCATCGCTTCACTATTAGAAGATGACTGGGTTCATAAAAACATTCTCATGACCGCATCATTTCACTATTAGAAGATAACTGGGTTCATAAAAACACTCTCATGACCGCATCGTTTCACTATTAGAATATAAATGGGTTCATAAAAACACTCTCATGACCGCATTGTTTCACTATTAGAAGATGACTGGGTTCATAAAAGCACTCTCATGACCGCAACGTTTCAATATTAGAAGATGACTGGGTTCATAAAAACACTCTCATGACCGCATCGTTTCACTATTAGAAGATGACTGGGTTCATAAAAAACTCTCATGACCGCTTCGTTTCACTATTAGAAGATGACTGGGGTCATAAAAACACTCTGATGACCACATCGTTTCACTATTAGAAGATAACTGGGTTCATAAAAACACTCTCATGACCGCATCGTTTCACTATTAGAAGAAGCCTGGGTTCATAAAAAAACTCTCATGACCGCATCGTTTCACTATTAGAAGATAACTGGGTTCATAAAAACACTCTCATGACCGCATCGTTTCACTATTAGAAGATAACTAGGTTCATAAAAACACTCTCATGACCGCATCGTTTCATTATTAGAAGATAAATGTGTTCATAAAAACACTCTGATGACCGCATCGTTTCACTATTAGAAGAAAACTGGGTTCATAAAAACACTCTCATGACCGCATCGTTTCACTATTAGAAGATAACTGGGTTCATAAAAACACTCTCATGACCGCATCGTTTCACTATTAGAAGATAACTGGGTTCATAAAAAAACTCTCATGACCGCATCGTTTCACTATTAGAAGATAACTAGGTTCATAAAAACACTCTCATGACCGCATCGTTTCACTATTAGAAGAAGACTGGGTTCATTAAAACACTCTCATGACCACATCGTTTCACTACTAGAAGAAGACTGGGTTCATAAAAACACTCATGAACGCATTGTCTCACTATTAGAAGATAACTGGGTTCATAAAAACACTCTCATGACCGCATCGTTTCACTATTAGAAGATAACTGGGTTCATAAAAACACTCTCATGACCGCATCGCTTCACTATTAGAAGATGACTGGGTTCATAAAAACATTCTCATGACCGCATTGTTTCACTATTAGAAGATGACTGGGTTCATAAAAACACTCTAATGACCACATCGTTTCACTATTAGAAGATAACTGGGTTCATAAAAACACTCTGATGACCGCATCGTTTCACTATTAGAAGAAGACTGGGTTCATAAAACACTCTCATGACCGAATCATTTCACTATTAGAAGAAGACTGGGTTCATAAAAACACTCATGACCGCATTATTTCACTATTAGAAGATAACTGGGTTCATAAAAACAATCTCATGACCGCATCGTTTCACTATTAGAAGAAGCCTGGGTTCATAAAAAAACTCTCATGACCGCATCGTTTCACTATTAGAAGATAACTGGGTTCATAAAAACACTCTCATGACCGCATCGTTTCACTATTAGAAGATAACTGGGTTCATAAAAACACTCTCATGACCGCATCGTTTCACTATTAGAAGATAACTAGGTTCATAAAAACACTCTCATGACCGCATCGTTTCATTATTAGAAGATAACTGTGTTCATAAAAACACTCTCATGACCGCATCGTTTCACTATTAGAAGAAAACTGGGTTCATAAAAACACTCTCATGACCGCATCGTTTCACTATTAGAAGATAACTGGGTTCATAAAAACACTCTCATGACCGCATCGTTTCACTATTAGAAGATAACTGGGTTCATAAAAAAACTCTCATGACCGCATCGTTTCACTATTAGAAGATAACTAGGTTAATAAAAACACTCTCATGACCGCATCGTTTCACTATTAGAAGAAGACTGGGTTCATTAAAACACTCTCATGACCACATCGTTTCACTACTAGAAGAAGACTGGGTTCATAAAAACACTCATGAACGCATTGCCTCACTATTAGAAGATAAATGGGTTCATAAAAACACTCTCATGACCGCATCGTTTCACTATTAGAAGATACTTGGGTTCATAAAAACACTCTCATGACCGCATCATTTCACTATTAGAAGATAACTGGGTTCATAAAAACACTCTCATGACCGCATCGTTTCACTATTAGAATATAACTGGGTTCATAAAAACACTCTCATGACCGCATTGTTTCACTATTAGAAGATGACTGGGTTCATAAAAGCACTCTCATGACCGCAACGTTTCAATATTAGAAGATGACTGGGTTCATAAAAACACTCTCATGACCGCATCGTTTCACTATTAGAAGATGACTGGGTTCATAAAAAACTCTCATGACCGCTTCGTTTCACTATTAGAAGATGACTGGGGTCATAAAAACACTCTGATGACCACATCGTTTCACTATTAGAAGATAACTGGGTTCATAAAAACACTCTCATGACCGCATCGTTTCACTATTAGAAGAAGCCTGGGTTCATAAAAAAACTCTCATGACCGCATCGTTTCACTATTAGAAGATAACTGGGTTCATAAAAACACTCTCATGACCGCATCGTTTCACTATTAGAAGATAACTAGGTTCATAAAAACACTCTCATGACCGCATCGTTTCATTATTAGAAGATAACTGTGTTCATAAAAACACTCTCATGACCGCATCGTTTCACTATTAGAAGAAAACTGGGTTCATAAAAACACTCTCATGACCGCATCGTTTCACTATTAGAAGATAACTGGGTTCATAAAAACACTCTCATGACCGCATCGTTTCACTATTAGAAGATAACTGGGTTCATAAAAAAACTCTCATGACCGCATCGTTTCACTACTAGAAGATCACTAGGTTCATAAAAACACTCTCATGACCGCATCGTTTCACTATTAGAAGAAGACTGGGTTCATTAAAACACTCTCATGACCACATCGTTTCACTACTAGAAGAAGACTGGGTTCATAAAAACACTCATGAACGCATTGTCTCACTATTAGAAGATAACTGGGTTCATAAAAACACTCTCATGACCGCATCGTTTCACTATTAGAAGATACTTGGGTTCATAAAAACACTCTCATGACCGCATCATTTCACTATTAGAAGATAACTGGGTTCATAAAAACACTCTCATGACCGCATCGTTTCACTATTAGAATATAAATGGGTTCATAAAAACACTCTCATGACCGCATTGTTTCACTATTAGAAGATGACTGGGTTCATAAAAGCACTCTCATGACCGCAACGTTTCAATATTAGAAGATGACTGGGTTCATAAAAACACTCTCATGACCGCATCGTTTCACTATTAGAAGATGACTGGGTTCATAAAAAACTCTCATGACCGCTTCGTTTCACTATTAGAAGATGACTGGGGTCATAAAAACACTCTGATGACCACATCGTTTCACTATTAGAAGATAACTGGGTTCATAAAAACACTCTCATGACCGCATCGTTTCACTATTAGAAGAAGCCTGGGTTCATAAAAAAACTCTCATGACCGCATCGTTTCACTATTAGAAGATAACTGGGTTCATAAAAACACTCTCATGACCGCATCGTTTCACTATTAGAAGATAACTAGGTTCATAAAAACACTCTCATGACCGCATCGTTTCATTATTAGAAGATAACTGTGTTCATAAAAACACTCTCATGACCGCATCGTTTCACTATTAGAAGAAAACTGGGTTCATAAAAACACTCTCATGACCGCATCGTTTCACTATTAGAAGATAACTGGGTTCATAAAAACACTCTCATGACCGCATCGTTTCACTATTAGAAGATAACTGGGTTCATAAAAAAACTCTCATGACCGCATCGTTTCACTATTAGAAGATAACTAGGTTCATAAAAACACTCTCATGACCGCATCGTTTCACTATTAGAAGAAGACTGGGTTCATTAAAACACTCTCATGACCACATCGTTTCACTACTAGAAGAAGACTGGGTTCATAAAAACACTCATGAACGCATTGTCTCACTATTAGAAGATAACTGGGTTCATAAAAACACTCTCATGACCGCATCGTTTCACTATTAGAAGATACTTGGGTTCATAAAAACACTCTCATGACCGCATCATTTCACTATTAGAAGATAACTGGGTTCATAAAAACACTCTCATGACCGCATCGTTTCACTATTAGAATATAACTGGGTTCATAAAAACACTCTCATGACCGCATTGTTTCACTATTAGAAGATGACTGGGTTCATAAAAGCACTCTCATGACCGCAACGTTTCAATATTAGAAGATGACTGGGTTCATAAAAACACTCTCATGACCGCATCGTTTCACTATTAGAAGATGACTGGGTTCATAAAAAACTCTCATGACCGCTTCGTTTCACTATTAGAAGATGACTGGGGTCATAAAAACACTCTGATGACCACATCGTTTCACTATTAGAAGATAACTGGGTTCATAAAAACACTCTCATGACCGCATCGTTTCACTATTAGAAGAAGCCTGGGTTCATAAAAAAACTCTCATGACCGCATCGTTTCACTATTAGAAGATAACTGGGTTCATAAAAACACTCTCATGACCGCATCGTTTCACTATTAGAAGATAACTGGGTTCATAAAAACACTCTCATGACCGCATCGTTTTACTATTAGAAGATAACTGGGTTCATAAAAACACTCTCATGACCGCATCGTTTCACTATTAGAAGATAACTGGGTTCATAAAAACACTCTCATGACCGCATCGTTTCACTATTAGAAGATAAATGGGTTCATAAAAACACTCTCATGACCGCATCGTTTCACTATTAGAAGAAGACTGGGTTCATAAAAACACTCTCATGACCGCATCGTTTCACTATTAGAAGAAGACTGGGTTCATAAAAACACTCATGACCGCATTGCCTCACTACTAGAAGATAACTGGGTTCATAAAAACACTCTCATGACCACATCGTTTCACTATTAGAAGATACTTGGGTTCATAAAAACACTCTCATGACCGCATCGTTTCACTATTAGAAGATAACTGGGTTCATAAAAACACTCTCATGACCGCATCGTTTCACTATTAGAAGATAACTAGGTTCATAAAAACACTCTCATGACCGCATCGCTTCACTATTAGGAGATAACTGGGTTCATAAAAACACTCTCATGACCGCATCGTTTCACTATTAGAAGATGACTGGGTTCATAAACACATTCTCATGACCGCATTGTTTCACTATTAGAAGATGACTGGGTTCATAAAAACACTCTCATGACCACATCGTTTCACTATTAGAAGATAACTGTGTTCATAAAAACACTCTCATGACCGCATCGTTTCACTATTAGAAGAAGCCTGGGTTCATAAAAAAACTCTCTTGACCGCATCGTTTCACTATTAGAAGATAACTGGGTTCATAAAAACACTCTCATGACCGCATCGTTTCACTATTAGAAGATAACTGGGTTCATAAAAACACTCTCATGACCGCATCGTTTCACTATTAGAAGATAACTGGGTTCATAAAAACACTCTCATGACCGCATCGTTTCACTATTAGAAGATAACTGGGTTCATAAAAACACTCTCATGACCGCATCGTTTCACTATTAGAAGATAACTGGGTTCATAAAAACACTCTCATGACCGCATCGTTTCACTATTAGAAGATAACTGGGTTCATAAAAACACTCTCATGACCGCATCGCTTCACTATTAGGAGATAACTGGGTTCATAAAAACACTCTCATGACCGCATCGTTTCACTATTAGAAGATGACTGGGTTCATAAACACATTCTCATGACCGCATGGTTTCACTATTAGAAGATGACTGGGTTCATAAAAACACTCTCATGACCACATCGTTTCACTATTAGAAGATAACTGGGTTCATAAAAACACTCTCATGACCGCATCGTTTCACTATTAGAAGAAGACTGGGTTCATAAAACACTCTCATGACCGAATCATTTCACTATTAGAAGAAGACTGGGTTCATAAAAACACTCATGACCGCATCATTTCACTATTAGAAGATAACTGGGTTCATGAAAACACTCTGATGACCGCATCGTTTCACTATTAGAAGATAACTAGGTTCATAAAAACACTCTCATGACCGCATCGTTTCACTATTAGAAGAAGCCTGGGTTCATAAAAAACCTCTCATGACCGCATCGTTTCACTATTAGAAGATAACTGGGTTCATAAAAACACTCTCATGACCGCATCGTTTCACTATTAGAAGATAACTGGGTTCATAAAAACACTCTCATGACCGCATCGTTTCACTATTATAAGATAACTGGGTTCATAAAAACACTCTCATGACCGCATCGTTTCACTATTAGAAGATAACTAGGTTCATAAAAACACTCTCATGACCGCATCGTTTCACTATTAGAAGATAACTGTGTTCATAAAAACACTCTCATGACCGCATCGTTTCACTATTAGAAGAAGACTGGGTTCATAAAAACACTCATGACCGCATTGCCTCACTACTAGAAGATAACTGGGTTCATAAAAACACTCTCATGACCACATCGTTTCACTATTAGAAGATACTTGGGTTCATAAAAACACTCTCATGACCGCATCGTTTCACTATTAGAAGATAACTGGGTTCATAAAAACACTCTCATGACCGCATCGTTTCACTATTAGAAGATAACTGGGTTCATAAAAACACTCTCATGACCGCATCGCTTCACTATTAGGAGATAACTGGGTTCATAAAAACACTCTCATGACCGCATCGTTTCACTATTAGAAGATGACTGGGTTCATAAACACATTCTCATGACCGCATTGTTTCACTATTAGAAGATGACTGGGTTCATAAAAACACTCTCATGACCACATCGTTTCACTATTAGAAGATAACTGGGTTCATAAAAACACTCTCATGACCGCATCGTTTCACTATTAGAAGAAGACTGGGTTCATAAAACACTCTCATGACCGAATCATTTCACTATTAGAAGAAGACTGGGTTCATAAAAACACTCATGACCGCATCATTTCACTATTAGAAGATAACTGGGTTCATGAAAACACTCTGATGACCGCATCGTTTCACTATTAGAAGATAACTAGGTTCATAAAAACACTCTCATGACCGCATCGTTTCACTATTAGAAGAAGCCTGGGTTCATAAAAAACCTCTCATGACCGCATCGTTTCACTATTAGAAGATAACTGGGTTCATAAAAACACTCTCATGACCGCATCGTTTCACTATTAGAAGATAACTGGGTTCATAAAAACACTCTCATGACCGCATCGTTTCACTATTAGAAGATAACTGGGTTCATAAAAACACTCTCATGACCGCATCGTTTCACTATTAGAAGATAACTAGGTTCATAAAAACACTCTCATGACCGCATCGTTTCACTATTAGAAGATAACTGTGTTCATAAAAACACTCTCATGACCGCATCGTTTCACTATTAGAAGAAGACTGGGTTCATAAAAACACTCTCATGACCGCATCGTTTCACTACTAGAAGAAGACTGGGTTCATAAAAACACTCATGAACGCATTGCCTCACTATTAGAAGATAACTGGGTTCATAAAAACACTCTCATGACCGCATCGTTTCACTATTAGAAGATACTTGGGTTCATAAAAACACTCTCATGACCGCATCGTTTCACTATTAGAAGATAACTGGGTTCATAAAAACACTCTCATGACCGCATCGTTTCACTATTAGAAGATAACTGGGTTCATAAAAACACTCTCGTGACCGCATCGTTTCACTATTAGAAGATGACTGGGTTCATAAAAACAATCTCATGACCGCATCGTTTCACTTTTAGAAGATAACTGGGTTCATAAAAACACTCTCATGACCGCATCGTTTCACTATTAGAAGAAGACTGGGTTCATAAAAACACTTTCATGACCGAATCATTTCACTACTAGAAGAAGACTGGGTTCATAAAACACTCTCATGACCGAATCATTTCACTATTAGAAGAAGACTGGGTTCATAAAACACTCTCATGACCGAATCGTTTCACTATTAGAAGATACTTGGGTTCATAAAAACACTCTCATGACCGCATCGTTTCACTACTAGAAGATAACTGGGTTCAAAAAAACACTCTCATGACCCCATCGTTTCACTATTAGAAGATAACTGGGTTCATAAAAACACTCTCATGACCGCATCGCTTCACTATTAGAAGATGACTGGGTTCATAAAAACATTCTCATGACCGCATTGTTTCACTATTAGAAGATGACTGGGTTCATAAAAACACTCTCATGACCACATCGTTTCACTATTAGAAGATAACTGGGTTCATAAAAACACTCTGATGACCGCATCGTTTCACTATTAGAAGAAGACTGGGTTCATAAAACACTCTCATGACCGAATCATTTCACTATTAGAAGAAGACTGGGTTCATAAAAACACTCATGACCGCATTATTTCACTATTAGAAGACAACTGGGTTCATAAAAACACTCTCATGACCGCATCGTTTCACTATTAGAAGATAACTGGGTTCATAAAAACACTCTCATGACGCATCGTTTCACTATTAGAAGATAACTAGGTTCATAAAAACACTCTCATGACCGCATCGTTTCATTATTAGAAGATAACTGTGTTCATAAAAACACTCTCATGACCGCATCGTTTCACTATTAGAAGAAAACTGGGTTCATAAAAACACTCTCATGACCGCATCGTTTCACTATTAGAAGATAACTGGGTTCATAAAAACACTCTCATGACCGCATCGTTTCACTATTAGAAGATAACTGGGTTCATAAAAAAACTCTCATGACCGCATCGTTTCACTATTAGAAGATAACTAGGTTCATAAAAACACTCTCATGACCGCATCGTTTCACTATTAGAAGATAACTGGGTTCATAAAAACACTCTCATGACCGCATCGTTTCACTATTAGAAGATAACTGGGTTCATAAAAAAACTCTCATGACCGCATCGTTTCACTATTAGAAGATAACTAGGTTCATAAAAACACTCTCATGACCGCATCGTTTCACTATTAGAAGATAACTGGGTTCATAAAAACACTCTCATGACCGCATCGTTTCACTATTAGAAGATACTTGGGTTCATAAAAACACTCTCATGACCGCATCATTTCAATATTAGAAGATAACTGGGTTCATAAAAACACTCTCATGACCGCATCGTTTCACTATTAGAATATAACTGGGTTCATTAAAACACTCTCATGACCGCATTGTTTCACTATTAGAAGATGACTGGGTTCATAAAAGCACTCTCATGACCGCAACGTTTCAATATTAGAAGATGACTGGGTTCATAAAAAACTCTCATGACCGCTTCGTTTCACTATTAGAAGATGACTGGGGTCATAAAAACACTCATGACCCCATCGTTTCACTATTAGAAGATGACTGGATTCATAAAAACACTCTCATGACCGCATCGTTTCACTATTAGAAGATGACTGGATTCATAAAAACACTCTCATGACCGCATCGTTTCACTATTAGAAGATGACTGGGTTCATAAAAACACTCTCATGACCGCATCGTTTCACTTTTAGAAGATAACTGGGTTCATAAAAACACTCTCATGACCGCATCGTTTCACTATTAGAAGAAGACTGGGTTCATAAAAACACTCTCATGACCGAATCATTTCACTATTAGAAGATGACTGGGCTCATAAAAACACTCTCATGACCGCATCGTTTCACTATTAGAAGATAACTGGGTTCATAAAAACATTCTCATGACCGCATCGTTTCACTATTAGAAGATAACTGGGTTCATAAAAACACTTACATGACCGCATCGTTTCACTATTAGAAGAAGACTGGGTTCATAAAAACACTCTCATGACCGCATCGTTTCACTATTAGAAGAAGACTGGGTTCATAAAAACACTCATGACCGCATTGCCTCACTACTAGAAGATAACTGGGTTCATAAAAACACTCTCATGACCACATCGTTTCACTATTAGAAGATACTTGGGTTCATAAAAACACTCTCATGACCGCATCGTTTCACTATTAGAAGATAACTGGGTTCATAAAAACACTCTCATGACCGCATCGTTTCACTATTAGAAGATAACTGGGTTCATAAAAACACTCTCATGACCGCATCGCTTCACTATTAGGAGATAACTGGGTTCATAAAAACACTCTCATGACCGCATCGTTTCACTATTAGAAGATGACTGGGTTCATAAACACATTCTCATGACCGCATTGTTTCACTATTAGAAGATGACTGGGTTCATAAAAACACTCTCATGACCACATCGTTTCACTATTAGAAGATAACTGGGTTCATAAAAACACTCTCATGACCGCATCGTTTCACTATTAGAAGAAGACTGGGTTCATAAAACACTCTCATGACCGAATCATTTCACTATTAGAAGAAGACTGGGTTCATAAAAACACTCATGACCGCATCATTTCACTATTAGAAGATAAATGGGTTCATAAAAACACTCTGATGACCGCATCGTTTCACTATTAGAAGATAACTAGGTTCATAAAAACACTCTCATGACCGCATCGTTTCACTATTAGAAGAAGCCTGGGTTCATAAAAAAACTCTCATGACCGCATCGTTTCACTATTAGAAGATAACTGGGTTCATAAAAACACTCTCATGACCGCATCGTTTCACTATTAGAAGAAAACTGGGTTCATAAAAACACTCTCATGACCGCATCGTTTCACTATTAGAAGATAACTGGGTTCATAAAAACACTCTCATGACCGCATCGTTTCACTATTAGAAGATAACTAGGTTCATAAAAACACTCTCATGACCGCATCGTTTCACTATTAGAAGATAACTGTGTTCATAAAAACACTCTCATGACCGCATAGTTTCACTATTAGAAGAAGACTGGGTTCATAAAAACACTCTCATGACCGCATCGTTTCACTACTAGAAGAAGACTGGGTTCATAAAAACACTCATGAACGCATTGCCTCACTATTAGAAGATAACTGGGTTCATAAAAACACTCTCATGACCGCATCGTTTCACTATTAGAAGATACTTGGGTTCATAAAAACACTCTCATGACCGCATCGTTTCACTATTAGAAGATAACTGGGTTCATAAAAACACTCTCATGACCGCATCGTTTCACTATTAGAAGAAGCCTGGGTTCATAAAAAAATTCTCATGACCGCATCGTTTCACTATTAGAAGATAACTGTGTTCATAAAAACACTCTCATGACCGCATCGTTTCACTATTAGAAGATAACTGGGTTCATAAAAACACTCTCATGACCGCATCGTTTCACTATTAGAAGATAACTGGGTTCATAAAAACACTCTCATGACCGCAACGTTTCACTATTAGAAGATAACTGGGTTCATAAAAACACTCTCATGACCGCATCGTTTCACTATTAGAAGATAACTGGGTTCATAAAAACACTCTCATGACCGCATCGTTTCACTATTAGAAGAATACTGGGTTCATAAAAGCACTCTCATGACCGCATCGTTTCACTATTAGAAGAAGACTGGGTTCATAAAAACACTCATGACCGAATTGCCTCAATATTAGAAGATAACTGGGTTCATAAAAACACTCTCATGACCGCATCGTTTCACTATTAGAAGATACTTGGGTTCATAAAAACACTCTCATGACCGCATCGTTTCACTACTAGAAGATAACTGGGTTCAAAAAAACACTCTCATGACCCCATCGTTTCACTATTAGAAGATAACTGGGTTCATAAAAACACTCTCATGACCGCATCGCTTCACTATTAGAAGATGACTGGGTTCATAAAAACATTCTCATGACAGCATTGTTTCACTATTAGAAGATGACTGGGTTCATAAAAACACTCTCATGACCACATCGTTTCACTATTAGAAGATAACTGGGTTCATAAAAACACTCTTATGACCGCATCGTTTCACTATTAGAAGAAGACTGGGTTCATAAAACACTCTCATGACCGAATCATTTCCCTATTAGAAGAAGACTGGGTTCATAAAAACACTCATGACCGCATTATTTCACTATTAGAAGATAACTGGGTTCATAAAAACACTCTCATGACCGCATCGTTTCACTATTAGAAGAAACCTGGGTTCATAAAAAAACTCTCATGACCGCATCGTTTCACTATTAGAAGATAACTGGGTTCATAAAAACACTCTCATGACCGCATCGTTTCACTATTAGAAGATAACTGGGTTCATAAAAACACTCTCATGACCGCATCGTTTCACTATTAGAAGATAACTAGGTTCATAAAAACACTCTCATGACCGCATCGTTTCATTATTAGAAGATAACTGTGTTCATAAAAACACTCTCATGACCGCATCGTTTCACTATTAGAAGAAAACTGGGTTCATAAAAACACTCTCATGACCGCATCGTTTCACTATTAGAAGATAACTGGGTTCATAAAAACACTCTCATGACCGCATCGTTTCACTATTAGAAGATAACTGGGTTCATAAAAAAACTCTCATGACCGCATCGTTTCACTATTAGAAGATAACTAGGTTCATAAAAACACTCTCATGACCGCATCGTTTCACTATTAGAAGATAACTGTGTTCATAAAAACACTCTCATGACCGCATCGTTTCACTATTAGAAGAAGACTGGGTTCATTAAAACACTCTCATGACCACATCGTTTCACTACTAGAAGAAGACTGGGTTCATAAAAACACTCATGAACGCATTGCCTCACTATTAGAAGATAACTGGGTTCATAAAAACACTCTCATGACCGCATCGTTTCACTATTAGAAGATACTTGGGTTCATTAAAACACTCTCATGACCGCATCATTTCACTATTAGAAGATAACTGGGTTCATAAAAACACTCTCATGACCGCATCGTTTCACTATTAGAATATAACTGGGTTCATAAAAACACTCTCATGACCGCATTGTTTCACTATTAGAAGATGACTGGGTTCATAAAAGCACTCTCATGACCGCAACGTTTCAATATTAGAAGATGACTGGGTTCATAAAAACACTCTCATGACCGCATCGTTTCACTATTAGAAGATGACTGGGTTCATAAAAAACTCTCATGACCGCTTCGTTTCACTATTAGAAGATGACTGGGGTCATAAAAACACTCATGACCCCATCGTTTCACTATTAGAAGATGACTGGATTCATAAAAACACTCTCATGACCGCATCGTTTCACTATTAGAAGATGACTGGATTCATAAAAACACTCTCATGACCGCATCGTTTCACTATTAGAAGATGACTGGGTTCATAAAAACACTCTCATGACCGCATCGTTTCACTTTTAGAAGATAACTGGGTTCATAAAAACACTCTCATGACCGCATCGTTTCACTATTAGAAGAAGACTGGGTTCATAAAAACACTCTCATGACCGAATCATTTCACTATCAGAAGAAGACTGGGTTCATAAAAACACTCATGACCGCATCGTTTCACTATTAGAAGATAACTGGGTTCATAAAAACACTCTCATGACCGCATCGTTTCACTATTAGAAGATAACTGGGTTCATAAAAACACTCTCATGACCGCAACGTTTCACTATTAGAAGATAACTGGGTTCATAAAAACACTCTCATGACCGCATCGTTTCACTATTAGAAGAAGCCTGGGTTCATAAAAAAATTCTCATGACCGCATCGTTTCACTATTAGAAGATAACTGGGTTCATAAAAACACTCTCATGACCGCATCGTTTCACTATTAGAAGATAACTGGGTTCATAAAAACACTCTCATGACCGCATCGTTTCACTATTAGAAGAAGCCTGGGTTCATAAAAAAACTCTCATGACCGAATCGTTTCACTATTAGAAGATAACTGGGTTCATAAAAACACTCTCATGACTGCATCGTTTCACTATTAGAAGATAACTAGGTTCATAAAAACACTCTCATGACCGCATCGTTTCATTATTAGAAGATAACTGTGTTCATAAAAACACTCTCATGACCGCATCGTTTCACTATTAGAAGAAAACTGGGTTCATAAAAACACTCTCATGACTGCATCGTTTCACTATTAGAAGATAACTGGGTTCATAAAAACACTCTCATGACCGCATCGTTTCACTATTAGAAGATAACTGGGTTCATAAAAAAACTCTCATGACCGCATCGTTTCACTATTAGAAGATAACTAGGTTCATAAAAACACTCTCATGACCGCATCGTTTCACTATTAGAAGATAACTGTGTTCATAAAAACACTCTCATGACCGCATCGTTTCACTATTAGAAGAAGACTGGGTTCATTAAAACACTCTCATGACCGCATCGTTTCACTACTAGAAGAAGATTGGGTTCATAAAAACACTCATGAACGCATTGCCTCACTATTAGAAGATAACTGGGTTCATAAAAACACTCTCATGACCGCATCGTTTCACTATTAGAAGATACTTGGGTTCATAAAAACACTCTCATGACCGCATCATTTCACTATTAGAAGATAACTGGGTTCATAAAAACACTCTCATGACCGCATCGTTTCACTATTAGAATATAACTGGGTTCATAAAAACACTCTCATGACCGCATTGTTTCACTATTAGAAGATGACTGGGTTCATAAAAGCACTCTCCTGACCGCAACGTTTCAATATTAGAAGATGACTGGGTTCATAAAAACACTCTCATGACCGCATCGTTTCACTATTAGAAGATGACTGGGTTCATAAAAAACTCTCATGACCGCTTCGTTTCACTATTAGAAGATGACTGGGGTCATAAAAACACTCATGACCCCATCGTTTCACTATTAGAAGATGACTGGATTCATAAAAACACTCTCATGACCGCATCGTTTCACTATTAGAAGATGACTGGATTCATAAAAACACTCTCATGACCGCATCGTTTCACTATTAGAAGATGACTGGGTTCATAAAAACACTCTCATGACCGCATCGTTTCACTTTTAGAAGATAACTGGGTTCATAAAAACACTCTCATGACCGCATCGTTTCACTATTAGAAGAAGACTGGGTTCATAAAAACACTCTCATGACCGAATCATTTCACTATCAGAAGAAGACTGGGTTCATAAAAACACTCATGACCGCATCGTTTCACTATTAGAAGATAACTGGGTTCATAAAAACACTCTCATGACCGCATCGTTTCACTATTAGAAGATAACTGGGTTCATAAAAACACTCTCATGACCGCAACGTTTCACTATTAGAAGATAACTGGGTTCATAAAAACACTCTCATGACCGCATCGTTTCATTATTAGAAGATAACTGGGTTCATAAAAAAACTCTCATGACCGCATCGTTTCACTATTAGAAGAAGCCTGGGTTCATAAAAAAATTCTCATGACCGCATCGTTTCACTATTAGAAGATAACTGTGTTCATAAAAACACTCTCATGACCGCATCGTTTCACTATTAGAAGATAACTGGGTTCATAAAAACACTCTCATGACAGCATCGTTTCACTATTAGAAGATAACTGGGTTCATAAAAACACTCTCATGACCGCAACGTTTCACTATTAGAAGATAACTGGGTTCATAAAAACACTCTCATGACCGCATCGTTTCACTATTAGAAGATAACTGGGTTCATAAAAACACTCTCATGACCGCATCGTTTCACTATTAGAAGAAGACTGGGTTCATAAAAACACTCTCATGACCGCATCGTTTCACTATTAGAAGATAACTGTGTTCATAAAAACACTCTCATGACCGCATTGTTTCACTATTAGAAGATGACTGGGTTCATAAAAGCACTCTCATGACCGCAACGTTTCAATATTAGAAGATGACTGGGTTCATAAAAACACTCTCATGACCGCATCGTTTCACTATTAGAAGATGACTGGGTTCATAAAAAACTCTCATGACCGCTTCGTTTCACTATTAGAAGATGACTGGGGTCATAAAAACACTCATGACCCCATCTTTTCACTATTAGAAGATGACTGGATTCATAAAAACACTCTCATGACCGCATCGTTTCACTATTAGAAGATGACTGGATTCATAAAAACACTCTCATGACCGCATCGTTTCACTATTAGAAGATGACTGGGTTCATAAAAACACTCTCATGACCGCATCGTTTCACTTTTAGAAGATAACTGGGTTCATAAAAACACTCTCATGACCGCATCGTTTCACTATTAGAAGAAGACTGGGTTCATAAAAACACTCTCATGACCGAATCATTTCACTATCAGAAGAAGACTGGTTTCATAAAAACACTCATGACCGCATCGTTTCACTATTAGAAGATAACTGGGTTCATAAAAACACTCTCATGACCGCATCGTTTCACTATTAGAAGATAACTGGGTTCATAAAAACACTCTCATGACCGCAACGTTTCACTATTAGAAGATAACTGGGTTCATAAAAACACTC
Organism: Bathymodiolus brooksi; assembly: GCA_963680875.1. Classification (NCBI taxonomy): domain Eukaryota; kingdom Metazoa; phylum Mollusca; class Bivalvia; order Mytilida; family Modiolidae; genus Bathymodiolus; species Bathymodiolus brooksi. Next base: position 174,613,002 of record OY804575.1, read on the forward strand.
TCATGACCGCATCGTTTCATTATTAGAAGATAACTGGGTTCATAAAAACACTCTCATGACCGCATCGTTTCACTATTAGAAGAAGCCTGGGTTCATAAAAAAATTCTCATGACCGCATCGTTTCACTATTAGAAGATAACTGGGTTCATAAAAACACTCTCATGACCGCATCGTTTCACTATTAGAAGATAACTGGGTTCATAAAAGCACTCTCATGACCGCATCGTTTCACTATTAGAAGATAACTGGGTTCATAAAAACACTCTCATGACCGCAACGTTTCACTATTAGAAGATAACTGGGTTCATAAAAACACTCTCATGACCGCATCGTTTCACTATTAGAAGATAACTGGGTTCATAAAAACACTCTCATGACCGCATCGTTTCACTATTAGAAGAAGACTGGGTTCATAAAAACACTCTCATGACCGCATCGTTTCACTATTAGAAGAAGACTGGGTTCATAAAAACACTCATGACCGCATTGCCTCACTATTAGAAGATAACTGGGTTCATAAAAACACTCTCATGACCGCATCGTTTCACTATTAGAAGATACTTGGGTTCATAAAAACACTCTCATGACCGCATCGTTTCACTACTAGAAGATAACTGGGTTCATAAAAACACTCTCATGACCCCATCGTTTCACTATTAGAAGATAACTGGGTACATAAAAACACTCTCATGACCGCATCGTTTCACTATTAGAAGATAACTGGGTTCATAAAAACACTCTGATGACCGCATCGTTTCACTATTAGAAGAAGACTGGGTTCATAAAACACTCTCATGACCGAATCATTTCACTATTAGAAGAAGACTGGGTTAATAAAAACACTCATGACCGCATTATTTCACTATTAGAAGATAACTGGGTTCATAAAAACACTCTCATGACCGCATCGTTTCACTATTAGAAGAAGCCTGGGTTCATAAAAAAACTCTCATGACCGCATCGTTTCACTATTAGAAGATAACTGGGTTCATAAAAACACTCTCATGACCGCATCGTTTCACTATTAGAAGATAATTGGGTTCATAAAAACACTCTCATGACCGCATCGTTTCACTATTAGAAGATAACTAGGTTCATAAAAACACTCTCATGACCGCATCGTTTCACTATTAGAAGATAACTGTGTTCATAAAAACACTCTCATGACCGCATCGTTTCACTATTAGAAGAAGATTGGGTTCATTAAAACACTCTCATGACCACATCGTTTCACTACTAGAAGAAGACTGGGTTCATAAAAACACTCATGAACGCATTGCCTCACTATTAGAAGATAACTGGGTTCATAAAAACACTCTCATGACCGCATCGTTTCACTATTAGAAGATACTTGGGTTCATAAAAACACTCTCATGACCGCATCATTTCACTATTAGAAGATAACTGGGTTCATAAAAACACTCTCATGACCGCATCGTTTCACTAATAGAATATAACTGGGTTCATAAAAACACTCTCATGACCGCATCGTTTCACTATTAGAAGATGACTGGGTTCATAAAAGCACTCTCATGACCGCAACGTTTCAATATTAGAAGAAGACTGGGTTCATAAAAACACTCTCATGACCGCATCGTTTCACTATTAGAAGATGACTGGGTTCATAAAAAACTCTCATGACCGCTTCGTTTCACTATTAGAAGATGACTGGGGTCATAAAAACACTCATGACCCCATCGTTTCACTATTAGAAGATGACTGGATTCATAAAAACACTCTCATGACCGCATCGTTTCACTATTAGAAGATGACTGGATTCATAAAAACACTCTCATGACCGCATCGTTTCACTATTAGAAGATGACTGGGTTCATAAAAACACTCTCATGACCGCATCGTTTCACTTTTAGAAGATAACTGGGTTCATAAAAACACTCTCATGACCGCATCGTTTCACTATTAGAAGAAGACTGGGTTCATAAAAACACTCTCATGACCGAATCATTTCACTATCAGAAGAAGACTGGGTTCATAAAAACACTCATGACTGCATCGTTTCACTATTAGAAGATAACTGGGTTCATAAAAACACTCTCATGACCGCATCGTTTCACTATTAGAAGATAACTGGGTTCATAAAAACACTCTCATGACCGCAACGTTTCACTATTAGAAGATAACTGGGTTCATAAAAACACTCTCATGACCGCATCGTTTCATTATTAGAAGATAACTGGGTTCATAAAAACACTCTCATGACCGCATCGTTTCACTATTAGAAGAAGCCTGGGTTCATAAAAAAATTCTCATGACCGCATCGTTTCACTATTAGAAGATAACTGGGTTCATAAAAACACTCTCATGACCGCATCGTTTCACTATTAGAAGATAACTGGGTTCATAAAAACACTCTCATGACCGCATCGTTTCACTATTAGAAGATAACTGGGTTCATAAAAACACTCTCATGACCGCAACGTTTCACTATTAGAAGATAACTGGGTTCATAAAAACACTCTCATGACCGCATCGTTTCACTATTAGAAGATAACTGGGTTCATAAAAACACTCTCATGACCGCATCGTTTCACTATTAGAAGAAGACTGGGTTCATAAAAACACTCTCATGACCCCATCGTTTCACTATTAGAAGAAGACTGGGTTCATAAAAACACTCATGACCGCATTGCCTCACTATTAGAAGATAACTGGGTTCATAAAAACACTCTCATGACCGCATCGTTTCACTATTAGAAGATACTTGGGTTCATAAAAACACTCTCATGACCGCATCGTTTCAGTACTAGAAGATAACTGGGTTCATAAAAACACTCTCATGACCCCATCGTTTCACTATTAGAAGATAACTGGGTACATAAAAACACTCTCATGACCGCATCGCTTCACTATTAGGAGATAACTGGGTTCATAAAAACACTCTCATGACCGCATCGTTTCACTATTAGAAGATGACTGGGTTCATAAACACATTCTCATGACCGCATTGTTTCACTATTAGAAGATGACTGGGTTCATAAAAACACTCTCATGACCACATCGTTTCACTATTAGAAGATAACTGGGTTCATAAAAACACTCTGATGACCGCATCGTTTCACTATTAGAAGAAGACTGGGTTCATAAAACACTCTCATGACCGAATCATTTCACTATTAGAAGAAGACTGGGTTCATAAAAACACTCATGACCGCATCATTTCACTATTAGAAGATAACTGGGTTCATAAAAAAATTCTCATGACCGCATCGTTTCACTATTAGAAGATAACTGGGTTCATAAAAACACTCTCATGACCGCATCGTTTCACTATTAGAAGATAACTGTGTTCATAAAAACACTCTCCTGACCGCATCGTTTCACTATTAGAAGATAACTAGGTTCATAAAAACACTCTCATGACCGCATCGTTTCACTATTAGAAGATAACTGTGTTCATAAAAACACTCTCATGATCGCATCGTTTCACTATTAGAAGAAGACTGGGTTCATAAAAACACTCTCATGACCGCATCGTTTCACTATTAGAAGATAACTGGGTTCATAAAAACACTCTCATGACCGCATCGTTTCACTATTAGAAGATAACTGGGTTCATAAAAAAACTCTCATGACCGCATCGTTTCACTATTAGAAGATAACTAGGTTCATAAAAACACTCTCATGACCGCATCGTTTCACTATTAGAAGATAACTGTGTTCATAAAAACACTCTCATGACCGCATCGTTTCACTATTAGAAGATGACTGGATTCATAAAAACACTCTCATGACCGCATCGTTTCACTATTAGAAGATGACTGGGTTCATAAAAACACTCTCATGACCGCATCGTTTCACTTTTAGAAGATAACTGGGTTCATAAAAACACTCTCATGACCGCATCGTTTCACTATTAGAAGAAGACTGGGTTCATAAAAACACTCTCATGACCGAATCATTTCACTATCAGAAGAAGACTGGGTTCATAAAAACACTCATGACTGCATCGTTTCACTATTAGAAGATAACTGGGTTCATAAAAACACTCTCATGACCGCATCGTTTCACTATTAGAAGATAACTGGGTTCATAAAAACACTCTCATGACCGCAACGTTTCACTATTAGAAGATAACTGGGTTCATAAAAACACTCTCATGACCGCATCGTTTCATTATTAGAAGATAACTGGGTTCATAAAAACACTCTCATGACCGCATCGTTTCACTATTAGAAGAAGCCTGGGTTCATAAAAAAATTCTCATGACCGCATCGTTTCACTATTAGAAGATAACTGGGTTCATAAAAACACTCTCATGACCGCATCGTTTCACTATTAGAAGATAACTGGGTTCATAAAAACACTCTCATGACCGCATCGTTTCACTATTAGAAGATAACTGGGTTCATAAAAACACTCTCATGACCGCAACGTTTCACTATTAGAAGATAACTGGGTTCATAAAAACACTCTCATGACCGCATCGTTTCACTATTAGAAGATAACTGGGTTCATAAAAACACTCTCATGACCGCATCGTTTCACTATTAAAAGAAGACTGGGTTCATAAAAACACTCTCATGACCCCATCGTTTCACTATTAGAAGAAGACTGGGTTCATAAAAACACTCATGACCGCATTGCCTCACTATTAGAAGATAACTGGGTTCATAAAAACACTCTCATGACCGCATCGTTTCACTATTAGAAGATACTTGGGTTCATAAAAACACTCTCATGACCGCATCGTTTCAGTACTAGAAGATAACTGGGTTCATAAAAACACTCTCATGACCCCATCGTTTCACTATTAGAAGATAACTGGGTACATAAAAACACTCTCATGACCGCATCGCTTCACTATTAGGAGATAACTGGGTTCATAAAAACACTCTCATGACCGCATCGTTTCACTATTAGAAGATGACTGGGTTCATAAACACATTCTCATGACCGCATTGTTTCACTATTAGAAGATGACTGGGTTCATAAAAACACTCTCATGACCACATCGTTTCACTATTAGAAGATAACTGGGTTCATAAAAACACTCTGATGACCGCATCGTTTCACTATTAGAAGAAGACTGGGTTCATAAAACACTCTCATGACCGAATCATTTCACTATTAGAAGAAGACTGGGTTCATAAAAACACTCATGACCGCATCATTTCACTATTAGAAGATAACTGGGTTCATAAAAAAACTCTCATGACCGCATCGTTTCACTATTAGAAGATAACTGGGTTCATAAAAACACTCTCATGACCGCATCGTTTCACTATTAGAAGATAACTGTGTTCATAAAAACACTCTCCTGACCGCATCGTTTCACTATTAGAAGATAACTAGGTTCATAAAAACACTCTCATGACCGCATCGTTTCACTATTAGAAGATAACTGTGTTCATAAAAACACTCTCATGATCGCATCGTTTCACTATTAGAAGAAGACTGGGTTCATAAAAACACTCTCATGACCGCATCGTTTCACTATTAGAAGATAACTGGGTTCATAAAAACACTCTCATGACCGCATCGTTTCACTATTAGAAGATAACTGGGTTCATAAAAAAACTCTCATGACCGCATCGTTTCACTATTAGAAGATAACTAGGTTCATAAAAACACTCTCATGACCGCATCGTTTCACTATTAGAAGATAACTGTGTTCATAAAAACACTCTCATGACCGCATCGTTTCACTATTAGAAGAAGACTGGGTTCATAAAAACACTCTCATGACCGCATCGTTTCACTACTAGAAGAAGACTGGGTTCATAAAAACACTCATGAACGCATTGCCTCACTATTAGAAGATAACTGGGTTCATAAAAACACTCTCATGACCGCATCGTTTCACTATTAGAAGATACTTGGGTTCATAAAAACACTCTCATGACCGCATCGTTTCACTATTAGAAGATAACTGGGTTCATAAAAACACTCTCATGACCGCATCGTTTCACTATTAGAATATAACTGGGTTCATAAAAACACTCTCATGACCGCATTGTTTCACTATTAGAAGATGACTGGGTTCATAAAAGCACTCTCATGACCGCATCGTTTCAATATTAGAAGATGACTGGGTTCATAAAAACACTCTCATGACCGCATCGTTTCATTATTAGAAGATGACTGGGTTCATAAAAAACTCTCATGACCGCATCGTTTCACTATTAGAAGATGACTGGGGTCATAAAAACACTCATGACCCCATCGTTTCACTATTAGAAGATGACTGGATTCATAAAAACACTCTCATGACCGCATCGTTTCACTATTAGAAGATGACAGGATTCATAAAAACACTCTCATGACCGCATCGTTTCACTATTAGAAGATGACTGGGTTCATAAAAAACTCTCATGACCGCATCGCTTTGCTATTAGAAGATAACTGGGTTCATAAAAACACTCTCATGACCGCATCGCTTCACTATTAGAAGATAACTGGGTTCATAAAAAGACTCTGATGACCGGATCGTTTCACTATTAGAAGATGACTGGGTTCATAAAAACACTCTGATGACCGCATCACTTCAATATTAGAAGATGACAGGGTTAATAAAAACACTCTTATGACCGCATTGTTTCACTATTAGAAGATAATTGGGTTCATAATAACACTCTCATGACCGCATCGTTTCACTATTAGAAGATAACTGGGTTCATAAAAACACTCTCATGACCGCATCGTTTCACTATTAGAAGATAACTGGGTTCATAAAAACACTCTCAAGACCGCATCGTTTCACTATTAGAAGATAACTGGGTTCATAAAAAACTCTCATGACCGCATCGTTTCACTATTAGAAGAAGCCTGGGTTCATAAAAAAACTATCATGACCGCATCGTTTCACTATTAGAAGATAACTGGGTTCATAAAAACACTCTCATGACCCCATCGTTTCACTATTAGAAGATAACTGGGTTCATAAAAACACCCTCATGACCGCATCGTTTCACTATTAGAAGATAACTGGGTTCATAAAAACACTCTCATGACCGCATCGTTTCACTATTAGAAGATAACTGGGTTCATAAAAACACTCTCGTGACCGCATCGTTTCACTATTAGAAGATGACTGGGTTCATAAAAACACTCTCATGACCGCATCGTTTCACTATTAGAAGATAACTGGGTTCATAAAAACACTCTCATGACCGCATCGTTTCACTATTAGAAGAAGACTGGGTTCATAAAAACACTCTCATGACCGAATCATTTCACTATTAGAAGAAGACTGGGTTCATAAAAACACTCATGACCGCATCGTTTCACTATTAGAAGATAACTGGGTTCATAAAAACACTCTGATGACCACATCGTTTCACTATTAGAAGATAACTGGGATCATAAAAACACTCTCATGACCGCATCGTTTCACTATTAGAAGAAGCCTGGGTTCATAAAAAAACTCTCATGACCGCATCGTTTCACTATTAGAAGATAACTGGGTTCATAAAAACACTCTCATGACCGCATCGTTTCACTATTAGAAGATATCTGTGTTCATAAAAACACTCTCATGACCGAATCGTTTCACTATTAGAAGATAACTGGGTTCATAAAAACACTCTCATGACCGCATCGTTTCACTATTAGAAGATAACTGGGTTCATAAAAACACTCTCATGATCGCATCGTTTCACTATTAGAAGATAACTGGGTTCATAAAAACACTCTCATGACCGCATCGTTTCACTATTAGAAGAAGACTGGGTTCATAAAAACACTCTCATGACCGCATCGTTTCACTATTAGAAGAAGACTGGGTTCATAAAAACACTCTCATGACCGAATCGTTTCACTATTAGAAGATAACTGGGTTCATAAAAACACTCTCATGACCGCATCGCTTTGCTATTAGAAGATAACTGAGTTCATAAAAACACTCTCATGATCGCATCGTTTCACTATTAGAAGAAGACTGGGTTCATAAAAACACTCTCATGACCGAATCGTTTCACTATTAGAAGATAACTGGGTTCATAAAAACACTCTCATGACCGCATCGTTTCACTATTAGAAGATACTTGTGTTCATAAAAACACTCTCATGACCGCATCGTTTCACTATTAGAAGATAACTGGGTTCATAAAAACACTCTCATGACCGCATCGTTTCACTATTAGAAGATAACTGGGTTCATAAAAACACTCTCATGACCGCATCGCTTCACTATTAGGAGATAACTGGGTTCATAAAAACACTCTCATGACCCCATCGTTTCACTATTAGAAGATGACTGGGTTCATAAACACATTCTCATGACCGCATTGTTTCACTATTAGAAGATGACTGGGTTCATAAAAAAACTCTCATGACCACATCGTTTCACTATTAGAAGATAACTGGGTTCATAAAAACACTCTCATGACCGCATCGTTTCACTATTAGAAGAAGACTGGGTTCATAAAACACTCTCATGACCGAATCATTTCACTATTAGAAGATAACTGGGTTCATAAAAACACTCTCATGACCGCATCGTTTCACTATTAGAAGATAACTAGGTTCATAAAAACACTCTTATGACCGCATCGTTTCACTATTAGAAGAAGCCTGGGTTCATAAAAAAACTCTCATGACCGCATCGTTTCACTATTAGAGGATAACTGGGTTCATAAAAACACTCTCATGACCGCATCGTTTCACTATTAGAAGATAACTGGGTTCATAAAAACACTCTCATGACCGCATCGTTTCACTATTAGAAGATAACTGGGTTCATAAAAACACTCTCATGACCGCATCGTTTTACTATTAGAAGATAACTAGGTTCATAAAAACACTCTCATGACCGCATCGTTTCACTGTTAGAAGATAACTGTGTTCATAAAAACACTCTCATGACCGCATGGTTTCACTATTAGAAGAAGACTGGGTTCATAAAAACACTCTCATGACCGCATCGTTTCACCACTAGAAGAAGACTGGGTTCATAAAAACACTCATGAACGCATTGCCTCACTATTAGAAGATAACTGGGTTCATAAAAACACTCTCAGGACCGCATCGTTTCACTATTAGAAGATACTTGGGTTCATAAAAACACTCTCATGACCGCATCGTTTCACTATTAGAAGATAACTGGGTTCATAAAAACACTCTCATGACCGCATCGTTTCACTATTAGAAGATAACTGGGTTCATAAAAACACTCTCGTGACTGCATCGTTTCACTATTAGAAGATGACTGGGTTCATAAAAACACTCTCATGACCAAATCGTTTCACTTTTAGAAGATAACTGGGTTCATAAAAACACTCTCATGACCGCATCGTTTCACTATTAGAAGAAGACTGGGTTCATAAAAACACTTTCATGACCGAATCATTTCACTATTAGAAGAAGACTGGGTTCATAAGAACACTCATGACCGCATCGTTTCACTATTAGAAGATAACTGGGTTCATAAAAACACTCTCATGACCGCATCGTTTCACTATTAGAAGAAGCCTGGGTTCATAAAAAAATTCTCATGACCGCATCGTTTCACTATTAGAAGATAACTGGGTTCATAAAAACACTCTCATGACCGCATCGTTTCACTATTAGAAGATAACTGGGTTCATAAAAACACTCTCATGATCGCAACGTTTCACTATTAGAAGATAACTGGGTTCATAAAAACACTCTCATGACCGCATCGTTTCACTATTAGAAGAAGACTGGGTTCATAAAAACACTCTCATGACCGCATCGTTTCACTATTAGAAGAAGACTGGGTTCATAAAAACACTCATGACCGCATTGCCTCACTATTAGAAGATAACTGGGTTCATAAAAACACTCTCATGACCGCATCGTTTCACTATTAGAAGATACTTGGGTTCATAAAAACACTCTCATGAACGCATCGTTTCACTACTAGAAGATAACTGGGTTCATAAAAACACTCTCATGACCCCATCGTTTCACTATTAGAAGATAACTGGGTTCATAAAAACACTCTCATGACCGCATCGCTTCACTATTAGGAGATAACTGGGTTCATAAAAACACTCTCATGACCGCATCGTTTCACTATTAGAAGATGACTGGGTTCATAAACACATTCTCATGACCGCATTGTTTCACTATTAGAAGATGACTGGGTTCATAAAAACACTCTCATGACCACATCGTTTCACTATTAGAAGATAACTGGGTTCATAAAAACACTCTGATGACCGCATCGTTTCACTATTAGAAGAAGACTGGGTTCATAAAACACTCTCATGACCGAATCATTTCACTATTAGAAGAAGACTGGGTTCATAAAAACACTCATGACCGCATCATTTCACTATTAGAAGATAACTGGGTTCATAAAAACACTCTCATGACCGCATCGTTTCACTATTAGAAGAAGCCTGGGTTCATAAAAAAACTCTCATGACCGCATCGTTACACTATTAGAAGATAACTGGGTTCATAAAAACACTCTCATGACCGCATCGTTTCACTATTAGAAGATAACTGGGTTCATAAAAACACTCTCATGACCGCATCGTTTCACTATTAGAAGATAACTGTGTTCATAAAAACACTCTCATGACCGCATCGTTTCACTATTAGAAGAAGACTGGGTTCTTTAAAACACTCTCATGACCGCATCGTTTCACTATTAGAAGAAGACTGGGTTCATAAAAACACTCTCATGACCGCATCGTTTCACTATTAGAAGATAACTGGGTTCATAAAAACACTCTCATGACCGCATCGTTTCACTATTAGAAGACAACTGGGTTCATAAAAAAACTCTCATGACCGCATCGTTTCACTATTAGAAGATAACTAGGTTCATAAAAACACTCTCATGACCGCATCGTTTCACTATTAGAAGATAACTGTGTTCATAAAAACACTCTCATGACCGCATCGTTTCACTATTAGAAGAAGACTGGGTTCTTTAAAACACTCTCATGACCGCATCGTTTCACTACTAGAAGAAGACTGGGTTCATAAAAACACTCATGAACGCATTGCCTCACTATTAGAAGATAACTGGGTTCATAAAAACACTCTCATGACCGCATCGTTTCACTATTAGAAGATACTTGGGTTCATAAAAACACTCTCATGACCGCATCGTTTCACTATTAGAATATAACTGGGTTCATAAAAACACTCTCATGACCGCATTGTTTCACTATTAGAAGATGACTGGGTTCATAAAAGCACTCTCATGACCGCATCGTTTCAATATTAGAAGATGACTGGGTTCATAAAAACACTCTCATGACCGCATCGTTTCACTATTAGAAGATGACTGGGTTCATAAAAAACTCTCATGACCGCTTCGTTTCACTATTAGAAGATGACTGGGGTCATAAAAACACTCATGACCGCATCGTTTCACTATTAGAAGAAGACCGGGTTCATAAAAACACTTTCATGACCGAATCATTTCACTATTAGAAGAAGACTGGGTTCATAAAAACACTCTCATGACCGCATCGTTTCACTATTAGAAGATAACTGGGTTCATAAAAACACTCTCATGACCGCATCGTTTCACTATTAGAAGAAGCCTGGGTTCATAAAAAAATTCTCATGACCGCATCGTTTCACTATTAGAAGATAACTGGGTTCATAAAAACACTCTCATGACCGCATCGTTTCACTATTAGAAGATAACTGGGTTCATAAAAACACTCTCATGACCGCATCGTTTCACTATTAGAAGATAACTAGGTTCATAAAAACACTCTCATGACCGCATCGTTTCACTATTAGAAGATAACTGTGTTCATAAAAACACTCTCATGATCGCATCGTTTCACTATTATTAGAAGAATGGGTTCATAAAAACACTCTCATGACCGCTTCGCTTCACTATTAGAAGATAACTGGGTTCATAAAAACACTCTCATGACCGCATCGTTTCACTATTAGAAGATAACTGGGTTCATAAAAACACTCTCATGACCGCATCGTTTCACTATTAGAAGATAACTAGGTTCATAAAAACACTCTCATGACCGCATCGTTTCACTATTAGAAGATAACTGTGTTCATAAAAACACTCTCATGACCGCATCGTTTCACTATTAGAAGAAGACTGGGTTCATAAAAACACTCATGAACGCATTGCCTCACTATTAGAAGATAACTGGGTTCATAAAAACACTCTCATGACCGCATCGTTTCACTATTAGAAGATACTTGGGTTCATAAAAACACTCTCATGACCGCATCGTTTCACTATTAGAAGATAACTGGGTTCATAAAAACACTCTCATGACCGCATCGTTTCACTATTAGAAGATAACTGGGTTCATAAAAACACTCTCATGACCGCAACGTTTCACTATTAGAAGATAACTGGGTTCATAAAAACACTCTCATGACCGCATCGTTTCACTATTAGAAGATAACTGGGTTCATAAAAACACTCTCATGACCGCATCGTTTCACTATTAGAAGAAGACTGGGTTCATAAAAACACTCTCATGACCGCATCGTTTCACTATTAGAAGAAGACTGGGTTCATAAAAACACTCATGACCGCATTGCCTCACTATTAGAAGATAACTGGGTTCATAAAAACACTCTCATGACCGCATCGTTTCACTATTAGAAGATGACTGGGTTCATAAACACATTCTCATGACCGCATTGTTTCACTATTAGAAGATGACTGGGTTCATAAAAACACTCTCATGACCACATCGTTTCACTATTAGAAGATAACTGGGTTCATAAAAACACTCATGAACGCATTGCCTCACTATTAGAAGATAACTGGGTTCATAAAAACACTCTCATGACCGCATCGTTTCACTATTAGAAGATACTTGGGTTCATAAAAACACTCTCATGACCGCATCGTTTCACTATTAGAATATAACTGGGTTCATAAAAACACTCTCATGACCGCATTGTTTCACTATTAGAAGATGACTGGGTTCATAAAAGCACTCTCATGACCGCATCGTTTCAATATTAGAAGATGACTGGGTTCATAAAAACACTCTCATGACCGCATCGTTTCACTATTAGAAGATGACTGGGTTCATAAAAAACTCTCATGACCGCTTCGTTTCACTATTAGAAGATGACTGGGGTCATAAAAACACTCATGACCGCATCGTTTCACTATTAGAAGAAGACCGGGTTCATAAAAACACTTTCATGACCGAATCATTTCACTATTAGAAGAAGACTGGGTTCATAAAAACACTCTCATGACCGCATCGTTTCACTATTAGAAGATAACTGGGTTCATAAAAACACTCTCATGACCGCATCGTTTCACTATTAGAAGAAGCCTGGGTTCATAAAAAAATTCTCATGACCGCATCGTTTCACTATTAGAAGATAACTGGGTTCATAAAAACACTCTCATGACCGCATCGTTTCACTATTAGAAGATAACTGGGTTCATAAAAACACTCTCATGACCGCATCGTTTCACTATTAGAAGATAACTAGGTTCATAAAAACACTCTCATGACCGCATCGTTTCACTATTAGAAGATAACTGTGTTCATAAAAACACTCTCATGATCGCATCGTTTCACTATTATTAGAAGAATGGGTTCATAAAAACACTCTCATGACCGCTTCGCTTCACTATTAGAAGATAACTGGGTTCATAAAAACACTCTCATGACCGCATCGTTTCACTATTAGAAGATAACTGGGTTCATAAAAACACTCTCATGACCGCATCGTTTCACTATTAGAAGATAACTAGGTTCATAAAAACACTCTCATGACCGCATCGTTTCACTATTAGAAGATAACTGTGTTCATAAAAACACTCTCATGACCGCATCGTTTCACTATTAGAAGAAGACTGGGTTCATAAAAACACTCATGAACGCATTGCCTCACTATTAGAAGATAACTGGGTTCATAAAAACACTCTCATGACCGCATCGTTTCACTATTAGAAGATACTTGGGTTCATAAAAACACTCTCATGACCGCATCGTTTCACTATTAGAAGATAACTGGGTTCATAAAAACACTCTCATGACCGCATCGTTTCACTATTAGAAGATAACTGGGTTCATAAAAACACTCTCATGACCGCAACGTTTCACTATTAGAAGATAACTGGGTTCATAAAAACACTCTCATGACCGCATCGTTTCACTATTAGAAGATAACTGGGTTCATAAAAACACTCTCATGACCGCATCGTTTCACTATTAGAAGAAGACTGGGTTCATAAAAACACTCTCATGACCGCATCGTTTCACTATTAGAAGAAGACTGGGTTCATAAAAACACTCATGACCGCATTGCCTCACTATTAGAAGATAACTGGGTTCATAAAAACACTCTCATGACCGCATCGTTTCACTATTAGAAGATGACTGGGTTCATAAACACATTCTCATGACCGCATTGTTTCACTATTAGAAGATGACTGGGTTCATAAAAACACTCTCATGACCACATCGTTTCACTATTAGAAGATAACTGGGTTCATAAAAACACTCTGATGACCGCATCGTTTCACTATTAGAAGAAGACTGGTTTCATAAAACACTCTCATGACCGAATCATTTCACTATTAGAAGAAGACTGGGTTCATAAAAACACTCATGACCGCATCATTTCACTATTAGAAGATAACTGGGTTCATAAAAACACTCTCATGACAGCATCGTTTCACTATTAGAAGAAGCCTGGGTTCATCAAAAAACTCTCATGACCGCATCGTTTCACTATTAGAAGATAACTGGGTTCATAAAAACACTCTCATGACCGCATCGCTTCACTATTAGAAGATAACTGGGTTCATAAAAACACTCTCATGACCGCATCGTTTCACTATTAGAAGATAACTAGGTTCATAAAAACACTCTCATGACCGCATCGTTTCATTATTAGAAGATAACTGTGTTCATAAAAACACTCTCATGACCGCATCGTTTCACTATTAGAAGAAGACTGGGTTCATAAAAACACTCTCATGACCGCATCGTTTCACTATTAGAAGATAACTGGGTTCATAAAAACACTCTCATGACCGCATCGTTTCACTATTAGAAGATAACTGGGTTCATAAAAAAACTCTCATGACCGCATCGTTTCACTATTAGAAGATAACTAGGTTCATAAAAACACTCTCATGACCGCATCGTTTCACTATTAGAAGATAACTGTGTTCATAAAAACACTCTCATGACCGCATCGTTTCACTATTAGAAGAAGACTGGGTTCATTAAAACACTCTCATGACCGCATCGTTTCACTAATAGAAGAAGACTGGGTTCATAAAAACACTCATGAACGCATTGCCTCACTATTAGAAGATAACTGGGTTCATAAAAACACTCTCATGACCGCATCGTTTCACTATTAGAAGATACTTGGGTTCATAAAAACACTCTCATGACCGCATCGTTTCACTATTAGAAGTTAACTGGGTTCATAAAAACACTCTCATGACCGCATTGTTTCACTATTAGAAGATGACTGGGTTCATAAAAGCACTCTCATGACCGCATCGTTTCACTATTAGAAGATGACTGGGTTCATAAAAAACTCTCATGACCGCTTCGTTTCACTATTAGAAGATGACTGGGGTCATAAAAACACTCATGACCGCATCGTTTCACTATTAGAAGAAGACTGGGTTCATAAAAACACTTTCATGACCGAATCATTTCACTATTAGAAGAAGACTGGGTTCATAAAAACACTCTCATGACCGCATCGTTTCACTATTAGAAGATAACTGGGTTCATAAAAACACTCTCATGACCGCATCGTTTCACTATTAGAAGAAGCCTGGGTTCATAAAAAAAATTTCATGACCGCATCGTTTCACTATTAGAAGATAACTGGGTTCATAAAAACACTCTCATGACCGCATCGTTTCACTATTAGAAGATAACTGGGTTCATAAAAACACTCTCATGACCGCATCGTTTCACTATTAGAAGATAACTAGGTTCATAAAAACACTCTCATGACCGCATCGTTTCATTATTAGAAGATAACTGTGTTCATAAAAACACTCTCATGACCGCATCGTTTCACTATTAGAAGAAGACTGGGTTCATAAAAACACTCTCATGACCGCATCGTTTCACTATTAGAAGATAACTGGGTTCATAAAAACACTCTCATGACCGCATCGTTTCACTATTAGAAGACAACTGGGTTCATAAAAAAACTCTCATGACCGCATCGTTTCACTATTAGAAGATAACTAGGTTCATAAAAACACTCTCATGACCGCATCGTTTCACTATTAGAAGATAACTGTGTTCATAAAAACACTCTCATGACCGCATCGTTTCACTATTAGAAGAAGACTGGGTTCTTTAAAACACTCTCATGACCGCATCGTTTCACTACTAGAAGAAGACTGGGTTCATAAAAACACTCATGAACGCATTGCCTCACTATTAGAAGATAACTGGGTTCATAAAAACACTCTCATGACCGCATCGTTTCACTATTAGAAGATACTTGGGTTCATAAAAACACTCTCATGACCGCATCGTTTCACTATTAGAATATAACTGGGTTCATAAAAACACTCTCATGACCGCATTGTTTCACTATTAGAAGATGACTGGGTTCATAAAAGCACTCTCATGACCGCATCGTTTCAATATTAGAAGATGACTGGGTTCATAAAAACACTCTCATGACCGCATCGTTTCACTATTAGAAGATGACTGGGTTCATAAAAAACTCTCATGACCGCTTCGTTTCACTATTAGAAGATGACTGGGGTCATAAAAACACTCATGACCGCATCGTTTCACTATTAGAAGAAGACTGGGTTCATAAAAACACTTTCATGACCGAATCATTTCACTATTAGAAGAAGACTGGGTTCATAAAAACACTCTCATGACCGCATCGTTTCACTATTAGAAGATAACTGGGTTCATAAAAACACTCTCATGACCGCATCGTTTCACTGTTAGAAGAAGCCTGGGTTCATAAAAAAATTCTCATGACCGCATCGTTTCACTATTAGAAGATAACTGGGTTCATAAAAACACTCTCATGACCGCATCGTTTCACTATTAGAAGATAACTGGGTTCATAAAAACACTCTCATGACCGCATCGTTTCACTATTAGAAGATAACTAGGTTCATAAAAACACTCTCATGACCGCATCGTTTCACTATTAGAAGATAACTGTGTTCATAAAAACACTCTCATGATCGCATCGTTTCACTATTATTAGAAGAATGGGTTCATAAAAACACTCTCATGACCGCTTCGCTTCACTATTAGAAGATAACTGGGTTCATAAAAACACTCTCATGACCGCATCGTTTCACTATTAGAAGATAACTGGGTTCATAAAAACACTCTCATGACCGCATCGTTTCACTATTAGAAGATAACTAGGTTCATAAAAACACTCTCATGACCGCATCGTTTCACTATTAGAAGATAACTGTGTTCATAAAAACACTCTCATGACCGCATCGTTTCACTATTAGAAGAAGCCTGGGTTCATAAAAAAATTCTCATGACCGCATCGTTCCACTATTAGAAGATAACTGGGTTCATAAAAACACTCTCATGACCGCATCGTTTCACTATTAGAAGATAACTGGGTTCATAAAAACACTCTCATGACCGCAACGTTTCACTATTAGAAGATAACTGGGTTCATAAAAACACTCTCATGACCGCATCGTTTCACTATTAGAAGATAACTGGGTTCATAAAAACACTCTCATGACCGCATCGTTTCACTATTAGAAGAAGACTGGGTTCATAAAAACACTCTCATGACCGCATCGTTTCACTATTAGAAGAAGACTGGGTTCATAAAAACACTCATGACCGCATTGCCTCACTATTAGAAGATAACTGGGTTCATAAAAACACTCTCATGACCGCATCGTTTCACTATTAGAAGATACTTGGGTTCATAAAAACACTCTCATGAACGCATCGTTTCACTACTAGAAGATAACTGGGTTCATAAAAACACTCTCATGACCCCATCGTTTCACTATTAGAAGATAACTGGGTTCATAAAAACACTCTCATGACCGCATCGCTTCACTATTAGGAGATAACTGGGTTCATAAAAACACTCTCATGACCGCATCGTTTCACTATTAGAAGATGACTGGGTTCATAAACACATTCTCATGACCGCATTGTTTCACTATTAGAAGATGACTGGGTTCATAAAAACACTCTCATGACCACATCGTTTCACTATTAGAAGATAACTGGGTTCATAAAAACACTCTGATGACCGCATCGTTTCACTATTAGAAGAAGACTGGTTTCATAAAACACTCTCATGACCGAATCATTTCACTATTAGAAGAAGACTGGGTTCATAAAAACACTCATGACCGCATCATTTCACTATTAGAAGATAACTGGGTTCATAAAAACACTCTCATGACCGCATCGTTTCACTATTAGAAGAAGCCTGGGTTCATCAAAAAACTCTCATGACCGCATCGTTTCACTATTAGAAGATAACTGGGTTCATAAAAACACTCTCATGACCGCATCGTTTCACTATTAGAAGATAACTGGGTTCATAAAAACACTCTCATGACCGCATCGTTTCACTATTAGAAGATAACTAGGTTCATAAAAACACTCTCATGACCGCATCGTTTCATTATTAGAAGATAACTGTGTTCATAAAAACACTCTCATGACCGCATCGTTTCACTATTAGAAGAAGACTGGGTTCATAAAAACACTCTCATGACCGCATCGTTTCACTATTAGAAGATAACTGGGTTCATAAAAACACTCTCATGACCGCATCGTTTCACTATTAGAAGATAACTGGGTTCATAAAAAAACTCTCATGACCGCATCGTTTCACTATTAGAAGATAACTAGGTTCATAAAAACACTCTCATGACCGCATCGTTTCACTATTAGAAGATAACTGTGTTCATAAAAACACTCTCATGACCGCATCGTTTCACTATTAGAAGAAGACTGGGTTCATTAAAACACTCTCATGACCGCATCGTTTCACTACTAGAAGAAGACTGGGTTCATAAAAACACTCATGAACGCATTGCCTCACTATTAGAAGATAACTGGGTTCATAAAAACACTCTCATGACCGCATCGTTTCACTATTAGAAGATACTTGGGTTCATAAAAACACTCTCATGACCGCATCGTTTCACTATTAGAAGATGACTGGGTTCATAAAAGCACTCTCATGACCGCATCGTTTCAATATTAGAAGATGACTGGGTTCATAAAAACACTCTCATGACCGCATCGTTTCACTATTAGAAGATGACTGGGTTCATAAAAAACTCTCATGACCGCTTCGTTTCACTATTAGAAGATGACTGGGGTCATAAAAACACTCATGACCGCATCGTTTCACTATTAGAAGAAGACTGGGTTCATAAAAACACTTTCATGACCGAATCATTTCACTATTAGAAGAAGACTGGGTTCATAAAAACACT
Source organism: Bathymodiolus brooksi (assembly GCA_963680875.1). Taxonomy (NCBI): domain Eukaryota; kingdom Metazoa; phylum Mollusca; class Bivalvia; order Mytilida; family Modiolidae; genus Bathymodiolus; species Bathymodiolus brooksi. The sequence continues at coordinate 174,632,368 of OY804575.1, forward strand.
CTCATGACCGCATCGTTTCACTATTAGAAGATAACTGGGTTCATAAAAACACTCTCATGACCGCATCGTTTCACTATTAGAAGAAGCCTGGGTTCATAAAAAAAATTTCATGACCGCATCGTTTCACTATTAGAAGATAACTGGGTTCATAAAAACACTCTCATGACCGCATCGTTTCACTATTAGAAGATAACTGGGTTCATAAAAACACTCTCATGACCGCATCGTTTCACTATTAGAAGATAACTAGGTTCATAAAAACACTCTCATGACCGCATCGTTTCACTATTAGAAGATAACTGTGTTCATAAAAACACTCTCATGATCGCATCGTTTCACTATTATTAGAAGAAGCCTGGGTTCATAAAAACACTCTCATGACCGCTTCGCTTCACTATTAGAAGATAACTGGGTTCATAAAAACACTCTCATGACCGCATCGTTTCACTATTAGAAGATAACTGGGTTCATAAAAACACTCTCATGACCGCATCGTTTCACTATTAGAAGATAACTAGGTTCATAAAAACACTCTCATGACCGCATCGTTTCACTATTAGAAGATAACTGTGTTCATAAAAACACTCTCATGATCGCATCGTTTCACTATTAGAAGAAGACTGGGTTCATAAAAACACTCTCATGACCGAATCGTTTCACTATTAGAAGATAACTGGGTTCATAAAAACACTCTCATGACCGCATCGTTTCACTATTAGAAGATAACTGGGTTCATAAAAAAACTCTCATGACCGCATGGTTTCACTATTAGAAGATAACTAGGTTCATAAAAACACTATCATGACCGCATCGTTTCACTATTAGAAGATAACTGTGTTCATAAAAACACTCTCATGATCGCATTGTTTCACTATTAGAAGATGACTGGGTTCATAAAAGCACTCTCATGACCGCATCGTTTCAATATTAGAAGATGACTGGGTTCATAAAAACACTCTCATGACCGCATCGTTTCACTATTAGAATATAACTGGGTTCATAAAAACACTCTCATGACCGCATTGTTTCACTATTAGAAGATGACTGGGTTCATAAAAGCACTCTCATGACCGCATCGTTTCAATATTAGAAGATGACTGGGTTCATAAAAACACTCTCATGACCGCATCGTTTCACTATTAGAAGATGACTGGGTTCATAAAAAACTCTCATGACCGCTTCGTTTCACTATTAGAAGATGACTGGGGTCATAAAAACACTCATGACCGCTTCGTTTCACTATTAGGAGATAACTGGGTTCATAAAAACACTCTCATGACCGCATCGTGTCACTATTAGAAGAAGACTGGGTTCATAAAAACACTCTCATGACTGCATCGTTTCACTATTAGAAGATAACTGATTCCATAAAAACATTCTCATGACCGCATCGTTTCACTATTAGAAGATAACTGGGTTCATAAAAACACTCTGATGACCGCATCGTTTCACTATTAGAAGATAACTGGGTTCATAAAAACACTCTCATGACCGCATCGTTTCACTATAAGAAGATGACAGGGTTCATAAAAACACTCTCATGACCGCATCGTTTCACTATTAGAAGATACTTGGGTTCATAAAAACACTCTCATGACCGCATCGTTTCACTACTAGAAGAAGACTGGGTTCATAAAAACACTCATGAACGCATTGCCTCACTATTAGAAGATAACTGGGTTCATAAAAACACTCTCATGACCGCATCGTTTCACTATTAGAAGATACTTGGGTTCATAAAAACACTCTCATGACCGCATCGTTTCACTATTAGAAGATAACTGGGTTCATAAAAACACTCTCATGACCGCATCGTTTCACTATTAGAATATAACTGGGTTCATAAAAACACTCTCATGACCGCATTGTTTCACTATTAGAAGATGACTGGGTTCATAAAAACACTCTCATGACCGCATCGTTTCACTATTAGAAGATGACAGGATTCATAAAAACACTCTCATGACCGCATCGTTTCACTATTAGAAGATGACTGGGTTCATAAAAAACTCTCATGACCGCATCGCTTTGCTATTAGAAGATAACTGGGTTTATAAAAACACTCTCATGACCGCATCGCTTCACTATTAGAAGATAACTGGGTTCATAAAAAGACTCTGATGACCGGATCGTTTCACTATTAGAAGATGACTGGGTTCATAAAAACACTCATGACCGCATCGCTTTGCTATTAGAAGATAACTGAGTTCATAAAAACACTCTCATGACCGCATCGTTTCACTACTAGAAGAAGACTGGGTTCATAAAAACACTCATGAACGCATTGCCTCACTATTAGAAGATAACTGGGTTCATAAAAACACTCTCATGACCGCATCGTTTCACTATTAGAAGATACTTGGGTTCATAAAAACACTCTCATGACCGCATCGTTTCACTATTAGAAGATAACTATGTTCATAAAAACACTCTCATGACCGCATCGTTTCACTATTAGAATATAACTGGGTTCATAAAAACACTCTCATGACCGCATTGTTTCACTATTAGAAGATGACTGGGTTCATAAAAGCACTCTCATGACCGCATCGTTTCAATATTAGAAGATGACTGGGTTCATAAAAACACTCTCATGACCGCATCGTTTCACTATTAGAAGATGACTGGGTTCATAAAAAACTCTCATGACCGCTTCGTTTCACTATTAGAAGATGACTGGGGTCATAAAAACACTCATGACCGCTTCGTTTCACTATTAGGAGATAACTGGGTTCATAAAAACACTCTCATGACCGCATCGTGTCACTATTAGAAGAAGACTGGGTTCATAAAAACACTCTCATGACCGCTTCGTTTCACTATTAGAAGATGACTGGGGTCATAAAAACACTCTGATGACCGCATCGTTTCACTATTAGAAGATAACTGGGTTCATAAAAACACTCTCATGACCGCATCGTTTCACTATAAGAAGATGACAGGGTTCATAAAAACACTCTCATGACCGCATCGTTTCACTATTAGAAGATACTTGGGTTCATAAAAACACTCTCATGACCGCATCGTTTCACTACTAGAAGAAGACTGGGTTCATAAAAACACTCATGAACGCATTGCCTCACTATTAGAAGATAACTGGGTTCATAAAAACACTCTCATGACCGCATCGTTTCACTATTAGAAGATAATTGGGTTTATAAAAACACTCTCATGACCGCATCGTTTCACTATTAGAAGATAACTGGGTTCATAAAAACACTCTCATGACCGCATCGTTTCACTATTAGAATATAACTGGGTTCATAAAAACACTCTCATGACCGCATTGTTTCACTATTAGAAGATGACTGGGTTCATAAAAACACTCTCATGACCGCATCGTTTCACTATTAGAAGATGACAGGATTCATAAAAACACTCTCATGACCGCATCGTTTCACTATTAGAAGATGACTGGGTTCATAAAAAACTCTCATGACAGCATCGCTTTGCTATTAGAAGATAACTGGGTTTATAAAAACACTCTCATGACCGCATCGCTTCACTATTAGAAGATAACTGGGTTCATAAAAAGACTCTGATGACCGGATCGTTTCACTATTAGAAGATGACTGGGTTCATAAAAACACTCATGACCGCATCGCTTTGCTATTAGAAGATAACTGAGTTCATAAAAACACTCTCATGACCGCATCGTTTCACTATTAGAAGATAACTGGGTTCATAAAAAGACTAATGACCGCATCGTTTCACTATTAGAAGATAACTGGGTTCATAAAAACACTCTGATGACCGCATCGTTTCACTATTAGAAGATGACTGGGTTAATAAACACATGCTCATGACCGCATCGTTTCACTATTAGAAGATGACTGGGTTCATAAAAACACTCTCATGACCACATCGTTTCACTATTAGAAGATAACTGGGTTCATAAAAACACTCTGATGACCGCATCGTTTCACTATTAGAAGATAACTGGGTTCATAAAAACACTCTCATGACCGCATCGTTTCACTATTAGAAGAAGCCTGGGTTCATAAAAAAACTCTCATGACCGCATCGTTTCACTATTAGAAGATAACTGGGTTCATAAAAACACTCTCATGACCGCATCGTTTCACTATTAGAATATAACTGGGTTCATAAAAACACTCTCATGACCGCATCGTTTCACTATTAGAAGATGGCTGGGTTCATAAAAACACTCTCATGACCGCATCGTTTCACTATTAGAAGATGACTGGGTTCATAAAAACACTCTCATGACCGCATCGTTTCACTATTAGAAGATGACTGGGTTCATAAAAAACTCTCATGACCGCTTCGTTTCACTATTAGAAGATGACTGGGGTCATAAAAACACTCTGATGACCGCATCGTTTCACTATTAGAAGATGACTGGGTTCATAAAAACACTCATGACCGCATCGCTTTGCTATTAGAAGATAACTGAGTTCATAAAAACACTCTCATGACCGCATTGTTTCACTATTAGAAGATGACTGGGTTCATAAAAACACTCTCATGACCACATCGTTTCACTATTAGAAGATAACTGGGTTCATAAAAAACTCTCATGACCATATCGTTTCACTATTAGAAGATAACTGGGTTCATAAAAACACTCTGATGACCGCATCGTTTCACTATTAGAAGATAACTGGGTTCATAAAAACACTCTCATGACCGCATCGTTTCACTATTAGAAGAAGCCTGGGTTCATAAAAAAACTCTCATGACCGCATCGTTTCACTATTAGAAGATAACTGGGTTCATAAAAACACTCTCATGACCGCATCGTTTCACTATTAGAATATAACTGGGTTCATAAAAACACTCTCATGACCGCATCGTTTCACTATTAGAAGATGGCTGGGTTCATAAAAACACTCTCATGACCGCATCGTTTCAATATTAGAAGATGACTGGGTTCATAAAAACACTCTCATGACCGCATCGTTTCACTATTAGAAGATGACTGGGTTCATAAAAAACTCTCATGACCGCTTCGTTTCACTATTAGAAGATGACTGGGGTCATAAAAACACTCTGATGACCGCATCGTTTCACTATTAGAAGATGACTGGGTTCATAAAAACACTCATGACCGCATCGCTTTGCTATTAGAAGATAACTGAGTTCATAAAAACACTCTCATGACCGCATTGTTTCACTATTAGAAGATGACTGGGTTCATAAAAACACTCTCATGACCACATCGTTTCACTATTAGAAGATAACTGGGTTCATAAAAACACTCTGATGACCGCATCGTTTCACTATTAGAAGAAGACTGGGTTCATAAAACACTCTCATGACCGAATCATTTCACTATTAGAAGAAGACTGGGTTCATAAAAACACTCATGACCGCATCATTTCACTATTAGCTGATAACTGGGTTCATAAAAACACTCTGATGACCGCATCGGTTCACTATTAGAAGATAACTAGGTTCATAAAAACACTCTCATGACCCCATCGTTTCACTATTAGAAGAAGCCTGGGTTCATAAAAAAACTCTCATGACCGCATCGTTTCACTATTAGAAGATAACTGGGTTCATAAAAACACTCTCATGACCGCATCGTTTCACTATTAGAAGATAACTGGGTTCATAAAAACACTCTCATGACCGCATCGTTTCACTATTAGAATATAACTGGGTTCATAAAAACACTCTCATGACCGCATTGTTTCACTATTAGAAGATGACTGGGTTCATAAAAACACTCTCATGACCGCATCGTTTCACTATTAGAAGATGACAGGATTCATAAAAACACTCTCATGACCGCATCGTTTCACTATTAGAAGATGACTGGGTTCATAAAAAACTCTCATGACAGCATCGCTTTGCTATTAGAAGATAACTGGGTTTATAAAAACACTCTCATGACCGCATCGCTTCACTATTAGAAGATAACTGGGTTCATAAAAAGACTCTGATGACCGGATCGTTTCACTATTAGAAGATGACTGGGTTCATAAAAACACTCATGACCGCATCGCTTTGCTATTAGAAGATAACTGAGTTCATAAAAACACTCTCATGATCGCATCGTTTCACTATTAGAAGAAGACTGGGTTCATAAAAACACTCTCATGACCGAATCGTTTCACTATTAGAAGATAACTGGGTTCATAAAAACACTCTCATGACCGCATCGTTTCACTATTAGAAGATAACTGGGTTCATAAAAAAACTCTCATGACCGCATGGTTTCACTATTAGAAGATAACTAGGTTCATAAAAACACTCTCATGACCGCATCGTTTCACTATTAGAAGATAACTGTGTTCATAAAAACACTCTCATGATCGCATTGTTTCACTATTAGAAGATGACTGGGTTCATAAAAGCACTCTCATGACCGCATCTTTTCAATATTAGAAGATGACTGGGTTCATAAAAACACTCTCATGACCGCATCGTTTCACTATTAGAATATAACTGGGTTCATAAAAACACTCTCATGACCGCATTGTTTCACTATTAGAAGATGACTGGGTTCATAAAAGCACTCTCATGACCGCATCGTTTCACTATTAGAAGATGACTGGGTTCATAAAAACACTCTCATGACCGCATCGTTTCACTATTAGAAGATGACTGGGTTCATAAAAAACTCTCATGACCGCTTCGTTTCACTATTAGAAGATGACTGGGGTCATAAAAACACTCATGACCGCTTCGTTTCACTATTAGGAGATAACTGGGTTCATAAAAACACTCTCATGACCGCATCGTGTCACTATTAGAAGAAGACTGGGTTCATAAAAACACTCTCATGACTGCATCGTTTCACTATTAGAAGATAACTGATTCCATAAAAACATTCTCATGACCGCATCGTTTCACTATTAGAAGATAACTGGGTTCATAAAAACACTCTGATGACCGCATCGTTTCACTATTAGAAGATAACTGGGTTCATAAAAACACTCTCATGACCGCATCGTTTCACTATAAGAAGATGACAGGGTTCATAAAAACACTCTCATGACCGCATCGTTTCACTATTAGAAGATACTTGGGTTCATAAAAACACTCTCATGACCGCATCGTTTCACTACTAGAAGAAGACTGGGTTCATAAAAACACTCATGAACGCATTGCCTCACTATTAGAAGATAACTGGGTTCATAAAAACACTCTCATGACCGCATCGTTTCACTATTAGAAGATACTTGGGTTCATAAAAACACTCTCATGACCGCATCGTTTCACTATTAGAAGATAACTGGGTTCATAAAAACACTCTCATGACCGCATCGTTTCACTATTAGAATATAACTGGGTTCATAAAAACACTCTCATGACCGCATTGTTTCACTATTAGAAGATGACTGGGTTCATAAAAAACTCTCATGACCGCTTCGTTTCACCATTAGAAGATGACTGGGGTCATAAAAACACTCTCATGACCGCATCGTTTCACTATTAGAAGAAGACTGGGTTCATAAAAACACTCATGACCGCATCATTTCACTATTAGCAGATAACTGGGTTCATAAAAACACTCTGATGACCGCATCGTTTCACTATTAGAAGATAACTAGGTTCATAAAAACACTCTCATGACCCCATCGTTTCACTATTAGAAGAAGCCTGGGTTCATAAAAAAACTCTCATGACCGCATCGTTTCACAATTAGAAGATAACTGGGTTCATAAAAACACTCTCATGACCGCATCGTTTCACTATTAGAAGATAACTGGGTTCATAAAAACACTCTCATGACCGCATCGTTTCACTATTAGAATATAACTGGGTTCATAAAAACACTCTCATGACCGCATTGTTTCACTATTAGAAGATGACTGGGTTCATAAAAACACTCTCATGACCGCATCGTTTCACTATTAGAAGATGACAGGATTCATAAAAACACTCTCATGACCGCATCGTTTCACTATTAGAAGATGACTGGGTTCATAAAAAACTCTCATGACAGCATCGCTTTGCTATTAGAAGATAACTGGGTTTATAAAAACACTCTCATGACCGCATCGCTTCACTATTAGAAGATAACTGGGTTCATAAAAAGACTCTGATGACCGGATCGTTTCACTATTAGAAGATGACTGGGTTCATAAAAACACTCATGACCGCATCGCTTTGCTATTAGAAGATAACTGAGTTCATAAAAACACTCTCATGATCGCATCGTTTCACTATTAGAAGAAGACTGGGTTCATAAAAACACTCTCATGACCGAATCGTTTCACTATTAGAAGATAACTGGGTTCATAAAAACACTCTCATGACCGCATCGTTTCACTATTAGAAGATAACTGGGTTCATAAAAAAACTCTCATGACCGCATGGTTTCACTATTAGAAGATAACTAGGTTCATAAAAACACTCTCATGACCGCATCGTTTCACTATTAGAAGATAACTGTGTTCATAAAAACACTCTCATGATCGCATTGTTTCACTATTAGAAGATGACTGGGTTCATAAAAGCACTCTCATGACCGCATCTTTTCAATATTAGAAGATGACTGGGTTCATAAAAACACTCTCATGACCGCATCGTTTCACTATTAGAATATAACTGGGTTCATAAAAACACTCTCATGACCGCATTGTTTCACTATTAGAAGATGACTGGGTTCATAAAAGCACTCTCATGACCGCATCGTTTCACTATTAGAAGATGACTGGGTTCATAAAAACACTCTCATGACCGCATCGTTTCACTATTAGAAGATGACTGGGTTCATAAAAAACTCTCATGACCGCTTCGTTTCACTATTAGAAGATGACTGGGGTCATAAAAACACTCATGACCGCTTCGTTTCACTATTAGGAGATAACTGGGTTCATAAAAACACTCTCATGACCGCATCGTGTCACTATTAGAAGAAGACTGGGTTCATAAAAACACTCTCATGACTGCATCGTTTCACTATTAGAAGATAACTGATTCCATAAAAACATTCTCATGACCGCATCGTTTCACTATTAGAAGATAACTGGGTTCATAAAAACACTCTGATGACCGCATCGTTTCACTATTAGAAGATAACTGGGTTCATAAAAACACTCTCATGACCGCATCGTTTCACTATAAGAAGATGACAGGGTTCATAAAAACACTCTCATGACCGCATCGTTTCACTATTAGAAGATACTTGGGTTCATAAAAACACTCTCATGACCGCATCGTTTCACTACTAGAAGAAGACTGGGTTCATAAAAACACTCATGAACGCATTGCCTCACTATTAGAAGATAACTGGGTTCATAAAAACACTCTCATGACCGCATCGTTTCACTATTAGAAGATACTTGGGTTCATAAAAACACTCTCATGACCGCATCGTTTCACTATTAGAAGATAACTGGGTTCATAAAAACACTCTCATGACCGCATCGTTTCACTATTAGAATATAACTGGGTTCATAAAAACACTCTCATGACCGCATTGTTTCACTATTAGAAGATGACTGGGTTCATAAAAAACTCTCATGACCGCTTCGTTTCACCATTAGAAGATGACTGGGGTCATAAAAACACTCTCATGACCGCATCGTTTCACTATTAGAAGAAGACTGGGTTCATAAAAACACTCATGACCGAATCATTTCACTATTAGCAGATAACTGGGTTCATAAAAACACTCTGATGACCGCATCGTTTCACTATTAGAAGATAACTAGGTTCATAAAAACACTCTCATGACCCCATCGTTTCACTATTAGAAGAAGCCTGGGTTCATAAAAAAACTCTCATGACCGCATCGTTTCACTATTAGAAGATAACTGGGTTCATAAAAACACTCTCATGACCGCATCGTTTCACTATTAGAAGATAACTGGGTTCATAAAAACACTCTCATGACCGCATCGTTTCACTATTAGAATATAACTGGGTTCATAAAAACACTCTCATGACCGCATTGTTTCACTATTAGAAGATGACTGGGTTCATAAAAACACTCTCATGACCGCATCGTTTCACTATTAGAAGATGACAGGATTCATAAAAACACTCTCATGACCGCATCGTTTCACTATTAGAAGATGACTGGGTTCATAAAAAACTCTCATGACAGCATCGCTTTGCTATTAGAAGATAACTGGGTTTATAAAAACACTCTCATGACCGCATCGCTTCACTATTAGAAGATAACTGGGTTCATAAAAAGACTCTGATGACCGGATCGTTTCACTATTAGAAGATGACTGGGTTCATAAAAACACTCATGACCGCATCGCTTTGCTATTAGAAGATAACTGAGTTCATAAAAACACTCTCATGATCGCATCGTTTCACTATTAGAAGAAGACTGGGTTCATAAAAACACTCTCATGACCGAATCGTTTCACTATTAGAAGATAACTGGGTTCATAAAAACACTCTCATGACCGCATCGTTTCACTATTAGAAGATAACTGGGTTCATAAAAAAACTCTCATGACCGCATGGTTTCACTATTAGAAGATAACTAGGTTCATAAAAACACTCTCATGACCGCATCGTTTCACTATTAGAAGATAACTGTGTTCATAAAAACACTCTCATGATCGCATTGTTTCACTATTAGAAGATGACTGGGTTCATAAAAGCACTCTCATGACCGCATCTTTTCAATATTAGAAGATGACTGGGTTCATAAAAACACTCTCATGACCGCATCGTTTCACTATTAGAATATAACTGGGTTCATAAAAACACTCTCATGACCGCATTGTTTCACTATTAGAAGATGACTGGGTTCATAAAAGCACTCTCATGACCGCATCGTTTCACTATTAGAAGATGACTGGGTTCATAAAAACACTCTCATGACCGCATCGTTTCACTATTAGAAGATACTTGGGTTCATAAAAACACTCTCATGACCGCATCGTTTCACTACTAGAAGAAAACTGGGTTCATAAAAACACTCATGAACGCATTGCCTCACTATTAGAAGATAACTGGGTTCATAAAAACACTCTCATGACCGCATCGTTTCACTATTAGAAGATACTTGGGTTCATAAAAACACTCTCATGACCGCATCGTTTCACTATTAGAAGATAACTGGGTTCATAAAAACACTCTGATGACCGCATTGTTTCACTATTAGAATATAACTGGGTTCATAAAAACACTCTCATGACCGCATTGTTTCACTATTAGAAGATGACTGGGTTCATAAAAACACTCTCATGACCACATCGTTTCACTATTAGAAGATGACAGGATTCATAAAAACACTCTCATGACCACATCGTTTCACTATTAGAAGATGACTGGGTTCATAAAAAACTCTCATGACAGCATCGCTTTGCTATTAGAAGATAACTGGGTTTATAAAAACACTCTCATGACCGCATCGCTTCACTATTAGAAGATAACTGGGTTCATAAAAAGACTCTGATGACCGGATCGTTTCACTATTAGAAGATGACTGGGTTCATAAAAACACTCATGACCGCATCGCTTTGCTATTAGAAGATAACTGAGTTCATAAAAACACTCTCATGACCGCATCGTTTCACTATTAGAAGATAACTGGGTTCATAAAAAGACTAATGACCGCATCGTTTCACTATTAGAAGATAACTGGGTTCATAAAAACACTCTGATGACCGCATCGTTTCACTATTAGAAGATGACTGGGTTAATAAACACATGCTCATGACCGCATCGTTTCACTATTAGAAGATGACTGGGTTCATAAAAACACTCTCATGACCACATCGTTTCACTATTAGAAGATAACTGGGTTCATAAAAACACTCTGATGACCGCATCGTTTCACTATTAGAAGATAACTGGGTTCATAAAAACACTCTCATGACCGCATCGTTTCACTATTAGAAGAAGCCTGGGTTCATAAAAAAACTCTCATGACCGCATCGTTTCACTATTAGAAGATAACTGGGTTCATAAAAACACTCTCATGACCGCATCGTTTCACTATTAGAATATAACTGGGTTCATAAAAACACTCTCTTGACCGCATCGTTTCACTATTAGAAGATGGCTGGGTTCATAAAAACACTCTCATGACCGCATCGTTTCAATATTAGAAGATGACTGGGTTCATAAAAACACTCTCATGACCGCATCGTTTCACTATTAGAAGATGACTGGGTTCATAAAAAACTCTCATGACCGCTTCGTTTCACTATTAGAAGATGACTGGGGTCATAAAAACACTCTGATGACCGCATCGTTTCACTATTAGAAGATGACTGGGTTCATAAAAACACTCATGACCGCATCGCTTTGCTATTAGAAGATAACTGAGTTCATAAAAACACTCTCATGACCGCATTGTTTCACTATTAGAAGATGACTGGGTTCATAAAAACACTCTCATGACCACATCGTTTCACTATTAGAAGATAACTGGGTTCATAAAAACACTCTGATGACCGCATCGTTTCACTATTAGAAGAAGACTGGGTTCATAAAACACTCTCATGACCGAATCATTTCACTATTAGAAGAAGACTGGGTTCATAAAAACACTCATGACCGCATCATTTCACTATTAGCAGATAACTGGGTTCATAAAAACACTCTGATGACCGCATCGTTTCACTATTAGAAGATAACTAGGTTCATAAAAACACTCTCATGACCCCATCGTTTCACTATTAGAAGAAGCCTGGGTTCATAAAAAAACTCTCATGACCGCATCGTTTCACTATTAGAAGATAACTGGGTTCATAAAAACACTCTCATGACCGCATCGTTTCACTATTAGAAGATAACTGGGTTCATAAAAACACTCTCATGACCGCATCGTTTCACTATTAGAAGATAACTGGGTTCATAAAAACACTCTCATGACCGCATCGTTTCACTATTAGAAGATAACTGGGTTCATAAAAACACTCTCATGACCGCATCGTTTCACTATTAGAAGATAACTGTGTTCATAAAAACACTCTCATGACCGCATCGTTTCACTATTAGAAGAAGACTGGGTTCATAAAAACACTCTCATGACCGCATCGTTTCACTACTAGAAGAAGACTGGGTTCATAAAAACACTCATGAACGCATTGCCTCACTATTAGAAGATAACTGGGTTCATAAAAACACTCTCATGACCGCATCGTTTCACTATTAGAAGATACTTGGGTTCATAAAAACACTCTCATGACCGCATCGTTTCACTATTAGAAGATAACTGGGTTCATAAAAACACTCTCATGACTGCATCGTTTCACTATTAGAAGATAACTGGGTTCATAAAAACACTCTCGTGACCGCATCGTTTCACTATTAGAAGATGACTGGGTTCATAAAAACACTCTCATGACCACATCGTTTCACTTTTAGAAGATAACTGGGTTCATAAAAACACTCTCATGACCGCATCGTTTCACTATTAGAAGAAGACTGGGTTCATAAAAACACTCATGGCCGCATCGTTTCACTATTAGACGATAACTGGGTTCAAAAAAACACTCTCATGACCGCATCGTTTCACTATTAGAAGAAGCCTGGGTTCATAAAAAAATTCTCATGACCGCATCGTTTCACTATTAGAAGATAACTGGGTTCATAAAAACACTCTCATGACCGCATCGTTTCACTATTAGAAGATAACTGGGTTCATAAAAACACTCTCATGACCGCATCGTTTCACTATTAGAAGATAACTGGGTTCATAAAAACACTCTCATGACCGCAACGTTTCACTATTAGAAGATAACTGGGTTCATAAAAACACTCTCATGACTGCATCGTTTCACTATTAGAATATAACTGGGTTCATAAAAACACTCTCATGACCGCATTGTTTCAATATTAGAAGATGACTGGGTTCATAAAAACACTCTCATGACCGCATCGTTTCACTATTAGAAGATGACTGGGTTCATAAAAAACTCTCATGACCGCTTCGTTTCACTATTAGAAGATGACTGGGGTCATAAAAACACTCTCATGACCGCATCGTTTCACTTTTAGAAGATAACTGGGTTCATAAAAACACTCTCATGACCGCATCGTTTCACTATTAGAAGAAGACTGGGTTCATAAAAACACTTTCATGACCGAATCATTTCACTATTAGAAGAAGACTGGGTTCATAAAAACACTCATGACCGCATCGTTTCACTATTAGAAGATAACTGGGTTCATAAAAACACTCTCATGACCGCATCGTTTCACTATTAGAAGAAGCCTGGGTTCATAAAAAAATTCTCATGACCGCATCGTTTCACTATTAGAATATAACTGGGTTCATAAAAACACTCTCATGACCGCATCGTTTCAATATTAGAAGATGACTGGGTTTATAAAAACACTCTCATGACCGCATCGTTTCACTATTAGAAGATGACTGGGTTCATAAAAATCTCTCATGACCGCTTCGTTTCACTATTAGAAGATGACTGGGGTCATAAAAACACTCATGACCCCATCGTTTCACTATTAGAAGATGACTGAATTCATAAAAACACTCTCATGACCGCATCGTTTCACTATTAGAAGATGACTGGATTCATAAAAACACTCTCATGACTGCATCGTTTCACTATTAGAAGATGACAGGGTTCATAAGAACACTCTCATGACCGCATCGTTTCACTTTTAGAAGATAACTGGGTTCATAAAAACACTCTCATGACCGCATCGTTTCACTATTAGAAGAAGACTGGGTTCATAAAAACACTTTCATGACCGAATCATTTCACTATTAGAAGAAGACTGGGTTCATAAAAACACTCATGACCGCATCGTTTCACTATTAGAAGATAACTGGGTTCATAAAAACACTCTCATGACCACATCGTTTCACTATTAGAAGATAACTGGGTTCATAAAAACACTCTCATGACCGCATCGTTTCACTATTAGAAGATAACAGGGTTCATAAAAACACTCTCATGACCGCATCGTTTCACTATTAGAAGATAACTGGGTTCATAAAAACACTCTCATGACCGCAACGTTTCACTATTAGAAGATAACTGGGTTCATAAAAACACTCTCATGACCGCATCGTTTCACTATTAGAAGAAGACTGGGTTCATAAAAACACTCTCATGACCGCATCGTTTCACTATTAGAAGAAGACTGGGTTCATAAAAACACTCATGACCGCATTGCCTCACTATTAGAAGATAACTGGGTTCATAAAAACACTCTCATGACCGCATCGTTTCACTATTAGAAGATACTTGGGTTCATAAAAACACTCTCATGACCGCATCGTTTCACTACTAGAAGATAACTGGTTTCATAAAAACACTCTCATGACCCCATCGTTTCACTATTAGAAGATAACTGGGTACATAAAAACACTCTCATGACCGCATCGCTTCACTATTAGGAGATAACTGGGTTCATAAAAACACTCTCATGACCGCTTCGTTTCACTATTAGAAGATGACTGGGTTCATAAACACATTCTCATGACCGCATTGTTTCACTATTAGAAGATGACTGGGTTCATAAAAACACTCTCATGACCACATCGTTTCACTATTAGAAGATAACTGGGTTCATAAAAACACTCTGATGACCGCATCGTTTCACTATTAGAAGAAGACTGGGTTCATAAAACACTCTCATGACCGAATCATTTCACTATTAGATGAAGACTGGGTTCATAAAAACACTCATGACCGCATCATTTCACTATTAGAAGATAACTGGGTTCATAAAAACACTCTCATGACCGCATCGTTTCACTATTAGAAAAAGCCTGGGTTCATAAAAACACTCTCATGACCGCATCGTTTCACTATTAGAAGATAACTAGGTTCATAAAAACACTCTCATGACCGCATCGTTTCACTATTAGAAGATAACTGTGTTCATAAAAACACTCTCATGATCGCATCGTTTCACTATTGGAAGATAACTGGGTTCATAAAAACACTCTCATGACCGCATCGTTTCACTATTAGAAGATAACTGGGTTCATAAAAACACTCTCATGACCGCATCGTTTCACTATTAGAAGATAACTAGGTTCATAAAAACACTCTCATGACCCCATCGTTTCACTATTAGAAGAAGCCTGGGTTCATAAAAAAACTCTCATGACCGCATCGTTTCACTATTAGAAGATAACTGGGTTCATAAAAACACTCTCATGACCGCATCGTTTCACTATTAGAAGATAACTGGGTTCATAAAAACACTCTCATGACCGCATCGTTTCACTATTAGAAGATAACTGGGTTCATAAAAACACTCTCATGACCGCATCGTTTCACTATTAGAAGATAACTGGGTTCATAAAAACACTCTCATGACCGCATCTTTTCACTATTAGAAGATAACTGTGTTCATAAAAACACTCTCATGACCGCATCGTTTCACTATTAGAAGAAGACTGGGTTCATAAAAACACTCTCATGACCGCATCGTTTCACTACTAGAAGAAGACTGGGTTCATAAAAACACTCATGAACGCATTGCCTCACTATTAGAAGATAACTGAGTTCATAAAAACACTCTCATGACCGCATCGTTTCACTATTAGAAGATACTTGGGTTCATAAAAACACTCTCATGACCGCATCGTTTCACTATTAGAAGATAACTGGGTTCATAAAAACACTCTCATGACTGCATCGTTTCACTATTAGAAGATAACTGGGTTCATAAAAACACTCTCGTGACCGCATCGTTTCACTATTAGAAGATGACTGGGTTAATAAAAACACTCTCATGACCACATCGTTTCACTTTTAGAAGATAACTGGGTTCATAAAAACACTCTCATGACCGCATCGTTTCACTATTAGAAGAAGACTGGGTTCATAAAAACACTCATGGCCGCATCGTTTCACTATTAGACGATAACTGGGTTCAAAAAAACACTCTCATGACCGCATCGTTTCACTATTAGAAGAAGCCTGGGTTCATAAAAAAATTCTCATGACCGCATCGTTTCACTATTAGAAGATAACTGGGTTCATAAAAACACTCTCATGACCGCATCGTTTCACTATTAGAAGATAACTGGGTTCATAAAAACACTCTCATGACCGCATCGTTTCACTATTAGAAGATAACTGGGTTCATAAAAACACTCTCATGACCGCAACGTTTCACTATTAGAAGATAACTGGGTTCATAAAAACACTCTCATGACTGCATCGTTTCACTATTAGAATATAACTGGGTTCATAAAAACACTCTCATGACCGCATTGTTTCAATATTAGAAGATGACTGGGTTCATAAAAACACTCTCATGACCGCATCGTTTCACTATTAGAAGATGACTGGGTTCATAAAAAACTCTCATGACCGCTTCGTTTCACTATTAGAAGATGACTGGGGTCATAAAAACACTCATGACCCCATCGTTTCACTATTAGAAGATGACTGGATTCATAAAAACACTCTCATGACCGCATCGTTTCACTATTAGAAGATGACTGGATTCATAAAAACACTCTCATGACCGCATCGTTTCACTATTAGAAGATGACTGGGTTCATAAAAACACTCTCATGACCGCATCGTTTCACTTTTAGAAGATAACTGGGTTCATAAAAACACTCTCATGACCGCATCGTTTCACTATTAGAAGAAGACTGGGTTCATAAAAACACTTTCATGACCGAATCATTTCACTATTAGAAGAAGACTGGGTTCATAAAAAACTCATGACCGCATCGTTTCACTATTAGAAGATAACTGGGTTCATAAAAACACTCTCATGACCGCATCGTTTCACTATTAGAAGAAGCCTGGGTTCATAAAAAAATTCTCATGACCGCATCGTTTCACTATTAGAATATAACTGGGTTCATAAAAACACTCTCATGACCGCATCGTTTCAATATTAGAAGATGACTGGGTTTATAAAAACACTCTCATGACCGCATCGTTTCACTATTAGAAGATGACTGGGTTCATAAAAATCTCTCATGACCGCTTCGTTTCACTATTAGAAGATGACTGGGGTCATAAAAACACTCATGACCCCATCGTTTCACTATTAGAAGATGACTGAATTCATAAAAACACTCTCATGACCGCATCGTTTCACTATTAGAAGATGACTGGATTCATAAAAACACTCTCATGACTGCATCGTTTCACTATTAGAAGATGACTGGGTTCATAAGAACACTCTCATGACCGCATCGTTTCACTTTTAGAAGATAACTGGGTTCATAAAAACACTCTCATGACCGCATCGTTTCACTATTAGAAGAAGACTGGGTTCATAAAAACACTTTCATGACCGAATCATTTCACTATTAGAAGAAGACTGGGTTCATAAAAACACTCATGACCGCATCGTTTCACTATTAGAAGATAACTGGGTTCATAAAAACACTCTCATGACCACATCGTTTCACTATTAGAAGATAACTGGGTTCATAAAAACACTCTCATGACCGCATCGTTTCACTATTAGAAGATAACAGGGTTCATAAAAACACTCTCATGACCGCATCGTTTCACTATTAGAAGATAACTGGGTTCATAAAAACACTCTCATGACCCCAACGTTTCACTATTAGAAGATAACTGGGTTCATAAAAACACTCTCATGACCGCATCGTTTCACTATTAGAAGAAGACTGGGTTCATAAAAACACTCTCATGACCGCATCGTTTCACTATTAGAAGAAGACTGGGTTCATAAAAACACTCATGACCGCATTGCCTCACTATTAGAAGATAACTGGGTTCATAAAAACACTCTCATGACCGCATCGTTTCACTATTAGAAGATACTTGGGTTCATAAAAACACTCTCATGACCGCATCGTTTCACTACTAGAAGATAACTGGTTTCATAAAAACACTCTCATGACCCCATCGTTTCACTATTAGAAGATAACTGGGTACATAAAAACACTCTCATGACCGCATCGCTTCACTATTAGGAGATAACTGGGTTCATAAAAACACTCTCATGACCGCTTCGTTTCACTATTAGAAGATGACTGGGTTCATAAACACATTCTCATGACCGCATTGTTTCACTATTAGAAGATGACTGGGTTCATAAAAACACTCTCATGACCACATCGTTTCACTATTAGAAGATAACTGGGTTCATAAAAACACTCTGATGACCGCATCGTTTCACTATTAGAAGAAGACTGGGTTCATAAAACACTCTCATGACCGAATCATTTCACTATTAGATGAAGACTGGGTTCATAAAAACACTCATGACCGCATCATTTCACTATTAGAAGATAACTGGGTTCATAAAAACACTCTCATGACCGCATCGTTTCACTATTAGAAAAAGCCTGGGTTCATAAAAAAACTCTCATGACCGCATCGTTTCACTATTAAAAGATAACTGGGTTCATAAAAACACTCTCATGACCGCATCGTTTCACTATTAGAAGATAACTGGGTTCATAAAAACACTCTCATGACCGCATCGTTTCACTATTAGAAGATAACTAGGTTCATAAAAACACTCTCATGACCGCATCGTTTCACTATTAGAAGATAACTGTGTTCATAAAAACACTCTCATGATCGCATCGTTTCACTATTAGAAGAAGACTGGGTTCATAAAAACACTCTCATGACCGCATCGTTTCACTATTAGAAGATAACTGGGTTCATAAAAACACTCTCATGACCGCATCGTTTCACTATTAGAAGAAGACTGGGTTCATAAAAAAACTCTCATGACCGCACCGTTTCACTATTAGAAGATAACTAGGTTCATAAAAACACTCTCATGACCGCATCGTTTCACTATTAGAAGATAACTGTGTTCATAAAAACACTCTCATGACCGCATCGTTTCACTATTAGAAGAAGACTGGGTTCCTAAAAACACTCTCATGACCGCATCGTTTCACTACTAGAAGAAGACTGGGTTCATAAAAACACTCATGAACGCATTGCCTCAATATTAGAAGATAACTGGGTTCATAAAAACACTCTCATGACCGCATCGTTTCACTATTAGAAGATACTTGGGTTCATAAAAACACTCTCATGACCGCATCGTTTCACTATTAGAAGATAACTGGGTTCATAAAAACACTCTCATGACCGCATCGTTTCACTATTAGAATATAACTGGGTTCATAAAAACACTCTCATGACCGCATTGTTTCACTATTAGAAGATGACTGGGTTCATAAAAGCACTCTCATGACCGCATCGTTTCAATATTAGAAGATGACTGGGTTCATAAAAACACTCTCATGACCGCATCGTTTCACTATTAGAAGATGACTGGGTTCATAAAAAACTCTCATGACCGCATCGCTTTGCTATTAGAAGATAACTGGGTTCATAAAAACACTCTCATGACCGCATCGCTTCACTATTAGAAGATAACTGGGTTCATAAAAAGACTCTGATGACCGCATCGTTTCACTATTAGAAGATGACTGGGTCCATAAAAACATTCATGACCGCATCGCTTTGCTATTAGAAGATAACTGAGTTCATAAAAACACTCTCATGACCGCATCGTTTCACTATTAGAAGATAACTGGGTTCATAAAAAGACTAATGACCGCATCGTTTCACTATTAGAAGATGACTGGGTTAATAAACACATTCTCATGACCGCATCGTTTCACTATTAGAAGATGACTGGGTTCATAAAAACACTCTCATGACCACATCGTTTCACTATTAGAAGATTACTGGGTTCATAAAAACACTCTGATGACCGCATCGTTTCATTATTAGAAGATAACTGGGTTCATAAAAACACTCTCATGACCGCATCGTTTCACTATTAGAAGAAGCCTGGGTTCATAAAAAAACTCTCATGACCGCATCGTTTCACTATTAGAAGATAACTGGGTTCATAAAAACACTCTCATGACCGCATCGTTTCACTATTAGAATATAACTGGGTTCATAAAAACACTCTCATGACCGCATCGTTTCACTATTAGAAGATGGCTGGGTTCATAAAAACACTCTCATGACCGCATCGTTTCAATATTAGAAGATGACTGGGTTCATAAAAACACTCTCATGACCGCATCGTTTCACTATTAGAAGATGACTGGGTTCATAAAAAACTCTCATGACCGCTTCGTTTCACTATTAGAAGATGACTGGGGTCATAAAAACACTCATGACCCCATCGTTTCACTATTAGAAGATGACTGGATTCATAAAAACACTCTCATGACCGCATCGTTTCACTATTAGAAGATGACTGGATTCATAAAAACACTCTCATGACCGCATCGTTTCACTATTAGAAGATGACTGGGTTCATAAAAACACTCATGACCGCATCGCTTTGCTATTAGAAGATAACTGAGTTCATAAAAACACTCTCATGACCGCATTGTTTCACTATTTGAAGATGACTGGTTTCATAAAAACACTCTCATGACCACATCGTTTCACTATTAGAAGATAACTGGGTTCATAAAAACACTCTGATGACCGCATCGTTTCACTATTAGAAGAAGACTGGGTTCATAAAACACTCTCATGACCGAATCATTTCACTATTAGAAGAAGACTGGGTTCATAAAAACACTCATGACCGCATCATTTCACTATTAGAAGATAACTGGGTTCATAAAAACACTCTGATGACCGCATCGTTTCACTATTAGAAGATAACTAGGTTCATAAAAACACTCTCATGACCGCATCGTTTCACTATTAGAAGAAGCCTAGGTTCATAAAAAAACTCTCATGACCGCATCGTTTCACTATTAGAAGATAACTGGGTTCATAAAAACACTCTCATGACCGCATCGTTTCACTATTAGAAGATAACTGGGTTCATAAAAACACTCTCATGACCGCATCGTTTCACTATTAGAAGATAACTGGGTTCATAAAAACACTCTCATGACCACATCGTTTCACTATTAGAAGATAACTAGGTTCATAAAAACACTCTCATGACCGCATCGTTTCACTATTAGAAGATAACTGTGTTCATAAAAACACTCTCATGACCGCATCGTTTCACTATTAGAAGAAGACTGGGTTCATAAAAACACTCTCATGACCGCATCGTTTCACTACTAGAAGAAGATTGGGTTCATAAAAACACTCATGAACGCATTGCCTCACTATTAGAAGATAACTGGGTTCATAAAAACACTCTCATGACCCCATCGTTTCACTATTAGAAGATACTCGGGTTCATAAAAACACTCTCATGACCGCATCGTTTCACTATTAGAAGATAACTGGGTTCATAAAAACACTCTCATGACCGCATCGTTTCACTATTAGAATATAACCGGGTTCATAAAAACACTCTCATGACCGCATTGTTTCACTATTAGAAGATGACTGGATTCATAAAAACACTCTCATGACCGCATCGTTTCACTATTAGAAGATGACTGGGTTCATAAAAAACTCTCATGACCACATCGCTTTGCAATTAGAAGATAACTGGGTTCATAAAAACACTCTCATGACCGCATCGTTTCACTATTAGAAGATAACTGGGTTCATAAAAAGACTCTGATGACCGGATCGTTTCACTATTAGAAGATGACTGGGTTCATAAAAACACTCATGACCGCATCGCTTTGCTATTAGAAGATAACTGAGTTCATAAAAACACTCTCATGACCGCATCGTTTCACTATTAGAAGATAACTGGGTTCATAAAAAGACTAATGACCGCATCGTTTCACTATTAGAAGATAACTGGGTTCATAAAAAGAGTAATGACCACATCGTTTCACTATTAGAAGATAACTGGGTTCATAAAAACACTCTGATGACCGCATCGTTTCACTATTAGAAGATAACTGGGTTCATAAAAACACTCTCATGACCGCATCGTTTCACTATTAGAAGATAACTGGGTTCATAAAAACACTCTCATGACCGCATCGTTTCACTATTAGAAGATAACTGGGTTCATAAAAACACTCTCATGACCGCATCGTTTCACTATTAGAAGATAACTGGGTTCATAAAAACACTCTCATGACCGCATCGTTTCACTATTAGAAGATAACTGGGTTCATAAAAACACTCTCATGACCGCATCGTTTCACTATTAGAAGAAGACTGGGTTCATAAAAACACTCTCATGACCGCATCGTTTCACTACTAGAAGAAGACTGGGTTCATAAAAACACTCATGAACGCATTGCCTCACTATTAGAAGATAACTGGGTTCATAAAAACACTCTCATGACCGCATCGTTTCACTATTAGAAGATACTTGGGTTCATAAAAACACTCTCATGACCGCATCGTTTCACTATTAGAAGATAACTGGGTTCATAAAAACACTCTCATGACCGCATCGTTTCACTATTAGAAGATAACTGGGTTCATAAAAACACTCTCGTGACCGCATCGTTTCACTATTAGAAGATGACTGGGTTCATAAAAACACTCTCATGACCGCATCGTTTCACTTTTAGAAGATAACTGGGTTCATAAAAACACTCTCATGACAGCATCGTTTCACTATTAGAAGAAGACTGGGTTCATAAAAACACTCATGACCGCATCGTTTCACTATTAGAAGATAACTGGGTTCATAAAAACACTCTCATGACCGCATCGTTTCACTATTAGAAGAAGCCTGGGTTCATAAAAAAATTCTCATGACCGCATCGTTTCACTATTAGAAGATAACTGGGTTCATAAAAACACTCTCATGACCGCATCGTTTCACTATTAGAAGATAACTGGGTTCATAAAAACACTCTCATGACCGCATCGTTTCACTATTAGAAGATAACTGGGTTCATAAAAACACTCTCATGACCGCAACGTTTCACTATTAGAAGATAACTGGGTTCATAAAAAGACTAATGACCGCATCGTTTCACTATTAGAAGATGACTGGGTTAATAAACACATTCTCATGACCGCATCGTTTCACTATTAGAAGATGACTGGGTTCATAAAAACACTCTCATGACCACATCGTTTCACTATTAGAAGATTACTGGGTTCATAAAAACACTCTGATGACCGCATCGTTTCATTATTAGAAGATAACTGGGTTCATAAAAACACTCTCATGACCGCATCGTTTCACTATTAGAAGAAGCCTGGGTTCATAAAAAAACTCTCATGACCGCATCGTTTCACTATTAGAAGATAACTGGGTTCATAAAAACACTCTCATGACCGCATCGTTTCACTATTAGAATATAACTGGGTTCATAAAAACACTCTCATGACCGCATCGTTTCACTATTAGAAGATGGCTGGGTTCATAAAAACACTCTCATGACCGCATCGTTTCAATATTAGAAGATGACTGGGTTCATAAAAACACTCTCATGACCGCATCGTTTCACTATTAGAAGATGACTGGGTTCATAAAAAACTCTCATGACCGCTTCGTTTCACTATTAGAAGATGACTGGGGTCATAA
This sequence comes from Bathymodiolus brooksi, assembly GCA_963680875.1. NCBI lineage: Eukaryota > Metazoa > Mollusca > Bivalvia > Mytilida > Modiolidae > Bathymodiolus > Bathymodiolus brooksi. Next base: position 174,656,608 of record OY804575.1, read on the forward strand.
AAACACTCATGACCCCATCGTTTCACTATTAGAAGATGACTGGATTCATAAAAACACTCTCATGACCGCATCGTTTCACTATTAGAAGATGACTGGATTCATAAAAACACTCTCATGACCGCATCGTTTCACTATTAGAAGATGACTGGGTTCATAAAAACACTCATGACCGCATCGCTTTGCTATTAGAAGATAACTGAGTTCATAAAAACACTCTCATGACCGCATTGTTTCACTATTTGAAGATGACTGGTTTCATAAAAACACTCTCATGACCACATCGTTTCACTATTAGAAGATAACTGGGTTCATAAAAACACTCTGATGACCGCATCGTTTCACTATTAGAAGAAGACTGGGTTCATAAAACACTCTCATGACCGAATCATTTCACTATTAGAAGAAGACTGGGTTCATAAAAACACTCATGACCGCATCATTTCACTATTAGAAGATAACTGGGTTCATAAAAACACTCTGATGACCGCATCGTTTCACTATTAGAAGATAACTAGGTTCATAAAAACACTCTCATGACCGCATCGTTTCACTATTAGAAGAAGCCTAGGTTCATAAAAAAACTCTCATGACCGCATCGTTTCACTATTAGAAGATAACTGGGTTCATAAAAACACTCTCATGACCGCATCGTTTCACTATTAGAAGATAACTGGGTTCATAAAAACACTCTCATGACCGCATCGTTTCACTATTAGAAGATAACTGGGTTCATAAAAACACTCTCATGACCACATCGTTTCACTATTAGAAGATAACTAGGTTCATAAAAACACTCTCATGACCGCATCGTTTCACTATTAGAAGATAACTGTGTTCATAAAAACACTCTCATGACCGCATCGTTTCACTATTAGAAGAAGACTGGGTTCATAAAAACACTCTCATGACCGCATCGTTTCACTACTAGAAGAAGATTGGGTTCATAAAAACACTCATGAACGCATTGCCTCACTATTAGAAGATAACTGGGTTCATAAAAACACTCTCATGACCCCATCGTTTCACTATTAGAAGATACTCGGGTTCATAAAAACACTCTCATGACCGCATCGTTTCACTATTAGAAGATAACTGGGTTCATAAAAACACTCTCATGACCGCATCGTTTCACTATTAGAATATAACCGGGTTCATAAAAACACTCTCATGACCGCATTGTTTCACTATTAGAAGATGACTGGATTCATAAAAACACTCTCATGACCGCATCGTTTCACTATTAGAAGATGACTGGGTTCATAAAAAACTCTCATGACCACATCGCTTTGCAATTAGAAGATAACTGGGTTCATAAAAACACTCTCATGACCGCATCGTTTCACTATTAGAAGATAACTGGGTTCATAAAAAGACTCTGATGACCGGATCGTTTCACTATTAGAAGATGACTGGGTTCATAAAAACACTCATGACCGCATCGCTTTGCTATTAGAAGATAACTGAGTTCATAAAAACACTCTCATGACCGCATCGTTTCACTATTAGAAGATAACTGGGTTCATAAAAAGACTAATGACCGCATCGTTTCACTATTAGAAGATAACTGGGTTCATAAAAAGAGTAATGACCACATCGTTTCACTATTAGAAGATAACTGGGTTCATAAAAACACTCTGATGACCGCATCGTTTCACTATTAGAAGATAACTGGGTTCATAAAAACACTCTCATGACCGCATCGTTTCACTATTAGAAGATAACTGGGTTCATAAAAACACTCTCATGACCGCATCGTTTCACTATTAGAAGATAACTGGGTTCATAAAAACACTCTCATGACCGCATCGTTTCACTATTAGAAGATAACTGGGTTCATAAAAACACTCTCATGACCGCATCGTTTCACTATTAGAAGATAACTGGGTTCATAAAAACACTCTCATGACCGCATCGTTTCACTATTAGAAGAAGACTGGGTTCATAAAAACACTCTCATGACCGCATCGTTTCACTACTAGAAGAAGACTGGGTTCATAAAAACACTCATGAACGCATTGCCTCACTATTAGAAGATAACTGGGTTCATAAAAACACTCTCATGACCGCATCGTTTCACTATTAGAAGATACTTGGGTTCATAAAAACACTCTCATGACCGCATCGTTTCACTATTAGAAGATAACTGGGTTCATAAAAACACTCTCATGACCGCATCGTTTCACTATTAGAAGATAACTGGGTTCATAAAAACACTCTCGTGACCGCATCGTTTCACTATTAGAAGATGACTGGGTTCATAAAAACACTCTCATGACCGCATCGTTTCACTTTTAGAAGATAACTGGGTTCATAAAAACACTCTCATGACAGCATCGTTTCACTATTAGAAGAAGACTGGGTTCATAAAAACACTCATGACCGCATCGTTTCACTATTAGAAGATAACTGGGTTCATAAAAACACTCTCATGACCGCATCGTTTCACTATTAGAAGAAGCCTGGGTTCATAAAAAAATTCTCATGACCGCATCGTTTCACTATTAGAAGATAACTGGGTTCATAAAAACACTCTCATGACCGCATCGTTTCACTATTAGAAGATAACTGGGTTCATAAAAACACTCTCATGACCGCATCGTTTCACTATTAGAAGATAACTGGGTTCATAAAAACACTCTCATGACCGCAACGTTTCACTATTAGAAGATAACTGGGTTCATAAAAACACTCTCATGACCGCATCGTTTCACTATTAGAAGATAACTGTGTTCATAAAAACACTCTCATGACCGCATCGTTTCACTATTAGAAGAAGACTGGGTTCATAAAAACACTCTCATGACGGCATCGTTTCACTATTAGAAGAAGACTGGGTTCATAAAAACACTCATGACCGCATTTCCTCACTATTAGAAGATAACTGGGTTCATAAAAACACTCTCATGACCGCATCGTTTCACTATTAGAAGATACTTGGGTTCATAAAAACACTCTCATGACCACATCGTTTCACTACTAGAAGATAACTGGGTTCATAAAAACACTCTCATGACCCCATCGTTTCACTATTAGAAGATAACTGGGTTCCTAAAAACACTCTCATGACCGCATCGTTTCACTATTAGAATATAACCGGGTTCATAAAAACACTCTGATGACCGCATCGTTTCACTATTAGAAGATAACTGGGTTCATAAAAACACTCTCATGACCGCATCGTTTCACTATTAGAAGATAACTGGGTTCATAAAAACACTCTCATGACCGCATCGTTTCACTATTAGAAGATAACTGGGTTCATAAAAACACTCTCATGACCGCATCGTTTCACTATTAGAAGATAACTGGGTTCATAAAAACACTCTCATGACCGCATCGTTTCACTATTAGAAGATAACTGGGTTCATAAAAACACTCTCATGACCGCATCGTTTCACTATTAGAAGAAGACTGGGTTCATAAAAACACTCTCATGACCGCATCGTTTCACTACTAGAAGAAGACTGGGTTCATAAAAACACTCATTTACGCATTGCCTCACTATTAGAAGATAACTGGGTTCATAAAAACACTCTCATGACCGCATCGTTTCACTATTAGAAGATACTTGGGTTCATAAAAACACTCTCATGACCGCATCGTTTCACTATTAGAAGATAACTGGGTTCATAAAAACACTCTCATGACCGCATCGTTTCACTATTAGAAGATAACTGGGTTCATAAAAACACTCTCGTGACCGCATCGTTTCACTATTAGAAGATGACTGGGTTCATAAAAACACTCTCATGACCGCATCGTTTCACTTTTAGAAGATAACTGGGTTCATAAAAACACTCTCATGACCGCATCGTTTCACTATTAGAAGAAGACTGGGTTCATAAAAACACTCATGACCGCATCGTTTCACTATTAGAAGATAACTGGGTTCATAAAAACACTCTCATGACCGCATCGTTTCACTATTAGAAGAAGCCTGGGTTCATAAACAAATTCTCATGACCGCATCGTTTCACTATTAGAAGATAACTGGGTTCATAAAAACACTCTCATGACCGCATCGTTTCACTATTAGAAGATAACTGGGTTCATAAAAACACTCTCATGACCGCATCGTTTCACTATTAGAAGATAACTGGGTTCATAAAAACACTCTCATGACCGCAACGTTTCACTATTAGAAGATAACTGGGTTCATAAAAACACTCTCATGACCGCATCGTTTCACTATTAGAAGATAACTGTGTTCATAAAAACACTCTCATGACCGCATCGTTTCACTATTAGAAGAAGACTGGGTTCATAAAAACACTCTCATGACCGCATCGTTTCACTATTAGAAGAAGACTGGGTTCATAAAAACACTCATGACCGCATTTCCTCACTATTAGAAGATAACTGGGTTCATAAAAACACTCTCATGACCGCATCGTTTCACTATTAGAAGATACTTGGGTTCATAAAAACACTCTCATGACCACATCGTTTCACTACTAGAAGATAACTGGGTTCATAAAAACGCTCTCATGACCCCATCGTTTCACTATTAGAAGATAACTGGGTTCATAAAAACACTCTCATGACCGCATCGCTTCACTATTAGGAGATAACTGGGTTCATAAAAACACTCTCATGACCGCATCGTTTCACTATTAGAAGATGACTGGGTTCATAAACACATTCTCATGACCGCATTGTTTCACTATTAGAAGATGACTGGGTTCATAAAAACATTCTCATGACCACATCGTTTCACTATTAGAAGATAACTGGGTTCATAAAAACACTCTGATGACCGCATCGTTTCACTATTAGAAGAAGACTGGGTTCATAAAACACTCTCATGACCGAATCATTTCACTATTAGAAGAAGACTGGGTTCATAAAAACACTCATGACCGCATCATTTCACTATTAGAAGATAACTGGGTTCATAAAAACACTCTCATGACCGCATCGTTTCACTATTAGAAGAAGCCTGGGTTCATAAAAAAACTCTCATGACCGCATCGTTTCACTATTAGAAGATAACTGGGTTCATAAAAACACTCTCATGACCGCATCGTTTCACTATTAGAAGAAGACTGGGTTCATAAAAACACTCTCATGACCGCATCGTTTCACTATTAGAAGATAACTGGGTTCATAAAAACACTCTCATGACCGCATCGTTTCACTATTAGAAGATACTTGGGTTCATAAAAACACTCTCATGACCGCATCGTTTCACTACTAGAAGATAACTGGGTTCATAAAAACACTCTCATGACCGCATCGTTTCACTATTAGAAGATACTTGGGTTCATAAAAACACTCTCATGACCGCATCGTTTCACTATTAGAAGATAACTGGGTTCATAAAAACACTCTCGTGACCGCATCGTTTCACTATTAGAAGATGACTGGGTTCATAAAAACACTCTCATGACCGCATCGTTTCACTTTTAGAAGATAACTGGGTTCATAAAAACACTCTCATGACCGCATCGTTTCACTATTAGAAGAAGACTGGGTTCATAAAAACACTCATGACCGCATCGTTTCACTATTAGAAGATAACTGGGTTCATAAAAACACTCTCATGACCGCATCGTTTCACTATTAGAAGAAGCCTGGGTTCATAAAAAAATTCTCATGACCGCATCGTTTCACTATTAGAAGATAATTGGGTTCATAAAAACACTCTCATGACCGCATCGTTTCACTATTAGAAGATAACTGGGTTCATAAAAACACTCTCATGACCGCATCGTTTCACTATTAGAAGATAACTGGGTTCATAAAAACACTCTCATGACCGCAACGTTTCACTATTAGAAGATAACTGGGTTCATAAAAACACTCTCATGACCGCATCGTTTCACTATTAGAAGATAACTGGGTTCATAAAAACACTCTCATGACCGCATCGTTTCACTATTAGAAGAAGACTGGGTTCATAAAAACACTCTCATGACCGCATCGTTTCACTATTAGAAGAAGACTGGGTTCATAAAAACACTCATGACCGCATTGCCTCACTATTAGAAGATAACTGGGTTCATAAAAACACTCTCATGACAGCATCGTTTCACTATTAGAAGATACTTGGGTTCATAAAAACACTCTCATGACGCATCGTTTCACTACTAGAAGATAACTGGGTTCATAAAAACACTCTCATGACCCCATCGTTTCACTATTAGAAGATAACTGGGTTCATAAAAACACTCTCATGACCGCATCGCTTCACTATTAGGAGATAACTGGGTTCATAAAAACACTCTCATGACCGCATCCTTTCACTATTAGAAGATGACTGGGTTCATAAACACATTCTCATGACCGCATTGTTTCACTATTAGAAGATGACTGGGTTCATAAAAACACTCTCATGATCACATCGTTTCACTATTAGAAGATAACTGGGTTCATAAAAACACTCTGATGACCGCATCGTTTCACTATTAGAAGAAGACTGGGTTCATAAAACACTCTCATGACCGAATCATTTCACTATTAGAAGAAGACTGGGTTCATAAAAACACTCATGACCGCATCATTTCACTATTAGAAGATAACTGGGTTCATAAAAACACTCTCATGACCGCATCGTTTCACTATTAGAAGAAGCCTGGGTTCATAAAAAAACTCTCATGACCGCATCGTTTCACTATTAGAAGATAACTGGGTTCATAAAAACACTCTCATGACCGCATCGTTTCACTATTAGAAGAAGACTGGGTTCATAAAAACACTCTCATGACCGCATCGTTTCACTATTAGAAGATAACTGGGTTCATAAAAACACTCTCATGACCACATCGTTTCACTATTAGAAGATAACTAGGTTCATAAAAACACTCTCATGACCGCATCGTTTCACTATTAGAAGATAACTGTGTTCATAAAAACACTCTCATGACCGCATCGTTTCACTATTAGAAGAAGACTGGGTTCATAAAAACACTCTCATGACCGCATCGTTTCACTACTAGAAGAAGATTGGGTTCATAAAAACACTCATGAACGCATTGCCTCACTATTAGAAGATAACTGGGTTCATAAAAACACTCTCATGACCCCATCGTTTCACTATTAGAAGATACTCGGGTTCATAAAAACACTCTCATGACCGCATCGTTTCACTATTAGAAGATAACTGGGTTCATAAAAACACTCTCATGACCGCATCGTTTCACTATTAGAATATAACCGGGTTCATAAAAACACTCTCATGACCGCATTGTTTCACTATTAGAAGATGACTGGATTCATAAAAACACTCTCATGACCGCATCGTTTCACTATTAGAAGATGACTGGGTTCATAAAAAACTCTCATGACCGCATCGCTTTGTTATTAGAAGATAACTGGGTTCATAAAAACACTCTCATGACCGCATCGTTTCACTATTAGAAGATAACTGGGTTCATAAAAAGACTCTGATGACCGGATCGTTTCACTATTAGAAGATGACTGGGTTCATAAAAACACTCATGACCGCATCGCTTTGCTATTAGAAGATAACTGAGTTCATAAAAACACTCTCATGACCGCATCGTTTCACTATTAGAAGATAACTGGGTTCATAAAAAGACTAATGACCGCATCGTTTCACTATTAGAAGATAACTGGGTTCATAAAAAGAGTAATGACCACATCGTTTCACTATTAGAAGATAACTGGGTTCATAAAAACACTCTGATGACCGCATCGTTTCACTATTAGAAGATAACTGGGTTCATAAAAACACTCTCATGACCGCATCGTTTCACTATTAGAAGATAACTGGGTTCATAAAAACACTCTCATGACCGCATCGTTTCACTATTAGAAGATAACTGGGTTCATAAAAACACTCTCATGACCGCATCGTTTCACTATTAGAAGATAACTGGGTTCATAAAAACACTCTCATGACCGCATCGTTTCACTATTAGAAGATAACTGGGTTCATAAAAACACTCTCATGACCGCATCGTTTCACTATTAGAAGAAGACTGGGTTCATAAAAACACTCTCATGACCGCATCGTTTCACTACTAGAAGATAACTGGGTTCATAAAAACACGCATGAACGCATTGCCTCACTATTAGAAGATAACTGGGTTCATAAAAACACTCTCATGACCGCATCGTTTCACTATTAGAAGATACTTGGGTTCATAAAAACACTCTCATGACCGCATCGTTTCACTATTAGATGATAACTGGGTTCATAAAAACACTCTCATGACCGCATCGTTTCACTATTAGAAGATAACTGGGTTCATAAAAACACTCTCGTGACCGCATCGTTTCACTATTAGAAGATGACTGGGTTCATAAAAACACTCTCATGACCGCATCGTTTCACTTTTAGAAGATAACTGGGTTCATAAAAACACTCTCATGACCGCATCGTTTCACTATTAGAAGAAGACTGGGTTCATAAAAACACTCATGACCGCATCGTTTCACTATTAGAAGATAACTGGGTTCATAAAAACACTCTCATGACCGCATCGTTTCACTATTAGAAGAAGCCTGGGTTCATAAAAAAATTCTCATGACCGCATCGTTTCACTATTAGAAGATAACTGGGTTCATAAAAACACTCTCATGACCGCATCGTTTCACTATTAGAAGATAACTGGGTTCATAAAAACACTCTCATGACCGCATCGTTTCACTATTAGAAGATAACTGGGTTCATAAAAACACTCTCATGACCGCAACGTTTCACTATTAGAAGATAACTGGGTTCATAAAAACACTCTCATGACCGCATCGTTTCACTATTAGAAGATAACTGTGTTCATAAAAACACTCTCATGACCGCATCGTTTCACTATTAGAAGAAGACTGGGTTCATAAAAACACTCTCATGACCGCATCGTTTCACTATTAGAAGAAGACTGGGTTCATAAAAACACTCATGACCGCATTTCCTCACTATTAGAAGATAACTGGGTTCATAAAAACACTCTCATGACCGCATCGTTTCACTATTAGAAGATACTTGGGTTCATAAAAACACTCTCATGACCACATCGTTTCACTACTAGAAGATAACTGGGTTCATAAAAACACTCTCATGACCCCATCGTTTCACTATTAGAAGATAACTGGGTTCATAAAAACACTCTCATGACCGCATCGCTTCACTATTAGGAGATAACTGGGTTCATAAAAACACTCTCATGACCGCATCGTTTCACTATTAGAAGATGACTGGGTTCATAAACACATTCTCATGACCGCTTTGTTTCACTATTAGAAGATGACTGGGTTCATAAAAACACTCTCATGACCACATCGTTTCACTATTAGAAGATAACTGGGTTCATAAAAACACTCTGATGACCGCATCGTTTCACTATTAGAAGAAGACTGGGTTCATAAAACACTCTCATGACCGAATCATTTCACTATTAGAAGAAGACTGGGTTCATAAAAACACTCATGACCGCATCATTTCACTATTAGAAGATAACTGGGTTCATAAAAACACTCTCATGACCGCATCGTTTCACTATTAGAAGAAGCCTGGGTTCATAAAAAAACTCTCATGACCGCATCGTTTCACTATTAGAAGATAACTGGGTTCATAAAAACACTTTCATGACCGCATCGTTTCACTATTAGAAGAAGACTGGGTTCATAAAAACACTCTCATGACCGCATCGTTTCACTATTAGAAGATAACTGGGTTCATAAAAACACTCTCATGACCGCATCGTTTCACTATTAGAAGATACTTGGGTTCATAAAAACACTCTCATGACCGCATCGTTTCACTACTAGAAGATAACTGGGTTCATAAAAACACTCTCATGACCCCATCGTTTCACTATTAGAAGATAACTGGGTTCATAAAAACACTCTCATGACCGCATCGCTTCACTATTAGGAGATAACTGGGTTCATAAAAACACTCTCATGACCGCATCGTTTCACTATTAGAAGATGACTGGGTTCATAAACACATTCTCATGACCGCATTGTTTCACTATTAGAAGATGACTGGGTTCATAAAAACACTCTCATAACCACATCGTTTCACTATTAGAAGATAACTGGGTTCATAAAAACACTCTGATGACCGCATCGTTTCACTATTAGAAGAAGACTGGGTTCATAAAACACTCTCATGACCGCATCGTTTCACTATTAGAAGATGACTGGGTTCATAAACACATTCTCATGACCGCATTGTTTCACTATTAGAAGATGACTGGGTTCATAAAAACACTCTCATGACCACATCGTTTCACTATTAGAAGATAACTGGGTTCATAAAAACACTCTGATGACCGCATCGTTTCACTATTAGAAGAAGACTGGGTTCATAAAACACTCTCATGACCGAATCATTTCACTATTAGAAGAAGACTGGGTTCATAAAAACACTCATGACCGCATCATTTCACTATTAGAAGATAACTGGGTTCATAAAAACACTCTCATGACCGCATCGTTTCACTATTAGAAGAAGCCTGGGTTCATAAAAAAACTCTCATGACCGCATCGTTTCACTATTAGAAGATAACTGGGTTCATAAAAACACTCTCATGACCGCATCGTTTCACTATTAGAAGAAGCCTGGGTTCATAAAAAAACACTCATGACCGCATCATTTCACTATTAGAAGATGACTGGGTTCATAAAAACACTCTCATGACCACATCGTTTCACTATTAGAAGATAACTGGGTTCATAAAAACACTCTGATGACCGCATCGTTTCACTATTAGAAGAAGACTGGGTTCATAAAACACTCTCATGACCGAATCATTTCACTATTAGAAGAAGACTGGGTTCATAAAAACACTCATGACCGCATCGTTTCACTATTAGAAGAAGACTGGGTTCATAAAAACACTCTCATGACCGCATCGTTTCACTATTAGAAGATAACTGGGTTCATAAAAACACTCTCATGACCACATCGTTTCACTATTAGAAGATAACTAGGTTCATAAAAACACTCTCATGACCGCATCGTTTCACTATTAGAAGATAACTGTGTTCATAAAAACACTCTCATGACCGCATCGTTTCACTATTAGAAGAAGACTGGGTTCATAAAAACACTCTCATGACCGCATCGTTTCACTACTAGAAGAAGATTGGGTTCATAAAAACACTCATGAACGCATTGCCTCACTATTAGAAGATAACTGGGTTCATAAAAACACTCTCATGACCGCATCGTTTCACTATTAGAATATAACCGGGTTCATAAAAACAATCTCATGACCGCATTGTTTCACTATTAGAAGATGACTGGATTCATAAAAACACTCTCATGACCGCATCGTTTCACTATTAGAAGATGACTGGGTTCATAAAAAACTCTCATGACCGCATCGCTTTGCAATTAGAAGATAACTGGGTTCATAAAAACACTCTCATGACCGCATCGTTTCACTATTAGAAGATGACTGGGTTCATAAACACATTCTCATGACCGCATTGTTTCACTATTAGAAGATGACTGGGTTCATAAAAACACTCTCATGACCACATCGTTTCACTATTAGAAGATAACTGGGTTCATAAAAACACTCTGATGACCGCATCGTTTCACTATTAGAAGAAGACTGGGTTCATAAAACACTCTCATGACCGAATCATTTCACTATTAGAAGAAGACTGGGTTCATAAAAACACTCATGACCGCATCATTTCACTATTAGAAGATAACTGGGTTCATAAAAACACTCTCATGACCGCATCGTTTCACTATTAGAAGAAGCCTGAGTTCATAAAAAAACTCTCATGACCGCATCGTTTCACTATTAGAAGATAACTGGGTTCATAAAAACACTCTCATGACCGCATCGTTTCACTATTAGAAGAAGCCTGGGTTCATAAAAAAACACTCATGACCGCATCATTTCACTATTAGAAGATGACTGGGTTCATAAAAACACTCTCATGACCACATCGTTTCACTATTAGAAGATAACTGGGTTCATAAAAACACTCTGATGACCGCATCGTTTCACTATTAGAAGAAGCCTGGGTTCATAAAAAAACACTCATGACCGCATCATTTCACTATTAGAAGATGACTGGGTTCATAAAAACACTCTCATGACCACATCGTTTCACTATTAGAAGATAACTGGGTTCATAAAAACACTCTGATGACCGCATCGTTTCACTATTAGAAGAAGACTGGGTTCATAAAACACTCTCATGACCGAATCATTTCACTATTAGAAGAAGACTGGGTTCATAAAAACACTCTCATGACCGCATCGTTTCACTATTAGAAGATAACTGGGTTCATAAAAACACTCTCATGACCACATCGTTTCACTATTAGAAGATAACTAGGTTCATAAAAACACTCTCATGACCGCATCGTTTCACTATTAGAAGATAACTGTGTTCATAAAAACACTCTCATGACCGCATCGTTTCACTATTAGAAGAAGACTGGGTTCATAAAAACACTCTCATGACCGCATCGTTTCACTACTAGAAGAAGATTGGGTTCATAAAAACACTCATGAACGCATTGCCTCACTATTAGAAGATAACTGGGTTCATAAAAAACACTCTCATGACCGCATCGTTTCACTATTAGAAGATACTCGGGTTCATAAAAACACTCTCATGACCGCATCGTTTCACTATTAGAAGATAACTGGGTTCATAAAAACACTCTCATGACCGCATCGTTTCACTATTAGAATATAACCGGGTTCATAAAAACAATCTCATGACCGCATTGTTTCACTATTAGAAGATGACTGGATTCATAAAAACACTCTCATGACCGCATCGTTTCACTATTAGAAGATAACTGTGTTCATAAAAACACTCTCATGACCGCATCGTTTCACTATTAGAAGAAGACTGGGTTCATAAAAACACTCTCATGACCGCATCGTTTCACTACTAGAAGAAGATTGGGTTCATAAAAACACTCATGAACGCATTGCCTCACTATTAGAAGATAACTGGGTTCATAAAAACACTCTCATGACCGCATCGTTTCACTATTAGAAGATACTCGGGTTCATAAAAACACTCTCATGACCGCATCGTTTCACTATTAGAAGATAACTGGGTTCATAAAAACACTCTCATGACCGCATCGTTTCACTATTAGAATATAACCGGGTTCATAAAAACAATCTCATGACCGCATTGTTTCACTATTAGAAGATGACTGGATTCATAAAAACACTCTCATGACCGCATCGTTTCACTATTAGAAGATGACTGGGTTCATAAAAAACTCTCATGACCGCATCGCTTTGCAATTAGAAGATAACTGGGTTCATAAAAACACTCTCATGACCGCATCGTTTCACTATTAGAAGATAACTGGGTTCATAAAAAGACTCTGATGACCGGATCGTTTCACTATTAGAAGATGACTGGGTTCATAAAAACACTCATGACCGCATCGCTTTGCTATTAGAAGATAACTGAGTTCATAAAAACACTCTCATGACCGCATCGTTTCACTATTAGAAGATAACTGGGTTCATAAAAAGACTAATGACCGCATCGTTTCACTATTAGAAGATAACTGGGTTCATAAAAAGACTAATGACCACATCGTTTCACTATTAGAAGATAACTGGGTTCATAAAAACACTCTGATGACCGCATCGTTTTACTATTAGAAGATACTTGGGTTCATAAAAACACTCTCATGACCGCATCGTTTCACTATTAGAAGAAGCCTTGGTTCATAAAAAAACTCTCATGACCGCATCGTTTCACTATTAGAATATAACTGGGTTCATAAAAACACTCTCATGACCGCATCGTTTCACTATTAGAAGATGACTGGGTTCATAAAAACACTCTCATGACCGCATCGTTTCAATATTAGAAGATGACTGGGTTCATAAAAACACTCTCATGACCGCATCGTTTCACTATTAGAAGATGACTGGGTTCATAAAAACACTCTCATGACTGCTTCGTTTCACTATTAGAAGATGACTGGGGTCATAAAAACACTCATGACCCCATCGTTTCACTATTAGAAGATGACTGGATTCATAAAAACACTCTCATGACCGCATCGTTTCACTATTAGAAGATGACTGGATTCATAAAAACACTCTCATGACCGCATCGTTTCACTATTAGAAGATGACTGGGTTCATAAAAAGCTCTCATGACCGCATCGCTTTGCTATTAGAAGATAACTGGGTTCATAAAAACACTCTCATGACCGCATCGTTTCACTATTAGAAGATAACTGGGTTCATAAAAAGACTCTGATTACCGCATCGTTTCACTATTAGAAGATGACTGGGTTCATAAAAACACTCATGACCGCATCGCTTTGCTATTAGAAGATAACTGAGTTCATAAAAACACTCTCATGACCGCATCGTTTCACTATTAGAAGATAACTGGGTTCATAAAAAGACTAATGACCGCATCGTTTCACTATTAGAAGATGACTGGGTTCATTAAAAACACTTTAATGACCGCATCGTTGCACTATTAGAAGATAACTGGGTTCATAAAAACACTCTCATGACCGCTTCGTTTCACTATTAGAAGATGACTGGGTTAATAAACACATTCTCATGACCGCATCGTTTCACTATTAGAAGATGACTGGGTTCATAAAAACACTCTCATGACCACATCGTTTCACTATTAGAAGATAACTGGGTTTATAAAAACACTCTGATGACCGCATCGTTTCACTATTAGAAGAAGCCTGGGTTCATAAAAAAACTCTCATGACCGCATCGTTTCACTATTAGAAGATAACTGGGTTCATAAAAACACTCTCATGACCGCATCGTTTCACTATTAGAAGATAACTGGGTTCATAAAAACACTCTCATGACCGCATCGTTTCACTATTAGAAGATAACTGGGTTCATAAAAACACTCTCATGACCGCATCGTTTCACTATTAGTAGATAACTGGGTTCATAAAAACACTCTCATGACCGCATCGTTTCACTATTAGAAGATAACTGTGTTCATAAAAACACTCTCATGACCGCATTGTTTCACTATTAGAAGAAGACTGGGTTCATAAAAACACTCTCATGACCGCATCGTTTCACTATTAGAAGAAGACTGGGTTCATAAAAACACTCATGACCGCATTGCCTCACTATTAGAAGATAACTGGGTTCATAAAAACACTCTCATGACCGCATCGTTTCACTATTAGAAGATAACTGGGTTCATAAAAACACTCTCATGACCGCATCGTTTCACTATTAGAAGATAACTGGGTTCATAAAAACACTCTCATGACCGCATCGTTTCATTATTAGGAGATAACTGGGTTCATAAAAACACTCTCATGACCGCATCGTTTCACTATTAGAAGATGACTGGGTTCATAAACACATTCTCATGACCGCATCGTTTCACTATTAGAAGATGACTGGGTTCATAAAAACACTCTCATGACCACATCCTTTCACTATTAGAAGATAACTGGGTTCATAAAAACACTCTGATGACCGCATCACTTCACTATTAGAAGATAACTGGGTTAATAAAAACACTCTCATGACCGCATCGTTTCACTATTAGAAGATAACTGGGTTCATAAAAACACTCTCATGACCGCATCGTTTCACTATTAGAAGATAACTGGGTTCATAAAAAGACTAATGGCCGCATCGTTTCACTATTAGAAGATAACTGGGTTCATAAAAAGACTAATGACCACATCGTTTCACTATTAGAAGATAACTGGGTTCATAAAAACACTCTGATGACCGCATCGTTTTACTATTAGAAGATACTTGGGTTCATAAAAACACTCTCATGACCGCATCGTTTCACTATTAGAAGAAGCCTTGGTTCATAAAAAAACTCTCATGACCGCATCGTTTCACTATTAGAATATAACTGGGTTCATAAAAACACTCTCATGACCGCATCGTTTCACTATTAGAAGATGACTGGGTTCATAAAAACACTCTCATGACCGCATCGTTTCAATATTAGAAGATGACTGGGTTCATAAAAACACTCTCATGACCGCATCGTTTCACTATTAGAAGATGACTGGGTTCATAAAAAACTCTCATGACCGCTTCGTTTCACTATTAGAAGATGACTGGGGTCATAAAAACACTCATGACCCCATCGTTTCACTATTAGAAGATGACTGGATTCATAAAAACACTCTCATGACCGCATCGTTTCACTATTAGAAGATGACTGGATTCATAAAAACACTCTCATGACCGCATCGTTTCACTATTAGAAGATGACTGGGTTCATAAAAAGCTCTCATGACCGCATCGCTTTGCTATTAGAAGATAACTGGGTTCATAAAAAGACTCTGATTACCGCATCGTTTCACTATTAGAAGATGACTGGGTTCATAAAAACACTCATGACCGCATCGTTTTGCTATTAGAAGATAACTGAGTTCATAAAAACACTCTCATGACCGCATCGTTTCACTATTAGAAGATAACTGGGTTCATAAAAAGACTAATGACCGCATCGTTTCACTATTAGAAGATGACTGGGTTCATTAAAAACACTTTAATGACCGCATCGTTTCACTATTAGAAGATAACTGGGTTCATAAAAACACTCTGATGACCGCTTCGTTTCACTATTAGAAGATGACTGGGTTAATAAACACATTCTCATGACCGCATCGATTCACTATTAGAAGATGACTGGGTTCATAAAAACACTCTCATGACCACATCGTTTCACTATTAGAAGATAACTGGGTTTATAAAAACACTCTGATGACCGCATCGTTTCACTATTAGAAGAAGCCTGGGTTCATAAAAAAACTCTCATGACCGCATCGTTTCACTATTAGAAGATAACTGGGTTCATAAAAACACTCTCATGACCGCATCGTTTCACTATTAGAAGATAACTGGGTTCATAAAAACACTCTCATGACCGCATCGTTTCACTATTAGAAGATTACTGGGTTCATAAAAACACTCTCATGACCGCATCGTTTCACTATTAGTAGATAACTGGGTTCATAAAAACACTCTCATGACCGCATCGTTTCACTATTAGAAGATAACTGTGTTCATAAAAACACTCTCATGACCGCATCGTTTCACTATTAGAAGAAGACTGGGTTCATAAAAACACTCTCATGACCGCATCGTTTCACTATTAGAAGAAGACTGGGTTCATAAAAACACTCATGACCGCATTGCCTCACTATTAGAAGATAACTGGGTTCATAAAAACACTCTCATGACCGCATCGTTTCACTATTAGAAGATAACTGGGTTCATAAAAACACTCTCATGACCGCATCGTTTCACTATTAGAAGATAACTGGGTTCATAAAAACACTCTCATGACCGCATCGTTTCATTATTAGGAGATAACTGGGTTCATAAAAACACTCTCATGACCGCATCGTTTCACTATTAGAAGATGACTGGGTTCATAAACACATTCTCATGACCGCATCGTTTCACTATTAGAAGATGACTGGGTTCATAAAAACACTCTCATGACCACATCCTTTCACTATTAGAAGATAACTGGGTTCATAAAAACACTCTGATGACCGCATCACTTCACTATTAGAAGATAACTGGGTTAATAAAAACACTCTCATGACCGCATCGTTTCACTATTAGAAGATAACTGGGTTCATAAAAACACTCTCATGACCGCATCGTTTCACTATTAGAAGAAGACTGGGTTCATAAAAACACTCTCATGACCGCATCGTTTCACTATTAGAAGATAACTAGGTTCATAAAAACACTCTGATGACCGCATCGTTTCACTATTAGAAGATAACTAGGTTCATAAAAACACTCTCATGACCGCATCGTTTCACTATTAGAAGAAGACTGGGTTCATAAAAACACTCTCATGACCGCATCGTTTCACTACTAGAAGAAGACTGGGTTCATAAAAACACTCATGAAGGCATTGCCTCACTATTAGAAGATAACTGGGTTCATAAAAACACTCTCATGACCGCATCGTTTCACTATTAGAAGATACTTGGGTTCATAAAAACACTCTCATGACCGCATCGTTTCACTATTAGAAGATAACTGGGTTCATAAAAACACTCTCATGACCGCATCGTTTCACTATTAGAATATAACTGGGTTCATAAAAACACTCTCATGACCGCATTGTTTCACTATTAGAAGATGACTGGGTTCATAAAAGCACTCTCATGACCGCATCGTTTCAATATTAGAAGCTGACTGGGTTCATAAAAACCCTCTCATGACCGCATCGTTTCACTATTAGAAGATGACTGGGTTCATAAAAAACTCTCATGACCGCTTCGTTTCACTATTAGAAGATGACTGGGGTCATAAAAACACTCATGACCCCATCGTTTCACTATTAGAAGATGACTGGATTCATAAAAACACTCTCATGACCGCATCGTTTCACTATTAGAAGATGACTGGATTCATAAAAAGACTCTGATGACCGGATCGTTTCACTATTAGAAGATGACTGGGTTCATAAAAACACTCATGACCGCATCGCTTTGCTATTAGAAGATAACTGAGTTCATAAAAACACTCTCATGACCGCATCGTTTCACTATTAGAAGATAACTGGGTTCATAAAAAGACTAATGACCGCATCGTTTCACTATTAGAAGATAACTGGGTTCATAAAAACACTCTGATGACCGCATCGTTTTACTATTAGAAGATACTTGGGTTCATAAAAACACTCTCATGACCGCATCGTTTCACTATTAGAAGAAGCCTTGGTTCATAAAAAAACTCTCATGACCGCATCGTTTCACTATTAGAATATAACTGGGTTCATAAAAACACTCTCATGACCGCATCGTTTCACTATTAGAAGATGACTGGGTTCATAAAAACACTCTCATGACCGCATCGTTTCAATATTAGAAGATGACTGGGTTCATAAAAACACTCTCATGACCGCATCGTTTCACTATTAGAAGATGACTGGGTTCATAAAAACACTCTCATGACTGCTTCGTTTCACTATTAGAAGATGACTGGGGTCATAAAAACACTCATGACGCCATCGTTTCACTATTAGAAGATGACTGGATTCATAAAAACACTCTCATGACCGCATCGTTTCACTATTAGAAGATGACTGGGTTCATAAAAAGCTCTCATGACCCCATCGCTTTGCTATTAGAAGATAACTGGGTTCATAAAAACACTCTCATGACCGCATCGTTTCACTATTAGAAGATAACTGGGTTCATAAAAAGACTCTGATTACCGCATCGTTTCACTATTAGAAGATGACTGGGTTCATAAAAACACTCATGACCGCATCGCTTTGCTATTAGAAGATAACTGAGTTCATAAAAACACTCTCATGACCGCATCGTTTCACTATTAGAAGATAACTGGGTTCATAAAAAGACTAATGACCGCATCGTTTCACTATTAGAAGATGACTGGGTTCATTAAAAACACTTTAATGACCGCATCGTTTCACTATTAGAAGATAACTGGGTTCATAAAAACACTCTGATGACCGCTTCGTTTCACTATTAGAAGATGACTGGGTTAATAAACACATTCTCATGACCGCATCGTTTCACTATTAGAAGATGACTGGGTTCATAAAAACACTCTCATGACCACATCGTTTCACTATTAGAAGATAACTGGGTTTATAAAAACACTCTGATGACCGCATCGTTTCACTATTAGAAGAAGCCTGGGTTCATAAAAAAACTCTCATGACCGCATCGTTTCACTATTAGAAGATAACTGGGTTCATAAAAACACTCTCATGACCGCATCGTTTCACTATTAGAAGATAACTGGGTTCATAAAAACACTCTCATGACCGCATCGTTTCACTATTAGAAGATAACTGGGTTCATAAAAACACTCTCATGACCGCATCGTTTCACTATTAGTAGATAACTGGGTTCATAAAAACACTCTCATGACCGCATCGTTTCACTATTAGAAGATAACTGTGTTCATAAAAACACTCTCATGACCGCATCGTTTCACTATTAGAAGAAGACTGGGTTCATAAAAACACTCTCATGACCGCATCGTTTCACTATTAGAAGAAGACTGGGTTCATAAAAACACTCATGACCGCATTGCCTCACTATTAGAAGATAACTGGGTTCATAAAAACACTCTCATGACCGCATCGTTTCACTATTAGAAGATAACTGGGTTCATAAAAACACTCTCATGACCGCATCGTTTCACTATTAGAAGATAACTGGGTTCATAAAAACACTCTCATGACCGCATCGTTTCATTATTAGGAGATAACTGGGTTCATAAAAACACTCTCATGACCGCATCGTTTCACTATTAGAAGATGACTGGGTTCATAAACACATTCTCATGACCGCATCGTTTCACTATTAGAAGATGACTGGGTTCATAAAAACACTCTCATGACCACATCCTTTCACTATTAGAAGATAACTGGGTTCATAAAAACACTCTGATGACCGCATCACTTCACTATTAGAAGATAACTGGGTTAATAAAAACACTCTCATGACCGCATCGTTTCACTATTAGAAGATAACTGGGTTCATAAAAACACTCTCATGACCGCATCGTTTCACTATTAGAAGATAACTGGGTTCATAAAAAGACTAATGGCCGCATCGTTTCACTATTAGAAGATAACTGGGTTCATAAAAAGACTAATGACCACATCGTTTCACTATTAGAAGATAACTGGGTTCATAAAAACACTCTGATGACCGCATCGTTTTACTATTAGAAGATACTTGGGTTCATAAAAACACTCTCATGACCGCATCGTTTCACTATTAGAAGAAGCCTTGGTTCATAAAAAAACTCTCATGACCGCATCGTTTCACTATTAGAATATAACTGGGTTCATAAAAACACTCTCATGACCGCATCGTTTCACTATTAGAAGATGACTGGGTTCATAAAAACACTCTCATGACCGCATCGTTTCAATATTAGAAGATGACTGGGTTCATAAAAACACTCTCATGACCGCATCGTTTCACTATTAGAAGATGACTGGGTTCATAAAAAACTCTCATGACCGCTTCGTTTCACTATTAGAAGATGACTGGGGTCATAAAAACACTCATGACCCCATCGTTTCACTATTAGAAGATGACTGGATTCATAAAAACACTCTCATGACCGCATCGTTTCACTATTAGAAGATGACTGGATTCATAAAAACACTCTCATGACCGCATCGTTTCACTATTAGAAGATGACTGGGTTCATAAAAAGCTCTCATGACCGCATCGCTTTGCTATTAGAAGATAACTGGGTTCATAAAAAGACTCTGATTACCGCATCGTTTCACTATTAGAAGATGACTGGGTTCATAAAAACACTCATGACCGCATCGTTTTGCTATTAGAAGATAACTGAGTTCATAAAAACACTCTCATGACCGCATCGTTTCACTATTAGAAGATAACTGGGTTCATAAAAAGACTAATGACCGCATCGTTTCACTATTAGAAGATGACTGGGTTCATTAAAAACACTTTAATGACCGCATCGTTTCACTATTAGAAGATAACTGGGTTCATAAAAACACTCTGATGACCGCTTCGTTTCACTATTAGAAGATGACTGGGTTAATAAACACATTCTCATGACCGCATCGATTCACTATTAGAAGATGACTGGGTTCATAAAAACACTCTCATGACCACATCGTTTCACTATTAGAAGATAACTGGGTTTATAAAAACACTCTGATGACCGCATCGTTTCAATATTAGAAGAAGCCTGGGTTCATAAAAAACTCTCATGACCGCATCGTTTCACTATTAGAAGATAACTGGGTTCATAAAAACACTCTCATGACCGCATCGTTTCACTATTAGAAGATAACTGGGTTCATAAAAACACTCTCATGACCGCATCGTTTCACTATTAGAAGATTACTGGGTTCATAAAAACACTCTCATGACCGCATCGTTTCACTATTAGTAGATAACTGGGTTCATAAAAACACTCTCATGACCGCATCGTTTCACTATTAGAAGATGACTGGGTTCATAAAAAGCTCTCATGACCGCATCGCTTTGCTATTAGAAGATAACTGGGTTCATAAAAAGACTCTGATTACCGCATCGTTTCACTATTAGAAGATGACTGGGTTCATAAAAACACTCATGACCGCATCGTTTTGCTATTAGAAGATAACTGAGTTCATAAAAACACTCTCATGACCGCATCGTTTCACTATTAGAAGATAACTGGGTTCATAAAAAGACTAATGACCGCATCGTTTCACTATTAGAAGATGACTGGGTTCATTAAAAACACTTTAATGACCGCATCGTTTCACTATTAGAAGATAACTGGGTTCATAAAAACACTCTGATGACCGCTTCGTTTCACTATTAGAAGATGACTGGGTTAATAAACACATTCTCATGACCGCATCGATTCACTATTAGAAGATGACTGGGTTCATAAAAACACTCTCATGACCACATCGTTTCACTATTAGAAGATAACTGGGTTTATAAAAACACTCTGATGACCGCATCGTTTCACTATTAGAAGAAGCCTGGGTTCATAAAAAAACTCTCATGACCGCATCGTTTCACTATTAGAAGATAACTGGGTTCATAAAAACACTCTCATGACCGCATCGTTTCACTATTAGAAGATAACTGGGTTCATAAAAACACTCTCATGACCGCATCGTTTCACTATTAGAAGATTACTGGGTTCATAAAAACACTCTCATGACCGCATCGTTTCACTATTAGTAGATAACTGGGTTCATAAAAACACTCTCATGACCGCATCGTTTCACTATTAGAAGATAACTGTGTTCATAAAAACACTCTCATGACCGCATCGTTTCACTATTAGAAGAAGACTGGGTTCATAAAAACACTCTCATGACCGCATCGTTTCACTATTAGAAGAAGACTGGGTTCATAAAAACACTCATGACCGCATTGCCTCACTATTAGAAGATAACTGGGTTCATAAAAACACTCTCATGACCGCATCGTTTCACTATTAGAAGATAACTGGGTTCATAAAAACACTCTCATGACCGCATCGTTTCACTATTAGAAGATAACTGGGTTCATAAAAACACTCTCATGACCGCATCGTTTCATTATTAG
Organism: Bathymodiolus brooksi; assembly: GCA_963680875.1. Taxonomy (NCBI): domain Eukaryota; kingdom Metazoa; phylum Mollusca; class Bivalvia; order Mytilida; family Modiolidae; genus Bathymodiolus; species Bathymodiolus brooksi. The sequence continues at coordinate 174,679,613 of OY804575.1, forward strand.
GAGATAACTGGGTTCATAAAAACACTCTCATGACCGCATCGTTTCACTATTAGAAGATGACTGGGTTCATAAACACATTCTCATGACCGCATCGTTTCACTATTAGAAGATGACTGGGTTCATAAAAACACTCTCATGACCACATCCTTTCACTATTAGAAGATAACTGGGTTCATAAAAACACTCTGATGACCGCATCATTTCACTATTAGAAGATAACTGGGTTAATAAAAACACTCTCATGACCGCATCGTTTCACTATTAGAAGATAACTGGGTTCATAAAAACACTCTCATGACCGCATCGTTTCACTATTAGAAGAAGACTGGGTTCATAAAAACACTCTCATGACCGCATCGTTTCACTATTAGAAGATAACTAGGTTCATAAAAACACTCTGATGACCGCATCGTTTCACTATTAGAAGATAACTAGGTTCATAAAAACACTCTCATGACCGCATCGTTTCACTATTAGAAGAAGACTGGGTTCATAAAAACACTCTCATGACCGCATCGTTTCACTACTAGAAGAAGACTGGGTTCATAAAAACACTCATGAAGGCATTGCCTCACTATTAGAAGATAACTGGGTTCATAAAAACACTCTCATGACCGCATCGTTTCACTATTAGAAGATACTTGGGTTCATAAAAACACTCTCATGACCGCATCGTTTCACTATTAGAAGATAACTGGGTTCATAAAAACACTCTCATGACCGCATCGTTTCACTATTAGAATATAACTGGGTTCATAAAAACACTCTCATGACCGCATTGTTTCACTATTAGAAGATGACTGGGTTCATAAAAGCACTCTCATGACCGCATCGTTTCAATATTAGAAGCTGACTGGGTTCATAAAAACCCTCTCATGACCGCATCGTTTCACTATTAGAAGATGACTGGGTTCATAAAAAACTCTCATGACCGCTTCGTTTCACTATTAGAAGATGACTGGGGTCATAAAAACACTCATGACCCCATCGTTTCACTATTAGAAGATGACTGGATTCATAAAAACACTCTCATGACCGCATCGTTTCACTATTAGAAGATGACTGGATTCATAAAAAGACTCTGATGACCGGATCGTTTCACTATTAGAAGATGACTGGGTTCATAAAAACACTCATGACCGCATCGCTTTGCTATTAGAAGATAACTGAGTTCATAAAAACACTCTCATGACCGCATCGTTTCACTATTAGAAGATAACTGGGTTCATAAAAAGACTAATGACCGCATCGTTTCACTATTAGAAGATAACTGGGTTCATAAAAACACTCTGATGACCGCATCGTTTTACTATTAGAAGATACTTGGGTTCATAAAAACACTCTCATGACCGCATCGTTTCACTATTAGAAGAAGCCTTGGTTCATAAAAAAACTCTCATGACCGCATCGTTTCACTATTAGAATATAACTGGGTTCATAAAAACACTCTCATGACCGCATCGTTTCACTATTAGAAGATGACTGGGTTCATAAAAACACTCTCATGACCGCATCGTTTCAATATTAGAAGATGACTGGGTTCATAAAAACACTCTCATGACCGCATCGTTTCACTATTAGAAGATGACTGGGTTCATAAAAACACTCTCATGACTGCTTCGTTTCACTATTAGAAGATGACTGGGGTCATAAAAACACTCATGACCCCATCGTTTCACTATTAGAAGATGACTGGATTCATAAAAACACTCTCATGACCGCATCGTTTCACTATTAGAAGATGACTGGGTTCATAAAAAGCTCTCATGACCGCATCGCTTTGCTATTAGAAGATAACTGGGTTCATAAAAACACTCTCATGACCGCATCGTTTCACTATTAGAAGATAACTGGGTTCATAAAAAGACTCTGATTACCGCATCGTTTCACTATTAGAAGATGACTGGGTTCATAAAAACACTCATGACCGCATCGCTTTGCTATTAGAAGATAACTGAGTTCATAAAAACACTCTCATGACCGCATCGTTTCACTATTAGAAGATAACTGGGTTCATAAAAAGACTAATGACCGCATCGTTTCACTATTAGAAGATGACTGGGTTCATTAAAAACACTTTAATGACCGCATCGTTTCACTATTAGAAGATAACTGGGTTCATAAAAACACTCTGATGACCGCTTCGTTTCACTATTAGAAGATGACTGGGTTAATAAACACATTCTCATGACCGCATCGTTTCACTATTAGAAGATGACTGGGTTCATAAAAACACTCTCATGACCACATCGTTTCACTATTAGAAGATAACTGGGTTTATAAAAACACTCTGATGACCGCATCGTTTCACTATTAGAAGAAGCCTGGGTTCATAAAAAAACTCTCATGACCGCATCGTTTCACTATTAGAAGATAACTGGGTTCATAAAAACACTCTCATGACCGCATCGTTTCACTATTAGAAGATAACTGGGTTCATAAAAACACTCTCATGACCGCATCGTTTCACTATTAGAAGATAACTGGGTTCATAAAAACACTCTCATGACCGCATCGTTTCACTATTAGTAGATAACTGGGTTCATAAAAACACTCTCATGACCGCATCGTTTCACTATTAGAAGATAACTGTGTTCATAAAAACACTCTCATGACCGCATCGTTTCACTATTAGAAGAAGACTGGGTTCATAAAAACACTCTCATGACCGCATCGTTTCACTATTAGAAGAAGACTGGGTTCATAAAAACACTCATGACCGCATTGCCTCACTATTAGAAGATAACTGGGTTCATAAAAACACTCTCATGACCGCATCGTTTCACTATTAGAAGATAACTGGGTTCATAAAAACACTCTCATGACCGCATCGTTTCACTATTAGAAGATAACTGGGTTCATAAAAACACTCTCATGACCGCATCGTTTCATTATTAGGAGATAACTGGGTTCATAAAAACACTCTCATGACCGCATCGTTTCACTATTAGAAGATGACTGGGTTCATAAACACATTCTCATGACCGCATCGTTTCACTATTAGAAGATGACTGGGTTCATAAAAACACTCTCATGACCACATCCTTTCACTATTAGAAGATAACTGGGTTCATAAAAACACTCTGATGACCGCATCACTTCACTATTAGAAGATAACTGGGTTAATAAAAACACTCTCATGACCGCATCGTTTCACTATTAGAAGATAACTGGGTTCATAAAAACACTCTCATGACCGCATCGTTTCACTATTAGAAGATAACTGGGTTCATAAAAAGTCTAATGGCCGCATCGTTTCACTATTAGAAGATAACTGGGTTCATAAAAAGACTAATGACCACATCGTTTCACTATTAGAAGATAACTGGGTTCATAAAAACACTCTGATGACCGCATCGTTTTACTATTAGAAGATACTTGGGTTCATAAAAACACTCTCATGACCGCATCGTTTCACTATTAGAAGAAGCCTTGGTTCATAAAAAAACTCTCATGACCGCATCGTTTCACTATTAGAATATAACTGGGTTCATAAAAACACTCTCATGACCGCATCGTTTCACTATTAGAAGATGACTGGGTTCATAAAAACACTCTCATGACCGCATCGTTTCAATATTAGAAGATGACTGGGTTCATAAAAACACTCTCATGACCGCATCGTTTCACTATTAGAAGATGACTGGGTTCATAAAAAACTCTCATGACCGCTTCGTTTCACTATTAGAAGATGACTGGGGTCATAAAAACACTCATGACCCCATCGTTTCACTATTAGAAGATGACTGGATTCATAAAAACACTCTCATGACCGCATCGTTTCACTATTAGAAGATGACTGGATTCATAAAAACACTCTCATGACCGCATCGTTTCACTATTAGAAGATGACTGGGTTCATAAAAAGCTCTCATGACCGCATCGCTTTGCTATTAGAAGATAACTGGGTTCATAAAAAGACTCTGATTACCGCATCGTTTCACTATTAGAAGATGACTGGGTTCATAAAAACACTCATGACCGCATCGTTTTGCTATTAGAAGATAACTGAGTTCATAAAAACACTCTCATGACCGCATCGTTTCACTATTAGAAGATAACTGGGTTCATAAAAAGACTAATGACCGCATCGTTTCACTATTAGAAGATGACTGGGTTCATTAAAAACACTTTAATGACCGCATCGTTTCACTATTAGAAGATAACTGGGTTCATAAAAACACTCTGATGACCGCTTCGTTTCACTATTAGAAGATGACTGGGTTAATAAACACATTCTCATGACCGCATCGATTCACTATTAGAAGATGACTGGGTTCATAAAAACACTCTCATGACCACATCGTTTCACTATTAGAAGATAACTGGGTTTATAAAAACACTCTGATGACCGCATCGTTTCACTATTAGAAGAAGCCTGGGTTCATAAAAAAACTCTCATGACCGCATCGTTTCACTATTAGAAGATAACTGGGTTCATAAAAACACTCTCATGACCGCATCGTTTCACTATTAGAAGATAACTGGGTTCATAAAAACACTCTCATGACCGCATCGTTTCACTATTAGAAGATTACTGGGTTCATAAAAACACTCTCATGACCGCATCGTTTCACTATTAGTAGATAACTGGGTTCATAAAAACACTCTCATGACCGCATCGTTTCACTATTAGAAGATAACTGTGTTCATAAAAACACTCTCATGACCGCATCGTTTCACTATTAGAAGAAGACTGGGTTCATAAAAACACTCTCATGACCGCATCGTTTCACTATTAGAAGAAGACTGGGTTCATAAAAAAACTCATGACCGCATTGCCTCACTATTAGAAGATAACTGGGTTCATAAAAACACTCTCATGACCGCATCGTTTCACTATTAGAAGATAACTGGGTTCATAAAAAGACTCTCATGACCGCATCGTTTCACTATTAGAAGATAACTGGGTTCATAAAAACACTCTCATGACCGCATCGTTTCATTATTAGGAGATAACTGGGTTCATAAAAACACTCTCATGACCGCATCGTTTCACTATTAGAAGATGACTGGGTTCATAAACACATTCTCATGACCGCATCGTTTCACTATTAGAAGATGACTGGGTTCATAAAAACACTCTCATGACCACATCCTTTCACTATTAGAAGATAACTGGGTTCATAAAAACACTCTGATGACCGCATCACTTCACTATTAGAAGATAACTGGGTTAATAAAAACACTCTCATGACCGCATCGTTTCACTATTAGAAGATAACTGGGTTCATAAAAACACTCTCATGACCGCATCGTTTCACTATTAGAAGAAGACTGGGTTCATAAAAACCCTCTCATGACCGCATCGTTTCACTATTAGAAGATAACTAGGTTCATAAAAACACTCTGATGACCGCATCGTTTCACTATTAGAAGATAACTAGGTTCATAAAAACACTCTCATGACCGCATCGTTTCACTATTAGAAGAAGACTGGGTTCATAAAAACACTCTCATGACCGCATCGTTTCACTACTAGAAGAAGACTGGGTTCATAAAAACACTCATGAAGGCATTGCCTCACTATTAGAAGATAACTGGGTTCATAAAAACACTCTCATGACCGCATCGTTTCACTATTAGAAGATACTTGGGTTCATAAAAACACTCTCATGACCGCATCGTTTCACTATTAGAAGATAACCGGGTTTATAAAAACACTCTGATGACCGCATCGTTTCACTATTAGAAGAAGCCTGGGTTCATAAAAAAACTCTCATGACCGCATCGTTTCACTATTAGAAGATAACTGGGTTCATAAAAACACTCTCATGACCGCATCGTTTCACTATTAGAAGATAACTGGGTTCATAAAAACACTCTCATGACCGCATCGTTTCACTATTAGAAGATTACTGGGTTCATAAAAACACTCTCATGACCGCATCGTTTCACTATTAGTAGATAACTGGGTTCATAAAAACACTCTCATGACCGCATCGTTTCACTATTAGAAGATAACTGTGTTCATAAAAACACTCTCATGACCGCATCGTTTCACTATTAGAAGAAGACTGGGTTCATAAAAACACTCTCATGACCGCATCGTTTCACTATTAGAAGAAGACTGGGTTCATAAAAACACTCATGACCGCATTGCCTCACTATTAGAAGATAACTGGGTTCATAAAAACACTCTCATGACCGCATCGTTTCACTATTAGAAGATAACTGGGTTCATAAAAAGACTCTCATGACCGCATCGTTTCACTATTAGAAGATAACTGGGTTCATAAAAACACTCTCATGACCGCATCGTTTCATTATTAGGAGATAACTGGGTTCATAAAAACACTCTCATGACCGCATCGTTTCACTATTAGAAGATGACTGGGTTCATAAACACATTCTCATGACCGCATCGTTTCACTATTAGAAGATGACTGGGTTCATAAAAACACTCTCATGACCACATCCTTTCACTATTAGAAGATAACTGGGTTCATAAAAACACTCTGATGACCGCATCACTTCACTATTAGAAGATAACTGGGTTAATAAAAACACTCTCATGACCGCATCGTTTCACTATTAGAAGATAACTGGGTTCATAAAAACACTCTCATGACCGCATCGTTTCACTATTAGAAGAAGACTGGGTTCATAAAAACCCTCTCATGACCGCATCGTTTCACTATTAGAAGATAACTAGGTTCATAAAAACACTCTGATGACCGCATCGTTTCACTATTAGAAGATAACTAGGTTCATAAAAACACTCTCATGACCGCATCGTTTCACTATTAGAAGAAGACTGGGTTCATAAAAACACTCTCATGACCGCATCGTTTCACTACTAGAAGAAGACTGGGTTCATAAAAACACTCATGAAGGCATTGCCTCACTATTAGAAGATAACTGGGTTCATAAAAACACTCTCATGACCGCATCGTTTCACTATTAGAAGATACTTGGGTTCATAAAAACACTCTCATGACCGCATCGTTTCACTATTAGAAGATAACCGGGTTCATAAAAACACTCTCATGACCGCATCGTTTCAATATTAGAATATAACTGGGTTCATAAAAACACTCTCATGACCGCATTGTTTCACTATTAGAAGATGACTGGGTTCATAAAAGCACTCTCATGACCGCATCGTTTCAATATTAGAAGCTGACTGGGTTCATAAAAACCCTCTCATGACCGCATCGTTTCACTATTAGAAGATGACTGGGTTCATAAAAAACTCTCATGACCGCTTCGTTTCACTATTAGAAGATGACTGGGGTCATAAAAACACTCATGACCCCATCGTTTCACTATTAGAAGATGACTGGATTCATAAAAACACTCTCATGACCGCATCGTTTCACTATTAGAAGATGACTGGATTCATAAAAACACTCTCATGACCGCATCGTTTCACTATTAGAAGATGACTTGTTTCATAAAAAACTCTCATGACCGCATCGCTTTGCTATTAGAAGATAACTGGGTTCATAAAAACACTCTCATGACCGCATCGTTTCACTATTAGAAGATAACTGGGTTCATAAAAAGACTCTGATGACCGGATCGTTTCACTATTAGAAGATGACTGGGTTCATAAAAACACTCATGACCGCATCGTTTTGCTATTAGAAGATAACTGAGTTCATAAAAACACTCTCATGACCGCATCGTTTCACTATTAGAAGATAACTGTGTTCATAAAAAGACTAATGACCGCATCGTTTCACTATTAGAAGATAACTGGGTTCATAAAAACACTCTGATGACCGCATCGTTTCACTATTAGAAGATGACTGGGTTAATAAACACATTCTCATGACCGCATCGTTTCACTATTAGAAGATGACTGGGTTCATAAAAACACTCTCATGACCACATTGTTTCACTATTAGAAGATAACTGGGTTCATAAAAACACTCTGATGACCGCATCGTTTCACTATTAGAAGATAACTGGGTTCATAAAAACACTCTCATGAACGCATCGTTTCACTATTAGAAGAAGCCTGGGTTCATAAAAAAACTCTCATGACCGCATCGTTTCACTATTAGAAGATAACTGGGTTCATAAAAACACTCTCTTGACCGCATCGTTTCACTATTAGAATATAACTGGGTTCATAAAAACACTCTCATGACCGCATCGTTTCACTATTAGAAGATGACTGGGTTCATAAAAACACTCTCATGACCGCATCGTTTCAATATTAGAAGATGACTGGGTTCATAAAAACACTCTCATGACCGCATCGTTTCACTATTAGAAGATGACTGGGTTCATAAAAACACTCTCATGACCGCATCAATTCACTATTAGAAGATGACTGGGTTCATAAAAAGCTCTCATGACCGCATCGTTTTGCTATTAGAAGATAACTGGGTTCATAAAAACACTCTCATGACCGCATCGTTTCACTATTAGAAGATAACTGGGTTCATAAAAAGACTCTGATGACCGCATCGTTTCACTATTAGAAGATGACTGGGTTCATAAAAACACTCATGACCGCATCGCTTTGCTATTAGAAGATAACTGAATTCATAAAAACACTCTCATGACCGCATCGTTTCACTATTAGAAGATAACTGGGTTTATAAAAAAACTCTGATGACCGCATCGTTTCACTATTAGAAGATAACTGGGTTCATAAAAACACTCTGATGACCGCATCGTTTCACTATTAGAAGAAGCCTGGGTTCATAAAAAAACTCTCATGACCGCATCGTTTCACTATTAGAAGATAACTGGGTTCATAAAAACACTCTCATGACCGCATTGTTTCACTATTAGAAGATGACTGGGTTCATAAAAGCACTCTCATGACCGCATCGTTTCAATATTAGAAGATGACTGGGTTCATTAAAACCCTCTCATGACCGCATCGTTTCACTATTAGAAGATGACTGGGTTCATAAAAAAATCTCATGACCGCTTCGTTTCACTATTAGAAGATGACTGGGGTCATAAAAACACTCATGACCCCATCGTTTCACTATTAGAAGATGACTGGATTCATAAAAACACTCTCATGACCGCATCGTTTCACTATTAGAAGATGACTGGATTCATAAAAACACTCTCATGACCGCATCGTTTCACTATTAGAAGATGACTGGGTTCATACAAAGCTCTCATGCCCGCATCGCTTTGCTATTAGAAGATAATTGGGTTCATAAAAACACTCTCATGACCGCTTCGTTTCACTATTAGAAGATGACTGGGGTCATAAAAACACTCATGACCCCATCGTTTCACTATTAGAAGATGACTGGATTCATAAAAACACTCTCATGACCGCATCGTTTCACTATTAGAAGATAACTGGATTCATAAAAACACTCTCATGACCGCATCGTTTCACTATTAGAAGATGACTGGGTTCATACAAAGCTCTCATGCCCGCATCGCTTTGTTATTAGAAGATAACTGGGTACATAAAAACACTCTCATGACCGCATCGTTTCACTATTAGAAGATAACTGGGTTCATAAAAAGACTCTGATGACCGCATCGTTTCAATATTAGAAGATGACTGGGTTCATAAAAACACTCATGACCGCATCGCTTTGCTATTAGAAGATAACTGAGTTCATAAAAACACTCTCATGACCGCATCGTTTCATTATTAGAAGATAACTGGGTTCATAAAAAGACTAATGACCGCATCGTTTCACTATTAGAAGATGACTGGGTTCATTAAAAACACTTTAATGACCGCATCGTTTCACTATTAGAAGAAGACTGGGTTCATAAAAACACTCTCATGACCGCATCGTTTCACTATTAGAAGATAACTAGGTTCATAAAAACACTCTGATGACCGCATCGTTTCACTATTAGAAGATAACTGTGTTCATAAAAACACTCTCATGACCGCATCGTTTCACTATTAGAAGAAGACTGGGTTCATAAAAACACTCTCATCACCGCATCGTTTCACTACTAGAAGAAAACTGGGTTCATAAAAACACTCATGAACGCATTGCCTCACTATTAGAAGATAACTGGGTTCATAAAAACACTCTCATGACCGCATCGTTTCACTATTAGAAGTACTTGGGTTCATAAAAACACTCTCATGACCGCATCGTTTCACTATTAGAAGATAACTGGGTTCATAAAAACACTCTCATGACCGCATCGTTTCACTATTAGAATATAACTGGGTTCATAAAAACACTCTCATGACCGCATTGTTTCACTATTAGAAGATGACTGGGTTCATAAAAGCACTCTCATGACCGCATCGTTTCAATATTAGAAGATGACTGGGTTCATAAAAACCCTCTCATGACCGCATCGTTTCACTATTAGAAGATGACTGGGTTCATAAAAAACTCTCATGACCGCTTCGTTTCACTATTAGAAGATGACTGGGGTCATAAAAACACTCATGACCCCATCGTTTCACTATTAGAAGATGACTGGATTCATAAAAACACTCTCATGACCGCATCGTTTCACTATTAGAAGATGACTGGATTCATAAAAACACTCTCATGACCGCATCGTTTCACTATTAGAAGATGACTGGGTTCATAAAAAACTCTCATGACCGCATCGCTTTGCTATTAGAAGATAACTGGGTTCATAAAAACACTCTCATGACCGCATCGTTTCACTATTAGAAGATGACTGGGTTCATAAAAAGACTCTGATGACCGGATCGTTTCACTATTAGAAGATGACTGGGTTCATAAAAACACTCATGACCGCATCGCTTTGCTATTAGAAGATAACTGAGTTCATAAAAACACTCTCATGACCGCATCGTTTCACTATTAGAAGATAACTGGGTTCATAAAAAGACTAATGACCGCATCGTTTCACTATTAGAAGATAACTGGGTTCATAAAAACACTCTGATGACCGCATCGTTTCACTATTAGAAGATGACTGGGTTAATAAACACATTCTCATGACCGCATCGTTTCACTATTAGAAGATGACTGGGTTCATAAAAACACTCTCATGACCACATCGTTTCACTATTTGAAGATAACTGGGTTCATAAAAACACTCTGATGACCGCATCGTTTCACTATTAGAAGATAACTGGGTTCATAAAAACACTCTGATGACCGCATCGTTTCACTATTAGAAGATGACTGGGTTAATAAACACATTCTCATGACCGCATCGTTTCACTATTAGAAGATGACTGGGTTCATAAAAACACTCTCATGACCACATCGTTTCACTATTAGAAGATGACTGGGTTCATAAAAACACTCTCATGACCGCATCGTTTCAATATTAGAAGATGACTGGGTTCATAAAAACACTCTCATGACCGCATCGTTTCACTATTAGAAGATGACTGGGTTCATAAAAACACTCTCATGACCGCATCGTTTCACTATTAGAAGATGACTGGGTTCATAAAAAGCTCTCATGACCGCATCGCTTTGCTATTAGAAGATAACTGGGTTCATAAAAACACTCTCATGACCGCATCGTTTCACTATTAGAAGATAACTGGGTTCATAAAAAAACTCTGATGACCGCATCGTTTCACTATTAGAAGATGACTGGGTTCATAAAAACACTCATGACCGCATCGCTTTGCTATTAGAAGATAACTGAGTTCATAAAAACACTCTCATGACCGCATCGTTTCACTATTAGAAGATAACTGGGTTCATAAAAAGACTAATGACCGCATCGTTTCACTATTAGAAGATAACTGGGTTCATAAAAACACTCTGATGACCGCTTCGTTTCACTATTAGAAGATGACTGGGTTAATAAACACATTCTCATGACCGCATTGTTTCACTATTAGAAGATGACTGGGTTCATAAAAACACTCTCATGACCACATCGTTTCACTATTAGTAGATAACTGGGTTTATAAAAAAACTCTGATGACCGCATCGTTTCACTATTAGAAGATAACTGGGTTCATAAAAATACTCTGATGACCGCATCGTTTCACTATTAGAAGAAGCCTGGGTTCATAAAAAAACTCTCATGACCGCATCGTTTCACTATTAGAAGATAACTGGGTTCATAAAAACACTCTCATGACCGCATCGTTTCACTATTAGAAGATAACTGGGTTCATAAAAACACTCTCATGACCGCATCGTTTCACTATTAGTAGATAACTGGGTTCATAAAAACACTCTCATGACCGCATCGTTTCACTATTAGAAGATAACTGTGTTCATAAAAACACTCTCATGACCGCATCGTTTCACTATTAGAAGAAGACTGGGTTCATAAAAACACGCATGACCGCATTGCCTCACTATTAGAAGATAACTGGGTTCATAAAAACACTCTCATGACCGCATCGTTTCACTATTAGAAGATACTTGGGTTCATAAAAACACTCTCATGACCGCATCGTTTCACTATTAGAAGATAACTGGGTTCATAAAAACACTCTCATGACCCCATCGTTTCACTATTAGAAGATAACTGGGTTCATAAAAACACTCTCATGACCGCATCGTTTCATTATTAGGAGATAACTGGGTTCATAAAAACACTCTCATGACCGCATCGTTTCACTATTAGTAGATAACTGGGTTCATAAAAACACTCTCATGACCGCATCGTTTCACTATTAGAAGATAACTGTGTTCATAAAAACACTCTCATGACCGCATCGTTTCACTATTAGAAGAAGACTGGGTTCATAAAAACACTCTCATGACCGCATCGTTTCACTATTAGAAGAAGACTGGGTTCATAAAAACACGCATGACCGCATTGCCTCACTATTAGAAGATAACTGGGTTCATAAAAACACTCTCATGACCGCATCGTTTCACTATTAGAAGATACTTGGGTTCATAAAAACACTCTCATGACCGCATCGTTTCACTATTAGAAGATAACTGGGTTCATAAAAACACTCTCATGACCCCATCGTTTCACTATTAGAAGATAACTGGGTTCATAAAAACACTCTCATGACCGCATCGTTTCATTATTAGGAGATAACTGGGTTCATAAAAACACTCTCATGACCGCATCGTTTCACTATTAGAAGATGACTGGGTTCATAAACACATTCTCATTACCGCATCGTTTCACTATTAGAAGATGACTGGGTTCATAAAAACACTCTCATGACCACATCCTTTCACTATTAGAAGATAACTGGGTTCATAAAAACACTCTGATGACCGCATCACTTCACTATTAGAAGATGACAGGGTTAATAAAAACACTCTGATGACCGCATCGTTTCACTATTAGAAGATAACTGTGTTCATAAAAACACTCTCATGACCGCATCGTTTCACTATTAGAAGAAGACTGGGTTCATAAAAACACTCTCTTGACCGCATCGTTTCACTACTAGAAGAAGACTGGGTTCATAAAAACACTCATGAACGCATTGCCTCACTATTAGAAGATAACTGGGTTCATAAAAACACTCTCATGACCGCATCGTTTCACTATTAGAAGATACTTGGGTTCATAAAAACACTCTCATGACCGCATCGTTTCACTATTAGAAGATAACTGGGTTCATAAAAACACTCTCATGACCGCATCGTTTCACTATTAGAATATAACTGGGTTCATAAAAACACTCTCATGACCGCATTGTTTCACTATTAGAAGATGACTGGGTTCATAAAAGCACTCTCATGACCGCATCGTTTCAATATTAGAAGATGACTGGGTTCAAAAAAACCCTCTCATGACCGCATCGTTTCACTATTAGAAGATGACTGGGTTCATAAAAAACTCTCATGACCGCTTCGTTTCACTATTAGAAGATGACTGGGGTCATAAAAACACTCATGACCCCATCGTTTCACTATTAGAAGATGACTGGATTCATAAAAACACTTTGATGACCGCATCGTTTCACTATTAGAAGATGACTGGATTCATAAAAACAATCTCATGACCGAATCGTTTCACTATTAGAAGATGACTGGGTTCATAAAAAGCTCTCATGCCCGCATCGCTTTGCTATTAGAAGATAACTGGGTTCATAAAAACACTCTCATGACCACATCGTTTCACTATTAGAAGATAACTGGGTTCATAAAAAGACTCTGATGACCGCATCGTTTCACTATTAGAAGATGACTGGGTTCATAAAAACACTCATGACCGCATCGCTTTGCTATTAGAAGATAACTGAGTTCATAAAAACACTCTCATGACCGCATCGTTTCATTATTAGAAGATAACTGGGTTCATAAAAAGACTAATGACCGCATCGTTTCACTATTAGAAGATGACTGGGTTCATTAAAAACACTTTAATGACCGCATCGTTTCACTATTAGAAGATAACTGGGTTCATAAAAACACTCTGATGAAAGCTTCGTTTCACTATTAGAAGATGACTGGGTTAATAAACACATTCTCATGACTGCATCGTTTCACTATTAGAAGATAACTGGGTTCATAAAAACACTCTCATGACCGCATCGTTTCACTATTAGTAGATAACTGGGTTCATAAAAACACTCTCATGACCGCATCGTTTCACTATTAGAAGATAACTGTGTTCATAAAAACACTCTCATGACCGCATCGTTTCACTATTAGAAGAAGATTGGGTTCATAAAAACACTCTCATGACCGCATCGTTTCACTATTAGAAGAAAACTGGGTTCATAAAAACACTCATGACCGCATTGCCTCACTATTAGAAGATAACTGGGTTCATAAAAACACTCTCATGACCGCATCGTTTCACTATTAGAAGATACTTGGGTTCATAAAAACACTCTCATGACCGCATCGTTTCACTATTAGAAGATAACTGGGTTCATAAAAACACTCTCATGACCCCATCGTTTCACTATTAGAAGATAACTGGGTTCATAAAAACACTCTCATGACCGCATCGTTTCATTATTAGGAGATAACTGGGTTCATAAAAACACTCTCATGACCGCATCGTTTCACTATTAGAAGATGACTGGGTTCATAAACACATTCTCATGACCGCATCGTTTCACTATTAGAAGATGACTGGGTTCATAAAAACACTCTCATGATCACATCCTTTAACTATTAGAAGATAACTGGGTTCATAAAAACACTCTGATGACCGCATCACTTCACTATTAGAAGATGACAGGGTTAATAAAAACACTCTCATGACCGCATCGTTTCACTATTAGAAGAAGACTGGGTTCATAAAAACACTCTCATGACCGCATCGTTTCACTATTAGAAGAAGACTGGGTTCATAAAAACACTCTCATGACCGCATCGTTTCACTATTAGAAGATAACTAGGTTCATAAAAACACTCTGATGACCGCATCGTTTCACTATTAGAAGATAACTGTGTTCATAAAAACACTCTCATGACCGCATCGTTTCACTATTAGAAGAAGACTGGGTTCATAAAAACACTCTCATGACCGCATCGTTTCACTACTAGAAGAAGACTGGGTTCATAAAAACACTCATGAACGCATTGCCTCACTATTAGAAGATAACTGGGTTCATAAAAACACTCTCATGACCGCATCGTTTCACTATTAGAAGATACTTGGGTTCATAAAAACACTCTCATGACCGCATCGTTTCACTATTAGAAGATAACTGGGTTCATAAAAACACTCTCATGACCGCATCGTTTCACTATTAGAATATAACTGGGTTCATAAAAACACTCTCATGACCGCATTGTTTCACTATTAGAAGATGACTGGGTTCATAAAAGCACTCTCATGACCGCATCGTTTCAATATTAGAAGATGACTGGGTTCATAAAAACCCTCTCATGACCGCATCGTTTCACTATTAGAAGATGACTGGGTTCATAAAAAACTCTCATGACCGCATCGTTTCACTATTAGAAGATGACTGGGGTCATAAAAACACTCATGACCCCATCGTTTCACTATTAGAAGATGACTGGATTCATAAAAACACTCTCATGACCGCATCGTTTCACTATTAGAAGATGATTGGGTTCATAAAAAACTCTAATGACCGCATCGCTTTGCTATTAGAAGATAACTGGGTTCATAAAAACACTCTCATGACCGCATCGTTTCACTATTAGAAGATAACAGGGTTCATAAAAATACTCTCATGACCGCATCGTTTCACTATTAGAAGATAACTGAGTTCATAAAAACACTCTGATGACCGCATCGTTTCACTATTAGAAGATAACTGGGTTCATAAAAAGACTCTCATGACCGCATCGTTTCACTATTAGAAGATAACTGAGTTCATAAAAACACACTCATGACCGCATCGTTTCACTATTAGAAGATGACTGGGTTCATAAAAACATTCTCATGACCGCATCTTTTCACTGTTTGAAGATGACTGGGTTCATAAAAACACTCTCATGACCGCATCGTTTCACTATTAGAAGATAACTGAGTTCATAAAAACACTCTGATGACCGCATCGTTTCACTATTAGAAGATGACTGGGTTAATAAACACATTCTCATGACCGCATCGTTTCACTATTAGAAGATGACTGGGTTCATAAAAACACTCTCATGACCACATCGTTTCACTATTAGAAGATGACTGGGTTCATAAAAACACTCTCATGACCGCATCGTTTCAATATTAGAAGATGACTGGGTTCATAAAAACACTCTCATGACCGCATCGTTTCACTATTAGAAGATGACTGGGTTCATAAAAACACTCTCATGACCGCATCGTTTCACTATTAGAAGATGACTGGGTTCATAAAAAGCTCTCATGACCGCATCGCTTTGCTATTAGAAGATAACTGGGTTCATAAAAACACTCTCATGACCGCATCGTTTCACTATTAGAAGATAACTGGGTTCATAAAAAAACTCTGATGACCGCATCGTTTCACTATTAGAAGATGACTGGGTTCATAAAAACACTCATGACCGCATCGCTTTGCTATTAGAAGATAACTGAGTTCATAAAAACACTCTCATGACCGCATCGTTTCACTATTAGAAGATAACTGGGTTCATAAAAAGACTAATGACCGCATCGTTTCACTATTAGAAGATAACTGGGTTCATAAAAACACTCTGATGACCGCTTCGTTTCACTATTAGAAGATGACTGGGTTAATAAACACATTCTCATGACCGCATTGTTTCACTATTAGAAGATGACTGGGTTCATAAAAACACTCTCATGACCACATCGTTTCACTATTAGTAGATAACTGGGTTTATAAAAAAACTCTGATGACCGCATCGTTTCACTATTAGAAGATAACTGGGTTCATAAAAATACTCTGATGACCGCATCGTTTCACTATTAGAAGAAGCCTGGGTTCATAAAAAAACTCTCATGACCGCATCGTTTCACTATTAGAAGATAACTGGGTTCATAAAAACACTCTCATGACCGCATCGTTTCACTATTAGAAGATAACTGGGTTCATAAAAACACTCTCATGACCGCATCGTTTCACTATTAGTAGATAACTGGGTTCATAAAAACACTCTCATGACCGCATCGTTTCACTATTAGAAGATAACTGTGTTCATAAAAACACTCTCATGACCGCATCGTTTCACTATTAGAAGAAGACTGGGTTCATAAAAACACGCATGACCGCATTGCCTCACTATTAGAAGATAACTGGGTTCATAAAAACACTCTCATGACCGCATCGTTTCACTATTAGAAGATACTTGGGTTCATAAAAACACTCTCATGACCGCATCGTTTCACTATTAGAAGATAACTGGGTTCATAAAAACACTCTCATGACCCCATCGTTTCACTATTAGAAGATAACTGGGTTCATAAAAACACTCTCATGACCGCATCGTTTCATTATTAGGAGATAACTGGGTTCATAAAAACACTCTCATGACCGCATCGTTTCACTATTAGTAGATAACTGGGTTCATAAAAACACTCTCATGACCGCATCGTTTCACTATTAGAAGATAACTGTGTTCATAAAAACACTCTCATGACCGCATCGTTTCACTATTAGAAGAAGACTGGGTTCATAAAAACACTCTCATGACCGCATCGTTTCACTATTAGAAGAAGACTGGGTTCATAAAAACACGCATGACCGCATTGCCTCACTATTAGAAGATAACTGGGTTCATAAAAACACTCTCATGACCGCATCGTTTCACTATTAGAAGATACTTGGGTTCATAAAAACACTCTCATGACCGCATCGTTTCACTATTAGAAGATAACTGGGTTCATAAAAACACTCTCATGACCCCATCGTTTCACTATTAGAAGATAACTGGGTTCATAAAAACACTCTCATGACCGCATCGTTTCATTATTAGGAGATAACTGGGTTCATAAAAACACTCTCATGACCGCATCGTTTCACTATTAGAAGATGACTGGGTTCATAAACACATTCTCATTACCGCATCGTTTCACTATTAGAAGATGACTGGGTTCATAAAAACACTCTCATGACCACATCCTTTCACTATTAGAAGATAACTGGGTTCATAAAAACACTCTGATGACCGCATCACTTCACTATTAGAAGATGACAGGGTTAATAAAAACACTCTGATGACCGCATCGTTTCACTATTAGAAGATAACTGTGTTCATAAAAACACTCTCATGACCGCATCGTTTCACTATTAGAAGAAGACTGGGTTCATAAAAACACTCTCTTGACCGCATCGTTTCACTACTAGAAGAAGACTGGGTTCATAAAAACACTCATGAACGCATTGCCTCACTATTAGAAGATAACTGGGTTCATAAAAACACTCTCATGACCGCATCGTTTCACTATTAGAAGATACTTGGGTTCATAAAAACACTCTCATGACCGCATCGTTTCACTATTAGAAGATAACTGGGTTCATAAAAACACTCTCATGACCGCATCGTTTCACTATTAGAATATAACTGGGTTCATAAAAACACTCTCATGACCGCATTGTTTCACTATTAGAAGATGACTGGGTTCATAAAAGCACTCTCATGACCGCATCGTTTCAATATTAGAAGATGACTGGGTTCAAAAAAACCCTCTCATGACCGCATCGTTTCACTATTAGAAGATGACTGGGTTCATAAAAAACTCTCATGACCGCTTCGTTTCACTATTAGAAGATGACTGGGGTCATAAAAACACTCATGACCCCATCGTTTCACTATTAGAAGATGACTGGATTCATAAAAACACTTTGATGACCGCATCGTTTCACTATTAGAAGATGACTGGATTCATAAAAACAATCTCATGACCGAATCGTTTCACTATTAGAAGATGACTGGGTTCATAAAAAGCTCTCATGCCCGCATCGCTTTGCTATTAGAAGATAACTGGGTTCATAAAAACACTCTCATGACCACATCGTTTCACTATTAGAAGATAACTGGGTTCATAAAAAGACTCTGATGACCGCATCGTTTCACTATTAGAAGATGACTGGGTTCATAAAAACACTCATGACCGCATCGCTTTGCTATTAGAAGATAACTGAGTTCATAAAAACACTCTCATGACCGCATCGTTTCATTATTAGAAGATAACTGGGTTCATAAAAAGACTAATGACCGCATCGTTTCACTATTAGAAGATGACTGGGTTCATTAAAAACACTTTAATGACCGCATCGTTTCACTATTAGAAGATAACTGGGTTCATAAAAACACTCTGATGAAAGCTTCGTTTCACTATTAGAAGATGACTGGGTTAATAAACACATTCTCATGACTGCATCGTTTCACTATTAGAAGATGACTGGGTTCATAAAAAAACTCTGATGACCGCATCGTTTCACTATTAAAAGATAACTGGGTTCATAAAAACACTCTCATGACCGCATCGTTTCACTATTAGAAGATAACTGGGTTCATAAAAACACTCTCATGACCGCATCGTTTCACTATTAGTAGATAACTGGGTTCATAAAAACACTCTCATGACCGCATCGTTTCACTATTAGAAGATAACTGTGTTCATAAAAACACTCTCATGACCGCATCGTTTCACTATTAGAAGAAGATTGGGTTCATAAAAACACTCTCATGACCGCATCGTTTCACTATTAGAAGAAAACTGGGTTCATAAAAACACTCATGACCGCATTGCCTCACTATTAGAAGATAACTGGGTTCATAAAAACACTCTCATGACCGCATCGTTTCACTATTAGAAGATACTTGGGTTCATAAAAACACTCTCATGACCGCATCGTTTCACTATTAGAAGATAACTGGGTTCATAAAAACACTCTCATGACCCCATCGTTTCACTATTAGAAGATAACTGGGTTCATAAAAACACTCTCATGACCGCATCGTTTCATTATTAGGAGATAACTGGGTTCATAAAAACACTCTCATGACCGCATCGTTTCACTATTAGAAGATGACTGGGTTCATAAACACATTCTCATGACCGCATCGTTTCACTATTAGAAGATGACTGGGTTCATAAAAACACTCTCATGATCACATCCTTTAACTATTAGAAGATAACTGGGTTCATAAAAACACTCTGATGACCGCATCACTTCACTATTAGAAGATGACAGGGTTAATAAAAACACTCTCATGACCGCATCGTTTCACTATTAGAAGAAGACTGGGTTCATAAAAACACTCTCATGACCGCATCGTTTCACTATTAGAAGAAGACTGGGTTCATAAAAACACTCTCATGACCGCATCGTTTCACTATTAGAAGATAACTAGGTTCATAAAAACACTCTGATGACCGCATCGTTTCACTATTAGAAGATAACTGTGTTCATAAAAACACTCTCATGACCGCATCGTTTCACTATTAGAAGAAGACTGGGTTCATAAAAACACTCTCATGACCGCATCGTTTCACTACTAGAAGAAGACTGGGTTCATAAAAACACTCATGAACGCATTGCCTCACTATTAGAAGATAACTGGGTTCATAAAAACACTCTCATGACCGCATCGTTTCACTATTAGAAGATACTTGGGTTCATAAAAACACTCTCATGACCGCATCGTTTCACTATTAGAAGATAACTGGGTTCATAAAAACACTCTCATGACCGCATCGTTTCACTATTAGAATATAACTGGGTTCATAAAAACACTCTCATGACCGCATTGTTTCACTATTAGAAGATGACTGGGTTCATAAAAGCACTCTCATGACCGCATCGTTTCAATATTAGAAGATGACTGGGTTCATAAAAACCCTCTCATGACCGCATCGTTTCACTATTAGAAGATGACTGGGTTCATAAAAAACTCTCATGACCGCATCGTTTCACTATTAGAAGATGACTGGGGTCATAAAAACACTCATGACCCCATCGTTTCACTATTAGAAGATGACTGGATTCATAAAAACACTCTCATGACCGCATCGTTTCACTATTAGAAGATGATTGGGTTCATAAAAAACTCTAATGACCGCATCGCTTTGCTATTAGAAGATAACTGGGTTCATAAAAACACTCTCATGACCGCATCGTTTCACTATTAGAAGATAACAGGGTTCATAAAAATACTCTCATGACCGCATCGTTTCACTATTAGAAGATAACTGAGTTCATAAAAACACTCTGATGACCGCATCGTTTCACTATTAGAAGATAACTGGGTTCATAAAAAGACTCTCATGACCGCATCGTTTCACTATTAGAAGATAACTGAGTTCATAAAAACACACTCATGACCGCATCGTTTCACTATTAGAAGATGACTGGGTTCATAAAAACATTCTCATGACCGCATCTTTTCACTGTTTGAAGATGACTGGGTTCATAAAAACACTCTCATGACCGCATCGTTTCACTATTAGAAGATAACTGAGTTCATAAAAACACTCTCATGACCGCATCGTTTCACTATTAGAAGATAACTTGGTTCATAAAAAGACTCTCATGACCGCATCGTTTCACTATTAGAAGATAACTGGGTTCATAAAAACACTCTCATGACCCCATCGTTTCACTATTAGAAGATAACTGGGTTCATAAAAACACTCTCATGACCGCATCGTTTTACTGTTTGAAGATAACTGGGTTGATAAAAACACTCTCATGACCTCATCGTTTCACTATTAGAAGAAGACTGGGTTCATAAAAACACTCTCATGACCGCATAGTTTCACTATTAGAAGATAACTGGGTTCATAAAAACACTCTCGTGACAGCATCGTTTCACTATTAGAAGATAAATGAGTTCATAAAAACACTCTGATGACCGCATCGTTTCACTATTAGAAGATAACTGGGTTCATAAAAACACTCATGACCGCATCGTTTCACTATTAGAAGATGACTGGGTTCATAAAAACACTCTCATGACCGCATCGTTTCACTATTAGAAGATGACTGGGTTCATAAAAACACTCATGACCGCATCGTTTCACTATTAGGAGATGACTGGGTTCATAAAAATACTCATGACCGCATCGTTTCACTATTAGAAGAAGACTGGGTTCATAAAAAGACTCTGATGACCGGATCGTTTCACTATTAGAAGATAACTGGGTTCATAAAAACACTATCATGACCGCATCGTTTCAATATTAGAAGATGACTGGGTTCATAAAAACACTCTCATGACCGCATCGTTTCACTATTAGAAGATAACTGGGTTCATAAAAATAAAACACTCTCATGACGGCATCGTTTCACTATTAGAAGATGACTGGGTTCATAAAAACACTCTCATGACCCCATCGTTTCAATATTAGAAGATGACTGGGTTCATAAAAACACTCTCATGACCGCATCGTTTCACTATTAGAAGAAGACTGGGTTCATAAAAACACTCCCATGACCGCATCGTTTCACTATTAGAAGATGACTGGGTTCATAAAAACACTCTCGTGACCCCATCGTTTCACTATTAGAAGATAACTGAGTTCATAAAAACACTCTCATGACCGCATCGTTTCACTATTAGAAGATGCCTGGGTTCATAAAAACACTCTCATGACCGCATCTTTTCACTGTTTGAAGATGACTGGGTTCATAAAAACACTCTCATGACCGCATCGTTTCACTATTAGAAGATAACTGAGCTCATAAACACACTCTGATGACCGCCTCGTTTTACTATTAGAAGATAACTGGGTTCATAAAAAGACTCTGATGACCGCATAGTTTCACTATTAGAAGATAACTGGGTTCATAAAAACACTCTCATGACCCCATCGTTTCACTATTAGAAGATAACTGGGTTCATAAAAACACTCTCATGACCGCATCGTTTCACTATTAGAAGAAGACTGGGTTCATAAAAACACTCTCATGACCGCATCGTTTCACTATTAGAAGATAACTGGGTTCATAAAAACACTCTCGTGACAGCATCGTTTCACTATTAGAAGATAAATGAGTTCATAAAAACACTCTCATGACCGCATCGTTTCACTATTAGAAGATGACTGGGTTCATAAAAACACTCATGACCGCATCGTTTCACTATTAGAAGATGACTGGGTTAATAAAAACACTCTCATGACCGCATCGTTTCACTATTAGAAGATGACTGGGTTCATAAAAACACTCATGACCGCATCGTTTCACTATTAGGAGATGACTGGGTTCATAAAAATACTCATGACCGCATCGTTTCACTATTAGAAGAAGACTGGGTTCATAAAAACACTCTCATGACCGCATCGTTTCACTATTAGAAGATAACTGGGTTCATAAAAACACTATCATGACCGCATCGTTTCAATATTAGAAGATGACTGGGTTCATAAAAACACTCTCATGACCGCATCGTTTCACTATTAGAAGATAACTGGGTTCATAAAAATAAAACACTCTCATGACGGCATCGTTTCACTATTAGAAGATGACTGGGTTCATAAAAACACTCTCATGACCCCATCGTTTTAATATTAGAAGATGACTGGGTTCATAAAAACACTCTCATGACCGCATCGTTTCACTATTAGAAGAAGACTGGGTTCATAAAAACACTCCCATGACCGCATCGTTTCACTATTAGAAGATGACTGGGTTCATAAAAACACTCTCGTGACCCCATCGTTTCACTATTAGAAGATAACTGAGTTCATAAAAACACTCTCATGACCGCTTCGTTTCACTATTAGAAGATGCCTGGGTTCATAAAAACACTCTCATGACCGCATCTTTTCACTGTTTGAAGATGACTGGGTTCATAAAAACACTCTCATGACCGCATCGTTTCACTATTAGAAGATAACTGAGCTCATAAAAACACTCTGATGACCGCATCGTTTCACTATTAGAAGATAACTGGGTTCATAAAAAGACTCTGATGACCGCATCGTTTCACTATTAGAAGATAACTGGGTTCATAAAAACACTCTCATGACCCCATCGTTTCACTATTAGAAGATAACTGGGTTCATAAAAACACTCTCATGACCGCATCGTTTCACTATTAGAAGAAGACTGGGTTCATAAAAACACTCTCACGACCGCATCGTTTCACTATTAGAAGATAACTGGGTTCATAAAAACACTCTCGTGACAGCATCGTTTCACTATTAGAAGATAAATGAGTTCATAAAAACACTCTCATGACCGCATCGTTTCACTATTAGAAGATGACTGGGTTCATAAAAACACTCTCATGACGGCATCGTTTCACTATTAGAAGATGACTGGGTTCATAAAAACACTCATGACTGCATCGTTTCACTATTAGAAGATGACTGGGTTCATAAAAACACTCATGACCGCATCGTTTCACTATTAGAAGATGAATGGGTTCATAAAAACACTCTCATGACCGCATCGTTTCACTATTAGAAGATGACTGGGTTCATAAAAACACTCATGACCGCATCGTTTCACTATTAGAAGATGACTGGGTTCATAAAAACACTCATGACCGCATCGTTTCACTATTAGAAGATAACTGGGTTCATAAAAACACTCTCATGACCGCATCGTTTCACTATTAGAAGATAACTGGGTTCATAAAAACACTGTCATGACCGCATCGTTTCACTATTAAAAGATACCTGGGTTCATAAAAACACTCTCATGACCCCATCGTTTCACTATTAGAAGATAACTGGGTTCATAAAAACACTCTCATGACCGCATCGTTTTACTATTAGAAGAAGACTGGGTTCATAAAAACACTCTCATGACCGCATCGTTTCACTATTAGAAGAAGACTGGGTTCATAAAAACACTCATGACCGCATTGATTCACTATTAGAAGATAACTGGGTTCATAAAAACACTCTCATGACCGCATCGTTTCACTATTAGAAGATGACTGGGTTCATAAAAACACTCTCATGACCCCATCGTTTCACTATTAGAAGATGACTGGGTTCATAAAAACACTATCATGACCGCATCGTTTCACTATTAGAAGAAGACTGGGTTCATAAAAACACTCACATGACCGCATCGTATCACCATTAGAAGATAACTGGGTTCATAAAAAGACTTTGATGACCGCATCGTTTCACTATTAGAAGAAGACTGGGTTCATAAAAACACTCACATGACCGCATCGTATCACCATTAGAAGATAACTGGTTTAATAAAAAGACTCTGATGACCGCATCGTTTCACTATTAGAAGATAACTGGGTTCATAAAAACACTCATGACCACATCGTTTTGCTATTAGAACATAACTGAGTTAATAAAAACACTCTCATGACCCCATCGTTTCACTATTAGAAGATAACTGGGTTCATAAAAACACTCTGTTGACCGTATCGTTTCACTATTAGAAGATGACTGGGTTCTTAAAAACACTTTAATGACCCCATCGTTTCACTGTTTGAAGATAACTGGGTTCATAAAAACACTCTCATGACCGCATCGTTTCACTATTAGAAGAAGACTGGGTACATAAAAACACTCTCGTGACCGCATCGTTTCACTATTAGAAGATAACTGAGTTCATAAAAACACTCTCATGACCGCATCGTTTCACTATTAGAAGATGACTGGGTTCATAAAAACACTCTCATGACCGCATCTTTTCACTGTTTGAAGATGACTGGGTTCATAAAAATACTCTCATGACCGCATCGTTTCACTATTAGAAGATAACTGAGTTCATAAAAACACTCTGATGACCGCATCGTTTCACTATTAGAAGATAACTGGGTTCATAAAAAGACTCTGATGACCGCATCGTTTCACTATTAGAAGATAACTGGGTTCATAAAAACACACTCATGACCGCATCGTTTCACTATTAGAAGATGACTGGGTTCATAAAAACACTCTCATGACCGCATCTTTTCACTGTTTGAAGATGACTGGGTTCATAAAAACACTCTCATGACCGCATCGTTTCACTATTAGAAGATAACTGAGTTCATAAAAACACTCTCATGACCGCATCGTTTCACTATTAGAAGATAACTTGGTTCATAAAAAGACTCTCATGACCGCATCGTTTCACTATTAGAAGATAACTGGGTTCATAAAAACACTCTCATGACCGCATCGTTTCACTATTAGAAGAAGACTGGGTTCATAAAAACACTCTCATGACCGCATAGTTTCACTATTAGAAGATAACTGGGTTCATAAAAACTATCTCGTGACAGCATCGTTTCACTATTAGAAGATAAATGAGTTCATAAAAACACTCTCATGACCGCATCGTTTCACTATTAGAAGATGACTGGGTTCATAAAAACACTCATGACCGCATCGTTTCACTATTAGAAGATGACTGGGTTCATAAAAACACTCTCATGACCGCATCGTTTCACTATTAGAAGATGACTGGGTTCATAAAAACACTCATGACCGCATCGTTTCACTATTAGGACATGACTGGGTTCATAAAAATACTCATGACCGCATCGTTTCACTATTAGAAGATAACTGGGTTCATAAAAACACTCTCATGACCGCTTCGTTTCACTATTAGAAGATAACTGGGTTCATAAAAACACTGTCATGACCGCATCGTTTCACTATTAAAAGATACCTGGGTTCATAAAAACACTCTCATGACCGCATCGTTTCACTATTAGAAGATACCTGGGTTCATAAAAACACTCTCATGACCGCATCGTTTTACTATTAGAAGAAGACTGGGTTCATAAAAACACTCTCATGACCGCATCGTTTCACTATTAGAAGAAGACTGGGTTCATAAAAACACTCATGACCGCATTGATTCACTATTAGAAGATAACTGGGTTCATAAAAACACTCTCATGACCGCATCGTTTCACTATTAGAAGATAACTGGGTTCATAAAAACACTCTGATGACCCCATCGTTTCACTATTAGAAGATGACTGGGTTCATAAACACATTCTCATGACCGCATCGTTTCACTATTAGAAGATGACTGGGTTCATAAAAACACTCTCATGACCCCGTCGTTTCACTATTAGAAGATGACTGGGTTCATAAAAACACTCACATGACCGCATCGTATCACCATTAGAAGATAACTGGGTTCATAAAAAGACTCTGATGACCGCATCGTTTCACTATTAGAAGAAGACTGGGTTCATAAAAACACTCACATGACCGCATCGTATCACCATTAGAAGATAACTGGGTTAATAAAAAGACTCTGATGACCGCATCGTTTCACTATTAGAAGATAACTGGGTTCATAAAAACACTCATGACCACATCGCTTTGCTATTAGAAGATAACTGAGTTAATAAAAACACTCTCATGACCCCATCGTTTCACTATTAGAAGATAACTGGGTTCATAAAAACACTCTGTTGACCGCATCGTTTCACTATTAGAAGATGACTGGGTTCATAAAAACACTTTAATGACCCCATCGTTTCACTATTAGAAGATAACTGGGTTCATAAAAACACTCTCATGACCGCATCTTTTCACTGTTTGAAGATAACTGGGTTCATAAAAACACTCTCATGACCGCATCGTTTCACTATTAGAAGAAGACTGGGTACATAAAAACACTCTCGTGACCGCATCGTTTCACTATTAGAAGATAACTGAGTTCATAAAAACACTCTCATGACCGCATCGTTTCACTATTAGAAGATGACTGGGTTCATAAAAACACTCTCATGACCGCATCTTTTCACTGTTTGAAGATGACTGGGTTCATAAAAATACTCTCATGACCGCATCGTTTCACTATTAGAAGATAACTGAGTTTATAAAAACACTCTGATGACTGCATCGTTTCACTATTAGAAGATAACTGGGTTCATAAAAAGACTCTCATGACCGCATCGTTTCACTATTAGAAGATAACTGAGTTCATAAAAACACACTCATGACCGCATCGTTTCACTATTAAAAGATGACTGGGTTCATAAAAACACTCTTATGACCGCATCTTTTCACTGTTTGAAGATGACTGGGTTCATAAAAACACTCTCATGACCGCATCGTTTCACTATTAGAAGATAAATGAGTTCATAAAAACACTCTCATGACCGCATCGTTTTACTATGAGAAGATAACTTGGTTCATAAAAAGACTCTCATAACCGCATCGTTTCACTATTAGAAGATAACTGGGTTCATAAAAACACTCTCATGACCCCATCGTTTCACTATTAGAAGATAACTGGGTTCATAAAAACACTCTCATGACCGCATCGTTTTACTGTTTGAAGATAACTGGGTTCATAAAAACACTCTCATGACCGCATCGTTTCACTATTAGAAGAAGACTGGGTTCATAAAAACACTCTCATGACCGCATAGTTTCACTATTAGAAGATAACTGGGTTCATAAAAACACTCTCGTGACAGCATCGTTTCACTATTAGAAGATAAATGAGTTCATAAAAACACTCTCATGACCGCATCGTTTCACTATTAGAAGATGACTGGGTTCATAAAAACACTCATGACCGCATCGTTTCACTATTAGAAGATGACTGGGTTCAAGTCGTCTATCACTGACTGACCTGATGACAAAATGTCCTTTACAAGATATCTAAAGTCTGTCAAGTCGTCTATCACTGACTGACCTGATGACAAAATGTCCTTTACAAGATATCTAAAGTCTTTCAAGTCGTCTATCACTGACTGACCTGATGACAAAATGTCCTTTACAAGATATCTAATGTCTGTCAAGTCGTCTATCACTGACTGACCTGATGACAAAATGTCCTTTACAAGATATCTAAAGTCTGTCAAGTCGTCTATCACTGACTGACCTGATGACAAACTGTCCTTTACAAGATATATAAAGTCTGTCAAGTCGTCTATCACTGACTGACCTGATGACAAAATGTCCTTTACAAGATATCTAAAGTCGGTCAAGTCGTCTATCACTGACTGACCTGATGACAAAATGTCCTTTACAAGATATCTAAAGTCGGTCAAGTCGCCTATCACTGACTGACCTGATGAAAAAATGTCCTTTACAAGATATCTAAAGTCTGTCAAGTCGCCTATCACTGACTGACCTGATGACACAATGTCCTTTACAAGATATCTTAAGTCTGTCAAGTCGCCTATCACTGACTGACCTGATGACAAAATGTCCTTTACAAGATATCTAACGTCTGTCAAGTCGCCTAACACTGACTGACCTGATGACAAAATGTCCTTTACAAGATATCTAAAATCTGTCAAGTCGTCTATCACTGACTGACCAGATGACAAAATGTCCTTTACAAGATATCTAAAGTCTGTCAAGTCGTCTATCACTGACTGACCTGATGACAAAATGTCCTTTACAAGATATCTAAAGTTTGTCAAGTCGTCTCTCACTGACTGAACTGATGACAAAATGTCCTTTACAAGATATCTAAAGTCTGTCAAGTCGTCTATCACTGACTGACCTGCTGACACAATGTCCTTTACAAGATATCTAAAGTCTGTCAAGTCTCCTATCACTGACTGACCTGATGACACAATGTCCTTTACAAGATATCTAAAGTCTGTCAAGTCGCCTATCACTGACTGACCTGATGACAAAATGTCCTTTACAAGATATCTAAAGTCTGTCAAGTCGTCTATCACTGACTGACCTGATGATACAATGTCCTCTACAATATATCTAAAGTCTGTCAAGTCGTCTATCACTGACTGACCAGATGACAAAATGTCCTTTACAATATATCTAAAGTCTGTCAAGTCGTCTATCACTGACTGACCTGATGACAAAATGTCCTTTACAAGATATCCAAAGTCTGTCAAGTCGTCTATCACTGACTGACCAGATGACAAAATGTCCTTTACAAGATATCTAAAGTCTGTCAAGTCGTCTATCACTGACTGACCAGATGACAAAATGTCCTTTACAAGATATCTTAAGTCTGTCAAGTCTCCTATCACTGACTGACCTGATGACACAATGTCCTTTACAAGATATCTAAAGTATGTCAAGTCGTCTATCACTGACTGACCTGATGACAAAATGTCCTTTACAAGATATCTAAAGTTTGTCAAGTCGTCTCTCACTGACTGACCTGATGACAAAATGTCCTTTACAAGATATTTAAAGTCTGTCAAGTCGTCTATCACTGACTGACCTGATGACACAATGTCCTTTACAAGATATCTAAAGTCTGTCAAGTCTGCTATCACTGACTGACCTGATGACACAATGTCCTTTACAAGATATCTAAAGTCTGTCAAGTCGCCTATCACTGACTGACCTGATGACAAAATGTCCTTTACAAGATATCTAAAGTCTGTCAAGTCGTCTATCACTGACTGACCTGATGATACAATGTCCTCTACAATATATCTAAAGTCTGTCAAGTCGTCTATCACTGACTGACCAGATGACAAAATGTCCTTTACAATATATCTAAAGTCTGTCAAGTCGTCTATCACTGACTGACCTGATGACAAAATGTCCTTTACATGATATCTAAAGTCTGTCTAGTCGTCTATCACTGACTGACCTGATGACAAAATGTCCTTTACAAGATATCTAAAGTCTGTCAAGTCGCCTATCACTGACTGACCTGATGACAAAATGTCCTTTACAAGATATCTAAAGTCTGTCAAGTCGTCTATCACTGACTGACCTGATGACAAAATGTCCTTTACAAGATATCCAAAGTCTGTCAAGTCGTCTATCACTGACTGACCTGATGACAAAATGTCCTTTACAAGATATCTAAAGTCTGTCAAGTCGTCTATCACTGACTGACCTGATGACAAAATGTCCTTTACAAGATATCTAATGTCTGTCAAGTCGTCTATCACTGAATGACCTGATGACAAAATGTCCTTTACAAGATATCTAAAGTCTGTCAAGTCGTCTATCACTGACTGACCTGATGACAAAATGTCCTTTACAAGATATCTAAAGTCTGTCAAGTCGCCTATCACTGACTGACCTGATGACAAAATGTCCTTTACAAGATATCTAAAGTCTGTCAAGTCGTCTATCACTGACTGACTTGATGACAAACTGTGCTTTACAAGATATCTAAAGTCTGTCAAGTCGTCTATCACTGACTGACCTGATGACAAAATGTACTTTACAAGATATCTAAAGTCTTTCAAGTCGTCTATCACTGACTGACCTGATGACAAAATGTCCTTTACAAGATATCTAATGTCTGTCAAGTCGTCTATCACTGACTGACCTGATGACAAAATGTCCTTTACAAGATATCTAAAGTCTGTCAAGTCGTCTATCACTGACTGACCTGATGACAAAATGTCCTTTACAAGATATCTAAAGTCGGTCAAGTCGCCTATCACTGACTGACCTGATGAAAAAATGTCCTTTACAAGATATCTAAAGTCTGTCAAGTCGCCTATCACTGACTGACCTGATGACACAATGTCCTTTACAAGATATCTTAAGTCTGTCAAGTCGCCTATCACTGACTGACCTGATGACAAAATGTCCTTTACAAGATATCTAACGTCTGTCAAGTCGCCTAACACTGACTGACCTGATGACAAAATGTCCTTTACAAGATATCTAAAATCTGTCAAGTCGTCTATCACTGACTGACCAGATGACAAAATGTCCTTTACAAGATATCTAAAGTATGTCAAGTCGTCTATCACTGACTGACCTGATGACAAAATGTCCTTTACAAGATATCTAAAGTTT
Source organism: Bathymodiolus brooksi (assembly GCA_963680875.1). Taxonomy (NCBI): domain Eukaryota; kingdom Metazoa; phylum Mollusca; class Bivalvia; order Mytilida; family Modiolidae; genus Bathymodiolus; species Bathymodiolus brooksi. The sequence goes on from OY804575.1 coordinate 174,711,461, forward strand.
GTCAAGTCGTCTCTCACTGACTGAACTGATGACAAAATGTCCTTTACAAGATATCTAAAGTCTGTCAAGTCGTCTATCACTGACTGACCTGCTGACACAATGTCCTTTACAAGATATCTAAAGTCTGTCAAGTCTCCTATCACTGACTGACCTGATGACACAATGTCCTTTACAAGATATCTAAAGTCTGTCAAGTCGCCTATCACTGACTGACCTGATGACAAAATGTCCTTTACAAGATATCTAAAGTCTGTCAAGTCGTCTATCACTGACTGACCTGATGATACAATGTCCTCTACAATATATCTAAAGTCTGTCAAGTCGTCTATCACTGACTGACCAGATGACAAAATGTCCTTTACAATATATCTAAAGTCTGTCAAGTCGTCTATCACTGACTGACCTGATGACAAAATGTCCTTTACATGATATCTAAAGTCTGTCAAGTCGTCTATCACTGACTGACCTGATGACAAAATGTCCTTTACAAGATATCTAAAGTCTGTCAAGTCGCCTATCACTGACTGACCTGATGACAAAATGTCCTTTACAAGATATCTAAAGTCTGTCAAGTCGTCTATCACTGACTGACCTGATGACAAAATGTCCTTTACAAGATATCCAAAGTCTGTCAAGTCGTCTATCACTGACTGACCAGATGACAAAATGTCCTTTACAAGATATCTAAAGTCTGTCAAGTCGTCTATCACTGACTGACCTGATGACAAAATGTCCTTTACAAGATATCTAAAGTCTGTCAAGTCGCCTATCACTGACTGACCTGATGACAAAATGTCCTTTACAAGATATCTAAAGTCTGTCAAGTCGTCTATCACTGACTGACTTGATGACAAACTGTGCTTTACAAGATATCTAAAGTCTGTCAAGTCGTCTATCACTGACTGACCTGATGACAAAATGTCCTTTACAAGATATCTAAAGTCTGTCAAGTCGTCTATCACTGACTGACCTGATGACAAAATGTCCTTTACAAGATATCTAAAGTTTGTCAAGTCTCCTATCACTGACTGACCTGATGACAAAATGTCCTTTACAAGATATCTAAAGTATGTCAAGTCGTCTATCACTGACTGACCAGATGACAAAATGTCCTTTACAAGATATCTAAAGTCTGTCAAGTCGTCTATCACTGACTGACCTGATGACACGATGTCCTTTACAAGATATCTAAAGTCGGTCAAGTCGCCTATCACTGACTGACCTGATGACAAAATGTCCTTTACAAGATATCTTAAGTCTGTCAAGTCGCCTATCACTGACTGACCTGATGACAAAATGTCCTTTACAAGATATCTAAAGTCTGTCTAGTCGTCTATCACTGACTGACCTGATGACAAAATGTCCTTTACAAGATATCTAAAGTCTGTCAAGTCGTCTATCACTGACTGACCTGATGACAAAATGTCCTTTACAAGATATCTAAGGTCTGTCAAGTCGTCTATCACTGACTGACCTGATGACAAAATGTCCTTTACAAGATATCTAAAGTTTGTCAAGTCGTCTGTCACTGACTGACCTGATGACAAAATGTCCTTTACAAGATATCTAAAGTCTGTCAAGTCGTCTATCACTGACTGACCTGATGACAAAATGTCCTTTACAAGATATCTAAAGTCTGTCAAGTCGTCTATCACTGACTGACCTGATGACACAATGTCCTTTACAAGATATCTAAAGTCTGTCAAGTCTCCTATCACTGATTGACCTGATGACACAATGTCCTTTACAAAATATATAATGTCTGTCAAGTCCCCTATCACTGACTGACCTGATGACAAAATGTCCTTTACAAGATATCTAAAGTCTGTCAAGTCGTCTATCACTGACTGACCTGATGACACAATGTCCTCTACAATATATCTAAAGTCTGTCAAGTCGTCTATCACTGACTGACCAGATGACAAAATGTCCTTTACAAGATATCTAACGTCTGTCAAGTCGCCTATCACTGACTGACCTGATGACAAAATGTCCTTTACAAGATATCTAAAGTCTGTCAAGTCGTCTATCACTGACTGACCTGATGACAAAATGTCCTTTACAAGATATCTAAAGTCTGTCAAGTCGCCTATCACTGACTGACCTGATGACACGATGTCCTTTACAAGATATCTAAAGTCTGTCAAGTCGCCTATCACTGACTGACCTGATGACACAATGTCCTTTACAAGATATCTAAAGTCTGTCAAGTCGCCTATCACTGACTGACCTGATGACAAAATGTCCTTTACAAGATATCTAACGTCTGTCAAGTCGCCTATCACTGACTGATCTGATGACAAAATGTCCTTTACAAGATATCTAAAGTCTGTCAAGTCGTCTATCACTGACTTACCTGATGACAAAATGTCCTTTACATGATATCTAAAGTCTGTCAAGTCGTCTATCACTGACTGACCTGATGACAAAATGTCCTTTGCAAGATATCTAAAGTCTGTCAAGTCGCCTATCACCGACTGACCTGATAACAAAATGTCCTTTACAAGATATCTAAAGTCTGTCAAGTCGTCTATCACTGACTGACCTGATGACATAAATGTCCTTTACAAGATATCTAAAGTCGGTCAAGTTGTCTATCACTGACTGACCTGATGACAAAATGTCCTCTACAATATATCTAAAGTCTGTCAAGTCGCCTATCACTGACTGACCTGATGACACAATGTCCTCTACAATATATCTAAAGTCTGTCAAGTCGTCTATCACTGACTGACCTGATGACAAAATGTCCTTTACAAGATATCTAGCGTCTGTCAAGTCGCCTATCACTGACTGACCTGACGACAAAATGTCCTTTACAAGATATCTAAAGTCTGTCAAGTCGTCTATCACTGACTGACCTGATGACAAAATGTCCTTTACAAGATATCTAAAGTCTGTCAAGTCGCCTATCACTGACTGACCTGATGACACAATGTCCTTTACAAGATATCTAAAGTCTGTCAAGTCGCCTATCACTGACTGACCTGATGACAAAATGTCCTTTACAAGATATCTAACGTCTGTCAAGTCGCCTATCACTGACTGATCTGATGAAAAAATGTCCTTTACAAGATATCTAAAGTCTGTCAAGTCGTCTATCACTGACTGACTTGATGACAAAATGTCCTTTACATGATATCTAAAGTCTGTCAAATCGTCTATCACTGACTGACCTGATGACAAAATGTCCTTTACAAGATATCTAAAGTCTGTCAAGTCGTCTATCACTGACTGACCAGATGACAAAATGTCCTTTACAAGATATCTAAAGTCTGTCAAGTCGTCTATCACTGACTGACCTGATGACAAAATGTCCTTTACAAGATATCTAAAGTCTGTCAAGTCGTCTATCACTGACTGACCTGATGACAAAATGTCCTTTACAAGATATCTAAAGTCTGTCAAGTCGTCTATCACTGACTGACCAGATGACAAAATGTCCTTTACAAGATATCTAAAGTCTGTCAAGTCGTCTATCACTGACTGACCTGATGACAAAATGTCCTTTACAAAATATCTAAAGTTTGTCAAGTCGTCTATCACTGACTGACCTGATGACAAAATGTCCTTTACAAGATATCTAAAGTCTGTCAAGTCGTCTATCACTGACTGACCTGATGACAAAATGTCCTTTACAAGATATCTAAGGTCTGTCAAGTCGTCTATCACTGACTGACCTGATGACACAATGTCCTTTACAAGATATCTAAAGTCTGTCAAGTCGCCTATCACTGATTGACCTGATGACACAATGTCCTTTACAAGATATCTAATGTCTGTCAAGTCGCCTATCACTGACTGACCTGATGACAAAATGTCCTTTACAAGATATCTAAAGTCTGTCAAGTCGTCTATCACTGACTGACCTGATGACACAATGTCCTCTACAATATATCTAAAGTCTGTCAAGTCGTCTATCACTGACTGACCAGATGACAAAATGTCCTTTACAAGATATCTAACGTCTGTCAAGTCGCCTATCACTGACTGACCTGATGACAAAATGTCCTTTACAAGATATCTAAAGTCTGTCAAGTCGTCTATCACTGACTGACCTGATGACAAAATGTCCTTTACAAGATATCTAAAGTCTGTCAAGTCGCCAATCACTGACTGACCTGATGACACGATGTCCTTTACAAGATATCTAAAGTCTGTCAAGTCGCCTATCACTGACTGACCTGATGACACAATGTCCTTTACAAGATATCTAAAGTCTGTCAAGTCGCCTATCACTGACTGACCTGATGACAAAATGTCCTTTACAAGATATCTAACGTCTGTCAAGTCGCCTATCACTGACTGATCTGATGACAAAATGTCCTTTACAAGATATCTAAAGTCTGTCAAGTCGTCTATCACTGACTTACCTGATGACAAAATGTCCTTTACATGATATCTAAAGTCTGTCAAGTCGTCTATCACTGACTGACCTGATGACAAAATGTCCTTTACAAGATATCTAAAGTTTGTCAAGTCTCCTATCACTGACTGACCTGATGACAAAATGTCCTTTACAAGATATCTAAAGTATGTCAAGTCGTCTATCACTGACTGACCAGATGACAAAATGTCCTTTACAAGATATCTAAAGTCTGTCAAGTCGTCTATCACTGACTGACCTGATGACACGATGTCCTTTACAAGATATCTAAAGTCGGTCAAGTCGCCTATCACTGACTGACCTGATGACAAAATGTCCTTTACAAGATATCTTAAGTCTGTCAAGTCGCCTATCACTGACTGACCTGATGACAAAATGTCCTTTACAAGATATCTAAAGTCTGTCTAGTCGTCTATCACTGACTGACCTGATGACAAAATGTCCTTTACAAGATATCTAAAGTCTGTCAAGTCGTCTATCACTGACTGACCTGATGACAAAATGTCCTTTACAAGATATCTAAGGTCTGTCAAGTCGTCTATCACTGACTGACCTGATGACAAAATGTCCTTTACAAGATATCTAAAGTTTGTCAAGTCGTCTGTCACTGACTGACCTGATGACAAAATGTCCTTTACAAGATATCTAAAGTCTGTCAAGTCGTCTATCACTGACTGACCTGATGACAAAATGTCCTTTACAAGATATCTAAAGTCTGTCAAGTCGTCTATCACTGACTGACCTGATGACACAATGTCCTTTACAAGATATCTAAAGTCTGTCAAGTCTCCTATCACTGATTGACCTGATGACACAATGTCCTTTACAAAATATATAATGTCTGTCAAGTCCCCTATCACTGACTGACCTGATGACAAAATGTCCTTTACAAGATATCTAAAGTCTGTCAAGTCGTCTATCACTGACTGACCTGATGACACAATGTCCTCTACAATATATCTAAAGTCTGTCAAGTCGTCTATCACTGACTGACCAGATGACAAAATGTCCTTTACAAGATATCTAACGTCTGTCAAGTCGCCTATCACTGACTGACCTGATGACAAAATGTCCTTTACAAGATATCTAAAGTCTGTCAAGTCGTCTATCACTGACTGACCTGATGACAAAATGTCCTTTACAAGATATCTAAAGTCTGTCAAGTCGCCTATCACTGACTGACCTGATGACACGATGTCCTTTACAAGATATCTAAAGTCTGTCAAGTCGCCTATCACTGACTGACCTGATGACACAATGTCCTTTACAAGATATCTAAAGTCTGTCAAGTCGCCTATCACTGACTGACCTGATGACAAAATGTCCTTTACAAGATATCTAACGTCTGTCAAGTCGCCTATCACTGACTGATCTGATGACAAAATGTCCTTTACAAGATATCTAAAGTCTGTCAAGTCGTCTATCACTGACTTACCTGATGACAAAATGTCCTTTACATGATATCTAAAGTCTGTCAAGTCGTCTATCACTGACTGACCTGATGACAAAATGTCCTTTGCAAGATATCTAAAGTCTGTCAAGTCGCCTATCACCGACTGACCTGATAACAAAATGTCCTTTACAAGATATCTAAAGTCTGTCAAGTCGTCTATCACTGACTGACCTGATGACATAAATGTCCTTTACAAGATATCTAAAGTCGGTCAAGTTGTCTATCACTGACTGACCTGATGACAAAATGTCCTCTACAATATATCTAAAGTCTGTCAAGTCGCCTATCACTGACTGACCTGATGACACAATGTCCTCTACAATATATCTAAAGTCTGTCAAGTCGTCTATCACTGACTGACCTGATGACAAAATGTCCTTTACAAGATATCTAGCGTCTGTCAAGTCGCCTATCACTGACTGACCTGACGACAAAATGTCCTTTACAAGATATCTAAAGTCTGTCAAGTCGTCTATCACTGACTGACCTGATGACAAAATGTCCTTTACAAGATATCTAAAGTCTGTCAAGTCGCCTATCACTGACTGACCTGATGACACAATGTCCTTTACAAGATATCTAAAGTCTGTCAAGTCGCCTATCACTGACTGACCTGATGACAAAATGTCCTTTACAAGATATCTAACGTCTGTCAAGTCGCCTATCACTGACTGATCTGATGAAAAAATGTCCTTTACAAGATATCTAAAGTCTGTCAAGTCGTCTATCACTGACTGACTTGATGACAAAATGTCCTTTACATGATATCTAAAGTCTGTCAAATCGTCTATCACTGACTGACCTGATGACAAAATGTCCTTTACAAGATATCTAAAGTCTGTCAAGTCGTCTATCACTGACTGACCAGATGACAAAATGTCCTTTACAAGATATCTAAAGTCTGTCAAGTCGTCTATCACTGACTGACCTGATGACAAAATGTCCTTTACAAGATATCTAAAGTCTGTCAAGTCGTCTATCACTGACTGACCTGATGACAAAATGTCCTTTACAAGATATCTAAAGTCTGTCAAGTCGTCTATCACTGACTGACCAGATGACAAAATGTCCTTTACAAGATATCTAAAGTCTGTCAAGTCGTCTATCACTGACTGACCTGATGACAAAATGTCCTTTACAAAATATCTAAAGTTTGTCAAGTCGTCTATCACTGACTGACCTGATGACAAAATGTCCTTTACAAGATATCTAAAGTCTGTCAAGTCGTCTATCACTGACTGACCTGATGACAAAATGTCCTTTACAAGATATCTAAGGTCTGTCAAGTCGTCTATCACTGACTGACCTGATGACACAATGTCCTTTACAAGATATCTAAAGTCTGTCAAGTCGCCTATCACTGATTGACCTGATGACACAATGTCCTTTACAAGATATCTAATGTCTGTCAAGTCGCCTATCACTGACTGACCTGATGACAAAATGTCCTTTACAAGATATCTAAAGTCTGTCAAGTCGTCTATCACTGACTGACCTGATGACACAATGTCCTCTACAATATATCTAAAGTCTGTCAAGTCGTCTATCACTGACTGACCAGATGACAAAATGTCCTTTACAAGATATCTAACGTCTGTCAAGTCGCCTATCACTGACTGACCTGATGACAAAATGTCCTTTACAAGATATCTAAAGTCTGTCAAGTCGTCTATCACTGACTGACCTGATGACAAAATGTCCTTTACAAGATATCTAAAGTCTGTCAAGTCGCCAATCACTGACTGACCTGATGACACGATGTCCTTTACAAGATATCTAAAGTCTGTCAAGTCGCCTATCACTGACTGACCTGATGACACAATGTCCTTTACAAGATATCTAAAGTCTGTCAAGTCGCCTATCACTGACTGACCTGATGACAAAATGTCCTTTACAAGATATCTAACGTCTGTCAAGTCGCCTATCACTGACTGATCTGATGACAAAATGTCCTTTACAAGATATCTAAAGTCTGTCAAGTCGTCTATCACTGACTTACCTGATGACAAAATGTCCTTTACATGATATCTAAAGTCTGTCAAGTCGTCTATCACTGACTGACCTGATGACAAAATGTCCTTTACAAGATATCTAAAGTCTGTCAAGTCGCCTATCACCGACTGACCTGATGACAAAATGTCCTTTACAAGATATCTAAAGTCTGTCAAGTCGTCTATCACTGACTGACCTGATGACATAAATGTCCTTTACAAGATATCTAAAGTCTGTCAAGTTGTCTATCACTGACTGACCTGATGATACAATGTCCTTTACAAGATATCTAAAGTCTGTCAAGTCGTCTATCACTGACTGACCTGATGACAAAATGTCTTTTACAAGATATCTAACGTCTGTCAAGTCGCCTATCACTGACTGATCTGATGACAAAATGTCCTTTACAAGATATCTAAAGTCTGTCAAGTCGTCTATCACTGACTGACCTGATGACAAAATGTCCTTTACATGATATCTAAAGTCTGTCAAATCGTCTATCACTGACTGACCTGATGACAAAATGTCCTTTATAAGATATCTAAAGTCTGTCAAATCGTCTATCACTGACTGACCTGATGACAAAATGTCCTTTACATGATATCTAAAGTCTGTCAAGTCGTCTATCACTGACTGACCTGATGACAAAATGTCCTTTACAAGATATCTAAAGTCTGTCAAGTCGCCTATCACTGACTGACCTGATGACAAAATGTCCTTTACAAGATATCTAATGTCTGTCAAGTCGCCTATCACTGACTGACCTGATGACAAAATGTCCTTTACAAGATATCTAAAGTCTGTCAAGTCGTCTATCACTGACTGACCTGATGATAAAATGTCCTTTACAAGATATCTAAAGTCTGTCAAGTCATCTATCACTGACTGACCTGATGACATAAATGTCCTTTACAAGATATCTAAAGTCTGTCAAGTCGTCTATCAAAGACTGACCTGATGACAAAATGTCCTTTACAAGATATCTAAAGTCTGTCAAGTCGCCTATCACTGACTGACCTGATGACAAAATGTCCTTTACAAGATATCTAAAGTCTGTCAAGTCATCTATCACTGACTGACCTGATGACATAAATGTCCTTTACAAGATATCTAAAGTCTGTCAAGTCGTCTATCACTGACTGACCTGATGACAAAATGTCCTTTACAAGATATCTAAAGTCTGTCAAGTCGTCTATCACTGACTGACCTGATGACAAAATGTCCTTTACAAGATATCTAAAGTCTGTCAAGTTGCCTATCACTGACTGACCTGATGACAAAATGTCCTTTACAAGATATCTAAAGTCTGTACAGTCGTCTATCACTGACTGACCTGATGACAAAATGTCCTTTACAAGATATCTAACGTCTGTCAAGTCGTCTATCACTGACTGACCTGATGACAAAATGTCCTTTACAAGATATCTAAAGTCTGTCAAGTCGTCTATCACTGACTGACCTGATGACATAAATGTACTTTACAAGATATCTAAAGTCGGTCAAGTCGTCTATCACTGACTGACCTGATGACAAAATGTCCTTTACAAGATATCTAAAGTCTGTCAAGTCGTCTATCACTGACTGACCTGATGACACAATGTCCTTTACAAGATATCTAAAGTCTGTCAAGTCGCCTATCACTGACTGACCTGATGACAAAATGTCCTTTACAAGATATCTAACGTCTGTCAAGTCGCCTATCACTGACTGATCTGATGACAAAATGTCCTTTACAAGATATCTAAAGTCTGTCAAGTCGTCTATCACTGATTGACCTGATGACAAAATGTCCTTTACATGATATCTAAAGTCTGTCAAGTCGTCTATCACTGACTGACCTGATGACAAAATGTCCTTTACAAGATATCTAAAGTCTGTCAAGTCGTCTATCACTGACTGACCTGATGACAAAATGTCCTTTACAAGATATCTAAAGTCTGTCAAGTCGTCTATCACTGACTGACCTGATGACAAAATGTCCTTTACAAGATATCTAAAGTCTGTCAAGTCGCCTATCACTGACTGACCTGATGACAAAATGTCCTTTACAAGATATCTAAAGTCTGTCAAGTCGTCTATCACTGACTGACCTGATGACAAGATGTCCTTTACAAGATATCTAAAGTCTGTCAAGTCGCCTATCACTGACTGATCTGATGACAAAATGTCCTTTACAGGATATCTAAAGTCTGTCAAGTCGCCTATCACTGACTGACCTGATGACAAAATATCCTTTACAAGATATCTAATGTCTGTCAAGTCGCCTATCACTGACTGACCTGATGACAAAATGTCCTTTACAAGATATCTAAAGTCTGTCAAGTCGCCTATCACTGACGGACCTGATGACACAATGTCCTTTACAAGATATCTAAAGTCTGTCAAGTCGCCTATCACTGACTGACCTGATGACAAAATGTCCTTTACAAGATATCTAAAGTCTGTCAAGTCGTCTATCACTGACTGACCTGATGACAAAATGTCCTTTACAAGATATCTAAAGTCTGTCAAGTCGCCTATCACTGACTGACCTGATGACAAAATGTCTTCTACAATATATCTAATGTCTGTCAAGTCGCCTATCACTGACTGACCTGATGCCAAAATGTCCTTTACAAGATATCTAAAGTCTGTCAAGTCGCATATCACTGACTGACCTGATGACAAAATGTCCTTTACAAGATATCTAAAGTCTGTCAAGTCGTCTATCACTGACTGACCTGATGACAAAATGTCCTTTACAAGATATCTAAAGTCTGTCAAGTCGTCTATCACTGACTGATCTAATGACAAAATGTCCTTTACAAGATATCTAAAGTCTGTCAAGTCGCCTATCACTGACTGACCTGATGACAAAATGTCCTTTACAAGATATCTAAAGTCTGTCAAGTCGCCTATCACTGCTTGACCTGATGACACGATGTCCTTTACAAGATATCTAAAGTCTGTCAAGTCGCCTATCACTGACTGACCTGATGACACAATGTCCTTTACAAGATATCTAAAGTCTGTCAAGTCGCCTATCACTGACTGATCTGATGACAAAATGTCCTTTACAAGATATCTAAAGTCTGTCAAGTCGTCTATGACTGACTGACCTGATGACAAAATGTCCTTTACATAATATCTAAAGTCTGTCAAGTCGTCTATCAAAGACTGACCTGATGACAAAATGTCCTTTACAAGATATCTAAAGTCTGTCAAGTCGCCTATCACTGACTGACCTGATGACAAAATGTCCTTTACAAGATATCTAAAGTCTGTCAAGTCATCTATCACTGACTGACCTGATGACATAAATGTCCTTTACAAGATATCTAAAGTCTGTCAAGTCGTCTATCACTGACTGACCTGATGACAAAATGTCCTTTACAAGATATCTAAAGTCTGTCAAGTCGTCTATCACTGACTGACCTGATGACAAAATGTCCTTTACAAGATATCTAAAGTCTGTCAAGTCGCCTATCACTGACTGACCTGATGACAAAATGTCCTTTACAAGATATCTAAAGTCTGTACAGTCGTCTATCACTGACTGACCTGATGACAAAATGTCCTTTACAAGATATCTAACGTCTGTCAAGTCGTCTATCACTGACTGACCTGATGACAAAATGTCCTTTACAAGATATCTAAAGTCTGTCAAGTCGTCTATCACTGACTGACCTGATGACATAATTGTACTTTACAAGATATCTAAAGTCTGTCAAGTCGTCTATCACTGACTGACCTGATGACAAAATGTCCTTTACAAGATATCTAAAGTCTGTCAAGTCGTCTATCACTGACTGACCTGATGACACAATGTCCTTTACAAGATATCTAAAGTCTGTCAAGTCGCCTATCACTGACTGACCTGATGACAAAATGTCCTTTACAAGATATCTAACGTCTGTCAAGTCGCCTATCACTGACTGATCTGATGACAAAATGTCCTTTACAAGATATCTAAAGTCTGTCAAGTCGTCTATCACTGATTGACCTGATGACAAAATGTCCTTTACATGATATCTAAAGTCTGTCAAGTCGTCTATCACAGACTGACCTGATGACAAAATGTCCTTTACAAGATATCTAAAGTCTGTCAAGTCGCCTATCACTGACTGACCTGATGTCAAAATGTCCTTTACAAGATATCTAAAGTCTGTCAAGTCGTCTATCACTGACTGACCTGATGACATAAATGTCCTTTACAAGATATCTAAAGTCTGTCAAGTCGTCTATCACTGACTGACCTGATGACAAAATGTCCTTTATAAGATATCTAAAGTCTGTCAAGTCGTCTATCACTGACTGACCTGATGACAAAATGTCCTTTACAAGATATCTAAAGTCTGTCAAGTCGTCTATCACTGACTGACCTGATGACAAAATGTCCTTTACAAGATATCTAAAGTCTGTCAAGTCGTCTATCACTGACTGACCTGATGACAAAATTTCCTTTACAAGATATCTAATGTCTGTCAAGTCGCCTATCACTGACTGATCTGATGACAAAATGTCCTTTACAAGATATCTAAAGTCTGTCAAATCGCCTATCACTGACTGACCTGATGACAAAATGTCTTTACAAGATATCTAAAGTCTGTCAAGTCGCCTATCACTGACTGACCTGATGACAAAATGTCCTTTACAAGATATCTAAAGTCTGTCAAGTCGCCTATCACTGACTGACCTGATGACACAATGTCCTTTACAAGATATCTAAAGTCTGTCAAGTCGCCTATCACTGACTGATCTGATGACAAAATGTCCTTTACAAGATATCTAAAGTCTGTCAAGTCGCCTATCACTGACTGACCTGATGACACAATGTCCTCTACAATATAACTAAAGTCTGTCAAGTCTTCTATCACTGACTGACCTGATGACAAAATGTCCTTTATAAGATATCTAAAGTCTGTCAAGTCGTCTATCACTGACTGACCTGATGACAAAATGTCCTTTACAAGATATCTAAAGTCTGTACAGTCGTCTATCACTGACTGACCTGATGACAAAATGTCCTTTACAAGATATCTAAAGTCTGTCAAGTCGTCTATCACTGACTGACCTGATGACAAAATGTCCTTTACAAGATATCTAAAGTCTGTCAAGTCGCCTATCACTGACTGACCTGATGTCAAAATGTCCTTTACAAGATATCTAAAGTCTGTCAAGTCGTCTATCACTGACTGACCTGATGACATAAATGTCCTTTACAAGATATCTAAAGTCTGTCAAGTCGTCTATCACTGACTGACCTGATGACAAAATGTCCTTTACAAGATATCTAAAGTCTGTCAAGTCGTCTATCACTGACTGACCTGATGACAAAATGTCCTTTACAAGATATCTAAAGTCTGTCAAGTCGTCTATCACTGACTGACCTGATGACAAAATGTCCTTTACAAGATATCTAAAGTCTGTCAAGTCGTCTATCACTGACTGACCTGATGACAAAATGTCCTTTACAAGATATCTAAAGTCTGTCAAATCGCCTATCACTGACTGATCTGATGACAAAATGTCCTTTACAAGATATCTAAAGTCTGTCAAATCGCCTATCACTGACTGACCTGATGACAAAATGTCTTTACAAGATATCTAAAGTCTGTCAAGTCGCCTATCACTGACTGACCTGATGACAAAATGTCCTTTACAAGATATCTAAAGTCTGTCAAGTCGCCTATCACTGACTGACCTGATGACACAATGTCCTTTACAAGATATCTAAAGTCTGTCAAGTCGCCTATCACTGACTGATCTGATGACAAAATGTCCTTTACAAGATATCTAAAGTCTGTCAAGTCGCCTATCACTGACTGACCTGATGACACAATGTCCTCTACAATATAACTAAAGTCTGTCAAGTCTTCTATCACTGACTGACCTGATGACAAAATGTCCTTTATAAGATATCTAAAGTCTGTCAAGTCGTCTATCACTGACTGACCTGATGACAAAATGTCCTTTACAAGATATCTAAAGTCTGTACAGTCGTCTATCACTGACTGACCTGATGACAAAATGTCCTTTACAAGATATCTAAAGTCTGTCAAGTCGTCTATCACTGACTGACCTGATGACAAAATGTCCTTTACAAGATATCTAAAGTCTGTCAAGTCGCCTATCACTGACTGACCTGATGTCAAAATGTCCTTTACAAGATATCTAAAGTCTGTCAAGTCGTCTATCACTGACTGACCTGATGACATAAATGTCCTTTACAAGATATCTAAAGTCTGTCAAGTCGTCTATCACTGACTGACCTGATGACAAAATGTCCTTTACAAGATATCTAAAGTCTGTCAAGTCGTCTATCACTGACTGACCTGATGACAAAATGTCCTTTACAAGATATCTAAAGTCTGTCAAGTCGTCTATCACTGACTGACCTGATGACAAAATGTCCTTTACAAGATATCTAAAGTCTGTCAAGTCGTCTATCACTGACTGACCTGATGACAAAATGTCCTTTACAAGATATCTAAAGTCTGTCAAGTCGCCTATCACTGACTGATCTGATGACAAAATGTCCTTTACAAGATATCTAAAGTCTGTCAAATCGCCTATCACTGACTGACCTGATGACAAAATGTCTTTACAAGATATCTAAAGTCTGTCAAGTCGCCTATCACTGACTGACCTGATGACAAAATGTCCTTTACAAGATATCTAAAGTCTGTCAAGTCGCCTATCACTGACTGACCTGATGACACAATGTCCTTTACAAGATATCTAAAGTCTGTCAAGTCGCCTATCACTGACTGACCTGATGACACAATGTCCTCTACAATATAACTAAAGTCTGTCAAGTCGTCTATCACTGACTGACCTGATGACAAAATGTCTTTTATAAGATATCTAAAGTCTGTCAAGTCGTCTATCACTGACTGACCTTATGACAAAATGTCCTTTACAAGATATCTAAAGTCTGTACAGTCGTCTATCACTGACTGACGTGATGACAAAATGTCCTTTACAAGATATCTAAAGTCTGTCAAGTCGTCTATCACTGACTGACCTGATGACAAAATGTCCTTTACAAGATATCTAAAGTCTGTCAAGTCGTCTATCACTGACTGATCTGATGACATAAATGTACTTTACAAGATATCTAAAGTCTGTCAAGTCGTCTATCACTGACTGACCTGATGACAAAATGTCCTTTACAAGATATCTAAAGTCTGTCAATTCGTCTATCACTGACTGACCTGATGACAAAATGTCCTTTACAAGATATCTAAAGTCTGTCAAGTCGCCTATCACTGACTGACCTGATGACACAATGTCCTTTACAAGATATCTAAAGTCTGTCAAGTCGCCTATCACTGACTGACCTGATGACAAAATGATCTTTACAAGATATCCAACGTCTGTCAAGTCGCCTATCACTGACTGATCTGATGACAAAATGTCCTTTACAAGATATCTAACGTCTGTCAAGTCGTCTATCACTGACTGACCTGATGACATAAATGTCCTTTACAAGATATCTAAAGTCTGTCAAGTCGCCTATCACTGACTGACCTGATGACAAAATGTCCTTTACAAGATATCTAAAGTCTGTACAGTCGTCTATCACTGACTGACCTGATGACAAAATGTCCTTTACAAGATATCTAACGTCTGTCAAGTCGTCTATCACTGACTGACCTGATGACAAAATGTCCTTTACAAGATATCTAAAGTCTGTCAAGTCGTCTATCACTGACTGACCTGATGACATAAATGTACTTTACAAGATATCTAAAGTCTGTCAAGTCGCCTATCACTGACTGACCTGATGACAAAATGTCCTTTACAAGATATCTAAAGTCTGTCAAGTCGTCTATCACTGACTGACCTGATGACAAAATGTCCTTTACATGATATCTAAAGTCTGTGAAGTCGCCTATCACTGACTGATCTGATGACAAAATGTCCTTTACAAGATATCTAAAGTCTGTCAAGTCGCCTATCACTGACTGACCTGATGACAAAATGTCCTTTACAAGATATCTAAAGTCTGTCAAGTCGCCTATCACTGACTGACCTGATGACAAAATGTCCTTTACAAGATATCTAAAGTCTGTCAAGTCGCCTATCACTGACTGACCTGATGACACAATGTCCTTTACAAGATATCTAAAGTCTGTCAAGTCGCCTATCACTGACTGACCTGATGACAAAATGTCCTTTACAAGATATCTAAAGTCTGTCAAGTCGTCTATCACTGACTGACCTGATGACAAAATGTCCTTTACAAGATATCTAAAGTCTGTCAAGTCGCCTATCACTGACTGACCTGATGACAAAATGTCTTCTACAATATATCTAATGTCTTTCAAGTCGCCTATCACTGACTGACCTGATGACAAAATGTCCTTTACAAGATATCTAAAGTCTGTCAAGTCGCATATCACTGACTGACCTGATGACAAAATGTCCTTTACAAGATATCTAAAGTCTGTCAAGTCGTCTATCACTGACTGACCTGATGACAAAATGTCCTTTACAAGATATCTAAAGTCTGTCAGGTCGTCTATCACTGACTGATCTGATGACAAAATGTCCTTTACAAGATATCTAAAGTCTGTCAAGTCATCTATCACTGACTGACCTGATGACAAAATGTCCTTTACAAGATATCTAAAGTCTGTCAAGTCGTCTATCAAAGACTGACCTGATGACAAAATGTCCTTAACAAGATATCTAAAGTCTGTCAAGTCGCCTATCACTGACTGACCTGATGACAAAATGTCCTTTACAAGATATCTAAAGTCTGTCAAGTCATCTATCACTGACTGACCTGATGACATAAATGTCCTTTACAAGATATCTAAAGTCTGTCAAGTCGTCTATCACTGACTGACCTGATGACAAAATGTCCTTTACAAGATATCTAAAGTCTGTCAAGTCGTCTATCACTGACT
Source organism: Bathymodiolus brooksi (assembly GCA_963680875.1). NCBI lineage: Eukaryota > Metazoa > Mollusca > Bivalvia > Mytilida > Modiolidae > Bathymodiolus > Bathymodiolus brooksi. The sequence goes on from OY804575.1 coordinate 174,728,190, forward strand.
GACCTGATGACAAAATGTCCTTTACAAGATATCTAAAGTCTGTCTAGTCGCCTATCACTGACTGACCTGATGACAAAATGTCCTTTACAAGATATCTAAAGTCTGTCAAGTCGTCTATCACTGACTGACCTGATGACATAAATGTCCTTTACAAGATATCTAAAGTCTGTCAAGTCGCCTATCACTGACTGACCTGATGACAAAATGTCCTTTACAAGATATCTAAAGTCTGTACAGTCGTCTATCACTGACTGACCTGATGACAAAATGTCCTTTACAAGATATCTAACGTCTGTCAAGTCGTCTATCACTGACTGACCTGATGACAAAATGTCCTTTACAAGATATCTAAAGTCTGTCAAGTCGTCTATCACTGACTGACCTGATGACATAAATGTACTTTACAAGATATCTAAAGTCTGTCAAGTCGTCTATCACTGACTGACCTGATGACAAAATGTCCTTTACAAGATATCTAAAGTCTGTCAAGTCGTCTATCACTGACTGACCTGATGACAAAATGTCCTTTACAAGATATCTAAAGTCTGTAAAGTCGCCTATCACTGACTGACCTGATGACACAATGTCCTTTACAAGATATCTAAAGTCTGTCAAGTCGCCTATCACTGACTGACCTGATGACAAAATGTCCTTTACAAGATATCTAACGTCTGTCAAGTCGCCTATCACTGACTGATCTGATGACAAAATGTCCTTTACAAGATATCTAAAATCTGTCAAGTCGTCTATCACTGACTGACCTGATGACAAAATGTCCTTTACAAGATATCTAAAGTCTGTCAAGTCGTCTATCACTGACTGACCTGATGACAAAATGTCCTTTACAAGATATCTAAAGTCTGTCAAGTCGCCTATCACTGACTGATCTGATGACAAAATGTCCTTTACAAGATATCTAAAGTCTGTCAAATCGCCTATCACTGACTGACCTGATGACAAAATGTCTTTACAAGATATCTAAAGTCTGTCAAGTCGCCTATCACTGACTGACCTGATGACAAAATGTCCTTTACAAGATATCTAAAGTCTGTCAAGTCGCCTATCACTGACTGACCTGATGACACAATGTCCTTTACAAGATATCTAAAGTCTGTCAAGTCGCCTATCACTGACTGATCTGATGACAAAATGTCCTTTACAAGATATCTAAAGTCTGTCAAGTCGCCTATCACTGACTGACCTGATGACACAATGTCCTCTACAATATAACTAAAGTCTGTCAAGTCGTCTATCACTGACTGACCTGATGACAAAATGTCCTTTATAAGATATCTAAAGTCTGTCAAGTCGTCTATCACTGACTGACCTGATGACAAAATGTCCTTTACAAGATATCTAAAGTCTGTCAAGTCGTCTATCACTGACTGACCTGATGACAAAATGTCCTTTACAAGATATCTAAAGTCTGTACAGTCGTCTATCACTGACTGACCTGATGACAAAATGTCCTTTACAAGATATCTAAAGTCTGTCAAGTCGTCTATCACTGACTGACCTGATGACAAAATGTCCTTTACAAGATATCTAAAGTCTGTCAAGTCGTCTATCACTGACTGACCTGATGACATAAATGTACTTTACAAGATATCTAAAGTCTGTCAAGTCGTCTATCACTGACTGACCTGATGACAAAATGTCCTTTACAAGATATCTAACGTCTGTCAAGTCGCCTATCACTGACTGACCTGATGACAAAATGTCCTTTACAAGATATCCAACGTCTGTCAAGTCGCCTATCACTGACTGATCTGATGACAAAATGTCCTTTACAAGATATCTAACGTCTGTCAAGTCGTCTATCACTGACTGACCTGATGACATAAATGTCCTTTACAAGATATCTAAAGTCTGTCAAGTCGTCTATCACTGACTGACCTGATGACAAAATGTCCTTTACAAGATATCTAACGTCTGTCAAGTCGCCTATCACTGACTGATCTGATGACAAAATGTCCTTTACAAGATATCTAAAGTCTGTCAAGTCGTCTATCACTGACTGACCTGATGACAAAATGTCCTTTACAAGATATCTAAAGTCTGTCAAGTCGCCTATCACTGACTGACCTGATGACACAATGTCCTTTACAAGATATCTAAAGTCTGTCAAGTCGCCTATCACTGACTGATCTGATGACAAAATGTCCTTTACAAGATATCTAAAGTCTGTCAAGTCGCCTATCACTGACTGACCTGATGACAAAATGTCCTCTACAATATAACTAAAGTCTGTCAAGTCGTCTATCACTGACTGACCTGATGACAAAATGTCCTTTATAAGATATCTAAAGTCTGTCAAGTCGTCTATCACTGACTGACCTGATGACAAAATGTCCTTTACAAGATATCTAAAGTCTGTCAAGTCGTCTATCACTGACTGACCTGATGACAAAATGTCCTTTACAAGATATCTAAAGTCTGTACAGTCGTCTATCACTGACTGACCTGATGACAAAATGTCCTTTACAAGATACCTAAAGTCTGTCAAGTCGTCTATCACTGACTGACCTGATGACAAAATGTCCTTTACAAGATATCTAAAGTCTGTCAAGTCGTCTATCACTGACTGACCTGATGACTTAAATGTACTTTACAAGATATCTAAAGTCTGTCAAGTCGTCTATCACTGACTGACCTGATGACAAAATGTCCTTTACAAGATATCTAACGTCTGTCAAGTCGCCTATCACTGACTGACATGATGACACAATGTCCTTTACAAGATATCTAAAGTCTGTCAAGTCGCCTATCACTGACTGACCTGATGACAAAATGTCCTTTACAAGATATCCAACGTCTGTCAAGTCGCCTATCACTGACTGATCTGATGACAAAATGTCCTTTACAAGATATCTAACGTCTGTCAAGTCGTCTATCACTGACTGACCTGATGACATAAATGTCCTTTACAAGATATCTAAAGTCTGTCAAGTCGTCTATCACTGACTGACCTGATGACAAAATGTCCTTTACAAGATATCTAACGTCTGTCAAGTCGCCTATCACTGACTGATCTGATGACAAAATGTCCTTTACAAGATATCTAAAGTCTGTCAAGTCGTCTATCACTGACTGACCTGATGACAAAATGTCCTTTACAAGATATCTAAAGTCTGTCAAGTCGTCTATCACTGACTGACCTGATGACTAAATGTCCTTTACAAGATATCTAAAGTCTGTCAAGTCGCCTATCACTGACTGACCTGATGACAAAATGTCCTTTACAAGATATCTAAAGTCTGTCACGTCGTCTATCATTGACTGACCTGATGACATAAATGTCCTTTACAAGATATCTAAAGTCTGTCAAGTCGTCTATCACTGACTGACCTGATGACAAAATGTCCTTTACAAGATATCTATAGTCTGTCAAATCGTCTATCACTGACTGACCTGATGACAAAATGTCCTTTACAAGATATCTAAAGTCTGTCAAGTCGCCTATCACTGACTGACCTGATGACAAAATGTCCTTTACAAGATATCTAAAGTCTGTCAAGTCGTCTATCACTGACTGACCTGATGACAAAATGTCTTTTACAAGATATCTAAAGTCTGTCATGTCGCCTATCACTGACTGATCTGATGGCAAAATGTCCTTTACAAGTTATCTAAAGTCTGTCAAATCGCCTATCACTGACTGACCTGATGACAAAATGTCCTTTACAAGATATCTAAAGTCTGTCAAGTCGCCTATCACTGACTGACCTGATGACAAAATGTCCTTTACAAGATATCTAAAGTCTGTCAAGTCGCCTATCACTGACTGACCTGATGACACAATGTCCTTTACAAGATATCTAAAGTCTGTCAAGTCGCCTATCACTGACTGACCTGATGACAAAATGTCCTTTACAAGATATCTAAAGTCTGTCAAGTCGTCTATCACTGACTGACCTGATGACAAAATGTCCTTTACAAGATATCTAAAGTTTGTCAAGTCGCCTATCACTGACTGACCTGATGACACAATGTCCTCTACAATATATCTAAAGTCTGTCAAGTCGTCTATCACTGACTGACCTGATGACAAAATGTCCTTTATAAGATATCTAACGTCTGTCAAGTCGTCTATCACTGACTGACCTGATGACAAAATGTCCTTTACAAGATATCTAAAGTCTGTCAAGTCGTCTATCACTGACTGACCTGATGACAAAATGTCCTTTACAAGATATCTAAAGTCTGTCAAGTCGCCTATCACTGACTGACCTGATGACACAATGTCCTCTACAATATATCTAAAGTCTGTCAAGTCGTCTATCACTGACTGACCTGATGACAAAATGTCCTTTACAAGATATCTAAAGTCTGTCAAGTCGTCTATCACTGACTGACCTGATGACAAAATGTCCTTTACAAGATATCTAAAGTCTGTCAAGTCGTCTATCACTGACTGACCTGATGACAAAATGTCCTTTACAAGATATCTAAAGTCTGTCAAGTCGTCTATCACTGACTGACCTGATGACATAAATGTCCTTTACAAGATATCTAAAGTCTGTCAAGTCGTCTATCACTGACAGACCTGATGACAAAATGTCCTTTACAAGATATTTAACGTCTGTCAAGTCGCCTATCACTGACTGACCTGATGACAAAATGTCCTTTACAAGATATCTAAAGTCTGTCAAGTCGTCTATCACTGACTGACCTGATGACATAAATGTCCTTTACAAGATATCTAAAGTCTGTCAAGTCGCCTATCACTGACTGACCTGATGACAAAATGTCCTTTACAAGATATCTAAAGTCAGTACAGTCGTCTATCACTGACTGACCTGATGACAAAATTTCCTTTACAAGTTATCTAACGTCTTTCAAGTCGTCTATCACTGACTGACCTGATGACAAAATGTCCTTTACAAGATATCTAAAGTCTGTCAAGTCGCCTATCACTGACTGACCTGATGACACAATGTCCTTTACAAGATATCTAAAGTCTGTCAAGTCGCCTATCATTGACTGACCTGATGACAAAATGTCCTTTACAAGATATCTAACGTCTGTCAAGTCGCCTATCACTGACTGACCTGATGACAAAATGTCCTTTACAAGATATCTAAAGTCTGTCAAGTCGTCTATCACTGACTGACCTGATGACAAAATGTCCTTTACAAGATATCTAAAGTCTGTCAAGTCGTCTATCACTGATTGATCTGATGACAAAATGTCCTTTACAAGATATCTAAAGTCTGTCAAGTCGTCTATCACTGACTGACCTGATGACAAAATGTCCTTTACAAGATATCTAAAGTCTGTCAAGTCGTCTATTACTGACTGACCTGATGACAAAATGTCCTTTACAAGATATCTAAAGTCTGTCAAGTCGCCTATCACTGACTGACCTGATGACAAAATGTCCTTTACAAGATATCTAAAGTCTGTCAAGTCGCCTATCACTGACTGACCTGATGACACAATGTCCTTTACAAGATATCTAATGACTGTCAAGTCGCCTATCACTGACTGATCTGATGACATAAATGTCCTTTACAAGATATCTAAAGTCTGTCAAGTCGTCTGTCACTGACTGACCTGATTACAAAATGTCCTTTACAAGATATCTAAAGTCTGTCAAGTCGTCTCTCACTGACTGACCTGATGACAAAATGTCCTTTACAAGATATCTAAAGTCTGTCAAGTCGCATATCACTGACTGACCTGATGACAAAATGTCCTTTACAAGATATCTAAAGTCTGTCAAGTCGTCTATCACTGACTGACCTGATGACAAAATGTCCTTTACAAGATATCTAAAGTCTGTCAAGTCGCCTATCACTGACTGACCTGATGACAAAATGTCCTTTACAAGATATCTAAAGTCTGTCAAGTCCCCTATCACTGACTGACCTGATGACAAAATGTCCTTTACAAGATATCTAAAGTCTGTCAAGTCGCCTATCACTGACTGACCTGATCACAAAATGTCCTTTACAAGATATCTAAAGTCTGTCAAGTCGCCTATCACTGACTGACATGATGACAAAATGTCCTTTACAAGATATCTAAAGTCTGTCAAGTCGTCTATCACTGACTGACCTGATGACAAAATGTCCTTTACAAGATATCTAACGTCTGTCAAGTCGTCTATCACTGACTGACCTGATGACAAAATGTCCTTTAGAAGATATCTAAAGTCGGTCAAGTCGTCTATCACTGACTGACCTGATGACAAAATGTCCTTTACAAGATATCTAAAGTCTGTCAAGTAGCCTATCACTGACTGACCTGATGACAAAATGTCCTTTACAAGATATCTAAAGTCTGTCAAGTCGCCTATCACTGACTGACCTGATGACAAAATGTCCTTTACAAGATATCTAAAGTCTGTCAAGTCGCTTATCACTGACTGACCTGATGAAAAAATGTCCTTTACAAGATATCTAAAGTCTGTCAAGTCGCCTCTCGCTGACTGACCTGATGACAAAATGTCCTTTACAAGATATCTAAAGTCTGTCAAGTCGTCTATCGCTGACTAACCTGATGACAACATGTCCTTTACAAGATATCTAAAGTCTGTCAATTCGCCTATCGCTGATTGACCTGATGACAAAATGTCCTTTACAAGATATCTAATGTCTGTCAAGTCGTCTATCACTGACTGACCTGATGACAAAATGTCCTTTAAAAGATATCTAAAGTCTCTCAAGTCGCCTATCACTGACTGATCTGTTGACAAAATGTCCTTTACAAGATATCTAAAGTCTGTCAATTCGCCTATCACTGACTGACCTGCTGACAAAATGTCCTTTACAAGATATCTAAAGTCTGTCAAGTCGTCTATCACTGACTGACCTGATGACAAAATGTCCTTTACAAGATATCTAAAGTCTGTCAAGTCGCCTATCACTGACTGACCTGATGACATAAATGTCCTTTACAAGATATCTAAAGTCTGTCAAGTCGTCTATCACTGACTGACCTGATGACAAAATGTCCTTTACAAGATATCTAAAGTCTGTCAAGTCGCCTATCACTGACTGACCTGATGACAAAATGTCCTTTACAAGATATCTAAAGTCTGTCAAGTCGCCAATCACTGACTGATTCGATGACATAAATGTCCTTTACAAGATATCTAAAGTCTGTCAAGTCGTCTATCACTGACTGACCTGATGACAAAATGTCCTTTACAAGATATCTAAAGTCTGTCAAGTCGCCTATCACTGACTGACCTGATGACAAAATGTCCTTTACAAGATATCTAAAGTCTGTCAAGTCGCCTATCACTGACTGATTCGATGACAAAATGGCCTTTACAAGATATCTAAAGTCTGTCAAGTCGCCTATCACTGACTGACCTGCTGACAAAATGTCCTTTACAAGATATCTAAAATCTGTCAAGTCGTCTATCACTGACTGACCTAATGACAAAATGTCCTTTGCAAGATATCTAAAGTCTGTCAAGTCGCCTATCACTGACTGACCTGATGACAAAATGTCCTTTACAAGATATCTAAAGTCTGTCAAGTCGCCTATCACTGACTGACCTGATGACAAAATGTCCTTTACAAGATATCTAAAGTCTGTCAAGTCGCCTATCACTGATTGACCTGATGACAAAATGGCCTTTACAAGATATCTAAAGTCTGTCAAGTCGTCTATCACTGACTGACCTGATGACAAAATGTCCTTTACAAGATATCTAAAGTCTGTCAAGTCGCCTATCACTGACTGACCTGATGACAAAATGTCATTTACAAGATATCTAAAGTCTGTCAAGTCGCCTATCACTGACTGACCTGATGACAAAATGTCCTTTACAAGATATCTAACGTCTGTCAAGTCGCCTATCACTGACTGACCTGATGACAAAATGTCCTTTACAAGATATCTAAAATCTGTCAAGTCGTCTATCACTGACTGACCTGATGACAAAATGTCCTTTACAAGATATCTAAAGTCTGTCAGGTCGCCTATCACTGACTGACCTGATGACAAAATGTCCTTTACAAGATATCTAAAGTCTGTCAAGTCGCCTATCACTGACTGACCTGATGACACAATGTCCTTTACAAGATATCTAAAGTCTGTCAAGTCGCCTATCACTGACTGACCTGATGACAAAATGTCCTTTACAAGATATCTAAAGTCTGTCAAGTCGTCTATCACTGACTGACCTGATGACAAAATGTCCTTTACAAGATATCTAAAGTCTGTCAAGTCGCCTATCACTGACTGACCTGATGACAAAATGTCTTCTACAATATATCTAATGTCTTTCAAGTCGCCTATCACTGACTGACCTGATGACAAAATGGCCTTTACAAGATATCTAAAGTCTGTCAAGTCGCCGCTCGCTGACTGATCTGATGACAAAATGTCCTTTACAAGATATCTAAAGTCTGTCAAGTCGTCTATCACTGACTGACCTGATGACAACATGTCCTTTACAAGATATCTAAAGTCTCTCAAGTCGCCTATCACTGACTGATCTGATGACAAAATGTCCTTTACAAGATATCTAAAGTCTGTCAAGTCGTCTATCACTGACTGACCTGATGACAACATGTCCTTTACAAGATATCTAAAGTCTCTCAAGTCGCCTATCACTGACTGATCTGATGACAAAATGTCCTTTACAAGATATCTAAAGTCTGTCAAGTCGCCTATCACTGACTGACCTGATGACAAAATGTCCTTTAGAAGATATCTAAAGTCTGTCAAGTCGTCTATCACTGACTGACCTGATGACAAAATGTCCTTTACAAGATATCTAAAGTCTGTCAAGTCGTCTATCACTGACTGACCTGATGACAACATGTCCTTTACAAGATATCTAAAGTCTGTCAGGTCGCCTATCACTGACTGACCTGATGACAAAATGTCCTTTACAAGATATCTAAAGTCTGTCAAGTCGTCTATCACTGACTGACCTGATGATAAAATGTCCTTTACAAGATATCTAAAGTCTGTCAAGTAGCCTATCACTGACTGACCTGATGACAAAATGTCCTTTACAAGATATCTAAAGTCTGTCAAGTCGCCTATCACTGATTGACCTGATGACAAAATGTCCTTTACAAGATATCTAAAGTCTCTCAAGTCGCCTCTCGCTGACTGACCTGATGACAAAATGTCCTTTACAAGATATCTAAAGTCTGTCAAGTCGTCTATCGCTGACTAACCTGATGACAAAATGTCCTTTACAAGATATCTAAAGTCTGTCAAGTCGCCTATCGCTGATTGACCTGATGACAAAATGTCCTTTACAAGATATCTAAAGTCTGTCAAGTCGTCTATCACTGACTGACCTGATGACAAAATGTCCTTTACAAGATATCTAAAGTCTCTCAAGTCGCCTATCACTGACTGATCTGATGACAAAATGTCCTTTACAAGATATCTAAAGTCTGTCAAGTCGCCTATCACTGACTGACCTGATGACAAAATGTCCTTTACAAGATATCTAAAGTCTGTCAAGTCGTCTATCACTGACTGACCTGATGACAAAATGTCCTTTACAAGATATCTAAAGTCTGTCAAGTCGTCTATCACTGACTGACCTGATGACAAAATGTCCTTTACAAGATATCTAAAGTCTGTCAAGTCGTCTATCACTGACTGACCTGATGACAAAATGTCCTTTACAAGATATCTAAAGTCTGTCAAGTCGCCTATCACTGACTGACCTGATGACAAAATGTCCTTTAAAAGTTATCTAAAGTCTGTCAAGTCGCCTATCACTGACTGACCTGATGACAAAATGTCCTTTACAAGATATCTAATGTCTGTCAAGTCGTCTATCACTGATTGACCTGATGACAAAATGTCCTTTACAAGATATCTAAAGTCTGTCAAGTCGCCTATCACTGACTGACCTGATGACAAAATGTCCTTTACAAGATATCTAAAGTCTCTCAAGTCGCCTATCACTGACTGACCTGATGACAAAATGTCCTTTACAAGATATCTAAAGTCTGTCAAGTCGCCTATCACTGACTGACCTGATGACAAAATGTCCTTTACAAGATATCTAAAGTCTCTCAAGTCGCCTATCACTGACTGATCTGATGACAAAATGTCCTTTACAAGATATCTAAAGTCTGTCAAGTCGCCTATCACTGACTGACCTGATGACAAAATGTCCTTTACAAGATATCTAAAGTCTGTCAAGTCGTCTATCACTGACTGACCTGATGACAAAATGTCCTTTACAAGATATCTAAAGTCTATCAAGTCGTCTATCACTGACTGACCTGATGACAAAATGTCCTTTACAAGATATCTAAAGTCTGTCAAGTCGTCTATCACTGACTGACCTGATGACAAAATGTCCTTTACAAGATATCTAAAGTCTGTCAAGTCGCCTATCACTGCCTGATCTGATGACAAAATGTCCTTTAAAAGTTATCTAAAGTCTGTCAAGTCGTCTATCACTGACTGACCTGATGACAAAATGTCCTTTACAAGATATCTAAAGTCTGTCAAGTCGTCTATCACTGACTGACCTGATGACAAAATGTCCTTTAAAAGTTATCTAAAGTCTGTCAAGTCGCCTATCATTGACTGACCTGATGACAAAATGTCCTTTACAAGATATCTAAAGTCTGTCAAGTCGTCTATCACTGACTGACCTGATGACAAAATGTCCTTTACAAGATATCTAAAGTCTGTCAAGTCGTCTATCACTGACTGACCTGATGACAAAATGTCCTTTACAAGATATCTAAAGTCTGTCAAGTCGTCTATCACTGACTGACCTAATGACAAAATGTCCTTTACAAGATATCTAAAGTCTGTCAAGTCGCCTATCACTGACTGACCTGATGACAAAATGTCCTTTAAAAGTTATCTAAAGTCTGTCAAGTCGCCTATCACTGACTGACCTGATGACAAAATGTCCTTTACAAGATATCTAAAGTCTGTCAAGTCGTCTATCACTGACTGACCTGATGACAAAATGTCCTTTACAAGATATCTAAAGTCTCTCAAGTCGCCTATCACTGACTGACCTGATGACAAAATGTCCTTTACAAGATATCTAAAGTCTGTCAAGTCGTCTATCACTGACTGACCTGATGACAAAATGTCCTTTACAAGATATCTAAAGTCTGTCAAGTCGTCTATCACTGACTGACCTGATGACAAAATGTCCTTTACAAGATATCTAAAGTCTGTCAAGTCGCCTATCACTGACTGACCTGATGACAAAATGTCCTTTACAAGATATCTAAAGTCTGTCAAGTCGTCTATCACTGACTGACCTGATGACAAAATGTCCTTTACAAGATATCTAAAGTCTGTCAAGTCGTCTATCACTGACTGACCTGATGACAAAATGTCCTTTACAAGATATCTAAAGTCTGTCAAGTCGTCTATCACTGACTGACCTGATGACAAAATGTCCTTTACAAGATATCTAAAGTCTGTCAAGTCGCCTATCACTGACTGACCTGATGACAACATGTCCTTTAAAAGTTATCTAAAGTCTGTCAAGTCGTCTATCACTGACTGAACTGATGACAAAATGTCCTTTACAAGATATCTAAAGTCTGTCAAGTCGTCTATCACTGACTGACCTGATGACAAAATGTCCTTTACAAGATATCTAAAGTCTCTCAAGTCGCCTATCACTGACTGACCTGATGACAAAATGTCCTTTACAAGATATCTAAAGTCTGTCAAGTCGCCTATCACTGACTGACCTGATGACAAAATGTCCTTTACAAGATATCTAAAGTATGTCAAGTCGTCTATCACTGACTGACCTGATGACAAAATGTCCTTTACAAGATATCTAAAGTCTGTCAAGTCGTCTATCACTGACTGACCTGATGACAAAATGTCCTTTACAAGATATCTAACGTCTGTCAAGTCGTCTATCACTGACTGACCTGATGACAAAATGTCCTTTACAAGATATCTAAAGTCTGTCAAGCCGCCTATCACTGACTGACCTGATGACAAAATGTCCTTTACAAGATATCTAAAATCTGTCAAGTCGTCTATCACTGACTGACCTGATGACAAAATGTCCTTTACAAGATATCTAAAGTCTGTCAGGTCGCCTATCACTGACTGACCTGATGACAAAATGTCCTTTACAAGATATCTAAAGTCTGTCAAGTCGTCTATCACTGACTGACCTGATGATAAAATGTCCTATACAAGATATCTAAAGTCTGTCAAGTCGCCTATCACTGACTGACCTGATGCCAAAATGTCCTTTACAAGATATCTAAAGTCTGTCAAGTCGCCTATCACTGACTGACCTGATGACAAAATGGCCTTTACAAGATATCTAAAGTCTGTCAAGTCGCCGCTCGCTGACTGATCTGATGACAAAATGTCCTTTACAAGATATCTAAAGTCTGTCAAGTCGTCTATCGCTGACTAACCTGATGACAAAATGTTCTTTACAAGATATCTAAAGTCTGTCAAGTCGCCTATCGCTGATTGACCTGATGACAAAATGTCCTTTACAAGATATCTAAAGTCTGTCAAGTCGTCTATCACTGACTGACCTGATGACAAAATGTCCTTTACAAGATATCTAAAGTCTCTCAAGTCGCCTATCACTGACGGATCTGATGACAAAATGTCCTTTACAAGATATCTAAAGTCTGTCAAGTCGCCTATCACTGACTGACCTGATGACAAAATGTCCTTTAGAAGATATCTAAAGTCTGTCAAGTCGTCTATCACTGACTGACCTGATGACAAAATGTCCTTTACAAGATATCTAAAGTCTGTCAAGTCGTCTATCACTGACTGACCTGATGATAAAATGTCCTTTACAAGATATCTAAAGTCTGTCAAGTAGCCTATCACTGACTGACCTGATGACAAAATGTCCTTTACAAGATATCTAAAGTCTGTCAAGTCGCCTATCACTGATTGACCTGATGACAAAATGTCCTTTACAAGATATCTAAAGTCTCTCAAGTCGCCTCTCGCTGACTGACCTGATGACAAAATGTCCTTTACAAGATATCTAAAGTCTGTCAAGTCGTCTATCACTGACTGACCTGATGACAAAATGTCCTTTACAAGATATATAAAGTCTGTCAAGTCGCCTATCACTGACTGACCTGATGACAAAATGTCCTTTACAAGATATCTAAAGTCTGTCAAGTCGTCTATCACTGACTGACCTGATGACAAAATGTCCTTTACAAGATATCTAAAGTCTGTCAAGTCGTCTATCACTGACTGACCTGATGACAAAATGTCCTTTACAAGATATCTAAAGTCTGTCAAGTCGTCTATCACTGACTGACCTGATGACAAAATGTCCTTTACAAGATATCTAAAGTCTGTCAAGTCGTCTATCACTGACTGACCTGATGACAAAATGTCCTTTACAAGATATCTAAAGTCTGTCAAGTCGCCTATCACTGATTGACCTGATGACAAAATGTCCTTTACAAGATATCTAAAGTCTCTCAAGTCGCCTCTCGCTGACTGACCTGATGACAAAATGTCCTTTACAAGATATCTAAAGTCTGTCAAGTCGTCTATCACTGACTGACCTGATGACAAAATGTCCTTTACAAGATATATAAAGTCTGTCAAGTCGCCTATCACTGACTGACCTGATGACAAAATGTCCTTTACAAGATATCTAAAGTCTGTCAAGTCGTCTATCACTGACTGACCTGATGACAAAATGTCCTTTACAAGATATCTAAAGTCTGTCAAGTCGTCTATCACTGACTGACCTGATGACAAAATGTCCTTTACAAGATATCTAAAGTCTGTCAAGTCGTCTATCACTGACTGACCTGATGACAAAATGTCCTTTACAAGATATCTAAAGTCTGTCAAGTCGTCTATCACTGACTGACCTGATGACAAAATGTCCTTTACAAGATATCTAAAGTCTGTCAAGTCGTCTATCACTGACTGACCTGATGACAAAATGTCCTTTACAAGATATCTAAAGTCTGTCAAGTCGTCTATCACTGACTGACCTGATGACAAAATGTCCTTTACAAGATATATAAAGTCTGTCAAGTCGCCTATCACTGACTGACCTGATGACAAAATGTCCTTTAAAAGATATCTAAAGTCTGTCAAGTCGCCTATCACTGACTGACCTGATGACAAAATGTCCTTTACAAGATATCTAAAGTCTGTCAAGTCGTCTATCACTGACCGACCTGATGACAAAATGTCCTTTACAAGATATCTAAAGTCTGTCAAGTCGTCTATCACTGACTGACCTGATGACAAAATGTCCTTTACAAGATATCTAAAGTCTGTCAAGTCGTCTATCACTGACTGACCTGATGACAAAATGTCCTTTACAAGATATCTAAAGTCTGTCAAGTCGTCTATCACTGACTGACCTGATGACAAAATGTCCTTTACAAGATATCTAAAGTCTGTCAAGTCGTCTATCACTGACTGACCTGATGACAAAATGTCCTTTACAAGATATCTAAAGTCTGTCAAGTCGTCTATCACTGACTGACCTGATGACAAAATGTCCTTTACAAGATATATAAAGTCTGTCAAGTCGCCTATCACTGACTGACCTGATGACAAAATGTCCTTTACAAGATATCTAAAGTCTGTCAAGTCGTCTATCACTGACTGACCTGATGACAAAATGTCCTTTACAAGATATCTAAAGTCTGTCAAGTCGTCTATCACTGACTCACCTGATGACAAAATGTCCTTTACAAGATATCTAAAGTCTGTCAAGTCGTCTATCACTGACTGACCTGATGACAAAATGTCCTTTACAAGATATCTAAAGTCTGTCAAGCCGCCTATCACTGACTGACCTGATGACAAAATGTCCTTTACAAGATATCTAAAATCTGTCAAGTCGCCTATCACTGACTGACCTGATGACAAAATGTCCTTTACAAGATATCTAAAGTCTGTCAGGTCGCCTATCACTGACTGACCTGATGACAAAATGTCCTTTACAAGATATCTAAAGTCTGTCAAGTCGTCTATCACTGACTGACCTGATGATAAAATGTCCTTTACAAGATATCTAAAGTCTGTCAAGTCGCCTATCACTGACTGACCTGATGCCAAAATGTCCTTTACAAGATATCTAAAGTCTGTCAAGTCGCCTATCACTGACTGACCTGATGACAAAATGGCCTTTACAAGATATCTAAAGTCTGTCAAGTCGCCGCTCGCTGACTGATCTGATGACAAAATGTCCTTTACAAGATATCTAAAGTCTGTCAAGTCGTCTATCGCTGACTAACCTGATGACAAAATGTTCTTTACAAGATATCTAAAGTCTGTCAAGTCGCCTATCGCTGATTGACCTGATGACAAAATGTCCTTTACAAGATATCTAAAGTCTGTCAAGTCGTCTATCACTGACTGACCTGATGACAAAATGTCCTTTACAAGATATCTAAAGTCTCTCAAGTCGCCTATCACTGACTGATCTGATGACAAAATGTCCTTTACAAGATATCTAAAGTCTGTCAAGTCGCCTATCACTGACTGACCTGATGACAAAATGTCCTTTAGAAGATATCTAAAGTCTGTCAAGTCGTCTATCACTGACTGACCTGATGACAAAATGTCCTTTACAAGATATCTAAAGTCTGTCAAGTCGTCTATCACTGACTGACCTGATGATAAAATGTCCTTTACAAGATATCTAAAGTCTGTCAAGTAGCCTATCACTGACTGACCTGATGACAAAATGTCCTTTACAAGATATCTAAAGTCTGTCAAGTCGCCTATCACTGATTGACCTGATGACAAAATGTCCTTTACAAGATATCTAAAGTCTCTCAAGTCGCCTCTCGCTGACTGACCTGATGACAAAATGTCCTTTACAAGATATCTAAAGTCTGTCAAGTCGTCTATCACTGACTGACCTGATGACAAAATGTCCTTTACAAGATATATAAAGTCTGTCAAGTCGCCTATCACTGACTGACCTGATGACAAAATGTCCTTTACAAGATATCTAAAGTCTGTCAAGTCGTCTATCACTGACTGACCTGATGACAAAATGTCCTTTACAAGATATCTAAAGTCTGTCAAGTCGTCTATCACTGACTGACCTGATGACAAAATGTCCTTTACAAGATATCTAAAGTCTGTCAAGTCGTCTATCACTGACTGACCTGATGACAAAATGTCCTTTACAAGATATCTAAAGTCTGTCAAGTCGTCTATCACTGACTGACCTGATGACAAAATGTCCTTTACAAGATATCTAAAGTCTGTCAAGTCGCCTATCACTGATTGACCTGATGACAAAATGTCCTTTACAAGATATCTAAAGTCTCTCAAGTCGCCTCTCGCTGACTGACCTGATGACAAAATGTCCTTTACAAGATATCTAAAGTCTGTCAAGTCGTCTATCACTGACTGACCTGATGACAAAATGTCCTTTACAAGATATATAAAGTCTGTCAAGTCGCCTATCACTGACTGACCTGATGACAAAATGTCCTTTACAAGATATCTAAAGTCTGTCAAGTCGTCTATCACTGACTGACCTGATGACAAAATGTCCTTTACAAGATATCTAAAGTCTGTCAAGTCGTCTATCACTGACTGACCTGATGACAAAATGTCCTTTACAAGATATCTAAAGTCTGTCAAGTCGTCTATCACTGACTGACCTGATGACAAAATGTCCTTTACAAGATATCTAAAGTCTGTCAAGTCGTCTATCACTGACTGACCTGATGACAAAATGTCCTTTACAAGATATATAAAGTCTGTCAGGTCGCCTATCACTGACTGACCTGATGACAAAATGTCCTTTAAAAGTTATCTAAAGTCTGTCAAGTCGCCTATCACTGACTGACCTGATGACAAAATGTCCTTTACAAGATATCTAAAGTCTGTCAAGTCGTCTATCACTGACTGACCTGATGACAAAATGTCCTTTACAAGATATCTAAAGTCTGTCAAGTCGTCTATCACTGACTGACCTGATGACAAAATGTCCTTTACAAGATATCTAAAGTCTGTCAAGTCGTCTATCACTGACTGACCTGATGACAAAATGTCCTTTACAAGATATATAAAGTCTGTCAAGTCGCCTATCACTGACTGACCTGATGACAAAATGTCCTTTAAAAGTTATCTAAAGTCTGTCAAGTCGCCTATCACTGACTGACCTGATGACAAAATGTCCTTTACAAGATATCTAAAGTCTGTCAAGTCGTCTATCACTGACCGACCTGATGACAAAATGTCCTTTACAAGATATCTAAAGTCTGTCAAGTCGTCTATCACTGACTGACCTGATGACAAAATGTCCTTTACAAGATATCTAAAGTCTGTCAAGTCGCCTATCACTGACTGACCTGATGACAAAATGTCCTTTAAAAGTTATCTAAAGTCTGTCAATTCGCCTATCACTGACTGACCTGATGACAAAATGTCCTTTACAAGATATCTAATGTCTGTCAAGTCGTCTATCACTGATTGACCTGATGACAAAATGTCCTTTACAAGATATCTAAAGTCTGTCAAGTCGCCTATCACTGACTGACCTGATGACAAAATGTCCTTTACAAGATATCTAAAGTCTGTCAAGTCGTCTATCACTGACTGACCTGATGACAAAATGTCCTTTACAAGATATCTAAAGTCTCTCAAGTCGCCTATCACTGACTGACCTGATGACAAAATGTCCTTTACAAGATATCTAAAGTCTGTCAAGTCGCCTATCACTGACTGACCTGATGACAAAATGTCCTTTACAAGATATCTAAAGTCTGTCAAGTCGTCTATCACTGACTGACCTGATGACAAAATGTCCTTTACAAGATATCTAAAGTCTGTCAAGTCGTCTATCACTGACTGACCTGATGACAAAATGTCCTTTACAAGATATCTAAAGTCTCTCAAGTCGCCTATCACTGACTGATCTGATGACAAAATGTCCTTTACAAGATATCTAAAGTCTGTCAAGTCGCCTATCACTGACTGACCTGATGACAAAATGTCCTTTACAAGATATCTAAAGTCTGTCAAGTCGTCTATCACTGACTGACCTGATGACAAAATGTCCTTTACAAGATATCTAAAGTCTGTCAAGTCGTCTATCACTGACTGACCTGATGACAAAATGTCCTTTACAAGATATCTAAAGTCTGTCAAGTCGCCTATCACTGACTGACCTGATGACAAAATGTCCTTTAAAAGTTATCTAAAGTCTGTCAAGTCGTCTATCACTGACTGACCTGATGACAAAATGTCCTTTACAAGATATCTAAAGTCTGTCAAGTCGCCTATCACTGACTGACCTGATGACAAAATGTCCTTTAAAAGTTATCTAAAGTCTGTCAAGTCGCCTATCACTGACTGACCTGATGACAAAATGTCCTTTACAAGATATCTAAAGTCTGTCAAGTCGTCTATCACTGACTGACCTGATGACAAAATGTCCTTTACAAGATATCTAAAGTCTGTCAAGTCGTCTATCACTGACTGACCTGATGACAAAATGTCCTTTACAAGATATCTAAAGTCTGTCAAGTCGCCTATCACTGACTGACATGATGACAAAATGTCCTTTAAAAGTTATCAAATGTCTGTCAAGTCGCCTATCACTGACTGACCTGATGACAAAATGTCCTTTACAAGATATCTAAAGTCTGTCAAGTCGTCTATCACTGACTGACCTGATGACAAAATGTCCTTTACAAGATATCTAAAGTCTCTCAAGTCGCCTATCACTGACTGACCTGATGACAAAATGTCCTTTACAAGATATCTAAAGTCTGTCAAGTCGTCTATCACTGACTGACCTGATGACAAAATGTCCTTTACAAGATATCTAAAGTCTGTCAAGTCGTCTATCACTGACTGACCTGATGACAAAATGTCCTTTACAAGATATCTAAAGTCTGTCAAGTCGCCTATCACTGACTGACCTGATGACAAAATGTCCTTTACAAGATATCTAAAGTCTGTCAAGTCGTCTATCACTGACTGACCTGATGACAAAATGTCCTTTACAAGATATCTAAAGTCTGTCAAGTCGTCTATCACTGACTGACCTGATGACAAAATGTCCTTTACAAGATATCTAAAGTCTGTCAAGTCGCCTATCACTGACTGACCTGATGACAAAATGTCCTTTAAAAGTTATCTAAAGTCTGTCAAGTCGTCTATCACTGACTGACCTGATGACAAAATGTCCTTTACAAGATATCTAAAGTCTCTCAAGTCGCCTATCACTGACTGACCTGATGACAAAATGTCCTTTACAAGATATCTAAAGTCTGTCAAGTCGCCTATCACTGACTGACCTGATGACAAAATGTCCTTTACAAGATATCTAAAGTCTGTCAAGTCGTCCATCACTGACTGACCTGATGACAAAATGTCCTTTACAAGATATCTAAAGTCTGTCAAGTCGTCTATCACTGACTGACCTGATGACAAAATGTCCTTTACAAGATATCTAAAGTCTGTCAAGTCGTCTATCACTGACTGACCTAATGACAAAATGTCCTTTACAAGATATCTAAAGTCTGTCAAGTCGTCTATCACTGACTGACCTGATGACAAAATGTCCTTTAAAAGTTATCTAAAGTCTGTCAAATTGCCTATCACTGACTGACCTGATGACAAAATGTCCTTTACAAGATATCTAAAGTCTGTCAAGTCGCCTATCACTGACTGACCTGATCACAAAATGTCCTTTACAAGATATCTAAAATCTGTCAAGTCGTCTATCACTGACTGACCTGATGACAAAATGTCCTTTACAAGATATCTAAAGTCTGTCAGGTCGCCTATCACTGACTGACCTGATGACAAAATGTCCTTTACAAGATATCTAAAGTCTGTCAAGTCGTCTATCACTGACTGACCTGATGATAAAATGTCCTTTACAAGATATCTAAAGTCTGTCAAGTCGCCTATCACTGACTGACCTGATGCCAAAATGTCCTTTACAAGATATCTAAAGTCTGTCAAGTCGCCTATCACTGACTGACCTGATGACAAAATGGCCTTTACAAGATATCTAAAGTCTGTCAAGTCGCCGCTCGCTGACTGATCTGATGACAAAATGTCCTTTACAAGATATCTAAAGTCTGTCAAGTCGTCTATCGCTGACTAACCTGATGACAAAATGTTCTTTACAAGATATCTAAAGTCTGTCAAGTCGTCTATCACTGACTGACCTGATGACAAAATGTCCTTTACAAGATATCTAAAGTCTCTCAAGTCGCCTATCACTGATTGATCTGATGACAAAATGTCCTTTACAAGATATCTAAAGTCTGTCAAGTCGCCTATCACTGACTGACCTGATGACAAAATGTCCTTTAGAAGATATCTAAAGTCTGTCAAGTCGTCTATCACTGACTGACCTGATGACAAACTGTCCTTTACAAGATATCTAAAGTCTGTCAAGTCGTCTATCACTGACTGACCTGATGATAAAATGTCCTTTACAAGATATCTAAAGTCTGTCAAGTAGCCTATCACTGACTGACCTGATGACAAAATGTCCTTTACAAGATATCTAAAGTCTGTCAAGTCGCCTATCACTGATTGACCTGATGACAAAATGTCCTTTACAAGATATCTAAAGTCTCTCAAGTCGCCTCTCGCTGACTGACCTGATGACAAAATGTCCTTTACAAGATATCTAAGGTCTGTCAAGTCGTCTATCGCTGACTAACCTGATGACAAAATGTCCTTTACAAGATATCTAAAGTCTGTCAAGTCGCCTATCGCTGATTGACCTGATGACAAAATATCCTTTACAAGATATCTAAAGTCTGTCAAGTCGTCTATCACTGACTGACCTGATGACAAAATGTCCTTTACAAGATATCTAAAGTCTCTCAAGTCGCCTATCACTGACTGACCTGATGACAAAATGTCCTTTACAAGATATCTAAAGTCTGTCAAGTCGCCTATCACTGACTGACCTGATGACAAAATGTCCTTTACAAGATATCTAAAGTCTGTCAAGTCGTCTATCACTGACCGACCTGATGACAAAATGTCCTTTACAAGATATCTAAAGTCTGTCAAGTCGTCTATCACTGACTGACCTGATGACAAAATGTCCTTTACAAGATATCTAAAGTCTGTCAAGTCGTCTATCACTGACTGACCTGATGACAAAATGTCCTTTACAAGATATCTAAAGTCTGTCAAGTCGTCTATCACTGACTGACCTGATGACAAAATGTCCTTTACAAGATATCTAAAGTCTGTCAAGTCGTCTATCACTGACTGACCTGATGACAAAATGTCCTTTACAAGATATCTAAAGTCTGTCAAGTCGTCTATCACTGACTGACCTGATGACAAAATGTCCTTTACAAGATATATAAAGTCTGTCAAGTCGCCTATCACTGACTGACCTGATGACAAAATGTCCTTTACAAGATATCTAAAGTCTGTCAAGTCGTCTATCACTGACTGACCTGATGACAAAATGTCCTTTACAAGATATCTAAAGTCTGTCAAGTCGTCTATCACTGACTCACCTGATGACAAAATGTCCTTTACAAGATATCTAAA
This sequence comes from Bathymodiolus brooksi, assembly GCA_963680875.1. NCBI lineage: Eukaryota > Metazoa > Mollusca > Bivalvia > Mytilida > Modiolidae > Bathymodiolus > Bathymodiolus brooksi. The sequence continues at coordinate 174,749,658 of OY804575.1, forward strand.
GTCTGTCAAGTCGTCTATCACTGACTGACCTGATGACAAAATGTCCTTTACAAGATATCTAAAGTCTGTCAAGCCGCCTATCACTGACTGACCTGATGACAAAATGTCCTTTACAAGATATCTAAAATCTGTCAAGTCGCCTATCACTGACTGACCTGATGACAAAATGTCCTTTACAAGATATCTAAAGTCTGTCAGGTCGCCTATCACTGACTGACCTGATGACAAAATGTCCTTTACAAGATATCTAAAGTCTGTCAAGTCGTCTATCACTGACTGACCTGATGATAAAATGTCCTTTACAAGATATCTAAAGTCTGTCAAGTCGCCTATCACTGACTGACCTGATGCCAAAATGTCCTTTACAAGATATCTAAAGTCTGTCAAGTCGCCTATCACTGACTGACCTGATGACAAAATGGCCTTTACAAGATATCTAAAGTCTGTCAAGTCGCCGCTCGCTGACTGATCTGATGACAAAATGTCCTTTACAAGATATCTAAAGTCTGTCAAGTCGTCTATCGCTGACTAACCTGATGACAAAATGTTCTTTACAAGATATCTAAAGTCTGTCAAGTCGCCTATCGCTGATTGACCTGATGACAAAATGTCCTTTACAAGATATCTAAAGTCTGTCAAGTCGTCTATCACTGACTGACCTGATGACAAAATGTCCTTTACAAGATATCTAAAGTCTCTCAAGTCGCCTATCACTGACTGATCTGATGACAAAATGTCCTTTACAAGATATCTAAAGTCTGTCAAGTCGCCTATCACTGACTGACCTGATGACAAAATGTCCTTTAGAAGATATCTAAAGTCTGTCAAGTCGTCTATCACTGACTGACCTGATGACAAAATGTCCTTTACAAGATATCTAAAGTCTGTCAAGTCGTCTATCACTGACTGACCTGATGATAAAATGTCCTTTACAAGATATCTAAAGTCTGTCAAGTAGCCTATCACTGACTGACCTGATGACAAAATGTCCTTTACAAGATATCTAAAGTCTGTCAAGTCGCCTATCACTGATTGACCTGATGACAAAATGTCCTTTACAAGATATCTAAAGTCTGTCAAGTCGCCTCTCGCTGACTGACCTGATGACAAAATGTCCTTTACAAGATATCTAAAGTCTGTCAAGTCGTCTATCACTGACTGACCTGATGACAAAATGTCCTTTACAAGATATATAAAGTCTGTCAAGTCGCCTATCACTGACTGACCTGATGACAAAATGTCCTTTACAAGATATCTAAAGTCTGTCAAGTCGTCTATCACTGACTGACCTGATGACAAAATGTCCTTTACAAGATATCTAAAGTCTGTCAAGTCGTCTATCACTGACTGACCTGATGACAAAATGTCCTTTACAAGATATCTAAAGTCTGTCAAGTCGTCTATCACTGACTGACCTGATGACAAAATGTCCTTTACAAGATATCTAAAGTCTGTCAAGTCGTCTATCACTGACTGACCTGATGACAAAATGTCCTTTACAAGATATCTAAAGTCTGTCAAGTCGCCTATCACTGATTGACCTGATGACAAAATGTCCTTTACAAGATATCTAAAGTCTCTCAAGTCGCCTCTCGCTGACTGACCTGATGACAAAATGTCCTTTACAAGATATCTAAAGTCTGTCAAGTCGTCTATCACTGACTGACCTGATGACAAAATGTCCTTTACAAGATATATAAAGTCTGTCAAGTCGCCTATCACTGACTGACCTGATGACAAAATGTCCTTTACAAGATATCTAAAGTCTGTCAAGTCGTCTATCACTGACTGACCTGATGACAAAATGTCCTTTACAAGATATCTAAAGTCTGTCAAGTCGTCTATCACTGACTGACCTGATGACAAAATGTCCTTTACAAGATATCTAAAGTCTGTCAAGTCGTCTATCACTGACTGACCTGATGACAAAATGTCCTTTACAAGATATCTAAAGTCTGTCAAGTCGTCTATCACTGACTGACCTGATGACAAAATGTCCTTTACAAGATATATAAAGTCTGTCAGGTCGCCTATCACTGACTGACCTGATGACAAAATGTCCTTTAAAAGTTATCTAAAGTCTGTCAAGTCGCCTATCACTGACTGACCTGATGACAAAATGTCCTTTACAAGATATCTAAAGTCTGTCAAGTCGTCTATCACTGACTGACCTGATGACAAAATGTCCTTTACAAGATATCTAAAGTCTGTCAAGTCGTCTATCACTGACTGACCTGATGACAAAATGTCCTTTACAAGATATCTAAAGTCTGTCAAGTCGTCTATCACTGACTGACCTGATGACAAAATGTCCTTTACAAGATATATAAAGTCTGTCAAGTCGCCTATCACTGACTGACCTGATGACAAAATGTCCTTTAAAAGTTATCTAAAGTCTGTCAAGTCGCCTATCACTGACTGACCTGATGACAAAATGTCCTTTACAAGATATCTAAAGTCTGTCAAGTCGTCTATCACTGACCGACCTGATGACAAAATGTCCTTTACAAGATATCTAAAGTCTGTCAAGTCGTCTATCACTGACTGACCTGATGACAAAATGTCCTTTACAAGATATCTAAAGTCTGTCAAGTCGCCTATCACTGACTGACCTGATGACAAAATGTCCTTTAAAAGTTATCTAAAGTCTGTCAATTCGCCTATCACTGACTGACCTGATGACAAAATGTCCTTTACAAGATATCTAATGTCTGTCAAGTCGTCTATCACTGATTGACCTGATGACAAAATGTCCTTTACAAGATATCTAAAGTCTGTCAAGTCGCCTATCACTGACTGACCTGATGACAAAATGTCCTTTACAAGATATCTAAAGTCTGTCAAGTCGTCTATCACTGACTGACCTGATGACAAAATGTCCTTTACAAGATATCTAAAGTCTCTCAAGTCGCCTATCACTGACTGACCTGATGACAAAATGTCCTTTACAAGATATCTAAAGTCTGTCAAGTCGCCTATCACTGACTGACCTGATGACAAAATGTCCTTTACAAGATATCTAAAGTCTGTCAAGTCGTCTATCACTGACTGACCTGATGACAAAATGTCCTTTACAAGATATCTAAAGTCTGTCAAGTCGTCTATCACTGACTGACCTGATGACAAAATGTCCTTTACAAGATATCTAAAGTCTCTCAAGTCGCCTATCACTGACTGATCTGATGACAAAATGTCCTTTACAAGATATCTAAAGTCTGTCAAGTCGCCTATCACTGACTGACCTGATGACAAAATGTCCTTTACAAGATATCTAAAGTCTGTCAAGTCGTCTATCACTGACTGACCTGATGACAAAATGTCCTTTACAAGATATCTAAAGTCTGTCAAGTCGTCTATCACTGACTGACCTGATGACAAAATGTCCTTTACAAGATATCTAAAGTCTGTCAAGTCGTCTATCACTGACTGACCTGATGACAAAATGTCCTTTACAAGATATCTAAAGTCTGTCAAGTCGCCTATCACTGACTGACCTGATGACAAAATGTCCTTTAAAAGTTATCTAAAGTCTGTCAAGTCGTCTATCACTGACTGACCTGATGACAAAATGTCCTTTACAAGATATCTAAAGTCTGTCAAGTCGCCTATCACTGACTGACCTGATGACAAAATGTCCTTTAAAAGTTATCTAAAGTCTGTCAAGTCGCCTATCACTGACTGACCTGATGACAAAATGTCCTTTACAAGATATCTAAAGTCTGTCAAGTCGTCTATCACTGACTGACCTGATGACAAAATGTCCTTTACAAGATATCTAAAGTCTGTCAAGTCGTCTATCACTGACTGACCTGATGACAAAATGTCCTTTACAAGATATCTAAAGTCTGTCAAGTCGCCTATCACTGACTGACATGATGACAAAATGTCCTTTAAAAGTTATCAAATGTCTGTCAAGTCGCCTATCACTGACTGACCTGATGACAAAATGTCCTTTACAAGATATCTAAAGTCTGTCAAGTCGTCTATCACTGACTGACCTGATGACAAAATGTCCTTTACAAGATATCTAAAGTCTCTCAAGTCGCCTATCACTGACTGACCTGATGACAAAATGTCCTTTACAAGATATCTAAAGTCTGTCAAGTCGTCTATCACTGACTGACCTGATGACAAAATGTCCTTTACAAGATATCTAAAGTCTGTCAAGTCGTCTATCACTGACTGACCTGATGACAAAATGTCCTTTACAAGATATCTAAAGTCTGTCAAGTCGCCTATCACTGACTGACCTGATGACAAAATGTCCTTTACAAGATATCTAAAGTCTGTCAAGTCGTCTATCACTGACTGACCTGATGACAAAATGTCCTTTACAAGATATCTAAAGTCTGTCAAGTCGTCTATCACTGACTGACCTGATGACAAAATGTCCTTTACAAGATATCTAAAGTCTGTCAAGTCGCCTATCACTGACTGACCTGATGACAAAATGTCCTTTAAAAGTTATCTAAAGTCTGTCAAGTCGTCTATCACTGACTGACCTGATGACAAAATGTCCTTTACAAGATATCTAAAGTCTCTCAAGTCGCCTATCACTGACTGACCTGATGACAAAATGTCCTTTACAAGATATCTAAAGTCTGTCAAGTCGCCTATCACTGACTGACCTGATGACAAAATGTCCTTTACAAGATATCTAAAGTCTGTCAAGTCGTCCATCACTGACTGACCTGATGACAAAATGTCCTTTACAAGATATCTAAAGTCTGTCAAGTCGTCTATCACTGACTGACCTGATGACAAAATGTCCTTTACAAGATATCTAAAGTCTGTCAAGTCGTCTATCACTGACTGACCTAATGACAAAATGTCCTTTACAAGATATCTAAAGTCTGTCAAGTCGTCTATCACTGACTGACCTGATGACAAAATGTCCTTTAAAAGTTATCTAAAGTCTGTCAAATTGCCTATCACTGACTGACCTGATGACAAAATGTCCTTTACAAGATATCTAAAGTCTGTCAAGTCGCCTATCACTGACTGACCTGATGACAAAATGTCCTTTACAAGATATCTAAAATCTGTCAAGTCGTCTATCACTGACTGACCTGATGACAAAATGTCCTTTACAAGATATCTAAAGTCTGTCAGGTCGCCTATCACTGACTGACCTGATGACAAAATGTCCTTTACAAGATATCTAAAGTCTGTCAAGTCGTCTATCACTGACTGACCTGATGATAAAATGTCCTTTACAAGATATCTAAAGTCTGTCAAGTCGCCTATCACTGACTGACCTGATGCCAAAATGTCCTTTACAAGATATCTAAAGTCTGTCAAGTCGCCTATCACTGACTGACCTGATGACAAAATGGCCTTTACAAGATATCTAAAGTCTGTCAAGTCGCCGCTCGCTGACTGATCTGATGACAAAATGTCCTTTACAAGATATCTAAAGTCTGTCAAGTCGTCTATCGCTGACTAACCTGATGACAAAATGTTCTTTACAAGATATCTAAAGTCTGTCAAGTCGTCTATCACTGACTGACCTGATGACAAAATGTCCTTTACAAGATATCTAAAGTCTCTCAAGTCGCCTATCACTGATTGATCTGATGACAAAATGTCCTTTACAAGATATCTAAAGTCTGTCAAGTCGCCTATCACTGACTGACCTGATGACAAAATGTCCTTTAGAAGATATCTAAAGTCTGTCAAGTCGTCTATCACTGACTGACCTGATGACAAACTGTCCTTTACAAGATATCTAAAGTCTGTCAAGTCGTCTATCACTGACTGACCTGATGATAAAATGTCCTTTACAAGATATCTAAAGTCTGTCAAGTAGCCTATCACTGACTGACCTGATGACAAAATGTCCTTTACAAGATATCTAAAGTCTGTCAAGTCGCCTATCACTGATTGACCTGATGACAAAATGTCCTTTACAAGATATCTAAAGTCTCTCAAGTCGCCTCTCGCTGACTGACCTGATGACAAAATGTCCTTTACAAGATATCTAAGGTCTGTCAAGTCGTCTATCGCTGACTAACCTGATGACAAAATGTCCTTTACAAGATATCTAAAGTCTGTCAAGTCGCCTATCGCTGATTGACCTGATGACAAAATATCCTTTACAAGATATCTAAAGTCTGTCAAGTCGTCTATCACTGACTGACCTGATGACAAAATGTCCTTTACAAGATATCTAAAGTCTCTCAAGTCGCCTATCACTGACTGACCTGATGACAAAATGTCCTTTACAAGATATCTAAAGTCTGTCAAGTCGTCTATCACTGACTGACCTGATGACAAAATGTCCTTTACAAGATATCTAAAGTCTGTCAAGTCGCCTATCATTGACTGACCTGATGACAAAATGTCCTTTACAAGATATATAAAGTCTGTCAAGTCGCCTATCACTGACTGACCTGATGACAAAATGTCCTTTAAAAGTTATCTAAAGTCTGTCAAGTCGCCTATCACTGACTGACCTGATGACAAAATGTCCTTTACAAGATATCTAAAATCTGTCAAGTCGTCTATCACTGACCGACCTGATGACAAAATGTCCTTTACAAGATATCTAAAGTCTGTCAAGTCGTCTATCACTGACTGACCTGATGACAAAATGTCCTTTACAAGATATCTAAAGTCTGTCAAGTCGTCTATCACTGACTGACCTGATGACAAAATGTCCTTTACAAGATATCTAAAGTCTGTCAAGTCGTCTATCACTGACTGACCTGATGACAAAATGTCCTTTACAAGATATCTAAAGTCTGTCAAGTCGCCTATCACTGACTGACCTGATGACAAAATGTCCTTTAAAAGTTATCTAAAGTCTGTCAAGTCGCCTATCACTGACTGACCTGATGACAAAATGTCCTTTACAAGATATCTAAAGTCTGTCAAGTCGTCTATCACTGACTGACCTGATGACAAAATGTCCTTTACAAGATATCTAAAGTCTCTCAAGTCGCCTATCACTGACTGACCTGATGACAAAATGTCCTTTACAAGATATCTAAAGTCTGTCAAGTCGCCTATCACTGACTGATCTGATGACAAAATGTCCTTTACAAGATATCTAAAGTCTGTCAAGTCGTCTATCACTGACTGACCTGATGACAAAATGTCCTTTACAAGATATCTAAAGTCTGTCAAGTCGTCTATCACTGACTGACCTGATGACAAAATGTCCTTTACAAGATATCTAAAGTCTCTCAAGTCGCCTATCACTGACTGATCTGATAACAAAATGTCCTTTACAAGATATCTAAAGTCTGTCAAGTCGCCTATCACTGACTGACCTGATGACAAAATGTCCTTTACAAGATATCTAAAGTCTGTCAAGTCGTCTATCACTGACTGACCTGATGACAAAATGTCCTTTACAAGATATCTAAAGTCTGTCAAGTCGTCTATCACTGACTGACCTGATGACAAAATGTCCTTTACAAGATATCTAAAGTCTGTCAAGTCGTCTATCACTGACTGACCTGATGACAAAATGTCCTTTACAAGATATCTAAAGTCTGTCAAGTCGTCTATCACTGACTGACCTGATGACAAAATGTCCTTTACAAGATATCTAAAGTCTGTCAAGTCGTCTATCACTGACTGACCTGATGACAAAATGTCCTTTACAAGATATCTAAAGTCTCTCAAGTCGCCTATCACTGACTGACCTGATGACAAAATGTCCTTTACAAGATATCTAAAGTCTGTCAAGTCGCCTATCACTGACTGACCTGATGACAAAATGTCCTTTACAAGATATCTAAAGTCTGTCAAGTCGTCTATCACTGACTGACCTGATGACAAAATGTCCTTTACAAGATATCTAAAGTCTGTCAAGTCGTCTATCACTGACTAACCTGATGACAAAATGTCCTTTACAAGATATCTAAAGTCTGTCAAGTCGTCTATCACTGACTGACCTGATGACAAAATGTCCTTTACAAGATATCTAAAGTCTGTCAAGTCGTCTATCACTGACTGACCTGATGACAAAATGTCCTTTACAAGATATCTAAAGTCTGTCAAGTCGCCTATCACTGACTGACCTGATGACAAAATGTCCATTAAAAGTTATCTAAAGTCTGTCAAGTCGCCTATCACTGACTGACCTGATGACAAAATGTCCTTTACAAGATATCTAAAGTCTGTCAAGTCGTCTATCACTGACTGACCTGATGACAAAATGTCCTTTACAAGATATCTAAAGTCTCTCAAGTCGCCTATCACTGACTGACCTGATGACAAAATGTCCTTTACAAGATATCTAAAGTCTGTCAAGTCGCCTATCACTGACTGATCTGATGACAAAATGTCCTTTACAAGATATCTAAAGTCTGTCAAGTCGTCTATCACTGACTGACCTGATGACAAAATGTCCTTTACAAGATATCTAAAGTCTGTCAAGTCGTCTATCACTGACTGACCTGATGACAAAATGTCCTTTACAAGATATCTAAAGTCTCTCAAGTCGCCTATCACTGACTGATCTGATAACAAAATGTCCTTTACAAGATATCTAAAGTCTGTCAAGTCGCCTATCACTGACTGACCTGATGACAAAATGTCCTTTACAAGATATCTAAAGTCTGTCAAGTCGTCTATCACTGACTGACCTGATGACAAAATGTCCTTTACAAGATATCTAAAGTCTGTCAAGTCGTCTATCACTGACTGACCTGATGACAAAATGTCCTTTACAAGATATCTAAGGTCTGTCAAGTCGTCTATCACTGACTGACCTGATGACAAAATGTCCTTTACAAGATATCTAAAGTCTGTCAAGTCGTCTATCACTGACTGACCTGATGACAAAATGTCCTTTACAAGATATCTAAAGTCTGTCAAGTCGTCTATCACTGACTGACCTGATGACAAAATGTCCTTTACAAGATATCTAAAGTCTCTCAAGTCGCCTATCACTGACTGACCTGATGACAAAATGTCCTTTACAAGATATCTAAAGTCTGTCAAGTCGCCTATCACTGACTGACCTGATGACAAAATGTCCTTTACAAGATATCTAAAGTCTGTCAAGTCGTCTATCACTGACTGACCTGATGACAAAATGTCCTTTACAAGATATCTAAAGTCTGTCAAGTCGTCTATCACTGACTGACCTGATGACAAAATGTCCTTTACAAGATATCTAAAGTCTGTCAAGTCGTCTATCACTGACTGACCTAATGACAAAATGTCCTTTACAAGATATCTAAAGTCTGTCAAGTCGTCTATCACTGACTGACCTGATGACAAAATGTCCTTTAAAAGTTATCTAAAGTCTGTAAAATCGCCTATCACTGACTGACCTGATGACAAAATGTCCTTTACAAGATATCTAAAGTCTGTCAAGTCGCCTATCACTGACTGACCTGATGACAAAATGTCCTTTACAATATATCTAAAATCTGTCAAGTCGTCTATCACTGACTGACCTGATGACAAAATGTCCTTTACAAGATATCTAAAGTCTGTCAGGTCGCCTATCACTGACTGACCTGATGACAAAATGTCCTTTACAAGATATCTAAAGTCTGTCAAGTCGTCTATCACTGACTGACCTGATGATAAAATGTCCTTTACAAGATATCTAAAGTCTGTCAAGTCGCCTATCACTGACTGACCTGATGACAAAATGGCCTTTACAAGATATCTAAAGTCTGTCAAGTCGCCGCTCGCTGACTGATCTGATGACAAATGTCCTTTACAAGATATCTAAAGTCTGTCAAGTCGTCTATCGCTGACTAACCTGATGACAAAATGTTCTTTACAAGATATCTAAAGTCTGTCAAGTCGCCTATCGCTGATTGACCTGATGACAAAATGTCCTTTACAAGATATCTAAAGTCTGTCAAGTCGTCTATCACTGACTGACCTGATGACAAAATGTCCTTTACAAGATATATAAAGTCTCTCAAGTCGCCTATCACTGACTGATCTGATGACAAAATGTCCTTTACAAGATATCTAAAGTCTGTCAAGTCGCCTATCACTGACTGACCTGATGACAAAATGTCCTTTAGAAGATATCTAAAGTCTGTCAAGTCGTCTATCACTGACTGACCTGATGACAAAATGTCCTTTACAAGATATCTAAAGTCTGTCAAGTCGTATATCACTGACTGACCTGATGACAACATGTCCTTTACAAGATATCTAAAGTCTGTCAGGTCGCCTATCACTGACTGACCTGATGACAAAATGTCCTTTACAAGATATCTAAAGTCTGTCAAGTCGTCTATCACTGACTGACCTGATGATAAAATGTCCTTTACAAGATATCTAAAGTCTGTCAAGTAGCCTATCACTGACTGACCTGATGACAAAATGTCCTTTACAAGATATCTAAAGTCTGTCTAGTCGCCTATCACTGATTGACCTGATGACAAAATGTCCTTTACAAGATATCTAAAGTCTCTCAAGTCGCCTCTCGCTGACTGACCTGATGACAAAATGTCCTTTACAAGATATCTAAAGTCTGTCAAGTCGTCTATCGCTGACTAACCTGATGACAAAATGTCCTTTACAAGATATCTAAAGTCTGTCAAGTCGCCTATCGATGATTGACCTGATGACAAAATATCCTTTACAAGATATCTAAAGTCTGTCAAGACGTCTATCACTGACTGACCTGATGACAAAATGTCCTTTACAAGATATCTAAAGTCTCTCAAGTCGCCTATCACTGACTGATCTGATGACAAAATGTCCTTTACAAGATATCTAAAGTCTGTCAAGTCGCCTATCACTGACTGACCTGATGACAAAATGTCCTTTACAAGATATCTAAAGTCTGTCAAGTCGTCTATCACTGACTGACCTGATGACAAAATGTCCTTTACAAGATATCTAAAGTCTGTCAAGTCGTCTATCACTGACTGACCTGATGACAAAATGTCCTTTACAAGATATCTAAAGTCTGTCAAGTCGTCTATCACTGACTGACCTGATGACAAAATGTCCTTTACAAGATATATAAAGTCTGTCAAGTCGCCTATCACTGACTGACCTGATGACAAAATGTCCTTTAAAAGTTATCTAAAGTCTGTCAAGTCGCCTATCACTGACTGACCTGATGACAAAATGTCCTTTACAAGATATCTAAAGTCTGTCAAGTCGTCTATCACTGACTGACCTGATGACAAAATGTCCTTTACAAGATATCTAAAGTCTCTCAAGTCGCCTATCACTGACTGACCTGATGACAAAATGTCCTTTACAAGATATCTAAAGTCTGTCAAGTCGCCTATCACTGACTGACCTGATGACAAAATGTCCTTTACAAGATATCTAAAGTCTGTCAAGTCGTCTATCACTGACTGACCTGATGACAAAATGTCCTTTACAAGATATCTAAAGTCTGTCAAGTCGTCTATCACTGACTGACCTGATGACAAAATGTCCTTTACAAGATATCTAAAGTCTGTCAAGTCGTCTATCACTGACTGACCTAATGACAAAATGTCCTTTACAAGATATCTAAAGTCTGTCAAGTCGTCTATCACTGACTGACCTGATGACAAAATGTCCTTTAAAAGTTATCTAAAGTCTGTCAAATCGCCTATCACTGACTGACCTGATGACAAAATGTCCTTTACAAGATATCTAAAGTCTGTCAAGTCGTCTATCACTGACTGACCTGATGACAAAATGTCCTTTACAAGATATCTAAAGTCTGTCAAGTCGTCTATCGCTGACTAACCTGATGACAAAATGTCCTTTACAAGATATCTAAAGTCTGTCAAGTCGCCTATCGCTGATTGACCAGATGACAAAATGTCCTTTACAAGATATCTAAAGTCTGTCAAGTCGTCTATCACTGACTCACCTGATGACAAAATGTCCTTTACAAGATATCTAAAGTCTCTCAAGTCGCCTATCACTGACTGATCTGATGACAAATGTCCTTTACAAGATATCTAAAGTCTGTCAAGTCGCCTATCACTGACTGACCTGATGACAAAATGTCCTTTAGAAGATATCTAAAGTCTGTCAAGTCGTCTATCACTGACTGACCTGATGACAAAATGTCCTTTACAAGATATCTAAAGTCTGTCAAGTCGTATATCACTGACTGACCTGATGACAAAATGTCCTTTACAAGATATCTAAAGTCTGTCAAGTCGCCTATCACTGATTGACCTGATGACAAAATGTCCTTTACAAGATATATAAAGTCTGTCAAGTCGCCTATCACTGACTGACCTGATGACAAAATGTCCTTTAAAAGTTATCTAAAGTCTGTCAAGTCGTATATCACTGACTGACCTGATGACAAAATGTCCTTTACAAGATATCTAAAGTCTGTCAAGTCGCCTATCACTGACTGACCTGATGACAAAATGTCCTTTACAAGATATCTAAAGTCTGTCAAGTCGCCTATCACTGACTGACCTGATGACAAAATGTCCTTTACAAGATATCTAAAGTCTGTCAAGTCGTCTATCACTGACTGACCTGATGACAAAATGTCCTTTACAAGATATCTAAAGTCTGTCAAGTCGTCTATCACTGACTGACCTGATGACAAAATGTCCTTTACAAGATATCTAAAGTCTGTCAAGTCGTCTATCACTGACTGACCTGATGACAAAATGTCCTTTACAAGATATATAAAGTCTGTCAAGTCGCCTATCACTGACTGACCTGATGACAAAATGTCCTTTAAAAGTTATCTAAAGTCTGTCAAGTCGCCTATCACTGACTGACCTGATGACAAAATGTCCTTTACAAGATATCTAAAGTCTGTCAAGTCGTCTATCACTGACTGACCTGATGACAAAATGTCCTTTACAAGATATCTAAAGTCTCTCAAGTCGCCTATCACTGACTGACCTGATGACAAAATGTCCTTTACAAGATATCTAAAGTCTGTCAAGTCGCCTATCACTGACTGACCTGATGACAAAATGTCCTTTACAAGATATCTAAAGTCTGTCAAGTCGTCTATCACTGACTGACCTGATGACAAAATGTCCTTTACAAGATATCTAAAGTCTGTCAAGTCGTCTATCACTGACTGACCTAATGACAAAATGTCCTTTACAAGATATCTAAAGTCTGTCAAGTCGTCTATCACTGACTGACCTGATGACAAAATGTCCTTTAAAAGTTATCTAAAGTCTGTCAAATCGCCTATCACTGACTGACCTGATGACAAAATGTCCTTTACAAGATATCTAAAGTCTGTCAAGTCGTCTATCACTGACTGACCTGATGACAAAATGTTCTTTACAAGATATCTAAAGTCTGTCAAGTCGTCTATCGCTGACTAACCTGATGACAAAATGTCCTTTACAAGATATCTAAAGTCTGTCAAGTCGCCTATCGCTGATTGAGCAGATGACAAAATGTCCTTTACAAGATATCTAAAGTCTGTCAAGTCGTCTATCACTGACTCACCTGATGACAAAATGTCCTTTACAAGATATCTAAAGTCTCTCAAGTCGCCTATCACTGACTGATCTGATGACAAAATGTCCTTTACAAGATATCTAAAGTCTGTCAAGTCGCCTATCACTGACTGACCTGATGACAAAATGTCCTTTAGAAGATATCTAAAGTCTGTCAAGTCGTCTATCACTGACTGACCTGATGACAAAATGTCCTTTACAAGATATCTAAAGTCTGTCAAGTCGTATATCACTGACTGACCTGATGACAAAATGTCCTTTACAAGATATCTAAAGTCTGTCAAGTCGCCTATCACTGACTGACCTGATGACAAAATGTCCTTTACAAGATATATAAAGTCTGTCAAGTCGCCTATCACTGACTGACCTGATGACAAAATGTCCTTTAAAAGTTATCTAAAGTCTGTCAAGTCGCCTATCACTGACTGACCTGATGACAAAATGTCCTTTACAAGATATCTAAAATCTGTCAAGTCGTCTATCACTGACCGACCTGATGACAAAATGTCCTTTACAAGATATCTAAAGTCTGTCAAGTCGTCTATCACTGACTGACCTGATGACAAAATGTCCTTTACAAGATATCTAAAGTCTGTCAAGTCGTCTATCACTGACTGACCTGATGACAAAATGTCCTTTACAAGATATCTAAAGTCTGTCAAGTCGTCTATCACTGACTGACCTGATGACAAAATGTCCTTTACAAGATATCTAAAGTCTGTCAAGTCGCCTATCACTGACTGACCTGATGACAAAATGTCCTTTAAAAGTTATCTAAAGTCTGTCAAGTCGCCTATCACTGACTGACCTGATGACAAAATGTCCTTTACAAGATATCTAAAGTCTGTCAAGTCGTCTATCACTGACTGACCTGATGACAAAATGTCCTTTACAAGATATCTAAAGTCTCTCAAGTCGCCTATCACTGACTGACCTGATGACAAAATGTCCTTTACAAGATATCTAAAGTCTGTCAAGTCGCCTATCACTGACTGATCTGATGACAAAATGTCCTTTACAAGATATCTAAAGTCTGTCAAGTCGTCTATCACTGACTGACCTGATGACAAAATGTCCTTTACAAGATATCTAAAGTCTGTCAAGTCGTCTATCACTGACTGACCTGATGACAAAATGTCCTTTACAAGATATCTAAAGTCTCTCAAGTCGCCTATCACTGACTGATCTGATAACAAAATGTCCTTTACAAGATATCTAAAGTCTGTCAAGTCGCCTATCACTGACTGACCTGATGACAAAATGTCCTTTACAAGATATCTAAAGTCTGTCAAGTCGTCTATCACTGACTGACCTGATGACAAAATGTCCTTTACAAGATATCTAAAGTCTGTCAAGTCGTCTATCACTGACTGACCTGATGACAAAATGTCCTTTACAAGATATCTAAAGTCTGTCAAGTCGTCTATCACTGACTGACCTGATGACAAAATGTCCTTTACAAGATATCTAAAGTCTCTCAAGTCGTCTATCACTGACTGACCTGATGACAAAATGTCCTTTACAAGATATCTAAAGTCTGTCAAGTCGTCTATCACTGACTGACCTGATGACAAAATGTCCTTTACAAGATATCTAAAGTCTCTCAAGACGCCTATCACTGACTGACCTGATGACAAAATGTCCTTTACAAGATATCTAAAGTCTGTCAAGTCGCCTATCACTGACTGACCTGATGACAAAATGTCCTTTACCAGATATCTAAAGTCTGTCAAGTCGTCTATCACTGACTGACCTGATGACAACATGTCCTTTACAAGATATCTAAAGTCTGTCAAGTCGTCTATCACTGACTGACCTAATGACAAAATGTCCTTTACAAGATATCTAAAGTCTGTCAAGTCGCCTATCACTGACTGACCTGATGACAAAATGTCCTTTAAAAGTTATCTAAAGTCTGTCAAATCGCCTATCACTGACTGACCTGATGACAAAATGTCCTTTACAAGATATCTAAAGTCTGTCAAGTCGCCTATCACTGACTGACCTGATGACAAAATGTCCTTTACAAGATATCTAAAATCTGTCAAGTCGTCTATCACTGACTGACCTGATGACAAAATGTCCTTTACAAGATATCTAAAGTCTGTCAGGTCGCCTATCACTGACTGACCTGATGACAAAATGTCCTTTACAAGATATCAAAAGTCTGTCAAGTCGTCTATCACTGACTGACCTGATGATAAAATGTCCTTTACAAGATATCTAAAGTCTGTCAAGTCGCCTATCACTGACTGACCTGATGACAAAATGTCCTTTACAAGATATCTAAAGTCTGTCAAGTCGCCTATCACTGACTGACCTGATGACAAAATGGCCTTTACAAGATATCTAAAGTCTGTCAAGTCGCCGCTCGCTGACTGATCTGATGACAAATGTCCTTTACAAGATATCTAAAGTCTGTCAAGTCGTCTATCGCTGACTAACCTGATGACAAAATGTTCTTTACACGATATCTAAAGTCTGTCAAGTCGCCTATCGCTGATTGACCTGATGACAAAATGTCCTTTACAAGATATCTAAAGTCTGTCAAGTCGTCTATCACTGACTGACCTGATGACAAAATGTCCTTTACAAGATATATAAAGTCTCTCAAGTCGCCTATCACTGACTGATCTGATGACAAAATGTCCTTTACAAGATATCTAAAGTCTGTCAAGTCGCCTATCACTGACTGACCTGATGACAAAATGTCCTTTAGAAGATATCTAAAGTCTGTCAAGTCGTCTATCACTGACTGACCTGATGACAAAATGTCCTTTACAAGATATCTAAAGTCTGTCAAGTCGTATATCACTGACTGACCTGATGACAACATGTCCTTTACAAGATATCTAAAGTCTGTCAGGTCGCCTATCACTGACTGACCTGATGACAAAATGTCCTTTACAAGATATCTAAAGTCTGTCAAGTCGTCTATCACTGACTGACCTGATGATAAAATGTCCTTTACAAGATATCTAAAGTCTGTCAAGTAGCCTATCACTGACTGACCTGATGACAAAATGTCCTTTACAAGATATCTAAAGTATGTCAAGTCGCCTATCACTGATTGACCTGATGACAAAATGTCCTTTACAAGATATCTAAAGTCTCTCAAGTCGCCTCTCGCTGACTGACCTGATGACAAAATGTCCTTTACAAGATATCTAAAGTCTGTCAAGTCGTCTATCGCTGACTAACCTGATGACAAAATGTCCTTTACAAGATATCTAAAGTCTGTCAAGTCGCCTATCGATGATTGACCTGATGACAAAATATCCTTTACAAGATATCTAAAGTCTGTCAAGACGTCTATCACTGACTGACCTGATGACAAAATGTCCTTTACAAGATATCTAAAGTCTCTCAAGTCGCCTATCACTGACTGACCTGATGACAAAATGTCCTTTACAAGATATCTAAAGTCTGTCAAGTCGCCTATCACTGACTGACCTGATGACAAAATGTCCTTTACAAGATATCTAAAGTCTGTCAAGTCGTCTATCACTGACTGACCTGATGACAAAATGTCCTTTACAAGATATCTAAAGTCTGTCAAGTCGTCTATCACTGACTGACCTAATGACAAAATGTCCTTTACAAGATATCTAAAGTCTGTCAAGTCGTCTATCACTGACTGACCTGATGACAAAATGTCCTTTAAAAGTTATCTAAAGTCTGTCAAATCGCCTATCACTGACTGACCTGATGACAAAATGTCCTTTACAAGATATCTAAAGTCTGTCAAGTCGTCTATCACTGACTGACCTGATGACAAAATGTCCTTTACAAGATATCTAAAGTCTTTCAAGTCGTCTATCGCTGACTAACCTGATGACAAAATGTCCTTTACAAGATATCTAAAGTCTGTCAAGTCGCCTATCGCTGATTGAGCAGATGACAAAATGTCCTTTACAAGATATCTAAAGTCTGTCAAGTCGTCTATCACTGACTGACCTGATGACAAAATGTCCTTTACAAGATATCTAAAGTCTCTCAAGTCGCCTATCACTGACTGACCTGATGACAAAATGTCCTTTACAAGATATCTAAAGTCTGTCAAGTCGCCTATCACTGACTGACCTGATGACAAAATGTCCTTTACAAGATATCTAAAGTCTGTCAAGTCGTCTATCACTGACTGACCTGATGACAAAATGTCCTTTACAAGATATCTAAAGTCTGTCAAGTCGTCTATCACTGACTGACCTGATGACAAAATGTCCTTTACAAGATATCTAAAGTCTGTCAAGTCGTCTATCACTGACTGACCTAATGACAAAATGTCCTTTACAAGATATCTAAAGTCTGTCAAGTCGTCTATCACTGACTGACCTGATGACAAAATGTCCTTTAAAAGTTATCTAAAGTCTGTCAAATCGCCTATCACTGACTGACCTGATGACAAAATGTCCTTTACAAGATATCTAAAGTCTGTCAAGTCGTCTATCACTGACTGACCTGATGACAAAATGTCCTTTACAAGATATCTAAAGTCTGTCAAGTCGTCTATCGCTGACTAACCTGATGACAAAATGTCCTTTACAAGATATCTAAAGTCTGTCAAGTCGCCTATCGCTGATTGACCAGATGACAAAATGTCCTTTACAAGATATCTAAAGTCTGTCAAGTCGTCTATCACTGACTCACCTGATGACAAAATGTCCTTTACAAGATATCTAAAGTCTCTCAAGTCGCCTATCACTGACTGATCTGATGACAAATGTCCTTTACAAGATATCTAAAGTCTGTCAAGTCGCCTATCACTGACTGACCTGATGACAAAATGTCCTTTAGAAGATATCTAAAGTCTGTCAAGTCGTCTATCACTGACTGACCTGATGACAAAATGTCCTTTACAAGATATCTAAAGTCTGTCAAGTCGTATATCACTGACTGACCTGATGACAAAATGTCCTTTACAAGATATCTAAAGTCTGTCAAGTCGCCTATCACTGATTGACCTGATGACAAAATGTCCTTTACAAGATATATAAAGTCTGTCAAGTCGCCTATCACTGACTGACCTGATGACAAAATGTCCTTTAAAAGTTATCTAAAGTCTGTCAAGTCGTATATCACTGACTGACCTGATGACAAAATGTCCTTTACAAGATATCTAAAGTCTGTCAAGTCGCCTATCACTGACTGACCTGATGACAAAATGTCCTTTACAAGATATCTAAAGTCTGTCAAGTCGCCTATCACTGACTGACCTGATGACAAAATGTCCTTTACAAGATATCTAAAGTCTGTCAAGTCGTCTATCACTGACTGACCTGATGACAAAATGTCCTTTACAAGATATCTAAAGTCTGTCAAGTCGTCTATCACTGACTGACCTGATGACAAAATGTCCTTTACAAGATATCTAAAGTCTGTCAAGTCGTCTATCACTGACTGACCTGATGACAAAATGTCCTTTACAAGATATATAAAGTCTGTCAAGTCGCCTATCACTGACTGACCTGATGACAAAATGTCCTTTAAAAGTTATCTAAAGTCTGTCAAGTCGCCTATCACTGACTGACCTGATGACAAAATGTCCTTTACAAGATATCTAAAGTCTGTCAAGTCGTCTATCACTGACTGACCTGATGACAAAATGTCCTTTACAAGATATCTAAAGTCTCTCAAGTCGCCTATCACTGACTGACCTGATGACAAAATGTCCTTTACAAGATATCTAAAGTCTGTCAAGTCGCCTATCACTGACTGACCTGATGACAAAATGTCCTTTACAAGATATCTAAAGTCTGTCAAGTCGTCTATCACTGACTGACCTGATGACAAAATGTCCTTTACAAGATATCTAAAGTCTGTCAAGTCGTCTATCACTGACTGACCTAATGACAAAATGTCCTTTACAAGATATCTAAAGTCTGTCAAGTCGTCTATCACTGACTGACCTGATGACAAAATGTCCTTTAAAAGTTATCTAAAGTCTGTCAAATCGCCTATCACTGACTGACCTGATGACAAAATGTCCTTTAAAAGATATCTAAAGTCTGTCAAGTCGTCTATCACTGACTGACCTGATGACAAAATGTCCTTTACAAGATATCTAAAGTCTGTCAAGTCGTCTATCACTGACTGACCTGATGACAAAATGTCCTTTACAAGATATCTAAAGTCTGTCAAGTCGCCTATCACTGACTGACCTGATGACAAAATGTCCTTTAAAAGTTATCTAAAGTCTGTCAAGTCGCCTATCACTGACTGACCTGATGACAAAATGTCCTTTACAAGATATCTAAAGTCTGTCAAGTCGTCTATCACTGACTGACCTGATGACAAAATGTCCTTTACAAGATATCTAAAGTCTCTCAAGTCGCCTATCACTGACTGACCTGATGACAAAATGTCCTTTACAAGATATCTAAAGTCTGTCAAGTCGCCTATCACTGACTGATCTGATGACAAAATGTCCTTTACAAGATATCTAAAGTCTGTCAAGTCGTCTATCACTGACTGACCTGATGACAAAATGTCCTTTACAAGATATCTAAAGTCTGTCAAGTCGTCTATCACTGACTGACCTGATGACAAAATGTCCTTTACAAGATATCTAAAGTCTCTCAAGTCGCCTATCACTGACTGATCTGATAACAAAATGTCCTTTACAAGATATCTAAAGTCTGTCAAGTCGCCTATCACTGACTGACCTGATGACAAAATGTCCTTTACAAGATATCTAAAGTCTGTCAAGTCGTCTATCACTGACTGACCTGATGACAAAATGTCCTTTACAAGATATCTAAAGTCTGTCAAGTCGTCTATCACTGACTGACCTGATGACAAAATGTCCTTTACAAGATATCTAAAGTCTGTCAAGTCGTCTATCACTGACTGACCTGATGACAAAATGTCCTTTACAAGATATCTAAAGTCTGTCAAGTCGTCTATCACTGACTGACCTGATGACAAAATGTCCTTTACAAGATATCTAAAGTCTGTCAAGTCGTCTATCACTGACTGACCTGATGACAAAATGTCCTTTACAAGATATCTAAAGTCTCTCAAGTCGCCTATCACTGACTGACCTGATGACAAAATGTCCTTTACAAGATATCTAAAGTCTGTCAAGTCGCCTATCACTGACTGACCTGATGACAAAATGTCCTTTACCAGATATCTAAAGTCTGTCAAGTCGTCTATCACTGACTGACCTGATGACAAAATGTCCTTTACAAGATATCTAAAGTCTGTCAAGTCGTCTATCACTGACTGACCTAATGACAAAATGTCCTTTACAAGATATCTAAAGTCTGTCAAGTCGTCTATCACTGACTGACCTGATGACAAAATGTCCTTTAAAAGTTATCTAAAGTCTGTCAAATCGCCTATCACTGACTGACCTGATGACAAAATGTCCTTTACAAGATATCTAAAGTCTGTCAAGTCGCCTATCACTGACTGACCTGATGACAAAATGTCCTTTACAAGATATCTAAAATCTGTCAAGTCGTCTATCACTGACTGACCTGATGACAAAATGTCCTTTACAAGATATCTAAAGTCTGTCAGGTCGCCTATCACTGACTGACCTGATGACAAAATGTCCTTTACAAGATATCTAAAGTCTGTCAAGTCGTCTATCACTGACTGACCTGATGATAAAATGTCCTTTACAAGATATCTAAAGTCTGTCAAGTCGCCTATCACTGACTGACCTGATGACAAAATGTCCTTTACAAGATATCTAAAGTCTGTCAAGTCGCCTATCACTGACTGACCTGATGACAAAATGGCCTTTACAAGATATCTAAAGTCTGTCAAGTCGCCGCTCGCTGACTGATCTGATGACAAATGTCCTTTACAAGATATCTAAAGTCTGTCAAGTCGTCTATCGCTGACTAACCTGATGACAAAATGTTCTTTACACGATATCTAAAGTCTGTCAAGTCGCCTATCGCTGATTGACCTGATGACAAAATGTCCTTTACAAGATATCTAAAGTCTGTCAAGTCGTCTATCACTGACTGACCTGATGACAAAATGTCCTTTACAAGATATATAAAGTCTCTCAAGTCGCCTATCACTGACTGATCTGATGACAAAATGTCCTTTACAAGATATCTAAAGTCTGTCAAGTCGCCTATCACTGACTGACCTGATGACAAAATGTCCTTTAGAAGATATCTAAAGTCTGTCAAGTCGTCTATCACTGACTGACCTGATGACAAAATGTCCTTTACAAGATATCTAAAGTCTGTCAAGTCGTCTATCATTGACTGACCTGATGACAAAATGTCCTTTACAAGATATATAAAGTCTGTCAAGTCGCCTATCACTGACTGACCTGATGACAAAATGTCCTTTAAAAGTTATCTAAAGTCTGTCAAGTCGCCTATCACTGACTGACCTGATGACAAAATGTCCTTTACAAGATATCTAAAGTCTGTCAAGTCGTCTATCACTGACTGACCTGATGACAAAATGTCCTTTACAAGATATCTAAAGTCTCTCAAGTCGCCTATCACTGACTGACCTGATGACAAAATGTCCTTTACAAGATATCTAAAGTCTGTCAAGTCGCCTATCACTGACTGACCTGATGACAAAATGTCCTTTACAAGATATCTAAAGTCTGTCAGGTCGCCTATCACTGACTGACCTGATGACAAAATGTCCTTTACAAGATATCTAAAGTCTGTCAAGTCGTCTATCACTGACTGACCTGATGACAAAATGTCCTTTACAAGATATCTAAAGTCTGTCAAGTCGCCTATCACTGACTGACCTGATGACAAAATGTCCTTTACAAGATATCTAAAGTCTGTCAAGTCGCCTATCACTGACTGACCTGATGACAAAATGGCCTTTACAAGATATCTAAAGTCTGTCAAGTCGCCGCTCGCTGACTGATCTGATGACAAATGTCCTTTACAAGATATCTAAAGTCTGTCAAGTCGTCTATCGCTGACTAACCTGATGACAAAATGTTCTTTACACGATATCTAAAGTCTGTCAAGTCGCCTATCGCTGATTGACCTGATGACAAAATGTCCTTTACAAGATATCTAAAGTCTGTCAAGTCGTCTATCACTGACTGACCTGATGACAAAATGTCCTTTACAAGATATATAAAGTCTCTCAAGTCGCCTATCACTGACTGATCTGATGACAAAATGTCCTTTACAAGATATCTAAAGTCTGTCAAGTCGCCTATCACTGACTGACCTGATGACAAAATGTCCTTTAGAAGATATCTAAAGTCTGTCAAGTCGTCTATCACTGACTGACCTGATGACAAAATGTCCTTTACAAGATATCTAAAGTCTGTCAAGTCGTATATCACTGACTGACCTGATGACAACATGTCCTTTACAAGATATCTAAAGTCTGTCAGGTCGCCTATCACTGACTGACCTGATGACAAAATGTCCTTTACAAGATATCTAAAGTCTGTCAAGTCGTCTATCACTGACTGACCTGATGATAAAATGTCCTTTACAAGATATCTAAAGTCTCTCAAGTCGCCTATCACTGACTGATCTGATAACAAAATGTCCTTTACAAGATATCTAAAGTCTGTCAAGTCGCCTATCACTGACTGACCTGATGACAAAATGTCCTTTACAAGATATCTAAAGTCTGTCAAGTCGTCTATCACTGACTGACCTGATGACAAAATGTCCTTTACAAGATATCTAAAGTCTGTCAAGTCGTCTATCACTGACTGACCTGATGACAAAATGTCCTTTACAAGATATCTAAAGTCTGTCAAGTCGTCTATCACTGACTGACCTGATGACAAAATGTCCTTTACAAGATATCTAAAGTCTGTCAAGTCGTCTATCACTGACTGACCTGATGACAAAATGTCCTTTACAAGATATCTAAAGTCTGTCAAGTCGTCTATCACTGACTGACCTGATGACAAAATGTCCTTTACAAGATATCTAAAGTCTCTCAAGTCGCCTATCACTGACTGACCTGATGACAAAATGTCCTTTACAAGATATCTAAAGTCTGTCAAGTCGCCTATCACTGACTGACCTGATGACAAAATGTCCTTTACCAGATATCTAAAGTCTGTCAAGTCGTCTATCACTGACTGACCTGATGACAAAATGTCCTTTACAAGATATCTAAAGTCTGTCAAGTCGTCTATCACTGACTGACCTAATGACAAAATGTCCTTTACAAGATATCTAAAGTCTGTCAAGTCGTCTATCACTGACTGACCTGATGACAAAATGTCCTTTAAAAGTTATCTAAAGTCTGTCAAATCGCCTATCACTGACTGACCTGATGACAAAATGTCCTTTACAAGATATCTAAAGTCTGTCAAGTCGCCTATCACTGACTGACCTGATGACAAAATGTCCTTTACAAGATATCTAAAATCTGTCAAGTCGTCTATCACTGACTGACCTGATGACAAAATGTCCTTTACAAGATATCTAAAGTCTGTCAGGTCGCCTATCACTGACTGACCTGATGACAAAATGTCCTTTACAAGATATCTAAAGTCTGTCAAGTCGTCTATCACTGACTGACCTGATGATAAAATGTCCTTTACAAGATATCTAAAGTCTGTCAAGTCGCCTATCACTGACTGACCTCATGACAAAATGTCCTTTACAAGATATCTAAAGTCTGTCAAGTCGCCTATCACTGACTGACCTGATGACAAAATGGCCTTTACAAGATATCTAAAGTCTGTCAAGTCGCCGCTCGCTGACTGATCTGATGACAAATGTCCTTTACAAGATATCTAAAGTCTGTCAAGTCGTCTATCGCTGACTAACCTGATGACAAAATGTTCTTTACACGATATCTAAAGTCTGTCAAGTCGCCTATCGCTGATTGACCTGATGACAAAATGTCCTTTACAAGATATCTAAAGTCTGTCAAGTCGTCTATCACTGACTGACCTGATGACAAAATGTCCTTTACAAGATATATAAAGTCTCTCAAGTCGCCTATCACTGACTGATCTGATGACAAAATGTCCTTTACAAGATATCTAATGTCTGTCAAGTCGCCTATCACTGACTGACCTGATGACAAAATGTCCTTTAGAAGATATCTAAAGTCTGTCAAGTCGTCTATCACTGACTGACCTGATGACAAAATGTCCTTTACAAGATATCTAAAGTCTGTCAAGTCGTATATCACTGACTGACCTGATGACAACATGTCCTTTACAAGATATCTAAAGTCTGTCAGGTCGCCTATCACTGACTGACCTGATGACAAAATGTCCTTTACAAGATATCTAAAGTCTGTCAAGTCGTCTATCACTGACTGACCTGATGATAAAATGTCCTTTACAAGATATCTAAAGTCTGTCAAGTAGCCTATCACTGACTGACCTGATGACAAAATGTCCTTTACAAGATATCTAAAGTATGTCAAGTCGCCTATCACTGATTGACCTGATGACAAAATGTCCTTTACAAGATATATAAAGTCTCTCAAGTCGCCTCTCGCTGACTGACCTGATGACAAAATGTCCTTTACAAGATATCTAATGTCTGTCAAGTCGTCTATCGCTGACTAACCTGATGACAAAATGTCCTTTACAAGATATCTAAAGTCTGTCAAGTCGCCTATCGATGATTGACCTGATGACAAAATATCCTTTACAAGATATCTAAAGTCTGTCAAGACGTCTATCACTGACTGACCTGATGACAAAATGTCCTTTACAAGATATCTAAAGTCTCTCAAGTCGCCTATCACTGACTGATCTGATGACAAAATGTCCTTTACAAGATATCTAAAGTCTGTCAAGTCGCCTATCACTGACTGACCTGATGACAAAATGTCCTTTACAAGATATCTAAAGTCTGTCAAGTCGTCTATCACTGACTGACCTGATGACAAAATGTCCTTTACAAGATATCTAAAGTCTGTCAAGTCGTCTATCACTGACTGACCTGATGACAAAATGTCCTTTACAAGATATCTAAAGTCTGTCAAGTCGTCTATCATTGACTGACCTGATGACAAAATGTCCTTTACAAGATATATAAAGTCTGTCAAGTCGCCTATCACTGACTGACCTGATGACAAAATGTCCTTTACAAGATATCTAAAGTCTGTCAAGTCGTCTATCACTGACTGACCTGATGACAAAATGTCCTTTACAAGATATCTAAAGTCTCTCAAGTCGCCTATCACTGACTGACCTGATGACAAAATGTCCTTTACAAGATATCTAAAGTCTGTCAAGTCGCCTATCACTGACTGACCTGATGACAAAATGTCCTTTACAAGATATCTAAAGTCTGTCAAGTCGTCTATCACTGACTGACCTGATGACAAAATGTCCTTTACAAGATATCTAAAGTCTGTCAAGTCGTCTATCACTGACTGACCTGATGACAAAATGTCCTTTACAAGATATCTAAAGTCTGTCAAGTCGTCTATCACTGACTGACCTAATGACAAAATGTCCTTTACAAGATATCTAAAGTCTGTCAAGTCGTCTATCACTGACTGACCTGATGACAAAATGTCCTTTAAAAGTTATCTAAAGTCTGTCAAATCGCCTATCACTGACTGACCTGATGACAAAATGTCCTTTACAAGATATCTAAAGTCTGTCAAGTCGTCTATCACTGACTGACCTGATGACAAAATGTCCTTTACAAGATATCTAAAGTCTGTCAAGTCGTCTATCGCTGACTAACCTGATGACAAAATGTCCTTTACAAGATATCTAAAGTCTGTCAAGTCGCCTATCGCTGATTGACCAGATGACAAAATGTCCTTTACAAGATATCTAAAGTCTGTCAAGTCGTCTATCACTGACTCACCTGATGACAAAATGTCCTTTACAAGATATCTAAAGTCTCTCAAGTCGCCTATCACTGACTGATCTGATGACAAAATGTCCTTTACAAGATATCTAAAGTCTGTCAAGTCGCCTATCACTGACTGACCTGATGACAAAATGTCCTTTAGAAGATATCTAAAGTCTGTCAAGTCGTCTATCACTGACTGACCTGATGACAAAATGTCCTTTACAAGATATCTAAAGTCTGTCAAGTCGTCTATCACTGACTGACCTGATGATAAAATGTCCTTTACAAGATATCTAAAGTCTGTCAAGTCGCCTATCACTGACTGACCTGATGACAAAATGTCCTTTACAAGATATCTAAAGTCTGTCAAGTCGCCTATCACTGACTGACCTGATGACAAAATGGCCTTTACAAGATATCTAAAGTCTGTCAAGTCGCCGCTCGCTGACTGATCTGATGACAAAATGTCCTTTACAAGATATCTAAAGTCTGTCAAGTCGTCTATCGCTGACTAACCTGATGACAAAATGTCCTTTACAAGATATCTAATGTCTGTCAAGACACCTATCGCTGATTGACCTGATGACAAAATGTCCTTTACAAGATATCTAAAGTCTGTCAAGTCGTCTATCACTGACTGACCTGATGACAAAATGTCCTTTACAAGATATCTAATGTCTGTCAAGTCGTCTATCACTGACTGACCTGATGACAACATGTCCTTTACAAGATATCTAAAGTCTGTCAGGTCGCCTATCACTGACTGACCTGATGACAAAATGTCCTTTACAAGATATCTAAAGTCTGTCAAGTCGTCTATCACTGACTGACCTGATGATAAAATGTCCTTTACAAGATATCTAAAGTCTGTCAAGTAGCCTATCACTGACTGACCTGATGACAAAATGTCCTTTACAAGATATCTAAAGTCTGTCAAGTCGCCTATCACTGATTGACCTGATGACAAAATGTCCTTTACAAGATATCTAAAGTCTCTCAAGTCGCCTCTCGCTGACTGACCTGATGACAAAATGTCCTTTACAAGATATCTAAAGTCTGTCAAGTCGTCTATCGCTGACTAACCTGATGACAAAATGTCCTTTACAAGATATCTAAAGTCTGTCAAGTCGCCTATCGCTGATTGACCTGATGACAAAATGTCCTTTACAAGATATCTAAAGTCTGTCAAGTCGTCTATCACTGACTGACCTGATGACAACATGTCCTTTACAAGATATCTAAAGTCTCTCAAGTCGCCTATCACTGACTGATCTGATGACAAAATGTCCTTTACAAGATATCTAAAGTCTGTCAAGTCGCCTATCACTGACTGACCTGATGACAAAATGTCCTTTACAAGATATCTAAAGTCTGTCAAGTCGTCTATCACTGACTGACCTGATGAAAAAATGTCCTTTACAAGATATCTAAAGTCTGTCAAGTCGTCTATCACTGACTGACCTGATGACAAAATGTCCTTTACAAGATATCTAAAGTCTGTCAAGTTGTCTATCACTGACTGACCTGATGACAAAATGTCCTTTACAAGATATCTAAAGTCTGTCAAGTCGCCTATCACTGACTGACCTGATGACAAAATGTCCTTTAAAAGTTATCTAAAGTCTGTCAAGTCGCCTATCACTGACTGACCTGATGACAAAATGTCCTTTACAAGATATATAAGGTCTGTCAAGTCGTCTATCACTGACTGACATGATAACAAAATGTCCTTTACAAGATATCTAAAGTCTCTCATGTCGCCTATCACTGACTGACCTGATGACAAAATGTCCTTTACAAGATATCTAAAGTCTGTCAAGTCGCCTATCACTGACTGACCTGATGACAAAATGTCCTTTACAAGATATCTAAAGTCTGTCAAGTCGTCTATCACTGACTGACCTGATGACAAAATGTCCTTTACAAGATATCTAAAGTCTGTCAAGTCGTCTATCACTGACTGACCTGATGACAAAATGTCCTTTACAAGATATCTAAAGTATGTCAAGTCGTCTATCACTGACTGACCTAATGACAAAATGTCCTTTACAAGATATCTAAAGTCTGTCAAGTCGTCTATCACTGACTGACCTGATGACAAAATGTCCTTTAAAAGTTATCTAAAGTCTGTCAAATCGCCTATCACTGACTGACCTGATGACAAAATGTCCTTTACAAGATATCTAAAGTCTGTCAAGTCGCCTATCACTGATTGACCTGATGACAAAATGGCCTTTACAAGATATCTAAAGTCTGTCAAGTCGCCTATCACTGACTGACCTGATGACAAAATGTCCTTTACAAGATATCTAAAGTCTGTCAAGTCGTCTATCACTGACTGACCTGATGACAAAATGTCCTTTACAAGATATCTAAAGTCTGTCAAGTCGCCTATCACTGACTGACCTGATGACAAAATGTCCTTTACAAGATATCTAATGTCTGTCAAGTCGCCTATCACTGACTGACCTCATGACAAAATGTCCTTTACAAGATATCAAAAGTCTGTCAAGTCGCCTATCACTGACTGACCTGATGACAAAATGTCCTTTACAAGATATCTAAAGTCTGTCAAGTCGTCTATCAATGACTGACCTGATGACAAAATGTCCTTTACAAGATATCTAAAGTCTGTCAGGTCGCCTATCACTGACTGACCTGATGACAAAATGGCCTTTACAAGATATCTAAAGTCTGTCAAGTCGCCTATCACTGACTGACCTGATGACAAAATGTCCTTTACAAGATATCTAGAGTCTGTCAAGTCGTCTATCACTGACTGACCTGATGAAAAAATGTCCTTTACAAGATATCTAAAGTCTGTCAAGTCGTCTATCACTGACTGACCTGATGACAAAATGTCCTTTACAAGATATCTAAGGTCTGTCAAGTCGTCTATCACTGACTGACATGATAACAGAATGTCCTTTACAAGATATCTAAAGTCTCTCAAGTCGCCTATCACTGACTGACCTGATGACAAAATGTCCTTTACAAGATATCTAAAGTCTGTCAAGTCGTCTATCACTGACTGACCTGATGAAAAAATGTCCTTTACAAGATATCTAAAGTCTGTCAAGTCGTCTATCACTGACTGACCTGATGACAAAATGTCCTTTACAAGATATCTAAAGTCTGTCAAGTCGTCTATCACTGACTGACCTGATGACAAAATGTCCTTTACAAGATATCTAAAGTCTGTCAAGTCGCCTATCACTGACTGACCTGATGACAAAATGTCCTTTAAAAGTTATCTAAAGTCTGTCAAGTCGCCTATCACTGACTAACCTGATGACAAAATGTCCTTTACAAGATATATAAGGTCTGTCAAGTCGTCTATCACTGACTGACATGATAACAAAATGTCCTTTACAAGATATCTAAAGTCTCTCATGTCGCCTATCACTGACTGACCTGATGACAAAATGTCCTTTACAAGATATCTAAAGTCTGTCAAGTCGCCTATCACTGACTGACCTGATGACAAAATGTCCTTTACAAGATATCTAAAGTCTGTCAAGTCGTCTATCACTGACTGACCTGATGACAAAATGTCCTTTACAAGATATCTAAAGTCTGTCAAGTCGTCTATCACTGACTGACCTGATGACAAAATGTCCTTTACAAGATATCTAAAGTATGTCAAGTCGTCTATCACTGACTGACCTAATGACAAAATGTCCTTTACAAGATATCTAAAGTCTGTCAAGTCGTCTATCACTGACTGACCTGATGACAAAATGTCCTTTAAAAGTTATCTAAAGTCTGTCAAATCGCCTATCACTGACTGACCTGATGACAAAATGTCCTTTACAAGATATCTAAAGTCTGTCAAGTCGCCTATCACTGATTGACCTGATGACAAAATGGCCTTTACAAGATATCTAAAGTCTGTCAAGTCGCCTATCACTGACTGACCTGATGACAAAATGTCCTTTACAAGATATCTAAAGTCTGTCAAGTCGTCTATCACTGACTGACCTGATGACAAAATGTCCTTTACAAGATATCTAAAGTCTGTCAAGTCGCCTATCACTGACTGACCTGATGACAAAATGTCCTTTACAAGATATCTAATGTCTGTCAAGTCGCCTATCACTGACTGACCTCATGACAAAATGTCCTTTACAAGATATCAAAAGTCTGTCAAGTCGCCTATCACTGACTGACCTGATGACAAAATGTCCTTTACAAGATATCTAAAGTCTGTCAAGTCGTCTATCAATGACTGACCTGATGACAAAATGTCCTTTACAAGATATCTAAAGTCTGTCAGGTCGCCTATCACTGACTGACCTGATGACAAAATGTCCTTTACAAGATATCTAAAGTCTGTCAAGTCGCCTATCACTGACTGACCTGATGACAAAATGTCCTTTACAAGATATCTAGAGTCTGTCAAGTCGTCTATCACTGACTGACCTGATGAAAAAATGTCCTTTACAAGATATCTAAAGTCTGTCAAGTCGTCTATCACTGACTGACCTGATGACAAAATGTCCTTTACAAGATATCTAAGGTCTGTCAAGTCGTCTATCACTGACTGACATGATAACAGAATGTCCTTTACAAGATATCTAAAGTCTCTCAAGTCGCCTATCACTGACTGACCTGATGACAAAATGTCCTTTACAAGATATCTAAAGTCTGTCAAGTCGTCTATCACTGACTGACCTGATGACAAAATGTCCTTTACAAGATATCTAAAGTCTGTCAAGTCGTCTATCACTGACTGACCTGATGACAAAATGTCCTTTACAAGATATCTAAAGTCTGTCAAGTCGTCTATCACTGACTGACCTCATGACAAAATGTCCTTTACAAGATATCTAAAGTCTGTCAAGTCGTCTATCACTGACTGACCTGATGACAAAATGTCCTTTAAAAGTTATCTAAAGTCTGTCAAATCGCCTATCACTGACTGACCTGATGACAAAATGTCCTTTACAAGATATCTAAAGTCTGTCAAGTCGCCTATCACTGATTGACCTGATGACAAAATGGCCTTTACAAGATATCTAAAGTCTGTCAAGTCGCCTATCACTGACTGACCTGATGACAAAATTTCCTTTACAAGATATCTAAAGTCTGTCAAGTCGTCTATCACTGACTGACCTGATGACAAAATGTCCTTTACAAGATATCTAAAGTCTGTCAAGTCGCCTATCACTGACTGACCTGATGACAAAATGTCCTTTACAAGATATCTAATGTCTGTCAAGTCGCCTATCACTGACTGACCTCATGACAAAATGCCCTTTACAAGATATCAAAAGTCTGTCAAGTCGCCTATCACTGACTGACCTGATGACAAAATGTCCTTTACAAGATATCTAAAGTCTGTCAAGTCGTCTATCAATGACTGACCTGATGACAAAATGTCCTTTACAAGATATCTAAAGGCTGTCAAGTCGCCTATCACTGACTGACCTGATGACAAAATGTCCTTTACAAGATATCTAAAGTCTGTCAAGTCGTCTATCACTGACTGACCTGATGACAACATGTCCTTTACAAGATATCTAAAGTCTGTCAAGTCGTCTATCACTGACTGACCTGATGACAAAATGTCCTTTACAAGATATCTAAAGTCTGTCAAGTCGTCTATCACTGACTGACCTAATGACAAAATGTCCTTTACAAGATATCTAAAGTCTGTCAAGTCGTCTATCACTGACTGACCTGATGACAAAATGTCCTTTAAAAGTTATCTAAAGTCTGTCAAATCGCCTATCACTGACTGACCTGATGACAAAATGTCCTTTACAAGATATCTAAAGTCTGTCAAGTCGCCTATCACTGATTGACCTGATGACAAAATGGCCTTTACAAGATATCTAAAGTCTGTCAAGTCGCTAATCACTGACTGACCTGATGACAAAATGTCCTTTACAAGATATCTAAAGTCTGTCAAGTCGTCTATCACTGACTGATCTGATGACAAAATGTCCTTTACAAGATATCTAAAGTCTGTCAAGTCGCCTATCACTGACTGACCTGATGACAAAATGTCCTTTACAAGATATCTAATGTCTGTCAAGTCGCCTATCACTGACTGACCTCATGACAAAATGTCCTTTACAAGATATCAAAAGTCTGTCAAGTCGCCTATCACTGACTGACCTGATGACAAAATGTCCTTTACAAGATATCTACAGTCTGTCAAGTCGTCTATCAATGACTGACCTGATGACAAAATGTCCTTTACAAGATATCTAAAGTCTGTTAAGTAGCCTATCACTGACTGACCTGATGACAAAATGTCCTTTACAAGATATCTAGAGTCTGTCAAGTCGTCTATCACTGACTGACCTGATGACAAAATGTCCTTTACAAGATATCTAAAGTCTGTCAAGTCGTCTATCACTGACTGACCTGATGAAAAAATGTCCTTTACAAGATATCTAAAGTCTCTCAAGTCGTCTATCACTGACTGACCTGATGACAAAATGTCCTTTACAAGATATCTAAAGTCTGTCAAGTCGTCTATCACTGACTGACCTGATGATAAAATGTCCTTTACAAGATATCTAAAGTCTGTTAAGTAGCCTATCACTGACTGACCTGATGACAAAATGTCCTTTACAAGATATCTAGAGTCTGTCAAGTCGTCTATCACTGACTGACCTGATGACAAAATGTCCTTTACAAGATATCTAAAGTCTGTCAAGTCGTCTATCACTGACTGACCTGATGAAAAAATGTCCTTTACAAGATATCTAAAGTCTGTCAAGTCGTCTATCACTGACTGACCTGATGACAAAATGTCCTTTACATGATATCTAAAGTCTGTCAAGTCGTCTATCACTGACTGACCTGATGACAAAATGTCCTTTACAAGATATCTAAAGTCTGTCAAGTCGCCTATCACTGACTGACCTCATGACAAAATGTCCTTTAAAAGTTATCTAAAGTCTGTCAAGTCGCCTATCACTGACTGACCTGATGACAAAATGTCCTTTACAAGATATCTAAAGACTGTCAAGTCGTCTATCACTGACTGACATGATGACAAAATGTCCTTTACAAGATATCTAAAGTCTCTCAAGTCGCCTATCACTGACTGACCTGATGACAAAATGTCCTTTACAAGATATCTAAAGTCTGTCAAGTCGCCTATCACTGACTGACCTGATGACAAAATGTCCTTTACAAGATATCTAAAGTCTGTCAAGTCGTCTATCACTGACTGACCTGATGACAAAATGTCCTTTACAAGATATCTAAAGTCTGTCAAGTCGTCTATCACTGACTGACCTGATGACAAAATGTCCTTTACAAGATATCTAAAGTCTGTCAAGTCGTCTATCACTGACTGACCTAATGACAAAATGTCCTTTACAAGATATCTAAAGTCTGTCAAGTCGTCTATCACTGACTGACCTGATGACAAAATGTCCTTTAAAAGTTATCTAAAGTCTGTCAAATCGCCTATCACTGACTGACCTGATAACAAAATGTCCTTTACAAGATATCTAAAGTCTGTCAAATCGCCTATCACTGATTGACCTGAAGACAAAATGGCCTTTACAAGATATCTAAAGTCTGTCAAGTCGCCTATCACTGACTGACCTGATGACAAAATGTCCTTTACAAGATATCTAAAGTCTGTCAAGTCGTCTATCAATGACTGACCTGATGACAAAATGTCCTTTACAAGATATCTAAAGTCTGTCAAGTCGTCTATCACTGACTGACCTGATGACAAAATGTCCTTTACAAGATATCTAAAGTCTGTCAAGTCGTCTATCACTGACTGACCTCATGACAAAATGTCCTTTACAAGATATCTAAAGTCTGTCAAGTCGTCTATCACTGACTGACCTGATGACAAAATGTCCTTTAAAAGTTATCTAAAGTCTGTCAAATCGCCTATCACTGACTGACCTGATGACAAAATGTCCTTTACAAGATATCTAAAGTCTGTCAAGTCGCCTATCACTGATTGACCTGATGACAAAATGGCCTTTACAAGATATCTAAAGTCTGTCAAGTCGCCTATCACTGACTGACCTGATGACAAAATGTCCTTTACAAGATATCTAAAGTCTGTCAAGTCGTCTATCACTGACTGACCTGATGACAAAATGTCCTTTACAAGATATCTAAAGTCTGTCAAGTCGCCTATCACTGACTGACCTGATGACAAAATGTCCTTTACAAGATATCTAATGTCTGTCAAGTCGCCTATCACTGACTGACCTCATGACAAAATGCCCTTTACAAGATATCAAAAGTCTGTCAAGTCGCCTATCACTGACTGACCTGATGACAAAATGTCCTTTACAAGATATCTAAAGTCTGTCAAGTCGTCTATCAATGACTGACCTGATGACAAAATGTCCTTTACAAGATATCTAAAGTCTGTCAAGTCGCCTATCACTGACTGACCTGATGACAAAATGTCCTTTACAAGATATCTAAAGTCTGTCAAGTCGTCTATCACTGACTGACCTGATGACAACATGTCCTTTACAAGATATCTAAAGTCTGTCAAGTCGTCTATCACTGACTGACCTGATGACAAAATGTCCTTTACAAGATATCTAAAGTCTGTCAAGTCGTCTATCACTGACTGACCTAATGACAAAATGTCCTTTACAAGATATCTAAAGTCTGTCAAGTCGTCTATCACTGACTGACCTGATGACAAAATGTCCTTTAAAAGTTATCTAAAGTCTGTCAAATCGCCTATCACTGACTGACCTGATGACAAAATGTCCTTTACAAGATATCTAAAGTCTGTCAAGTCGCCTATCACTGATTGACCTGATGACAAAATGGCCTTTACAAGATATCTAAAGTCTGTCAAGTCGCCAATCACTGACTGACCTGATGACAAAATGTCCTTTACAAGATATCTAAAGTCTGTCAAGTCGCCTATCACTGACTGACCTGATGACAAAATGTCCTTTACAAGATATCTAATGTCTGTCAAGTCGCCTATCACTGACTGACCTCATGACAAAATGTCCTTTACAAGATATCAAAAGTCTGTCAAGTCGCCTATCACTGACTGACCTGATGACAAAATGTCCTTTACAAGATATCTAAAGTCTGTCAAGTCGTCTATCAATGACTGACCTGATGACAAAATGTCCTTTACAAGATATCTAAAGTCTGTCAGGTCGCCTATCACTGACTGACCTGATGACAAAATGTCCTTTACAAGATATCTAAAGTCTGTCAAGTCGTCTATCACTGACTGACCTGATGATAAAATGTCCTTTACAAGATATCTAAAGTCTGTTAAGTAGCCTATCACTGACTGACCTGATGACAAAATGTCCTTTACAAGATATCTAGAGTCTGTCAAGTCGTCTATCACTGACTGACCTGATGACAAAATGTCCTTTACAAGATATCTAAAGTCTGTCAAGTCGTCTATCACTGACTGACCTGATGAAAAAATGTCCTTTACAAGATATCTAAAGTCTGTCAAGTCGTCTATCACTGACTGACCTGATGACAAAATGTCCTTTACAAGATATCTAAAGTCTGTCAAGTCGTCTATCACTGACTGACATGATGATAAAATGTCCTTTACAAGATATCTAAAGTCTGTTAAGTAGCCTATCACTGACTGACCTGATGACAAAATGTCCTTTACAAGATATCTAGAGTCTGTCAAGTCGTCTATCACTGACTGACCTGATGACAAAATGTCCTTTACAAGATATCTAAAGTCTGTCAAGTCGTTTATCACTGACTGACCTGATGAAAAAATGTCCTTTACAAGATATCTAAAGTCTGTCAAGTCGTCTATCACTGACTGACCTGATGACAAAATGTCCTTTACATGATATCTAAAGTCTGTCAAGTCGTCTATCACTGACTGACCTGATGAAAAAATGTCCTTTGCAAGATATCTAAAGTCTGTCAAGTCGCCTATCACTGACTGACCTCATGACAAAATGTGCTTTAAAAGTTATCTAAAGTCTGTCAAGTCGCCTATCACTGACTGACCTGATGACAAAATGTCCTTTACAAGATATCTAAAGTCTGTCAAGTCGTCTATCACTGACTGACCTGATGACAACATGTCCTTTACAAGATATCTAAAGTCTGTCAAGTCGTCTATCACTGACTGACCTGATGACAAAATGTCCTTTACAAGATATCTAAAGTCTGTCAAGTCGTCTATCACTGACTGACCTAATGACAAAATGTCCTTTACAAGATATCTAAAGTCTGTCAAGTCGTCTATCACTGACTGACCTGATGACAAAATGTCCTTTAAAAGTTATCTAAAGTCTGTCAAATCGCCTATCACTGACTGACCTGATGACAAAATGTCCTTTACAAGATATCTAAAGTCTGTCAAGTCGCCTATCACTGATTGACCTGATGACAAAATGGCCTTTACAAGATATCTAAAGTCTGTCAAGTCGCCAATCACTGACTGACCTGATGACAAAATGTCCTTTACAAGATATCTAAAGTCTGTCAAGTCGTCTATCACTGACTGACCTGATGACAAAATGTCCTTTACAAGATATCTAAAGTCTGTCAAGTCGCCTATCACTGACTGACCTGATGACAAAATGTCCTTTACAAGATATCTAATGTCTGTCAAGTCGCCTATCACTGACTGACCTCATGACAAAATGTCCTTTACAAGATATCAAAAGTCTGTCAAGTCGCCTATCACTGACTGACCTGATGACAAAATGTCCTTTACAAGATATCTAATGTCTGTCAAGTCGTCTATCAATGACTGACCTGATGACAAAATGTCCTTTACAAGATATCTAAAGTCTGTCAGGTCGCCTATCACTGACTGACCTGATGACAAAATGTCCTTTACAAGATATCTAAAGTCTGTCAAGTCGTCTATCACTGACTGACCTGATGATAAAATGTCCTTTACAAGATATCTAAAGTCTGTTAAGTAGCCTATCACTGACTGACCTGATGACAAAATGTCCTTTACAAGATATCTAGAGTCTGTCAAGTCGTCTATCACTGACTGACCTGATGACAAAATGTCCTTTACAAGATATCTAAAGTCTGTCAAGTCGTCTATCACTGACTGACCTGATGAAAAAATGTCCTTTACAAGATATCTAAAGTCTGTCAAGTCGTCTATCACTGACTGACCTGATGACAAAATGTCCTTTACAAGATATCTAAAGTCTGTCAAGTCGTCTATCACTGACTGACCTGATGATAAAATGTCCTTTACAAGATATCTAAAGTCTGTTAAGTAGCCTATCACTGACTGACCTGATGACAAAATGTCCTTTACAAGATATCTAGAGTCTGTCAAGTCGTCTATCACTGACTGACCTGATGACAAAATGTCCTTTACAAGATATCTAAAGTCTGTCAAGTCGTCTATCACTGACTGACCTGATGAAAAAATGTCCTTTACAAGATATCTAAAGTCTGTCAAGTCGTCTATCACTGACTGACCTGATGACAAAATGTCCTTTACAAGATATCTAAAGTCTGTCAAGTCGTCTATCACTGACTGACCTGATGAAAAAATGTCCTTTACAAGATATCTAAAGTCTGTCAAGTCGCCTATCACTGACTGACCTCATGACAAAATGTGCTTTAAAAGTTATCTAAAGTCTGTCAAGTCGCCTATCACTGACTGACCTGATGACAAAATGTCCTTTACAAGATATCTAAAGTCTGTCAAGTCGTCTATCACTGACTGACATGATGACAAAATGTCCTTTACAAGATATCTAAAGTCTCTCAAGTCGCCTATCACTGACTGACCTGATGACAAAATTTCCTTTACAAGATATCTAAAGTCTGTCAAGTCGTCTATCACTGACTGACCTAATGACAAAATGTCCTTTACAAGATATCTAAAGTCTGTCAAGTCGTCTATCACTGACTGACCTGATGACAAAATGTCCTTTAAAAGTTATCTAAAGTCTGTCAAATCGCCTATCACTGACTGACCTGATAACAAAATGTCCTTTACAAGATATCTAAAGTCTGTCAAATCGCCTATCACTGATTGACCTGAAGACAAAATGGCCTTTACAAGATATCTAAAGTCTGTCAAGTCGCCTATCACTGACTGACCTGATGACAAAATGTCCTTTACAAGATATCTAAAGTCTGTCAAGTCGTCTATCACTGACTGACCTGATGACAAAATGTCCTTTACAAGATATCTAAAGTCTGTCAAGTCGCCTATCACTGACTGACCTGATGACAAAATGTCCTTTACAAGATATCTAATGTCTGTCAAGTCGCCTATCACTGACTGACCTGATGAAAAAATGTCCTTTACAAGATATCTAAAGTCTGTCAAGTCGTCTATCACTGACTGACCTGATGACAAAATGTCCTTTACATGATATCTAAAGTCTGTCAAGTCGTCTATCACTGACTGACCTGATGACAAAATGTCCTTTACAAGATATCTAAAGTCTGTCAAGTCGCCTATCACTGACTGACCTGATGACAAAATGTCCTTTAAAAGTTATCTAAAGTCTGTCAAGTCGCCTATCACTGACTGACCTGATGACAAAATGTCCTTTACAAGATATCTAAAGTCTGTCAAGTCGTCTATCACTGACTGACATGATGACAAAATGTCCTTTACAAGATATCTAAAGTCTCTCAAGTCGCATATCACTGACTGACCTGATGACAAAATGTCCTTTACAAGATATCTAATGTCTGTCAAGTCGCCTATTACTGACTGACCTGATGACAAAATGTCCTTTACAAGATATCTAAAGTCTGTCAAGTCGTCTATCACTGACTGACCTGATGACAAAATGTCCTTTACAAGATATCTAAAGTCTGTCAAGTCGTCTATCACTGACTGACCTGATGACAAAATGTCCTTTACAAGATATCTAAAGTCTGTCAAGTCGTCTATCACTGACTGACCTAATGACAAAATGTCCTTTACAAGATATCTAAAGTCTGTCAAGTCGTCTATCACTGACTGACCTGATGACAAAATGTCCTTTAAAAGTTATCTAAAGTCTGTCAAATCGCCTATCACTGACTGACCTGATGACAAAATGTCCTTTACAAGATATCTAAAGTCTGTCAAATCGCCTATCACTGATTGACCTGATGACAAAATGGCCTTTACAAGATATCTAAAGTCTGTCAAGTCGCCTATCACTGACTGACCTGATGACAAAATGTCCTTTACAAGATATCTAAAGTCTGTCAAGTCGCCTATCACTGACTGACCTGATGACAACATGTCCTTTACAAGATATCTAATGTCTGTCAAGTCGCCTATCACTGACTGACCTCATGACAAAATGTCCTTTACAAGATATCAAAAGTCTGTCAAGTCGTCTATCACTGACTGACCTGATGACACAATGTCCTTTACAAGATATCTAAAGTCTGTCAAGTCGTCTATCACTGACTGACCTGATGACAAAATGTCCTTTACAAGATATCTAAAGTCTGTCAAGTCGTCTATCACTGACTGACCTAATGACAAAATGTCCTTTACAAGATATCTAAAGTCTGTCAAGTCGTCTATCACTGACTGACCTGATGACAAAATGTCCTTTAAAAGTTATCTAAAGTCTGTCAAATCGCCTATCACTGACTGACCTGATGACAAAATGTCCTTTACAAGATATCTAAAGTCTGTCAAATCGCCTATCACTGATTGACCTGATGACAAAATGGCCTTTACAAGATATCTAAAGTCTGTCAAGTCGTCTATCACTGACTGACCTGATGACAAAATGTCCTTTACAAGATATCTAAAGTCTGTCAAGTCGCCTATCACTGACTGACCTGATGACAAAATGTCCTTTACAAGATATCTAATGTCTGTCAAGTCGCCTATAACTGACTGACCTCATGACAAAATGTCCTTTACAAGATATCAAAAGTCTGTCAAGTCGCCTATGACTGACTGACCTGATGACAAAATGTCCTTTACAAGATATCTAAAGTCTGTCAAGTCGTCTATCAATGACTGACCTGATGACAAAATGTCCTTTACAAGATATCTAAAGTCTGTCAGGTCGCCTATCACTGACTGACCTGATGACAAAATGTCCTTTACAAGATATCTAAAGTCTGTCAAGTCGTCTATCACTGACTGACCTGATGATAAAATGTCCTTTACAAGATATCTAAAGTCTGTTAAGTAGCCTATCACTGACTGACCTGATGACAAAATGTCCTTTACAAGATATCTAGAGTCTGTCAAGTCGCCTATCACTGACTGACCTGATGACAAAATGGCCTTTACAAGATATCTAAAGTCTGTCAAGTCGCCTCTCGCTGACTGACCTGATGACAAAATGTCCTTTACAAGATATCTAAAGTCTGTCAAGTCATCTATCGCTGACTAACCTGATGACAAAATGTCCTTTACAAGATATCTAAAGTCTGTCAAGTCGTCTATCACTGACTGACCTGATGACAAAATGTCCTTTACAAGATATCTAAAGTCTCTCAAGTCGCCTATCACTGACTGATCTGATGACAAAATGTCCTTTACAAGATATCTAAAGTCTGTCAAGTCGCCTATCACTGACTGACCTGATGACAAAATGTCCTTTAGAAGATATCTAAAGTCTGTCAAGTCGTCTATCACTGACTGACCTGATGACAAAATGTCCTTTACAAGATATCTAAAGTCTGTCAGTCGTCTATCACTGACTGACCTGATGACAAAATGTCCTTTACAAGATATCTAAAGTCTGTCAGGTCGCCTATCACTGACTGACCTGATGACAAAATGTCCTTTACAAGATATCTAAAGTCTGTCAAGTCGTCTATCACTGACTGACCTGATGATAAAATGTCCTTTACAAGATATCTAAAGTCTGTCAAGTCGCCTCTCGCTGACTGACCTGATGACAAAATGTCCTTTACAAGATATCTAATGTCTGTCAAGTCGTCTATCACTGACTAACCTGATGACAAAATGTCCTTTACAAGATATCTAAAGTCTGTCAAGTCGCCTATCGCTGATTGACCTGATGACAAAATGTCTTTTACAAGATATCTAAAGTCTGTCAAGTCGTCTATCACTGACTGACCTGATGACAAAATGTCCTTTACAAGATATCTAAAGTCTCTCAAGTCGCCTATCACTGACTGATCTGATGACAAAATGTCCTTTACAAGATATCTAAAGTCTGTCAAGTCGCCTATCACTGACTGACCTGATGACAAAATGTCCTTTACAAGATATCTAAAGTCTGTCAAGTCGTCTATCACTGACTGACCTGATGAAAAAATGTCCTTTACAAGATATCTAAAGTCTGTCAAGTCGTCTATCACTGACTGACCTGATGACAAAATGTCCTTTACAAGATATCTAAAGTCTGTCAAGTCGTCTATCACTGACTGACCTGATGACAAAATGTCCTTTACAAGATATCTAACGTCTGTCAAGTCGCCTATCACTGACTGACCTGATGACAAAATGTCCTTTAAAAGTTATCTAAAGTCTGTCAAGTCGCCTATCACTGACTGACCTGATGACAAAATGTCCTTTACAAGATATCTAAAGTCTGTCAAGTCGTCTATCACTGACTGACCTGATGACAAAATGTCCTTTACAAGATATCTAAAGTCTCTCAAGTCGCCTATCACTGACTGACCTGATGACAAAATGTCCTTTACAAGATATCTAAAGTCTGTCAAGTCGCCTATCACTGACTGACCTGATGACAAAATGTCCTTTACAAGATATCTAAAGTCTGTCAAGTAGTCTATCACTGACTGACCTGATGACAAAATGTCCTTTACAAGATATCTAAAGTCTGTCAAGTCGTCTATCACTGACTGACCTGGTGACAAAATGTCCTTTACAAGATATCTAAAGTCTGTCAAGTCGTCTATCACTGACTGACCTAATGACAAAATGTCCTTTACAAGATATCTAAAGTCTGTCAAGTCGTCTATCACTGACTGACCTGATGACAAAATGTCCTTTAAAAGTTATCTAAAGTCTGTCAAATCGCCTATCACTGACTGACCTGATGACAAAATGTCCTTTACAAGATATCTAAAGTCTGTCAAGTCGCCTATCACTGATTGACCTGATGACAAAATGGCCTTTACAAGATATCTAAAGTCTGTCAAGTCGCCTATCACTGACTGACCTGATGACAAAATGTCCTTTACAAGATATCTAAAGTCTGTCAAGTCGTCTATCACTGACTGACCTGATGACAAAATGTCCTTTACAAGATATCTAAAGTCTGTCAAGTCGTCTATCGCTGACTGACCTGATGATAAAATGTCCTTTACCAGATATCTAAAGTCTGTCAAGTCGCCTCTCGCTGACTGACCTGATGACAAAATGTCCTTTACAAGATAACTAAAGTCTGTCAAGTCGTCTATCGCTGACTAACCTGATGACAAAATGTCCTTTACAAGATATCTAAAGTCTGTCAAGTCGCCTATCGCTGATTGACCTGATGACAAAATGTCCTTTACAAGATATCTAAAGTCTGTCAAGTCGTCTATCACTGACTGACCTGATGACAAAATGTCCTTTACAAGATATCTAAAGTCTCTCAAGTCGCCTATCACTGACTGATCTGAAGACAAAATGTCCTTTACAAGATATCTAAAGTCTGTCAAGTCGTCTATCACTGACTGACCTGATGACAAAATGTCCTTTACAAGATATCTAAAGTCTGTCAAGTCGTCTATCACTGACTGACCTGATGACAAAATGTCCTTTACAAGATATCTAAAGACTTTCAAGTCGTCTATCACTGACTGACCTGATGACAAAATGTCCTTTACAAGATATCTAAAGTCTGTCAAGTCGTCTATCACTGACTGACCTGATGACAAAATGTCCTTTTCAAGATATCTAAAGTCTGTCAAGTCGCCTATCAATGACTGACCTGATGACAAAATGTCCTTTAAAAGTTATCTAAAGTCTGTCAAGTCGCCTATCACTGACTGACCTGATGACAAAATGTCCTTTACAAGATATCTAAAGTCTGTCAAGTCGCCTATCACTGATTGACCTGATGACAAAATGGCCTTTACAAGATATCTAAAGTCTGTCAAGTCGCCTATCACTGACTGACCTGATGACAAAATGTCCTTTACAAGATATCTAAAGTCTGTCAAGTCGTCTATCACTGACTGACCTGATGACAAAATGTCCTTTACAAGATATCTAAAGTCTGTCAAGTCGTCTATCACTGACTGACCTAATGACAAAATGTCCTTTACAAGATATCTAAAGTCTGTCTAGTCGTCTATCACTGACTGACCTGATGACAAAATGTCCTTTAAAAGTTATCTAAAGTCTGTCAAATCGCCTATCACTGATTGACCTGAAGACAAAATGGCCTTTACAAGATATCTAAAGTCTGTCAAGTCGCCTATCACTGACTGACCTGATGACAAAATGTCCTTTACAAGATATCTAAAGTCTGTCAAGTCGTCTATCACTGACTGACCTGATGACAAAATGTCCTTTACAAGATATCTAAAGTCTGTCAAGTCGCCTATCACTGACTGACCTGATGACAAAATGGCCTTTACAAGATATCTAAAGTCTGTCAAGTCGCCTCTCGCTGACTGACCTGATGACAAAATGTCCTTTACAAGATATCTAAAGTCTGTCAAGTCATCTATCGCTGACTAACCTGATGACAAAATGTCCTTTACAAGATATCTAAAGTCTGTCAAGTCGTCTATCACTGACTGACCTGATGACAAAATGTCCTTTACAAGATATCTAAAGTCTCTCAAGTCGCCTATCACTGACTGATCTGATGACAAAATGTCCTTTACAAGATATCTAAAGTCTGTCAAGTCGCCTATCACTGACTGACCTGATGACAAAATGTCCTTTAGAAGATATCTAAAGTCTGTCAAGTCGTCTATCACTGACTGACCTGATGACAAAATGTCCTTTACAAGATATCTAAAGTCTGTCAGTCGTCTATCACTGACTGACCTGATGACAAAATGTCCTTTACAAGATATCAAAAGTCTGTCAGGTCGCCTATCACTGACTGACCTGATGACAAAATGTCCTTTACAAGATATCTAAAGTCTGTCAAGTCGTCTATCACTGACTGACCTGATGATAAAATGTCCTTTACAAGATATCTAAAGTCTGTCAAGTCGCCTCTCGCTGACTGACCTGATGACAAAATGTCCTTTACAAGATATCTAAAGTCTGTCAAGTCGTCTATCGCTGACTAACCTGATGACAAAATGTCCTTTACAAGATATCTAAAGTCTGTCAAGTCGCCTATCGCTGATTGACCTGATGACAAAATGTCTTTTACAAGATATCTAAAGTCTGTCAAGTCGTCTATCACTGACTGACCTGATGACAAAATGTCCTTTACAAGATATCTAAAGTCTCTCAAGTCGCCTATCACTGACTGATCTGATGACAAAATGTCCTTTACAAGATATCTAAAGTCTGTCAAGTCGCCTATCACTGACTGACCTGATGACAAAATGTCCTTTACAAGATATCTAAAGTCTGTCAAGTCGTCTATCACTGACTGACCTGATGACAAAATGTCCTTTACAAGATATCTAAAGTCTGTCAAGTCGTCTATCACTGACTGACCTGAT
Source organism: Bathymodiolus brooksi (assembly GCA_963680875.1). Classification (NCBI taxonomy): domain Eukaryota; kingdom Metazoa; phylum Mollusca; class Bivalvia; order Mytilida; family Modiolidae; genus Bathymodiolus; species Bathymodiolus brooksi. The sequence continues at coordinate 174,794,350 of OY804575.1, forward strand.
GATAAAATGTCCTTTACCAGATATCTAAAGTCTGTCAAGTCGCCTCTCGCTGACTGACCTGATGACAAAATGTCCTTTACACGATATCTAAAGTCTGTCAAGTCGTCTATCGCTGACTAACCTGATGACAAAATGTCCTTTACAAGATATCTAAAGTCTGTCAAGTCGCCTATCGCTGATTGACCTGATGACAAAATGTCCTTTACAAGATATCTAAAGTCTGTCAAGTCGTCTATCACTGACTGACCTGATGACAAAATGTCCTTTACAAGATATCTAAAGTCTCTCAAGTCGCCTATCACTGACTGATCTGAAGACAAAATGTCCTTTACAAGATATCTAAAGTCTGTCAAGTCGTCTATCACTGACTGACCTGATGACAAAATGTCCTTTACAAGATATCTAAAGTCTGTCAAGTCGTCTATCACTGACTGACCTGATGACAAAATGTCCTTTACAAGATATCTAAAGACTTTCAAGTCGTCTATCACTGACTGACCTGATGACAAAATGTCCTTTACAAGATATCTAAAGTCTGTCAAGTCGTCTATCACTGACTGACCTGATGACAAAATGTCCTTTACAAGATATCTAAAGTCTGTCAAGTCGCCTATCAATGACTGACCTGATGACAAAATGTCCTTTAAAAGTTATCTAAAGTCTGTCAAGTCGCCTATCACTGACTGACCTGATGACAAAATGTCCTTTACAAGATATCTAAAGTCTGTCAAGTCGCCTATCACTGATTGACCTGATGACAAAATGGCCTTTACAAGATATCTAAAGTCTGTCAAGTCGCCTATCACTGACTGACCTGATGACAAAATGTCCTTTACAAGATATCTAAAGTCTGTCAAGTCGTCTATCACTGACTGACCTGATGACAAAATGTCCTTTACAAGATATCTAAAGTCTGTCAAGTCGTCTATCACTGACTGACCTAATGACAAAATGTCCTTTACAAGATATATAAAGTCTGTCTAGTCGTCTATCACTGACTGACCTGATGACAAAATGTCCTTTAAAAGTTATCTAAAGTCTGTCAAATCGCCTATCACTGACTGACCTGATAACAAAATGTCCTTTACAAGATATCTAAAGTCTGTCAAATCGCCTATCACTGATTGACCTGAAGACAAAATGGCCTTTACAAGATATCTAAAGTCTGTCAAGTCGCCTATCACTGACTGACCTGATGACTAAATGTCCTTTACAAGATATCTAAAGTCTGTCAAGTCGTCTATCACTGACTGACCTGATGACAAAATGTCCTTTACAAGATATCTAAAGTCTGTCAAGTCGCCTATCACTGACTGACCTGATGACAAAATGGCCTTTACAAGATATCTAAAGTCTGTCAAGTCGCCTCTCGCTGACTGACCTGATGACAAAATGTCCTTTACAAGATATCTAAAGTCTGTCAAGTCATCTATCGCTGACTAACCTGATGACAAAATGTCCTTTACAAGATATCTAAAGTCTGTCAAGTCGTCTATCACTGACTGACCTGATGACAAAATGTCCTTTACAAGATATCTAAAGTCTCTCAAGTCGCCTATCACTGACTGATCTGATGACAAAATGTCCTTTACAAGATATCTAAAGTCTGTCAAGTCGCCTATCACTGACTGACCTGATGACAAAATGTCCTTTAGAAGATATCTAAAGTCTGTCAAGTCGTCTATCACTGACTGACCTGATGACAAAATGTCCTTTACAAGATATCTAAAGTCTGTCAGTCGTCTATCACTGACTGACCTGATGACAAAATGTCCTTTACAAGATATCTAAAGTCTGTCAGGTCGCCTATCACTGACTGACCTGATGACAAAATGTCCTTTACAAGATATCTAAAGTCTGTCAAGTCGTCTATCACTGACTGACCTGATGATAAAATGTCCTTTACAAGATATCTAAAGTCTGTCAAGTCGCCTCTCGCTGACTGACCTGATGACAAAATGTCCTTTACAAGATATCTAAAGTCTGTCAAGTCGTCTATCGCTGACTAACCTGATGACAAAATGTCCTTTACAAGATATCTAAAGTCTGTCAAGTCGCCTATCGCTGATTGACCTGATGACAAAATGTCTTTTACAAGATATCTAAAGTCTGTCAAGTCGTCTATCACTGACTGACCTGATGACAAAATGTCCTTTACAAGATATCTAAAGTCTCTCAAGTCGCCTATCACTGACTGATCTGATGACAAAATGTCCTTTACAAGATATCTAAAGTCTGTCAAGTCGCCTATCACTGACTGACCTGATGACAAAATGTCCTTTACAAGATATCTAAAGTCTGTCAAGTCGTCTATCACTGACTGACCTGATGAAAAAATGTCCTTTACAAGATATCTAAAGTCTGTCAAGTCGTCTATCACTGACTGACCTGATGACAAAATGTCCTTTACAAGATATCTAAAGTCTGTCAAGTCGTCTATCACTGACTGACCTGATGACAAAATGTCCTTTACAAGATATCTAAAGTCTGTCAAGTCGCCTATCACTGACTGACCTGATGACAAAATGTCCTTTAAAAGTTATCTAAAGTCTGTCAAGTCGCCTATCACTGACTGACCTGATGACAAAATGTCCTTTACAAGATATCTAATGTCTGTCAAGTCGTCTATCACTGACTGACCTGATGACAAAATGTCCTTTACAAGATATCTAAAGTCTCTCAAGTCGCCTATCACTGACTGACCTGATGACAAAATGTCCTTTACAAGATATCTAAAGTCTGTCAAGTCGCCTATCACTGACTGACCTGATGACAAAATGTCCTTTACAAGATATCTAAAGTCTGTCAAGTCGTCTATCACTGACTGACCTGATGACAAAATGTCCTTTACAAGATATCTAAAGTCTGTCAAGTCGTCTATCACTGACTGACCTGGTGACAAAATGTCCTTTACAAGATATCTAAAGTCTGTCAAGTCGTCTATCACTGACTGACGTAATGACAAAATGTCCTTTACAAGATATCTAAAGTCTGTCAAGTCGTCTATCACTGACTGACCTGATGACAAAATGTCCTTTAAAAGTTATCTAAAGTCTGTCAAATCGCCTATCACTGACTGACCTGATGACAAAATGTCCTTTACAAGATATCTAAAGTCTGTCAAGTCGCCTATCACTGATTGACCTGATGACAAAATGGCCTTTACAAGATATCTAAAGTCTGTCAAGTCGTCTATCACTGACTGACCTGATGACAAAATGTCCTTTACAAGATATCTAAAGTCTGTCAAGTCGTCTATCACTGACTGACCTGATGACAAAATGTCCTTTACAAGATATCTAAAGTCTGTCAGGTCGCCTATCACTGACTGACCTGATGACAAAATGTCCTTTACAAGATATCTAAAGTCTGTCAAGTCGTCTATCACTGACTGACCTGATGATAAAATGTCCTTTACCAGATATCTAAAGTCTGTCAAGTCGCCTCTCGCTGACTGACCTGATGACAAAATGTCCTTTACAAGATATCTAAAGTCTGTCAAGTCGTCTATCGCTGACTAACCTGATGACAAAATGTCCTTTACAAGATATCTAAAGTCTGTCAAGTCGCCTATCGCTGATTGACCTGATGACAAAATGTCCTTTACAAGATATCTAAAGTCTGTCAAGTCGTCTATCACTGACTGACCTGATGACAAAATGTCCTTTACAAGATATCTAAAGTCTCTCAAGTCGCCTATCACTGACTGATCTGAAGACAAAATGTCCTTTACAAGATATCTAAAGTCTGTCAAGTCGTCTATCACTGACTGACCTGATGACAAAATGTCCTTTACAAGATATCTAAAGTCTGTCAAGTCGTCTATCACTGACTGACCTGATGACAAAATGTCCTTTACAAGATATCTAAAGTCTTTCAAGTCGTCTATCACTGACTGACCTGATGACAAAATGTCCTTTACAAGATATCTAAAGTCTGTCAAGTCGTCTATCACTGACTGACCTGATGACAAAATGTCCTTTACAAGATATCTAAAGTCTGTCAAGTCGCCTATCAATGACTGACCTGATGACAAAATGTCCTTTAAAAGTTATCTAAAGTCTGTCAAGTCGCCTATCACTGACTGACCTGATGACAAAATGTCCTTTACAAGATATCTAAAGTTTGTCAAGTCGCCTATCACTGATTGACCTGATGACAAAATGGCCTTTACAAGATATCTAAAGTCTGTCAAGTCGCCTATCACTGACTGACCTGATGACAAAATGTCCTTTACAAGATATCTAAAGTCTGTCAAGTCGTCTATCACTGACTGACCTGATGACAAAATGTCCTTTACAAGATATCTAAAGTCTGTCAAGTCGTCTATCACTGACTGACCTAATGACAAAATGTCCTTTACAAGATATCTAAAGTCTGTCAAGTCGTCTATCACTGACTGACCTGATGACAAAATGTCCTTTAAAAGTTATCTAAAGTCTGTCAAATCGCCTATCACTGACTGACCTGATAACAAAATGTCCTTTACAAGATATCTAAAGTCTGTCAAATCGCCTATCACTGATTGACCTGAAGACAAAATGGCCTTTACAAGATATCTAAAGTCTGTCAAGTCGCCTATCACTGACTGACCTGATGACAAAATGTCCTTTACAAGATATCTAAAGTCTGTCAAGTCGTCTATCACTGACTGACCTGATGACAAAATGTCCTTTACAAGATATCTAAAGTCTGTCAAGTCGCCTATCACTGACTGACCTGATGACAAAATGTCCTTTACAAGATATCTAATGTCTGTCAAGTCGCCTATCACTGACTGACCTGATGAAAAAAATGTCCTTTACAAGATATCTAAAGTCTGTCAAGTCGTCTATCACTGACTGACCTGATGACAAAATGTCCTTTACATGATATCTAAAGTCTGTCAAGTCGTCTATCACTGACTGACCTGATGACAAAATGTCCTTTACAAGATATCTAAAGTCTGTCAAGTCGCCTATCACTGACTGACCTGATGACAAAATGTCCTTTAAAAGTTATCTAAAGTCTGTCAAGTCGCCTATCACTGACTGACCTGATGACAAAATGTCCTTTACAAGATATCTAAAGTCTGTCAAGTCGTCTATCACTGACTGACATGATGACAAAATGTCCTTTACAAGATATCTAAAGTCTCTCAAGTCGCCTATCACTGACTGACCTGATGACAAAATGTCCTTTACAAGATATGTAATGTCTGTCAAGTCGCCTATCACTGACTGACCTGATGACAAAATGTCCTTTACAAGATATCTAAAGTCTGTCAAGTCGTCTATCACTGACTGACCTGATGACAAAATGTCCTTTACAAGATATCTAAAGTCTGTCAAGTCGTCTATCACTGACTGACCTGATGACAAAATGTCCTTTACAAGATATCTAAAGTCTGTCAAGTCGTCTATCACTGACTGACCTAATGACAAAATGTCCTTTACAAGATATCTAAAGTCTGTCAAGTCGTCTATCACTGACTGACCTGATGACAAAATGTCCTTTAAAAGTTATCTAAAGTCTGTCAAATCGCCTATCACTGACTGACCTGATGACAAAATGTCCTTTACAAGATATCTAAAGTCTGTCAAATCGCCTATCACTGATTGACCTGATGACAAAATGGCCTTTACAAGATATCTAATGTCTGTCAAGTCGCCTATCACTGACTGACCTGATGACAAAATGTCCTTTACAAGATATCTAAAGTCTGTCAAGTCGCCTATCACTGACTGACCTGATGACAAAATGTCCTTTACAAGATATCTAATGTCTGTCAAGTCGCCTATCACTGACTGACCTCATGACAAAATGTCCTTTACAAGATATCAAAAGTCTGTCAAGTCGCCTATCACTGACTGACCTGATGACAAAATGTCCTTTACAAGATATCTAAAGTCTGTCAAGTCGTCTATCACTGACTGACCTGATGACAAAATGTCCTTTACAAGATATCTAAAGTCTGTCAAGTCGTCTATCACTGACTGACCTAATGACAAAATGTCCTTTACAAGATATCTAATGTCTGTCAAGTCGTCTATCACTGACTGACCTGATGACAAAATGTCCTTTAAAAGTTATCTAAAGTCTGTCAAATCGCCTATCACTGACTGACCTGATGACAAAATGTCCTTTACAAGATATCTAAAGTCTGTCAAATCGCCTATCACTGATTGACCTGATGACAAAATGGCCTTTACAAGATATCTAAAGTCTGTCAAGTCGTCTATCACTGACTGACCTGATGACAAAATGTCCTTTACAAGATATCTAAAGTCTGTCAAGTCGCCTATCACTGACTGACCTGATGACAAAATGTCCTTTACAAGATATCTAATGTCTGTCAAGTCGCCTATAACTGACTGACCTCATGACAAAATGTCCTTTACAAGATATCAAAAGTCTGTCAAGTCGCCTATGACTGACTGACCTGATGACAAAATGTCCTTTACAAGATATCTAAAGTCTGTCAGGTCGCCTATCACTGACTGACCTGATGACAAAATGTCCTTTACAAGATATCTAAAGTCTGTCAAGTCGTCTATCACTGACTGACCTGATGATAAAATGTCCTTTACAAGATATCTAAAGTCTGTTAAGTAGCCTATCACTGACTGACCTGATGACAAAATGTCCTTTACAAGATATCTAGAGTCTGTCAAGTCGCCTATCACTGACTGACCTGATGACAAAATGGCCTTTACAAGATATCTAAAGTCTGTCAAGTCGCCTCTCGCTGACTGACCTGATGACAAAATGTCCTTTACAAGATATCTAAAGTCTGTCAAGTCGCCTATCACTGATTGACCTGATGACAAAATGTCCTTTACAAGATATCTAAAGTCTGTCAAGTCGCCTATCACTGATTGACCTGATGACAAAATGGCCTTTACAAGATATCTAAAGTCTGTCAAGTCGCCTATCACTGACTGACCTGATAACAAAATGTCCTTTACAAGATATCTAAAGTCTGTCAAGTCGTCTATCACTGACTGACCTGATGACAAAATGTCCTTTACAAGATATCTAAAGTCTGTCAAGTCGTCTATCACTGACTGACCTAATGACAAAATGTCCTTTACAAGATATCTAAAGTCTGTCAAGTCGTCTATCACTGACTGACCTGATGACAAAATGTGCTTTAAAAGTTATCTAAAGTCTGTCAAATCGCCTATCACTGACTGACCTGATAACAAAATGTCCTTTACAAGATATCTAAAGTCTGTCAAGTCGCCTATCACTGACTGACCTGATGACAAAATGTCCTTTACAAGATATCTAAAGTCTCTCAAGTCGCCTATCACTGACTGACCTCATGACAAAATGTCCTTTACAAGATATCAAAAGTCTGTCAAGTCGCCTATCACTGACTGACCTGATGACAAAATGTCCTTTACAAGATATCTAAAGTCTGTCAAGTCGTCTATCACTGACTGACCTGATGACAAAATGTCCTTTACAAGATATCTAAAGTCTGTCAAGTCGTCTATCACTGACTGACCTAATGACAAAATGTCCTTTACAAGATATCTAATGTCTGTCAAGTCGTCTATCACTGACTGACCTGATGACAAAATGTCCTTTAAAAGTTATCTAAAGTCTGTCAAATCGCCTATCACTGACTGACCTGATGACAAAATGTCCTTTACAAGATATCTAAAGTCTGTCAAATCGCCTATCACTGATTGACCTGATGACAAAATGGCCTTTACAAGATATCTAAAGTCTGTCAAGTCGTCTATCACTGACTGACCTGATGACAAAATGTCCTTTACAAGATATCTAAAGTCTGTCAAGTCGCCTATCACTGACTGACCTGATGACAAAATGTCCTTTACAAGATATCTAATGTCTGTCAAGTCGCCTATAACTGACTGACCTCATGACAAAATGTCCTTTACAAGATATCAAAAGTCTGTCAAGTCGCCTATGACTGACTGACCTGATGACAAAATGTCCTTTACAAGATATCTAAAGTCTGTCAGGTCGCCTATCACTGACTGACCTGATGACAAAATGTCCTTTACAAGATATCTAAAGTCTGTCAAGTCGTCTATCACTGACTGACCTGATGATAAAATGTCCTTTACAAGATATCTAAAGTCTGTTAAGTAGCCTATCACTGACTGACCTGATGACAAAATGTCCTTTACAAGATATCTAGAGTCTGTCAAGTCGCCTATCACTGACTGACCTGATGACAAAATGGCCTTTACAAGATATCTAAAGTCTGTCAAGTCGCCTCTCGCTGACTGACCTGATGACAAAATGTCCTTTACAAGATATCTAAAGTCTGTCAAGTCGCCTATCACTGATTGACCTGATGACAAAATGTCCTTTACAAGATATCTAAAGTCTGTCAAGTCGCCTATCACTGATTGACCTGATGACAAAATGGCCTTTACAAGATATCTAAAGTCTGTCAAGTCGCCTATCACTGACTGACCTGATAACAAAATGTCCTTTACAAGATATCTAAAGTCTGTCAAGTCGTCTATCACTGACTGACCTGATGACAAAATGTCCTTTACAAGATATCTAAAGTCTGTCAAGTCGCCTATGACTGACTGACCTGATGACAAAATGTCCTTTACAAGATATCTAAAGTCTGTCAAGTCGTCTATCAATGACTGACCTGATGACAAAATGTCCTTTACAAGATATCTAAAGTCTGTCAGGTCGCCTATCACTGACTGACCTGATGACAAAATGTCCTTTACAAGATATCTAAAGTCTGTCAAGTCGTCTATCACTGACTGACCTGATGATAAAATGTCCTTTACAAGATATCTAAAGTCTGTTAAGTAGCCTATCACTGACTGACCTGATGACAAAATGTCCTTTACAAGATATCTAGAGTCTGTCAGGTCGCCTATCACTGACTGACCTGATGACAAAATGGCCTTTACAAGATATCTAAAGTCTGTCAAGTCGCCTCTCGCTGACTGACCTGATGACAAAATGTCCTTTACAAGATATCTAAAGTCTGTCAAGTCGCCTATCACTGATTGACCTGATGACAAAATGTCCTTTACAAGATATCTAAAGTCTGTCAAGTCGCCTATCACTGATTGACCTGATGACAAAATGGCCTTTACAAGATATCTAAAGTCTGTCAAGTCGTCTATCACTGACTGACCTGATGACAAAATGTCCTTTACTAGATATCTAAAGTCTGTCAAGTCGTCTATCACTGACTGACCTAATGACAAAATGTCCTTTACAAGATATCTAAAGTCTGTCAAGTCGTCTATCACTGACTGATCTGATGACAAAATGTCCTTTAAAAGTTATCTAAAGTCTGTCAAATCGCCTATCACTGACTGACCTGATAACAAAATGTCCTTTACAAGATATCTAGAGTCTGTCAAATCGCCTATCACTGATTGACTTGAAGACAAAATGGCCTTTACAAGATATCTAAAGTCTGTCAAGTCGCCTCTCGCTGACTGACCTGATGACAAAATGTCCTTTACAAGATATCTAAAGTCTGTCAAGTCGTCTATCACTGACTGACCTAATGACAAAATGTCCTTTACAAGATATCTAAAGTCTGTCAAGTCGTCTATCACTGACTGACCTGATGACAAAATGTCCTTTAAAAGTTATCTAAAGTCTGTCAAATCGCCTATCACTGACTGACCTGATAACAAAATGTCCTTTACAAGATATCTAAAGTCTGTCAAATCGCCTATCACTGATTGACCTGAAGACAAAATGGCCTTTACAAGATATCTAAAGTCTGTCAAGTCGCCTATCACTGACTGACCTGATGACAAAATGTCCTTTACAAGATATCTAAAGTCTGTCAAGTCGTCTATCACTGACTGACCTGATGACAAAATGTCCTTTACAAGATATCTAATGTCTGTCAAGTCGCCTATCACTGACTGACCTGATGAAAAAAATGTCCTTTACAAGATATCTAAAGTCTGTCAAGTCGTCTATCACTGACTGACCTGATGACAAAATGTCCTTTACATGATATCTAAAGTCTGTCAAGTCGTCTATCACTGACTGACCTGATGACAAAATGTCCTTTACAAGATATCTAAAGTCTGTCAAGTCGCCTATCACTGACTGACCTGATGACAAAATGTCCTTTAAAAGTTATCTAAAGTCTGTCAAGTCGCCTATCACTGACTGACCTGATGACAAAATGTCCTTTACAAGATATCTAAAGTCTGTCAAGTCGTCTATCACTGACTGACATGATGACAAAATGTCCTTTACAAGATATCTAAAGTCTCTCAAGTCGCCTATCACTGACTGACCTGATGACAAAATGTCCTTTACAAGATATCTAATGTCTGTCAAGTCGCCTATCACTGACTGACCTGATGACAAAATGTCCTTTACAAGATATCTAAAGTCTGTCAAGTCGTCTATCACTGACTGACCTGATGACAAAATGTCCTTTACAAGATATCTAACGTCTGTCAAGTCGTCTATCACTGACTGACCTGATGACAAAATGTCCTTTACAAGATATCTAAAGTCTGTCAAGTCGTCTATCACTGACTGACCTAATGACAAAATGTCCTTTACAAGATATCTAAAGTCTGTCAAGTCGTCTATCACCGACTGACCTGATGACAAAATGTCCTTTAAAAGTTATCTAAAGTCTGTCAAATCGCCTATCACTGACTGACCTGATGACAAAATGTCCTTTACAAGATATCTAAAGTCTGTCAAATCGCCTATCACTGATTGACCTGATGACAAAATGGCCTTTACAAGATATCTAATGTCTGTCAAGTCGCCTATCACTGACTGACCTGATGACAAAATGTCCTTTACAAGATATCTAAAGTCTGTCAAGTCGCCTATCACTGACTGACCTGATGACAAAATGTCCTTTACAAGATATCTAATGTCTGTCAAGTCGCCTATCACTGACTGACCTGATGACAAAATGTCCTTTACAAGATATCAAAAGTCTGTCAAGTCGTCTATCACTGACTGACCTGATGACAAAATGTCCTTTACAAGATATCTAAAGTCTGTCAAGTCGTCTATCACTGACTGACCTGATGACAAAATGTCCTTTACAAGATATCTAAAGTCTGTCAAGTCGTCTATCACTGACTGACCTAATGACAAAATGTCCTTTACAAGATATCTAAAGTCTGTCAAGTCGTCTATCACTGACTGACCTGATGACAAAATGTCCTTTACAAGATATCTAAAGTCTGTCAAGTCGTCTATCACTGACTGACCTGATGACAAAATGTCCTTTAAAAGTTATCTAAAGTCTGTCAAATCGCCTATCACTGACTGACCTGATGACAAAATGTCCTTTACAAGATATCTAAAGTCTGTCAAATCGCCTATCACTGATTGACCTGATGACAAAATGACCTTTACAAGATATCTAAAGTCTGTCAAGTCGTCTATCACTGACTGACCTGATGACAAAATGTCCTTTACAAGATATCTTAAGTCTGTCAAGTCGCCTATCACTGACTGACCTGATGACAAAATGTCCTTTACAAGATATCTAATGTCTGTCAAGTCGCCTATAACTGACTGACCTCATGACAAAATGTCCTTTACAAGATATCAAAAGTCTGTCAAGTCGTCTATCACTGACTGACCTGATGATAAAATGTCCTTTACAAGATATCTAAAGTCTGTCAAGTCGTCTATCACTGACTGACCTGATGACAAAATGTCCTTTAAAAGTTATCTAAAGTCTGTCAAATCGCCTATCACTGACTGACCTGATAACAAAATGTCCTTTACAAGATATCTAAAGTCTGTCAAATCGCCTATCACTGATTGACCTGAAGACAAAATGGCCTTTACAAGATATCTAAAGTCTGTCAAGTCGCCTATCACTGACTGACCTGATGACAAAATGTCCTTTACAAGATATCTAAAGTCTGTCAAGTCGTCTATCACTGACTGACCTGATGACAAAATGTCCTTTACAAGATATCTAAAGTCTGTCAAGTCGCCTATCACTGACTGACCTGATGACAAAATGTCCTTTACAAGATATCTAATGTCTGTCAAGTCGCCTATCACTGACTGACCTGATGAAAAAAATGTCCTTTACAAGATATCTAAAGTCTGTCAAGTCGTCTATCACTGACTGACCTGATGACAAAATGTCCTTTACATGATATCTAAAGTCTGTCAAGTCGTCTATCACTGACTGACCTGATGACAAAATGTCCTTTACAAGATATCTAAAGTCTGTCAAGTCGCCTATCACTGACTGACCTGATGACAAAATGTCCTTTAAAAGTTATCTAAAGTCTGTCAAGTCGCCTATCACTGACTGACCTGATGACAAAATGTCCTTTACAAGATATCTAAAGTCTGTCAAGTCGTCTATCACTGACTGACATGATGACAACATGTCCTTTACAAGATATCTAAAGTCTCTCAAGTCGCCTATCACTGACTGACCTGATGACAAAATGTCCTTTACAAGATATCTAATGTCTGTCAAGTCGCCTATCACTGACTGACCTGATGACAAAATGTCCTTTACAAGATATCTAAAGTCTGTCAAGTCGTCTATCACTGACTGACCTGATGACAAAATGTCCTTTACAAGATATCTAAAGTCTGTCAAGTCGTCTATCACTGACTGACCTGATGACAAAATGTCCTTTACAAGATATCTAAAGTCTGTCAAGTCGTCTATCACTGACTGACCTAATGACAAAATGTCCTTTACAAGATATCTAAAGTCTGTCAAGTCGTCTATCACTGACTGACCTGATGACAAAATGTCCTTTAAAAGTTATCTAAAGTCTGTCAAATCGCCTATCACTGACTGACCTGATGACAAAATGTCCTTTACAAGATATCTAAAGTCTGTCAAATCGCCTATCACTGATTGACCTGATGACAAAATGGCCATTACAAGATATCTAATGTCTGTCAAGTCGCCTATCACTGACTGACCTGATGACAAAATGTCCTTTACAAGATATCTAAAGTCTGTCAAGTCGCCTATTACTGACTGACCTGATGACAAAATGTCCTTTACAAGATATCTAATGTCTGTCAAGTCGCCTATCACTGACTGACCTCATGACAAAATGTCCTTTACAAGATATCAAAAGTCTGTCAAGTCGTCTATCACTGACTGACCTGATGACAAAATGTCCTTTACAAGATATCTAAAGTCTGTCAAGTCGTCTATCACTGACTGACCTGATGACAAAATGTCCTTTACAAGATATCTAAAGTCTGTCAAGTCGTCTATCACTGACTGACCTAATGACAAAATGTCCTTTACAAGATATCTAAAGTCTGTCAAGTCGTCTATCACTGACTGACCTGATGACAAAATGTCCTTTAAAAGTTATCTAAAGTCTGTCAAATCGCCTATCACTGACTGACCTGATGACAAAATGTCCTTTACAAGATATCTAAAGTCTGTCAAATCGCCTATCACTGATTGACCTGATGACAAAATGACCTTTACAAGATATCTAAAGTCTGTCAAGTCGTCTATCACTGACTGACCTGATGACAAAATGTCCTTTACAAGATATCTAAAGTCTGTCAAGTCGCCTATCACTGACTGACCTGATGACAAAATGTCCTTTACAAGATATCTAATGTCTGTCAAGTCGCCTATAACTGACTGACCTCATGACAAAATGTCCTTTACAAGATATCAAAAGTCTGTCAAGTCGCCTATGACTGACTGACCTGATGACAAAATGTCCTTTACAAGATATCTAAAGTCTGTCAAGTCGTCTATCAATGACTGACCTGATGACAAAATGTCCTTTACAAGATATCTAAAGTCTGTCAGGTCGCCTATCACTGACTGACCTGATGACAAAATGTCCTTTACAAGATATCTAAAGTCTGTCAAGTCGTCTATCACTGACTGACCTGATGATAAAATGTCCTTTACAAGATATCTAAAGTCTGTTAAGTAGCCTATCACTGACTGACCTGATGACAAAATGTCCTTTACAAGATATCTAGAGTCTGTCAAGTCGCCTATCACTGACTGACCTGATGACAAAATGGCCTTTACAAGATATCTAAAGTCTGTCAAGTCGCCTCTCGCTGACTGACCTGATGACAAAATGGCCTTTACAAGATATCTAAAGTCTGTCAAGTCATCTATCGCTGACTAACCTGATGACAAAATGTCCTTTACAAGATATCTAAAGTCTGTCAAGTCGCCTATCACTGACTGACCTGATGACAAAATGTCCTTTACAAGATATCTAATGTCTGTCAAGTCGCCTATCACTGACTGACCTCATGACAAAATGTCCTTTACAAGATATCAAAAGTCTGTCAAGTCGTCTATCACTGACTGACCTGATGACAAAATGTCCTTTACAAGATATCTAAAGTCTGTCAAGTCGTCTATCACTGACTGACCTGATGACAAAATGTCCTTTACAAGATATCTAAAGTCTGTCAAGTCGTCTATCACTGACTGACCTAATGACAAAATGTCCTTTACAAGATATCTAAAGTCTGTCAAGTCGTCTATCACTGACTGACCTGATGACAAAATGTCCTTTAAAAGTTATCTAAAGTCTGTCAAATCGCCTATCACTGACTGACCTGATGACAAAATGTCCTTTACAAGATATCTAAGGTCTGTCAAATCGCCTATCACTGATTGACCTGATGACAAAATGACCTTTACAAGATATCTAAAGTCTGTCAAGTCGTCTATCACTGACTGACCTGATGACAAAATGTCCTTTACAAGATATCTAAAGTCTGTCAAGTCGCCTATCACTGACTGACCTGATGACAAAATGTCCTTTACAAGATATCTAATGTCTGTCAAGTCGCCTATAACTGACTGACCTCATGACAAAATGTCCTTTACAAGATATCAAAAGTCTGTCAAGTCGCCTATGACTGACTGACCTGATGACAAAATGTCCTTTACAAGATATCTAAAGTCTGTCAAGTCGTCTATCAATGACTGACCTGATGACAAAATGTCCTTTACAAGATATCTAAAGTCTGTCAGGTCGCCTATCACTGACTGACCTGATGACAAAATGTCCTTTACAAGATATCTAAAGTCTGTCAAGTCGTCTATCACTGACTGACCTGATGATAAAATGTCCTTTACAAGATATCTAAAGTCTGTTAAGTAGCCTATCACTGACTGACCTGATGACAAAATGTCCTTTACAAGATATCTAGAGTCTGTCAAGTCGCCTATCACTGACTGACCTGATGACAAAATGGCCTTTACAAGATATCTAAAGTCTGTCAAGTCGCCTCTCGCTGACTGACCTGATGACAAAATGTCCTTTACAAGATATCTAAAGTCTGTCAAGTCGCCTATCACTGATTGACCTGATGACAAAATGTCCTTTACAAGATATCTAAAGTCTGTCAAGTCGCCTATCACTGATTGACCTGATGACAAAATGGCCTTTACAAGATATCTAAAGTCTGTCAAGTCGCCTATCACTGACTGACCTGATGACAAAATGTCCTTTACAAGATATCTAAAGTCTGTCAAGTCGTCTATCACTGACTGACCTGATGACAAAATGTCCTTTACAAGATATCTAAAGTCTGTCAAGTCGTCTATCACTGACTGACCTAATGACAAAATGTCCTTTACAAGATATCTAAAGTCTGTCAAGTCGTCTATCACTGACTGACCTGATGACAAAATGTCCTTTAAAAGTTATCTAAAGTCTGTCAAATCGCCTATCACTGACTGACCTGATAACAAAATGTCCTTTACAAGATATCTAAAGTCTGTCAAATCGCCTATCACTGATTGACCTGAAGACAAAATGGCCTTTACAAGATATCTAAAGTCTGTCAAGTCGCCTATCACTGACTGACCTGATGACAAAATGTCCTTTACAAGATATCTAAAGTCTCTCAAGTCGTCTATCACTGACTGACCTGATGACAAAATGTCCTTTACAAGATATCTAAAGTCTGTCAAGTCGCCTATCACTGACTGACCTGATGACAAAATGTCCTTTACAAGATATCTAATGTCTGTCAAGTCGCCTATCACTGACTGACCTGATGAAAAAAATGTCCTTTACAAGATATCTAAAGTCTGTCAAGTCGTCTATCACTGACTGACCTGATGACAAAATGTCCTTTACATGATATCTAAGGTCTGTCAAGTCGTCTATCACTGACTGACCTGATGACAAAATGTCCTTTACAAGATATCTAAAGTCTGTCAAGTCGCCTATCACTGACTGACCTGATGACAAAATGTCCTTTAAAAGTTATCTAAAGTCTGTCAAGTCGCCTATCACTGACTGACCTGATGACAAAATGTCCTTTACAAGATATCTAAAGTCTGTCAAGTCGTCTATCACTGACTGACATGATGACAAAATGTCCTTTACAAGATATCTAAAGTCTCTCAAGTCGCCTATCACTGACTGACCTGATGACAAAATGTCCTTTACAAGATATCTAATGTCTGTCAAGTCGCCTATCACTGACTGACCTGATGACAAAATGTCCTTTACAAGATATCTAAAGTCTGTCAAGTCGTCTATCACTGACTGACCTGATGACAAAATGTCCTTTACAAGATATCTAAAGTCTGTCAAGTCGTCTATCACTGACTGACCTGATGACAAAATGTCCTTTACAAGATATCTAAAGTCTGTCAAGTCGTCTATCACTGACTGACCTAATGACAAAATGTCCTTTACAAGATATCTAAAGTCTGTCAAGTCGTCTATCACTGACTGACCTGATGACAAAATGTCCTTTAAAAGTTATCTAAAGTCTGTCAAATCGCCTATCACTGACTGACCTGATGACAAAATGTCCTTTACAAGATATCTAAAGTCTGTCAAATCGCCTATCACTGATTGACCTGATGACAAAATGGCCTTTACAAGATATCTAATGTCTGTCAAGTCGCCTATCACTGACTGACCTGATGACAAAATGTCCTTTACAAGATATCTAAAGTCTGTCAAGTCGCCTATCACTGACTGACCTGATGACAAAATGTCCTTTACAAGATATCTAATGTCTGTCAAGTCGCCTATCACTGACTGACCTCATGACAAAATGTCCTTTACAAGATATCAAAAGTCTGTCAAGTCGTCTATCACTGACTGACCTGATGACAAAATGTCCTTTACAAGATATCTAAAGTCTGTCAAGTCGTCTATCACTGACTGACCTGATGACAAAATGTCCTTTACAAGATATCTAAAGTCTGTCAAGTCGTCTATCACTGACTGACCTAATGACAAAATGTCCTTTACAAGATATCTAAAGTCTGTCAAGTCGTCTATCACTGACTGACCTGATGACAAAATGTCCTTTAAAAGTTATCTAAAGTCTGTCAAATCGCCTATCACTGACTGACCTGATGACAAAATGTCCTTTACAAGATATCTAAAGTCTGTCAAATCGCCTATCACTGATTGACCTGATGACAAAATGGCCTTTACAAGATATCTAATGTCTGTCAAGTCGCCTATCACTGACTGACCTGATGACAAAATGTCCTTTACAAGATATCTAAAGTCTGTCAAGTCGCCTATCACTGACTGACCTGATGACAAAATGTCCTTTACAAGATATCTAATGTCTGTCAAGTCGCCTATCACTGACTGACCTCATGACAAAATGTCCTTTACAAGATATCAAAAGTCTGTCAAGTCGTCTATCACTGACTGACCTGATGACAAAATGTCCTTTACAAGATATCTAAAGTCTGTCAAGTCGTCTATCACTGACTGACCTGATGACAAAATGTCCTTTACAAGATATCTAAAGTCTGTCAAGTCGTCTATCACTGACTGACCTAATGACAAAATGTCCTTTACAAGATATCTAAAGTCTGTCAAGTCGTCTATCACTGACTGACCTGATGACAAAATGTCCTTTAAAAGTTATCTAAAGTCTGTCAAATCGCCTATCACTGACTGACCTGATGACAAAATGTCCTTTATAAGATATCTAAAGTCTGTCAAATCGCCTATCACTGACTGACCTGATGAAAAAAATGTCCTTTACAAGATATCTAAAGTCTGTCAAGTCGTCTATCACTGACTGACCTGATGACAAAATGTCCTTTACATGATATCTAAGGTCTGTCAAGTCGTCTATCACTGACTGACCTGATGACAAAATGTCCTTTACAAGATATCTAAAGTCTGTCAAGTCGCCTATCACTGACTGACCTGATGACAAAATGTCCTTTAAAAGTTATCTAAAGTCTGTCAAGTCGCCTATCACTGACTGACCTGATGACAAAATGTCCTTTACAAGATATCTAAAGTCTGTCAAGTCGTCTATCACTGACTGACATGATGACAAAATGTCCTTTACAAGATATCTAAAGTCTCTCAAGTCGCCTATCACTGACTGACCTGATGACAAAATGTCCTTTACAAGATATCTAATGTCTGTCAAGTCGCCTATCACTGACTGACCTGATGACAAAATGTCCTTTACAAGATATCTAAAGTCTGTCAAGTCGTCTATCACTGACTGACCTGATGACAAAATGTCCTTTACAAGATATCTAAAGTCTGTCAAGTCGTCTATCACTGACTGACCTGATGACAAAATGTCCTTTACAAGATATCTAAAGTCTGTCAAGTCGTCTATCACTGACTGACCTAATGACAAAATGTCCTTTACAAGATATCTAAAGTCTGTCAAGTCGTCTATCACTGACTGACCTGATGACAAAATGTCCTTTAAAAGTTATCTAAAGTCTGTCAAATCGCCTATCACTGACTGACCTGATGACAAAATGTCCTTTACAAGATATCTAAAGTCTGTCAAATCGCCTATCACTGATTGACCTGATGACAAAATGGCCTTTACAAGATATCTAATGTCTGTCAAGTCGCCTATCACTGACTGACCTGATGACAAAATGTCCTTTACAAGATATCTAAAGTCTGTCAAGTCGCCTATCACTGACTGACCTGATGACAAAATGTCCTTTACAAGATATCTAATGTCTGTCAAGTCGCCTATCACTGACTGACCTCATGACAAAATGTCCTTTACAAGATATCAAAAGTCTGTCAAGTCGTCTATCACTGACTGACTTGATGACAAAATGTCCTTTACAAGATATCTAAAGTCTGTCAAGTCGTCTATCACTGACTGACCTGATGACAAAATGTCCTTTACAAGATATCTAAAGTCTGTCAAGTCGTCTATCACTGACTGACCTAATGACAAAATGTCCTTTACAAGATATCTAAAGTCTGTCAAGTCGTCTATCACTGACTGACCTGATGACAAAATGTCCTTTAAAAGTTATCTAAAGTCTGTCAAATCGCCTATCACTGACTGACCTGATGACAAAATGTCCTTTACAAGATATCTAAAGTCTGTCAAATCGCCTATCACTGATTGACCTGATGACAAAATGGCCTTTACAAGATATCTAATGTCTGTCAAGTCGCCTATCACTGACTGACCTGATGACAAAATGTCCTTTACAAGATATCTAAAGTCTGTCAAGTCGCCTATCACTGACTGACCTGATGACAAAATGTCCTTTACAAGATATCTAATGTCTGTCAAGTCGCCTATCACTGACTGACCTCATGACAAAATGTCCTTTACAAGATATCAAAAGTCTGTCAAGTCGTCTATCACTGACTGACCTGATGACAAAATGTCCTTTACAAGATATCTAAAGTCTGTCAAGTCGTCTATCACTGACTGACCTGATGACAAAATGTCCTTTACAAGATATCTAAAGTCTGTCAAGTCGTCTATCACTGACTGACCTAATGACAAAATGTCCTTTACAAGATATCTAAAGTCTGTCAAGTCGTCTATCACTGACTGACCTGATGACAAAATGTCCTTTAAAAGTTATCTAAAGTCTGTCAAATCGCCTATCACTGACTGACCTGATGACAAAATGTCCTTTATAAGATATCTAAAGTCTGTCAAATCGCCTATCACTGATTGACCTGATGACAAAATGGCCTTTACAAGATATCTAAAGTCTGTCAAGTCGTCTATCACTGACTGACCTGATGACAAAATGTCCTTTACAAGATATCTAAAGTCTGTCAAGTCGCCTATCACTGACTGACCTGATGACAAAATGTCCTTTACAAGATATCTAATGTCTGTCAAGTCGCCTATAACTGACTGACCTCATGACAAAATGTCCTTTACAAGATATCAAAAGTCTGTCAAGTCGCCTATGACTGACTGACCTGATGACAAAATGTCCTTTACAAGATATCTAAATTCTGTCAAGTCGTCTATCAATGACTGACCTGATGACAAAATGTCCTTTACAAGATATCTAAAGTCTGTCAGGTCGCCTATCACTGACTGACCTGATGACAAAATGTCCTTTACAAGATATCTAAAGTCTGTCAAGTCGTCTATCACTGACTGACCTGATGATAAAATGTCCTTTACAAGATATCTAAAGTCTGTTAAGTAGCCTATCACTGACTGACTTGATGACAAAATGTCCTTTACAAGATATCTAGAGTCTGTCAAGTCGCCTATCACTGACTGACCTGATGACAAAATGGCCTTTACAAGATATCTAAAGTCTGTCAAGTCGCCTCTCGCTGACTGACCTGATGACAAAATGTCCTTTACAAGATATCTAATGTCTGTCAAGTCGTCTATCACTGACTGACCTGATGACAAAATGTCCTTTACAAGATATCTAAAGTCTCTCAAGTCGCCTATCACTGACTGATCTGATGACAAAATGTCCTTTACAAGATATCTAAAGTCTGTCAAGTCGCCTATCACTGACTGACCTGATGACAAAATGTCCTTTAGAAGATATCTAAAGTCTGTCAAGTCGTCTATCACTGACTGACCTGATGACAAAATGTCCTTTACAAGATATCTAAAGTCTGTCAGTCGTCTATCACTGACTGACCTGATGACAAAATGTCCTTTACAAGATATCTAAAGTCTGTCAGGTCGCCTATCACTGACTGACCTGATGACAAAATGTCCTTTACAAGATATCTAAAGTCTGTCAAGTCGTCTATCACTGACTGACCTGATGATAAAATGTCCTTTACAAGATATCTAAAGTCTGTCAAGTCGCCTCTCGCTGACTGACCTGATGACAAAATGTCCTTTACAAGATATCTAAAGTCTGTCAATTCGTCTATCGCTGACTAACCTGATGACAAAATGTCCTTTACAAGATATCTAAAGTCTGTCAAGTCGCCTATCGCTGATTGACCTGATGACAAAATGTCTTTTACAAGATATCTAATGTCTGTCAAGTCGTCTATCACTGACTGACCTGATGACAAAATGTCCTTTACAAGATATCTAAAGTCTCTCAAGTCGCCTATCACTGACTGATCTGATGACAAAATGTCCTTTACAAGATATCTAAAGTCTGTCAAGTCGCCTATCACTGACTGACCTGATGACAAAATGTCCTTTACAAGATATCTAAAGTCTGTCAAGTCGTCTATCACTGACTGACCTGATGAAAAAATGTCCTTTACAAGATATCTAAAGTCTGTCAAGTCGTCTATCACTGACTGACCTGATGACAAAATGTCCTTTACAAGATATCTAAAGTCTGTCAAGTCGTCTATCACTGACTGACCTGATGACAAAATGTCCTTTACAAGATATCTAAAGTCTGTCAAGTCGCCTATCACTGACTGACCTGATGACAAAATGTCCTTTAAAAGTTATCTAAAGTCTGTCAAGTCGCCTATCACTGACTGACCTGATGACAAAATGTCCTTTACAAGATATCTAAAGTCTGTCAAGTCGTCTATCACTGACTGACCTGATGACAAAATGTCCTTTACAAGATATCTAAAGTCTCTCAAGTCGGCTATCACTGACTGACCTGATGACAAAATGTCCTTTACAAGATATCTAAAGTCTGTCAAGTCGCCTATCACTGACTGACCTGATGACAAAATGTCCTTTACAAGATATCTAAAGTCTGTCAAGTCGTCTATCACTGACTGACCTGATGACAAAATGTCCTTTACAAGATATCTAAAGTCTGTCAAGTCGTCTATCACTGACTGACCTGATGACAAAATGTCCTTTACAAGATATCTAAAGTCTGTCAAGTCGTCTATCACTGACTGACCTAATGACAAAATGTCCTTTACAAGATATCTAAAGTCTGTCAAGTCGTCTATCACTGACTGACCTGATGACAAAATGTCCTTTAAAAGTTATCTAAAGTCTGTCAAATCGCCTATCACTGACTGACCTGATGACAAAATGTCCTTTACAAGATATCTAAAGTCTGTCAAGTCGCCTATCACTGATTGACCTGATGACAAAATGGCCTTTACAAGATATCTAAAATCTGTCAAGTCGCCTATCACTGACTGACCTGATGACAAAATGTCCTTTACAAGATATCTAAAGTCTGTCAAGTCGTCTATCACTGACTGACCTGATGACAAAATGTCCTTTACAAGATATCTAAAGTCTGTCAAGTCGTCTATCACTGACTGACCTGATGACAAAATGTCCTTTACAAGATATCTAAAGTCTGTCAGGTCGCCTATCACTGACTGACCTGATGACAAAATGTCCTTTACAAGATATCTAAAGTCTGTCAAGTCGTCTATCACTGACTGACCTGATGATAAAATGTCCTTTACCAGATATCTAAAGTCTGTCAAGTCGCCTCTCGCTGACTGACCTGATGACAAAATGTCCTTTACAAGATATCTAAAGTCTGTCAAGTCGTCTATCGCTGACTAACCTGATGACAAAATGTCCTTTACAAGATATCTAAAGTCTGTCAAGTCGCCTATCGCTGATTGACCTGATGACAAAATGTCCTTTACAAGATATCTAAAGTCTGTCAAGTCGTCTATCACTGACTGACCTGATGACAAAATGTCCTTTACAAGATATCTAAAGTCTCTCAAGTCGCCTATCACTGACTGATCTGAAGACAAAATGTCCTTTACAAGATATCTAAAGTCTGTCAAGTCGTCTATCACTGACTGACCTGATGACAAAATGTCCTTTACAAGATATCTAAAGTCTGTCAAGTCGTCTATCACTGACTGACCTCATGACAAAATGTCCTTTACAAGATATCTAAAGTCTTTCAAGTCGTCTATCACTGACTGACCTGATGACAAAATGTCCTTTACAAGATATCTAAAGTCTGTCAAGTCGTCTATCACTGACTGACCTGATGACAAAATGTCCTTTACAAGATATCTAAAGTCTGTCAAGTCGCCTATCAATGACTGACCTGATGACAAAATGTCCTTTAAAAGTTATCTAAAGTCTGTCAAGTCGCCTATCACTGACTGACCTGATGACAAAATGTCCTTTACAAGATATCTAAAGTCTGTCAAGTCGCCTATCACTGATTGACCTGATGACAAAATGGCCTTTACAAGATATCTAAAGTCTGTCAAGTCGCCTATCACTGACTGACCTGATGACAAACTGTCCTTTACACGATATATAAATTCTGTCAAGTCGTCTATCACTGACTAACCTGATGACAAAATGTCCTTTACAAGATATCTAAAGTCTGTCAAGTCGCCTATCACTGACTGACCTGATGACAAAATGTCCTTTACAAGATATCTAAAGTCTGTCAAGTCGTCTATCGCTGACTAACCTGATGACAAAATGTCCTTTACAAGATATCTAAAGTATGTCAAGTCGTCTATCACTGACTGACCTGATGACAAAATGTCCTTTACAAGATATCTAAAGTCTCTCAAGTCGCCTATCACTGACTGATCTGATGACAAAATGTCCTTTACAAGATATCTAAAGTCTGTCAAGTCGCCTATCACTGACTGACCTGATGACAAAATGTCCTTTACAAGATATCTAAAGTCTGTCAAGTCGTCTATCACTGACTGACCTGATGACAAAATGTCCTTTACAAGATATCTAAAGTCTGTCAAGTCGCCTATCACTGACTGACCTGATGACAAAATGTCCTTTACAAGATATCTAAAGTCTGTCAAGTCGTCTATCACTGACTGACCTGATGACAAAATGTCCTTTACAAGATATCTAATGTCTGTCAAGTCGCCTATCACTGACTGACCTGATGACAAAATGTCCTTTAAAAGTTTTCTAAAGTCTGTCAAGTCGCCTATCACTGACTGACCTGATGACAAAATGTCCTTTACAAGATATCTAAAGTCTGTCAAGTCGCCTATCACTGATTGACCTGATGACAAAATGGCCTTTACAAGATATCTAAAGTCTGTCAAGTCGCCTATCACTGACTGACCTGATGACAAACTGTCCTTTACAAGATATATAAAGTCTGTCAAGTCGTCTATCACTGACTGACCTGATGATAAAATGTCCTTTACAAGATATCTAAAGTCTGTCAAGTCGCCTATCACTGACTGACCTGATGACAAAATGTCCTTTACAAGATATCTAAAGTCTGTCAAGTCGTCTATCGCTGACTAACCTGATGATAAAATGTCCTTTACAAGATATCTAAAGTCTGTCAAGTCGTCTATCACTGACTGACCTGATGACAAAATGTCCTTTACAAGATATCTAAAGTCTCTCAAGTCGCCTATCACTGACTGATCTGATGACAAAATGTCCTTTACAAGATATCTAAAGTCTGTCAAGTCGTCTATCAGTGACTGACCTGATGACAAAATGTCCTTTACAAGATATCTAAAGTCTGTCAAGTCGTCTATCACTGACTGACCTGATGACAAAATGTCCTTTACAAGATATCTAAAGTCTGTCAAGTCGTCTATCACTGACTGACCTGATGACAAAATGTCCTTTACAAGATATCTAAAGTCTGTCAAGTCGTCTATCACTGACTGACCTGATGACAAAATGTCCTTTACAAGATATCTAAAGTATGTCAAGTCGCCTATCACTGACTGACCTGATGACAAAATGTCCTTTAAAAGTTATCTAAAGTCTGTCAAGTCGCCTATCACTGACTGACCTGATGACAAAATGTCCTTTACTAGATATCTAAAGTCTGTCAAGTCGCCTATCACTGATTGACCTGATGACAAAATGTCCTTTACAAGATATCTAAAGTCTGTCAAGTCGCCTATCACTGACTGACCTGATGACAAACTGTCCTTTACAAGATATATAAAGTCTGTCAAGTCGTCTATCACTGACTGACCTGATGACAAAATGTCCTTTACAAGATATCTAAAGTCTGTCAAGTCGCCTATCACTGACTGACCTGATGACAAAATGTCCTTTACAAGATATCTAAAGTCTGTCAAGTCGCCTATCACTGACTGACCTGATGACAAAATGTCCTTTACAAGATATCTAAAGTCTGTCAAGTCGCCTATCACTGACTGACCTGATGACAAAATGTCCTTTACAAGATATCTAAAAGTCTGTCAAGTTGTCTATCACTGACTGACCTGATGACAAAATGTCCTTTACAAGATATCTAAAGTCTGTCAGGTCGCCTATCACTGACTGACCTGATGATAAAATGTCCTTTACAAGATATCTAAAGTCTGTCAAGTAGCCTATCACTGACTGACCTGATGACAAAATGTCCTTTACAAGATATCTAAAGTCTCTCAAGTCGCCTCTCGCTGACTGACCTGATGACAAAATGTCCTTTACAAGATATCTAAAGTCTGTCAAGTCGTCTATCGCTGACTAACCGGATGACAAAATGTCCTTTACAAGATATCTAAAGTCTCTCAAGTCGCCTATCACTGACTGATCTGATGACAAAATGTCCTTTACAAGATATCTAAAGTCTGTCAAGTCGCCTATCACTGACTGACCTGATGACAAAATGTCCTTTACAAGATATCTAAAGTCTGTCAAGTCGTCTATCACTGACTGACCTGATGACAAAATGTCCTTTACAAGATATCTAAAGTCTATCAAGTCGTCTATCACTGACTGACCTGATGACAAAATGTCCTTTACAAGATATCTAAAGTCTGTCAAGTCGCCTATCACTGACTGACCTGATGACAAAATGTCCTTTAAAAGTTATCTAAAGTCTGTCAAGTCGCCTATCACTGATTGACCTGATGACAAAATGTCCTTTACAAGATATCTAAAGTCTGTCAAGTTGTCTATCACTGACTGACCTGATGACAAAATGTCCTTTACAAGATATCTAAAGTCTGTCAGGTCGCCTATCACTGACTGACCTGATGATAAAATGTCCTTTACAAGATATCTAAAGTCTGTCAAGTAGCCTATCACTGACTGACCTGATGACAAAATGTCCTTTACAAGATATCTAAAGTCTGTCAAGTCGCCTATCACTGACTGACCTGATGACAAAATGTCCTTTACAAGATATCAAAAGTCTCTCAAGTCGCCTCTCGCTGACTGACCTGATGACAAAATGTCCTTTACAAGATATCTAAAGTCTGTCAAGTCGTCTATCGCTGACTAACCTGATGACAAAATGTCCTTTACAAGATATCTAAAGTCTCTCAAGTCGTCTATCACTGACTGACCTGATGACAAAATGTCCTTTACAAGATATCTAAAGTCTCTCAAGTCGCCTATCACTGACTGATCTGATGACAAAATGTCCTTTACAAGATATCTAAAGTCTGTCAAGTCGCCTATCACTGACTGACCTGATGACAAAATGTCCTTTACAAGATATCTAAAGTCTGTCAAGTCGTCTATCACTGACTGACCTGATGACAAAATGTCCTTTACAAGATATCTAAAGTCTGTCAAGTCGTCTATCACTGACTGACCTGATGACAAAATGTCCTTTACAAGATATCTAAAGTCTGTCAAGTCGTCTATCACTGACTGACCTGATGACAAAATGTCCTTTACAAGATATCTAAAGTCTGTCAAGTCGCCTATCACTGACTGACCTGATGACAAAATGTCCTTTAAAAGTTATCTAAAGTCTGTCAAGTCGCCTATCACTGACTGACCTGATGACAAAATTTCCTTTACAAGATATCTAAAGTCTGTCAAGTCGTCTATCACTGACTGACCTGATGACAAAATGTCCTTTACAAGATATCTAAAGTCTGTCAAGTCGCCTATCACTGACTGACCTGATGACAAACTGTCCTTTAGAAGATATCTAAAGTCTGTCAAGTCGTCTATCACTGACTGACCTGATGACAAAATGTCCTTTACAAGATATCTAAAGTCTGTCAAGTCGTCTATCACTGACTGACCTGATGACAAAATGTCCTTTACAAGATATCTAAAGTCTGTCAAGTCGTCTATCAATGACTGACCTGATGACAAAATGTCCTTTACAAGATATCTAAAGTCTGTCAAGTCGCCTATCACTGATTGACCTGATGACAAAATGTCCTTTAAAAGTTATCTAAAGTCTGTCAAGTCGCCTATCACTGACTGACCTGATGACAAAATGTCCTTTACAAGATATCTAAAGTCTGTCAAGTCGCCTATCACTGATTGACCTGATGACAAAATGTCCTTTACAAGATATCTAAAGTCTGTCAAGTCGCCTATCACTGACTGACCTGATGACAAAATGTCCTTTACAAGATATCTAATGTCTGTCAAGTCGCCTATCACTGACTGACCTGATGACAAACTGTCCTTTACAAGATATCTAAAGTCTGTCAAGTCGTCTATCACTGACTGACCTGATGACAAAATGTCCTTTACAAGATATCTAAAGTCTGTCAAGTCGTCTATCACTGACTGACCTGATGACAAAATGTCCTTTACAAGATATCTAAAGTCTGTCAAGTCGCCTATCACTGACTGACCTGATGACAAACTGTCCTTTACAAGATATCTAAAGTCTGTCAAGTCGTCTATCACTGACTGACCTGATGACAAAATGTCCTTTACAAGATATCTAAAGTCTGTCAAGTCGTCTATCACTGATTGACCTGATGACAAAATGTCCTTTACAAGATATCTAAAGTCTGTCAAGTCGTCTATCACTGACTGACCTGATGACAAAATGTCCTTTAAAAGTTATCTAAAGTCTGTCAAGTCGCCTATCACTGACTGACCTGATGACAAAATGTCCTTTACAAGATATCTAAAGTCTGTCAAGTCGTCTATCACTGACTGACCTGATGACAAAATGTCCTTTACAAGATATCTAAAGTCTCTCAAGTCGTCTATCACTGACTGATCTGATGACAAAATGTCCTTTACAAGATATCTAAAGTCTGTCAAGTCGCCTATCACTGACTGACCTGATGACAAACTGTCCTTTAGAAGATATCTAAAGTCTGTCAAGTCGTCTATCACTGACTGACCTGATGACAAAATGTCCTTTACAAGATATCTAAAGTCTGTCAAGTCGTCTATCACTGACTGACCTGATGACAAAATGTTCTTTACAAGATATCTAAAGTCTGTCAAGTCGTCTATCAATGACTGACCTGATGACAAAATGTCCTTTACAAGATATCTAAAGTCTGTCAAGTCGCCTATCACTGACTGACCTGATGACAAAATGTCCTTTAAAAGTTATCTAAAGTCTGTCAAGTCGCCTATCACTGACTGACCTGATGACAAAATGTCCTTTACAAGATATCTAAAGTCTGTCAAGTCGCCTATCACTGACTGACCTGATGACAAAATGTCCTTTACAAGATATCTAAAGTCTGTCAAGTCGCCTATCACTGACTGACCTGATGACAAAATGGCCTTTACAAGATATCTAAAGTCTGTCAAGTCTCCTCTCGCTGACTGACCTGATGACAAAATGTCCTTTACAAGATATCTAAAGTCTGTCAAGTCATCTATCGCTGACTAACCTGATGACAAAATGTCCTTTACAAGATATCTAAAGTCTGTCAAGTCGCCTATCGCTGATTGACCTGATGACAAAATGTCCTTTACAAGATATCTAAAGTCTGTCAAGTCGTCTATCACTGACTGACCTGATGACAAAATGTCCTTTTCAAGATATCTAAAGTCTCTCAAGTCGCCTATCACTGACTGACCTGATGACAAAATGTCCTTTACAAGATATCTAAAGTCTGTCAAGTCGTCTATCACTGACTGACCTGATGACAAAATGTCCTTTACAAGATATCTAAAGTCTGTCAAGTCGCCTATCACTGACTGACCTGATGACAAAATGTCCTTTACAAGATATCTAAAGTCTGTCAAGTCGCCTATCACTGACTGACCTGATGACAAAATGTCCTTTACAAGATATCTAAAGTCTGTCAAGTCGTCTATCACTGACTGACCTGATGACAAAATGTCCTTTACAAGATATCTAAAGTCTGTCAGGTCGCCTATCACTGACTGACCTGATGACAAAATGTCCTTTACAAGATATCTAAAGTCTGTCAAGTCGTCTATCACTGACTGACCTGATGATAAAATGTCCTTTACAAGATATCTAAAGTCTGTTAAGTAGCTTATCACTGACTGACCTGATGACAAAATGTCCTTTACAAGATATCTAAAGTCTGTCAAGTCGTCTATCACTGACTGACCTGATGACAAAATGGCCTTTACAAGATATCTAAAGTCTGTCAAGTCGCCTCTCGCTGACTGACCTGATGACAAAATGTCCTTTACAAGATATCTAAAGTCTGTCAAGTCATCTATCGCTGACTAACCTGATGACAAAATTTCCTTTACAAGATATCTAAAGTCTGTCAAGTCGCCTATCGCTGATTGACCTGATGACAAAATGTCCTTTACAAGATATCTAAAGTCTGTCAAGTCGTCTATCACTGACTGACCTGATGACAAAATGTCCTTTACAAGATATCTAAAGTCTCTCAAGTCGCCTATCACTGACTGATCTGATGACAAAATGTCCTTTACAAGATATCTAAAGTCTGTCAAGTCGCCTATCACTGACTGACCTGATGACAAAATGTCCTTTAGAAGATATCTAAAGTCTGTCAAGTCGTCTATCACTGACTGACCTGATGACAAAATGTCCTTTACAAGATATATAAAGTCTGTCAAGTCGTCTATCACTGACTGACCTGATGACAAAATGTCCTTTACAAGATATCTAAAGTCTCTCAAGTCGCCTCTCGCTGACTGACCTGATGACAAAATGTCCTTTACAAGATATCTAAAGTCTGTCAAGTCGTCTATCGCTGACTGACCTGATGACAAAATGTCCTTTACAAGATATCTAAAGTCTGTCAAGTCGCCTATCACTGATTGACCTGATGACAAAATGGCCTTTACAAGATATCTAATGTCTGTCAAGTCGCCTATCACTGACTGACCTGATGACAAAATGTCCTTTACAAGATATCTAAAGTCTGTCAAGTCGCCTATCACTGACTGACCTGATGACAAACTGTCCTTTACAAGATATCTAAAGTCTGTCAAGTCGTCTATCACTGACTGACCTGATGACAAAATGTCCTTTACAAGATATCTAAAGTCTGTCAAGTCGTCTATCACTGACTGACCTGATGACAAAATGTCCTTTACAAGATATCTAAAGTCTGTCAAGTCGTCTATCACTGACTGACCTGATGACAAAATGTCCTTTACAAGATATCTAAAGTCTGTCAAGTCGTCTATCACTGACTGACCTGATGACAAAATGTCCTTTAAAAGTTATCTAAAGTCTGTCAAGTCGCCTATCACTGACTGACCTGATGACAAAATGTCCTTTACAAGATATCTAAAGTCTGTCAAGTCGTCTATCACTGACTGACCTGATGACAAAATGTCCTTTACAAGATATCTAAAGTCTCTCAAGTCGTCTATCACTGACTGATCTGATGACAAAATGTCCTTTACAAGATATCTAAAGTCTGTCAAGTCGCCTATCACTGACTGACCTGATGACAAACTGTCCTTTAGAAGATATCTAAAGTCTGTCAAGTCGTCTATCACTGACTGACCTGATGACAAAATGTCCTTTACAAGATATCTAAAGTCTGTCAAGTCGTCTATCACTGACTGACCTGATGACAAAATGTCCTTTACAAGATATCTAAAGTCTGTCAAGTCGTCTATCAATGACTGACCTGATGACAAAATGTCCTTTACAAGATATCTAAAGTCTGTCAAGTCGCCTATCACTGACTGACCTGATGACAAAATGTCCTTTAAAAGTTATCTAAAGTCTGTCAAGTCGCCTATCACTGACTGACCTGATGACAAAATGTCCTTTACAAGATATCTAAAGTCTGTCAAGTCGCCTATCACTGACTGACCTGATGACAAAATGTCCTTTACAAGATATCTAAAGTCTGTCAAGTCGCCTATCACTGACTGACCTGATGACAAAATGGCCTTTACAAGATATCTAAAGTCTGTCAAGTCGCCTCTCGCTGACTGACCTGATGACAAAATGTCCTTTACAAGATATCTAAAGTCTGTCAAGTCATCTATCGCTGACTAACCTGATGACAAAATGTCCTTTACAAGATATCTAAAGTCTGTCAAGTCGCCTATCGCTGATTGACCTGATGACAAAATGTCCTTTACAAGATATCTAAAGTCTGTCAAGTCGTCTATCACTGACTGACCTGATGACAAAATGTCCTTTACAAGATATCTAAAGTCTCTCAAGTCGCCTATCACTGACTGACCTGATGACAAAATGTCCTTTACAAGATATCTAAAGTCTGTCAAGTCATCTATCGCTGACTAACCTGATGACAAAATGTCCTTTACAAGATATCTAAAGTCTGTCAAGTCGCCTATCGCTGATTGACCTGATGACAAAATGTCCTTTACAAGATATCTAAAGTCTGTCAAGTCGTCTATCACTGACTGACCTGATGACAAAATGTCCTTTACAAGATATCTAAAGTCTCTCAAGTCGCCTATCACTGACTGATCTGATGACAAAATGTCCTTTACAAGATATCTAAAGTCTGTCAAGTCGCCTATCACTGACTGACCTGATGACAAAATGTCCTTTAGAAGATATCTAAAGTCTGTCAAGTCGTCTATCACTGACTGACCTGATGACAAAATGTCCTTTACAAGATATATAAAGTCTGTCAAGTCGTCTATCACTGACTGACCTGATGACAAAATGTCCTTTACAAGATATCTAAAGTCTCTCAAGTCGCCTCTCGCTGACTGACCTGATGACAAAATGTCCTTTACAAGATATCTAAAGTCTGTCAAGTCGTCTATCGCTGACTAACCTTATGACAAAATGTCCTTTACAAGATATCTAAAGTCTGTCAAGTCGCCTATCACTGATTGACCTGATGACAAAATGTCCTTTAAAAGTTATCTAAAGTCTGTCAAGTCGCCTATCACTGACTGACCTGATGACAAAATGTCCTTTACAAGATATCTAAAGTCTGTCAAGTAGCCTATCACTGATTGACCTGATGACAAAATGGCCTTTACAAGATATCTAAAGTCTCTCAAGTCGCCTATCACTGACTGACCTGATGACAAAATGTCCTTTACAAGATATCTAAAGTCTGTCAAGTCGCCTATCACTGACTGACCTGATGACAAACTGTCCTTTACAAGATATCTAAAGTCTGTCAAGTCGTCTATCACTGACTGACCTGATGACAAAATGTCCTTTACAAGATATCTAAAGTCTGTCAAGTCGTCTATCACTGACTGACCTGATGACAAAATGTCCTTTACAAGATATCTAAAGTCTGTCAAGTCGTCTATCACTGACTGACCTGATGACAAAATGTCCTTTACAAGATATCTAAAGTCTGTCAAGTCGTCTATCACTGACTGACCTGATGACAAAATGTCCTTTAAAAGTTATCTAAAGTCTGTCAAGTCGCCTATCACTGACTGACCTGATGACAAAATGTCCTTTACAAGATATCTAAAGTCTGTCAAGTCGTCTATCACTGACTGACCTGATGACAAAATGTCCTTTACAAGATATCTAAAGTCTCTCAAGTCGTCTATCACTGACTGATCTGATGACAAAATGTCCTTTACAAGATATCTAAAGTCTGTCAAGTCGCCTATCACTGACTGACCTGATGACAAACTGTCCTTTAGAAGATATCTAAAGTCTGTCAAGTCGTCTATCACTGACTGACCTGATGACAAAATGTCCTTTACAAGATATCTAAAGTCTGTCAAGTCGTCTATCACTGACTGACCTGATGACAAAATGTCCTTTACAAGATATCTAAAGTCTGTCAAGTCGTCTATCAATGACTGACCTGATGACAAAATGTCCTTTACAAGATATCTAAAGTCTGTCAAGTCGCCTATCACTGACTGACCTGATGACAAAATGTCCTTTAAAAGTTATCTAAAGTCTGTCAAGTCGCCTATCACTGACTGACCTGATGACAAAATGTCCTTTACAAGATATCTAAAGTCTGTCAAGTCGCCTATCACTGACTGACCTGATGACAAAATGTCCTTTACAAGATATCTAAAGTCTGTCAAGTCGCCTATCACTGACTGACCTGATGACAAAATGGCCTTTACAAGATATCTAAAGTCTGTCAAGTCGCCTCTCGCTGACTGACCTGATGACAAAATGTCCTTTACAAGATATCTAAAGTCTGTCAAGTCATCTATCGCTGACTAACCTGATGACAAAATGTCCTTTACAAGATATCTAAAGTCTGTCAAGTCGCCTATCGCTGATTGACCTGATGACAAAATGTCCTTTACAAGATATCTAAAGTCTGTCAAGTCGTCTATCACTGACTGACCTGATGACAAAATGTCCTTTACAAGATATCTAAAGTCTCTCAAGTCGCCTATCACTGACTGACCTGATGACAAAATGTCCTTTACAAGATATCTAAAGTCTGTCAAGTCGTCTATCACTGACTGACCTGATGACAAAATGTCCTTTACAAGATATCTAAAGTCTGTCAAGTCGCCTATCACTGATTGACCTGATGACAAAATGTCCTTTACAAGATATCTAAAGTCTGTCAAGTCGCCTATCACTGACTGACCTGATGACAAAATGTCCTTTACAAGATATCTAAAGTCTGTCAGGTCGCCTATCACTGACTGACCTGATGACAAAATGTCCTTTACAAGATATCTAAAGTCTGTCAAGTCGTCTATCACTGACTGACCTGATGATAAAATGTCCTTTACAAGATATCTAAAGTCTGTTAAGTAGCTTATCACTGACTGACCTGATGACAAAATGTCCTTTACAAGATATCTAAAGTCTGTCAAGTCGTCTATCACTGACTGACCTGATGACAAAATGGCCTTTACAAGATATCTAAAGTCTGTCAAGTCGCCTCTCGCTGACTGACCTGATGACAAAATGTCCTTTACAAGATATCTAAAGTCTGTCAAGTCATCTATCGCTGACTAACCTGATGACAAAATGTCCTTTACAAGATATCTAAAGTCTGTCAAGTCGCCTATCGCTGATTGACCTGATGACAAAATGTCCTTTACAAGATATCTAAAGTCTGTCAAGTCGTCTATCACTGACTGACCTGATGACAAAATGTCCTTTACAAGATATCTAAAGTCTCTCAAGTCGCCTATCACTGACTGATCTGATGACAAAATGTCCTTTACAAGATATCTAAAGTCTGTCAAGTCGCCTATCACTGACTGACCTGATGACAAAATGTCCTTTAGAAGATATCTAAAGTCTGTCAAGTCGTCTATCACTGACTGACCTGATGACAAAATGTCCTTTACAAGATATATAAAGTCTGTCAAGTCGTCTATCACTGACTGACCTGATGACAAAATGTCCTTTACAAGATATCTAAAGTCTCTCAAGTCGCCTCTCGCTGACTGACCTGATGACAAAATGTCCTTTACAAGATATCTAAAGTCTGTCAAGTCGTCTATCGCTGACTAACCTTATGACAAAATGTCCTTTACAAGATATCTAAAGTCTGTCAAATCGCCTATCGCTGATTGACCTGATGACAAAATGTCCTTTACAAGATATCTAAAGTCTGTCAAGTCGTCTATCACTGACTGACCTGATGACAAAATGTCCTTTACAAGATATCTAAAGTCTCTCAAGTCGCCTATCACTGACTGATCTGATGACAAAATGTCCTTTACAAGATATCTAAAGTCTGTCAAGTCGCCTATCACTGACTGACCTGATGACAAAATGTCCTTTACAAGATATCTAAAGTCTGTCAAGTCGTCTATCACTGACTGACCTGATGACAAAATGTCCTTTACAAGATATCTAAAGTCTGTCAAGTCGTCTATCACTGACTGACCTGATGACAAAATGTCCTTTACAAGATATCTAAAGTCTGTCAAGTCGCCTATCACTGACTGACCTGATGACAAAATGTCCTTTAAAAGTTATCTAAAGTCTGTCAAGTCGCCTATCACTGACTGACCTGATGACAAAATGTCCTTTACAAGATATCTAAAGTCTGTCAAGTTGTCTATCACTGACTGACCTGATGACAAAATGTCCTTTACAAGATATCTAAAGTCTGTCAGGTCGCCTATCACTGACTGACCTGATGATAAAATGTCCTTTACAAGATATCTAAAGTCTGTCAAGTAGCCTATCACTGACTGACCTGATGACAAAATGTCCTTTACAAGATATCTAAAGTCTGTCAAGTCGCCTATCACTGACTGACCTGATGACAAAATGTCCTTTACAAGATATCAAATGTCTCTCAAGTCGCCTCTCGCTGACTGACCTGATGACAAAATGTCCTTTACAAGATATCTAAAGTCTGTCAAGTCGTCTATCGCTGACTAACCTGATGACAAAATGTCCTTTACAAGATATCTAAAGTCTCTCAAGTCGTCTATCACTGACTGACCTGATGACAAAATGTCCTTTACAAGATATCTAAAGTCTCTCAAGTCGCCTATCACTGACTGATCTGATGACAAAATGTCCTTTACAAGATATCTAAAGTCTGTCAAGTCGCCTATCACTGACTGACCTGATGACAAACTGTCCTTTACAAGATATCTAAAGTCTGTCAAGTCGTCTATCACTGACTGACCTGATGACAAAATGTCCTTTACAAGATATCTAAAGTCTGTCAAGTCGTCTATCACTGACTGACCTGATGACAAAATGTCCTTTACAAGATATCTAAAGTCTGTCAAGTCGTCTATCCCTGACTGACCTGATGACAAAATGTCCTTTACAAGATATCTAAAGTCTCTCAAGTCGCCTATCACTGACTGACCTGATGACAAAATGTCCTTTAAAAGTTATCTAAAGTCTGTCAAGTCGCCTATCACTGACTGACCTGATGACAAAATGTCCTTTACAAGATATCTAAAGTCTGTCAAGTCGTCTATCAATGACTGACCTGATGACAAAATGTCCTTTACAAGATATCTAAAGTCTGTCAAGTCGCCTATCACTGTCTGACCTGATGACAAACTGTCCTTTACAAGATATCTAAAGTCTGTCAAGTCGTCTATCAATGACTGACCTGATGACAAAATGTCCTTTACAAGATATCTAAAGTCTGTCAAGTCGCCTATCACTGACTGACCTGATGACAAAATGTCCTTTAAAAGTTATCTAAAGTCTGTCAAGTCGCCTATCACTGACTGACCTGATGACAAAATGTCCTTTACAAGATATCTAAAGTCTGTCAAGTCGCCTATCACTGATTGACCTGATGACAAAATGTCCTTTACAAGATATCTAAAGTCTGTCAAGTCGCCTATCACTGACTGACCTGATGACAAAATGTCCTTTACAAGATATCTAAAGTCTGTCAAGTCGCCTATCACTGACTGACCTGATGACAAAATGTCCTTTACAAGATATCTAAAGTCTGTCAAGTCGTCTATCACTGACTGACCTGATGACAAAATGTCCTTTACAAGATATCTAAAGTCTGTCAAGTCGCCTATCACTGACTGACCTGATGACAAACTGTCCTTTAGAAGATATCTAAAGTCTGTCAAGTCGTCTATCACTGACTGACCTGATGACAAAATGTCCTTTACAAGATATCTAAAGTCTGTCAAGTCGTCTATCACTGACTGACCTGATGACAAAATGTCCTTTACAAGATATCTAAAGTCTGTCAAGTCGTCTATCAATGACTGACCTGATGACAAAATGTCCTTTACAAGATATCTAAAGTCTGTCAAGTCGCCTATCACTGACTGACCTGATGACAAAATGTCCTTTACAAGATATCTAAAGTCTGTCAAGTCGTCTATCGCTGACTAACCTGATGACAAAATGTCCTTTACAAGATATCTAAAATCTCTCAAGTCGTCTATCACTGACTGACCTGATGACAAAATGTCCTTTACAAGATATCTAAAGTCTCTCAAGTCGCCTATCACTGACTGATCTGATGACAAAATGTCCTTTACAAGATATCTAAAGTCTGTCAAGTCGCCTATCACTGACGGACCTGATGACAAAATGTCCTTTACAAGATATCTAAAGTCTGTCAAGTCGTGTATCACTGACTGACCTGATGACAAAATGTCCTTTACAAGATATCTAAAGTCTGTCAAGTCGTCTATCACTGACTGACCTGATGACAAAATGTCCTTTACAAGATATCTAAAGTCTGTCAAGTCGTCTATCCCTGACTGACCTGATGACAAAATGTCCTTTACAAGATATCTAAAGTCTCTCAAGTCGCCTATCACTGACTGACCTGATGACAAAATGTCCTTTAAAAGTTATCTAAAGTCTGTCAAGTCGCCTATCACTGACTGACCTGATGACAAAATGTCCTTTACAAGATATCTAAAGTCTGTCAAGTCGTCTATCACTGACTGACCTGATGACAAAATGTCCTTTACAAGATATCTAAAGTCTGTCAAGTCGCCTATCACTGACTGACCTGATGACAAACTGTCCTTTAGAAGATACCTAAAGTCTGTCAAGTCGTCTATCACTGACTGACCTGATGACAAAATGTCCTTTACAAGATATCTAAAGTCTGTCAAGTCGTCTATCACTGACTGACCTGATGACAAAATGTCCTTTACAAGATATCTAAAGTCTGTCAAGTCGCCTATCACTGATTGACCTGATGACAAAATGTCCTTTACAAGATATCTAAAGTCTGTCAAGTCGCCTATCACTGACTGACCTGATGACAAAATGTCCTTTACAAGATATCTAAAATCTGTCAAGTCGTCTATCACTGACTGACCTGATGACAAAATGTCCTTTACAAGATATCTAAAGTCTGTCAAATCGTCTATCACTGACTGACCTGATGACAAAATGTCCTTTACAAGATATCTAAAGTCTGTCAAGTCGTCTATCACTGACTGACCTGATGACAAAATGTCCTTTAAAAGTTATCTAAAGTCTGTCAAGTCGCCTATCACTGACTGACCTGATGACAAAATGTCCTTTACAAGATATCTAAAGTCTGTCAAGTCG
Organism: Bathymodiolus brooksi; assembly: GCA_963680875.1. Lineage (NCBI taxonomy): Eukaryota > Metazoa > Mollusca > Bivalvia > Mytilida > Modiolidae > Bathymodiolus > Bathymodiolus brooksi. The sequence continues at coordinate 174,832,511 of OY804575.1, forward strand.
TCTATCACTGACTGACCTGATGACAAAATGTCCTTTACAAGATATCTAAAGTCTCTCAAGTCGTCTATCACTGACTGATCTGATGACAAAATGTCCTTTACAAGATATCTAAAGTCTGTCAAGTCGCCTATCACTGACTGACATGATGACAAACTGTCCTTTAGAAGATATCTAAAGTCTGTCAAGTCGTCTATCACTGACTGACCTGATGACAAAATGTCCTTTACAAGATATCTAAAGTCTGTCAAGTCGTCTATCACTGACTGACCTGATGACAAAATGTCCTTTACAAGATATCTAAAGTCTGTCAAGTCGTCTATCAATGACTGACCTGATGACAAAATGTCCTTTACAAGATATCTAAAGTCTTTCAAGTCGCCTATCACTGACTGACCTGATGACAAAATGTCCTTTAAAAGTTATCTAAAGTCTGTCAAGTCGCCTATCACTGACTGACCTGATGACAAAATGGCCTTTACAAGATATCTAAAGTCTGTCAAGTCGCCTCTCGCTGACTGACCTGATGACAAAATGTCCTTTACAAGATATCTAAAGTCTGTCAAGTCATCTATCGCTGACTAACCTGATGACAAAATGTCCTTTACAAGATATCTAAAGTCTGTCAAGTCGCCTATCGCTGATTGACCTGATGACAAAATGTCCTTTACAAGATATCTAAAGTCTGTCAAGTCGTCTATCACTGACTGACCTGATGACAAAATGTCCTTTACAAGATATCTAAAGTCTCTCAAGTCGCCTATCACTGACTGATCTGATGACAAAATGTCCTTTACAAGATATCTAAGGTCTGTCAAGTCGCCTATCACTGACTGACCTGATGACAAAATGTCCTTTACAAGATATCTAAAGTGTGTCAAGTCGTCTATCACTGACTGACCTGATGACAAAATGTCCTTTACAAGATATATAAAGTCTGTCAAGTCGTCTATCACTGACTGACCTGATGACAAAATGTCCTTTACAAGATATCTAAAGTCTGTCAGGTCGCCTATCACTGACTGACCTGATGACAAAATGTCCTTTAGAAGATATCTAAAGTCTGTCAAGTCGTCTATCACTGACTGACCTGATGATAAAATGTCCTTTACAAGATATCTAAAGTCTGTCAAGTAGCCTATCACTGACTGACCTGATGACAAAATGTCCTTTACAAGATATCTAAAGTCTGTCAAGTCGCCTATCACTGACTGACCTGATGACAAAATGTCCTTTACAAGATATCTAAAGTCTGTCAAGTCGTCTATCGCTGACTAACCTGATGACAAAATGTCCTTTACAAGATATCTAAAGTCTGTCAAGTCCCCTATCGCTGATTGACCTGATGATAAAATGTCCTTTACAAGATATCTAATGTCTGTCAAGTCGTCTATCACTGACTGACCTGATGACAAAATGTCCTTTACAAGATATCTAAAGTCTCTCAAGTCGCCTATCACTGACTGATCTGATGACAAAATGTCCTTTACAAGATATCTAAAGTCTGTCAAGTCGTCTATCACTGACTGACCTGATGACAAAATGTCCTTTACAAGATATCTAAAGTCTGTCAAGTCGTCTGTCACTGACTGACCTGATGACAAAATGTCCTTTACAAGATATCTAAAGTCTATCAAGTCGCCTATCACTGACTGACCTGATGACAAAATGTCCTTTAAAAGTTATCTAAAGTCTGTCAAGTCGCCTATCACTGATTGACCTGATGACAAAATGGCCTTTACAAGATATCTAAAGTCTGTCAAGTCGCCTATCACTGACTGACCTGATGACAAACTGTCCTTTACAAGATATATAAAGTCTGTCAAGTCGTCTATCACTGACTGACCTGATGATAAAATGTCCTTTACAAGATATCTAAAGTCTGTCAAGTAGCCTATCACTGACTGACCTGATGACAAAATGTCCTTTACAAGATATCTAAAGTCTGTCAAGTCGCCTATCACTGACTGACCTGATGACAAAATGTCCTTTACAAGATATCTAAAGTCTGTCAAGTCGTCTATCGCTGACTAACCTGATGACAAAATGTCCTTTACAAGATATCTAAAGTCTCTCAAGTCGTCTATCACTGACTGACCTGATGACAACATGTCCTTTACAAGATATCTAAAGTCTCTCAAGTCGCCTATCACTGACTGATCTGATGACAAAATGTCCTTTACAAGATATCTAAAGTCTGTCAAGTCGCCTATCACTGACTGACCTGATGACAAAATGTCCTTTACAAGATATCTAACGTCTGTCAAGTCGTCTATCACTGACTGACCTGATGACAAAATGTCCTTTACAAGATATCTAAAGTCTGTCAAGTCGTCTATCACTGACTAACCTGATGACAAAATGTCCTTTAGAAGATATCTAAAGTCTGTCAAGTCGTCTATCACTGACTGACCTGATGACAAAATGTCCTTTACAAGATATCTAAAGTCTGTCAAGTCGCCTATCACTGACTGACCTGATGACAAAATGGCCTTTACAAGATATCTAAAGTCTGTCAAGTAGCCTATCACTGACTGACCTGATGACAAAATGTCCTTTACAAGATATCTAAAGTCTGTCAAGTCGCCTATCACTGTCTGACCTGATGATAAAATGTCCTTTACAAGATATCTAAAGTCTGTCAAGTAGCCTATCACTGACTGACCTGATGACAAAATGTCCTTTACAAGATATCTAAAGTCTGTCAAGTCGCCTATCACTGACTGACCTGATGACAAAATGTCCTTTACAAGATATCTAAGGTCTGTCAAGTCGTCTATCGCTGACTAACCTGATGACAAAATGTCCTTTACAAGATATCTAAAGTCTCTCAAGTCGTCTATCACTGACTGACCTGATGACAAAATGTCCTTTACAAGATATCTAAAGTCTCTCAAGTCGCCTATCACTGACTGATCTGATGACAAAATGTCCTTTACAAGATATCTAAAGTCTGTCAAGTCGCCTATCACTGACTGACCTGATGACAAAATGTCCTTTACAAGATATCTAACGTCTGTCAAGTCGTCTATTACTGACTGACCTGATGACAAAATGTCCTTTACAAGATATCTAAAGTCTGTCAAGTCGTCTATCACTGACTAACCTGATGACAAAATGTCCTTTACAAGATATCTAAAGTCTGTCAAGTCGTCTATCACTGACTGACCTGATGACAAAATGTCCTTTACAAGATATCTAAAGTCTGTCAAGTCGCCTATCACTGACTGACCTGATGACAAAATGGCCTTTACAAGATATCTAAAGTCTGTCAAGTAGCCTATCACTGACTGACCTGATGACAAAATGTCCTTTACAAGATATCTAAAGTCTGTCAAGTCGCCTATCACTGTCTGACCTGATGACAAAATGTCCTTTACAAGATATCTAAAGTCTGTCAAGTCGTCTATCACTGACTGACCTGATGACAAAATGTCCTTTACAAGATATCTAAAGTCTGTCAAGTCGTCTATCACTGACTGACCTGATGACAAAATGTCCTTTACAAGATATCTAAAGTCTGTCAAGTCGTCTATCACTGACTGACCTGATGACAAAATGTCCTTTACAAGATATCTAAAGTCTGTCAAGTCGCCTATCACTGACTGACCTGATGACAAAATGTCCTTTAAAAGTTATCTAAAGTCTGTCAAGTCGCCTATCACTGACTGACCTGATGACAAAATGTCCTTTACAAGATATCTAACGTCTGTCAAGTCGCCTATCACTGATTGACCTGATGACAAAATGGCCTTTACAAGATATCTAAAGTCTGTCAAGTCGCCTATCACTGACTGACCTGATGACAAACTGTCCTTTACAAGATATATAAAGTCTGTCAAGTCGTCTATCACTGACTGACCTGATGACAAAATGTCCTTTACAAGATATCTAAAGTCTGTCAAGTCGCCTATCACTGACTGACCTGATGACAAAATGTCCTTTACAAGATATCTAAAGTCTGTCAAGTTGTCTATCACTGACTGACCTGATGACAAAATGTCCTTTACAAGATATCTAAAGTCTGTCAGGTCGCCTATCACTGACTGACCTGATGACAAAATGTCCTTTACAAGATATCTAAAGTCTGTCAAGTCGTCTATCACTGACTGACCTGATGATAAAATGTCCTTTACAAGATATCTAAAAGTCTGTCAAGTAGCCTATCACTGACTGACCTGATGACAAAATGTCCTTTACAAGATATCTAAAGTCTGTCATGTCGCCTATCACTGTCTGACCTGATGACAAAATGTCCTTTACAAGATATCTAAAGTCTGTCAAGTCGCCTCTCGCTGACTGACCTGATGACAAAATGTCCTTTACAAGATATCTAAAGTCTGTCAAGTCGTCTATCGCTGACTAACCTGATGACAAAATGTCCTTTACAAGATATCTAATGTCTGTCAAGTCGTCTATCACTGACTGACCTGATGACAAAATGTCCTTTACAAGATATCTAAAGTCTCTCAAGTCGTCTATCACTGACTGACCTGATGACAAAATGTCCTTTACAAGATATCTAAAGTCTGTCAGGTCGCCTATCACTGACTGACCTGATGACAAAATGTCCTTTACAAGATATCTAAAGTCTGTCAAGTCGCCTATCACTGACTGACCTGATGACAAAATGTCCTTTACAAGATATCTAAAGTCTGTCAAGTCGTCTATCACTGACTGACCTGATGACAAAATGTCCTTTACAAGATATATAAAGTCTGTCAAGTCGCCTATCACTGACTGACCTGATGACAAAATGTCCTTTAAAAGTTATCTAAAGTCTGTCAAGTCGCCTATCACTGACTGACCTGATGACAAAATGTCCTTTACAAGATATCTAAAGTCTGTCAAGTCGCCTATCACTGATTGACCTGATGACAAAATGGCCTTTACAAGATATCTAAAGTCTGTCAAGTCGCCTATCACTGACTGACCTGATGACAAAATGTCCTTTACAAGATATATAAAGTCTGTCAAGTCGTCTATCACTGACTGATCTGACGACAAAATGTCCTTTACAAGATATCTAAAGTCTGTCAAGTCGCCTATCACTGACTGACCTGATGACAAAATGTCCTTTACAAGATATCTAAAGTCTGTCAAGTCGCCTATCACTGACTGACCTGATGACAAAATTTCCTTTACAAGATATCTAAAGTCTGTCAAGTTGTCTATCACTGACTGACCTGATGACAAAATGTCCTTTACAAGATATCTAAAGTCTGTCAGGTCGCCTATCACTGACTGACCTGATGACAAAATGTCCTTTACAAGATATCTAAAGTCTGTCAAGTCGTCTATCACTGACTGACCTGATGACAAAATGTCCTTTACAAGATATCTAAAGTCTGTCAAGTCGTCTATCACTGACTGACCTGATGATAAAATGTCCTTTACAAGATATCTAAAGTCTGTCAAGTAGCCTATCACTGACTGACCTGATGACAAAATGTCCTTTACAAGATATCTAAAGTCTGTCAAGTCGCCTATCACTGACTGACCTGATGACAAAATGTCCTTTACAAGATATCTAAAGTCTGTCAAGTCGCCTCTCGCTGACTGACCTGATGACAAAATGTCCTTTACAAGATATCTAATGTCTGTCAAGTCGTCTATCGCTGACTAACCTGATGACAAAATGTCCTTTACAAGATATCTAAAGTCTGTCAAGTCGCCTATCGCTGATTGACCTGATGACAAAATGTCCTTTACAAGATATCTAAAGTCTGTCAAGTCGTCTATCACTGACTGACCTGATGACAAAATGTCCTTTACAAGATATCTAAAGTCTCTCAAGTCGCCTATCACTGACTGATCTGATGACAAAATGTCCTTTACAAGATATCTAAAGTCTGTCAAGTCGCCTATCACTGACCGACCTGATGACAAACTGTCCTTTAGAAGATATCTAAAGTCTGTCAAGTCGTATATCACTGACTGACCTGATGACAAAATGTCCTTTACAAGATATCTAAAGTCTGTCAAGTCGCCTATCACTGACTGACCTGATGACAAAATGTCCTTTACAAGATATCTAAAGTCTGTCAAGTCGTCTATCACTGACTGACCTGATGACAAAATGTCCTTTACAAGATATCTAAAGTCTGTCAAGTAGCCTATCACTGACTGACCTGATGACAAAATGTCCTTTAAAAGTTATCTAAAGTCTGTCAAGTCGCCTATCACTGACTGACCTGATGACAAAATGTCCTTTACAAGATATCTAAAGTCTGTCAAGTCGCCTATCACTGATTGACCTGATGACAAAATGGCCTTTACAAGATATCTAAAGTCTGTCAAGTTGCCTATCACTGACTGACCTGATGACAAAATGTCCTTTACAAGATATCTAAAGTCTGTCAAGTCGCCTATCACTGACTGACCTGATGACAAAATGTCCTTTACAAGATATCTAAAGTCTGTCAAGTCGTCTATCACTGACTGACCTGATGACAAAATGTCCTTTACAAGATATCTAAAGTCTGTCAAGTCGTCTATCACTGACTGACCTGATGACAAAATGTCCTTTACAAGATATCTAAAGTCTGTCAAGTCGCCTATCACTGACTGACCTGATGACAACATGTCCTTTACAAGATATCTAAAGTCTGTCAAGTCGCCTATCACTGACTGACCTGATGACAAAAGAGACGACTTCAATCTTGTCATTATAAATACTCATTTACTCGAACTCCCAATAACTTACAAATAAAATGGAAAACAACAAATATCATACTGTCGGAACATCTCTAAAATCCTATAAAAAAATCGTAGAAAGAGGTAAAATCGATATCTCAAGCAAAAATGCCCCTTTATAGAAGGAATATTGTACAAAATGGCAAATTTTGCATAGCGAAGAATAAATGTTTTATGCATGAAATTCAAGATTAAGAATCGGGATTCTGACCATATCATTTCACTGAGAGTAGAGGTTTGGCTTCTATAAAACTAACTTAGTCTCTCCATTTTTGTTATTGAAGTGACTCAACCAAACAACAGTGAAGTATGTTTTGGCTTTCATTTATTGTGACGACAAGTAGCGTTCACATGCTCCAGAAATTTCATATGAAAACCAAAAACACTAGGCCAATATGATGACGAAAAACTTCATCTTATCAAATCACATAGAAGCAACATGAATCTCTGGATTTTCGCACGATGTGAATAAAATTCTCTCGAACGTTCATAAATAATAGTAAGAACAGCAAATATAAATGAAAGTCTTGTCAGCGTTTTTATGTCTTTAAAACATGAAACCTGTCAGGATATTGCTTTATTTCTGATTGATATATCAGATAATACTCTTAGTAACCACATTCAATTCATTTAACAAGAAAGAATGAAAAATTACCCCAAAAAAATCTAAAAATAAATCCAACATATTTAATATGCCGTGAGGGTCAATGATTAATTAATTATCTAATTAATTCAGAACAAATTAATTGTCAGATGTGGTAACGAAGTAATTAAACAGTGACACATTGTTATCACTTAATGTGTCTATATCAATAGGTATATATATACATCTTATTTAAAGTTACGTCATCAGCACCTTGTCACTCGAATAATCTGAACTTCTCTTAACAAGAAGTATTTTAATACAGTGAACAGTCAAAGGTCCAGTGAAGAATAAAAAACGTGACAACTAACCCATGGACTGCATACAAAATAGATACCTGTCTCGTCCATCATACCGGAAGTCGTCTGCACTCGTGAAATCCGAAATGAATTTGATAAATGCATGTTTTATTTTAATTTTTGTCGTTGGACTTTTGGATTTTAATCTGGTCAGTGCCCAGCGCCACCGCGGAGGAAAAATGACCAAACGATTGATCAATACTATTATAGGATTACACAATGAATATAGAAGAAGTGAAGGAGCGTCTAATATGAAACAATTGGTGAGTTGTTAACTTAGTCTTTAATCTTATTATTAGTATCACCTTATGTGTTTAGATATACACAGGTTTAATCCCGCCATTGTTTGTTGTAGTGTCTGTACCAAGCCAGGAACGTCAGCTGTCATATATATGTATTAGAGGTATCGATTTCACATCTTTCTACGATTTTTCTGTTGAATTTTGAAATGTTTCGACAGTGGTATTTTCTTTCATTTTATTCCAAGACAAGATAATTCAGTACACAAACTTAGATTATATCGCGTAAATAAAAAGTGAAAATTGTATGACTACTTCTACATGTACGTCTATTGTGTGGTGGTTTCTGCTACATGTACGTCTATTGTGGGGTGGTTTCTGCTACATATACGTCTATTGTGTGTTGGTTTCTGCTACATGTACGTCTATTGTGGGGTGGTTTCTGCTACATGTACGTCTATTGTGGGGTGAATTTTGCTACATGTACGTCTATTGTGGGGTGGTTTCTGCTACATGTACGTCTATTGTTGGGTGGTTTCTGCTACATGTACCTTAATTGTGGGGTGGTTTCTGTTACATGTACGTCTATTGTGGGGTGGTTTCTGCTACATGTACGTCTATTGTGGGGTGGTTTCTGCTACATGTACGTCTATTGTGGGGTGGTTTCTGCTACATGTACGTCTATTGTGTGGTGGTTTCTGCTACATATACGTCTATTGTGGGATGGTTTCTGCTACATGTACGTCTATTGTGGGGTGGTTTCTGCTACATGCACGTCTATTGTGGTTTGGTTTCTGCTACATATACGTCTATTGTGGGGTGGTTTCTGCTACATGTACGTCTATTGTGTGGTGGTTTCTGCTGCATGTACTTCTATTGTGGGGTGGTTTCTGCTACATGTAGATCTATTGTGGGGTGGTTTCTGCTACATGTACATCTATTGTGTGATGGTTTCTGCTACATGTACGTCTATTGTGTGGTGGTTTCTGCTACATGTACGTCTATTATGAGGTGGTTTCTGCTACATGTATGTCTATTGTGGGGTGGTTTCTGCTACATGTACGTCTATTGTGGGGTGGTTTCTGCTACATGTACTTCTATTGTGGGGTGGTTTCTGCTACATGTACGTCTATTGTGGGGTGGTTTCTGCTACATGTACGTCTATTGTGGGATGGTTTCTGCTACATGTATGTCTATTGTGGGGTGGTTTCTGCTACATGTACGTCTATTGTGGGGTGGTTTCTGCTACATGTACGTCTATTGTGGGGTGGTTTCTGCTACATGTACGTGTATTGTGGGGTGGTTTCTGTTACATGTACGTCTATTGTGGGGTGGTTTCTGCTACATGTACGTCTATTGTGGGGTGGTTTCTGCTACATGTACGTCTATTGTGGGGTGGTTTCTGCTACATGCACGTCTATTGTATGGTGGTTTCTGCTACATATACGTCTATTGTGGGATGGTTTCTGCTACATGTACGTCTATTGTGGGGTGGTTTCTGCTACATGTACGTCTAATGTAGGGTGGTTTCTGCTACATGCACGTCTATTGTGGGGTGGTTTCTGCTACATATACGTCTATTGTGGGGTGGTTTCTGCTACATGTACGTCTATTGTGTGGTGGTTTCTGCTACATGTACTTCTATTGTGGGGTGGTTTCTGCTACATGTACATTTATTGTGGGGTGGTTTCTGCTACATGTACATCTATTGTGTGATGGTTTCTGCTACATGTACGTCTATTGTGTGGTGGTTTCTGCTACATGTACGTCTATTGTGAGGTGGTTTCTGCTACATGTGTGTTTATTGTGGGGTGGTTTCTGCTACATGTACGTCTATTGTGGGGTGGTTTCTGCTACATGTACTTCTATTGTGGGGTGGTTTCTGCTACATGTACGTCTATTGTTGGGTGGTTTCTGCTACATGTACGTCTATTGTGGGATGGTTTCTGCTACATGTATGTCTATTGGGGGGTGGTTTCTGCTACATGTACGTCTATTGTGGGGTGGTTTCTGCTACATGTATGTCTATTGTGGGGTGGTTTCTGCTACATGTACGTCTATTGTGGGGTGGTTTCTACTATATGTACGTCTATTGTGGGGTGATTTTTGCTACATGTACGTCTAATGTGGGGTGGTTTCTGCTACATGTACGTCTATTGTGGGGTGGTTTCTGCTACATGTACATCTATTGTGTGGTGGTTTCCGCTACATGCACGTCTATTGTGGGGTGGGTTCTGGTACATGTACGTCTATTGTGGGGTGGTTTCTGCTACATGTACGTCTATTGTGTGGTGGTTTCTGCTACATGTACGTCTATTGTGGGGTGGTTTCTGCTACATGTACGTCTATTGTGTGGTGGTTTCTGCTACACGTACGTCTATTGTGGGGTAGTTTCTGCTACATATACGTTTATTGTGGGGTGGTTTCTGCTACATGTACGTCTATTGTGGGGTAGTTTCTGCTACGTGTACGTCTATTGTGGGGTGGTTTCTACTACATGTACGTCTATTGTGTGGTGGTTTCTGCTACATGTACGTCTATTATGGGGTGGTTTCTGCTACATGTACGTCTATTGTGTGGTGGTTTCTGCTACATGTACGTCTATTGTGGGGTGGTTTTTGCTACATGTACCTCTATTGTGGGGTGGTTTCTGCTACATGTACGTCTATTGTGTGGTGGTTTCTGCGACATGTACATCTGTTGTGTGATGGTTTCTGCTACATGTACGTCTATTGTGGGGTGGTTTGTGCTACATGTACGTCTATTGTGGGGTGGTTTCTGCTACATGCACGTCTATTGTGGGGTGGTTTCTGCTACATATACGTCTATTGTGGGGTGGTTTCTGCTACATGTACGTCTATTGTGTGGTGGTTTCTGCTACATGTACTTCTATTGTGGGGTGGTTTCTGCTACATGTACATCTATTGTGGGATGGTTTCTGCTACATGTACATCTATTGTGTGATGGTTTCTGCTAGGTATACGTCTATTGTGTGGTCGTTTCTGCTACATGTACGTCTATTGTGAGGTGGTTTCTGCTACATGTATGTCTATTGTGGGGTGGTTTCTGCTACATGTACGTCTATTGTGGGGTGGTTTCTGCTACATGTACTTCTATTGTGGGGTGGTTTCTGCTACATGTACGTCTATTGTGGGGTGGTTTCTGCTACATGTACGTCTATTGTGGGGTGGTTTCTGCTACATGTATGTCTATTGTGGGGTGGTTTCTGCTACATGTACGTCTATTGTGGGGTAGTTTCTGCTACATGTACGTCTATTGTGGGATGGTTTCTGCTACATGCACGTCTATTGTGGGGTGGTTTCTGCTACATATACGTCTATTGTGTGGTGGTTTCTGCTACATGTACGTCTATTGTGGGGTGGTTTCTGCTACATGTACGTCTATTGTGGGGTGGATTTTGGTACATGTACGTCTATTGTGGGGTGGTTTCTGCTACATGTACGTCTATTGTGGGGTGGTTTCTGCTACATGTACGTGTATTGTGGGGTGGTTTCTGTTACATGTACGTCTATTGTGGGGTGGTTTCTGCTACATGTACGTCTATTGTGGGGTGGTTTCTGCTACATGTACGTCTATTGTGGGGTGGTTTCTGCTACATGTACGTCTATTGCATGGTGGTTTCTGCTACATATACGTCTATTGTGGGATGGTTTCTGCTACATGTACGTCTATTGTGGGGTGGTTTCTGCTACATGTACGTCTATTGTGGGGTGGTTTCTGCTACATGTACATCTATTGTGTGGTGGTTTCTGCTACATGTACTTCTATTGTGGGGTGGTTTCTGCTACATGTACATCTATTGTGGGGTGGTTTCTGCTACATGTACATCTATTGTGTGATGGTTTCTGCTACATGTACGTCTATTGTGTGGTGGTTTCTGCTACATGTACGTCTATTGTGAGGTGGTTTCTGTTACATGTGTGTCTATTGTGGGGTGGTTTCTGCTACATGTACGTCTATTGTGGGGTGGTTTCTGCTACATATACTTCTATTGTGGGGTGGTTTCTGCTACATGTACGTCTATTGTGGGGTGGTTTCTGCTACATGTACGTCTATTGTGGGATGGTTTCTGCTACATGTATGTCTATTGTGGGGTGGTTTCTGCTACATGTACGTCTATTGTGGGGTGGTTTCTGCTACATGTATGTCTATTGTGGGGTGGTTTCTGCTACATGTACGTCTATTGTGGGGTGGTTTCTACTACATGTACGTCTATTGTGGGGTGATTTTTGCTATATGTACGTCTAATGTGGGGTGGTTTCTGCTACATATACGTCTATTGTGGGGTGGTTTCTGCTACATGTACGTCTATTGTGTGGTGGTTTCTGCTGCATGTACTTCTATTGTGGGGTGGTTTCTGCTACATGTAGATCTATTGTGGGGTGGTTTCTGCTACATGTACATCTATTGTGTGATGGTTTCTGCTACATGTAAGTCTATTGTGTGGTGGTTTCTGCTACATGTACGTCTATTATGAGGTGGTTTCTGCTACATGTATGTCTATTGTGGGGTGGTTTCTGCTACATGTACGTCTATTGTGGGGTGGTTTCTGCTACATGTACTTCTATTGTGGGGTGGTTTCTGCTACATGTACGTCTATTGTGGGGTGGTTTCTGCTACATGTACGTCTATTGTGGGATGGTTTCTGCTACATGTATGTCTATTGTGGGGTGGTTTCTGCTACATGTAAGTCTATTGTGGGGTGGTTTCTGCTACATGTACGTCTATTGTGGGGTGGTTTCTGCTACATGTACGTGTATTGTGGGGTGGTTTCTGTTACATGTACGTCTATTGTGGGGTGGTTTCTGCTACATGTACGTCTATTGTGGGGTGGTTTCTGCTACATGTACGTCTATTGTGGGGTGGTTTCTGCTACATGCACGTCTATTGTATGGTGGTTTCTGCTACATATACGTCTATTGTGGGATGGTTTCTGCTACATGTACGTCTATTGTGGGGTGGTTTCTGCTACACGCACGTCTATTGTGGGGTGGTTTCTGCTACATATACGTCTATTGTGGGGTGGTTTCTGCTACATGTACGTCTATTGTGTGGTGGTTTCTGCTACATGTACTTCTATTGTGGGGTGGTTTCTGCTACATGTACATTTATTGTGGGGTGGTTTCTGCTACATGTACATCTATTGTGTGATGGTTTCTGCTACATGTACGTCTATTGTGTGGTGGTTTCTGCTACATGTACGTCTATTGTGAGGTGGTTTCTGCTACATGTGTGTCTATTGTGGGGTGGTTTCTGCTACATGTATGTCTATTGTGGGGTGGTTTCTGCTACATGTACTTCTATTGTGGGGTGGTTTCTGCTACATGTACGTCTATTGTTGGGTGGTTTCTGCTACATGTACGTCTATTGTGGGATGATTTCTGCTACATGTATGTCTATTGGGGGGTGGTTTCTGCTACATGTACGTCTATTGTGGGGTGGTTTCTGCTACATGTATGTCTATTGTGGGGTGGTTTCTGCTACATGTACGTCTATTGTGGGGTGGTTTCTACTACATGTACGTCTATTGTGGGGTGATTTTTGCTACATGTACGTCTAATGTGGGGTGGTTTCTGCTACATGTACGTCTATTGTGGGGTGGTTTCTGCTACATGTACGTCTATTGTGGGATGGTTTCTGCTACATGCACGTCTATTGTGGGGTGGTTTCTGCTACATGTACGTCTATTGTGGGGTGGTTTCTGCTACATGTACGTCTATTGTGGGATGGTTTCTGCTACATGTACATCTATTGTGTGGTGGTTTCCGCTACATGCACGTCTATTGTGGGGTGGGTTCTGGTACATGTACGTCTATTGTGGGGTGGTTTCTGCTACATGTACGTCTATTGTGTGGTGGTTTCTGCTACATGTACGTCTATTGTGGGGTGGTTTCTGCTACATGTACGTCTATTGTGTGGTGGTTTCTGCTACATGTACGTCTATTGTGGGGTAGTTTCTGCTACATATACGTTTATTGTGGGGTGGTTTCTGCTACATGTACATCTATTGTGTGGTGGTTTCTACTACATGTACGTCTATTGTGGGGTAGTTTCTGCTACGTGTACGTCTATTGTGTGGTGGTTTCTACTACATGTACGTCTATTGTGTGGTGGTTTCTGCTACATGTACGTCTATTATGGGGTGGTTTCTGCTACATGTACGTCTATTGTGTGGTGGTTTCTGCTACATGTACGTCTATTGTGGGGTGGTTTTTGCTACATGTACCTCTATTGTGGGGTGGTTTCTGCTACATGTACGTCTATTGTGTGGTGGTTTCTGCGACAAGTACATCTATTGTGTGATGGTTTCTGCTACATGTACGTCTATTGTGGGGTGGTTTGTGCTACATGTACGTCTATTGTGGGGTGGTTTCTGCTACATGCACGTCTATTGTGGGGTGGTTTCTGCTACATATACGTCTATTGTGGGGTGGTTTCTGCTACATGTACGTCTATTGTGTGGTGGTTTCTGCTACATGTACTTCTATTGTGGGGTGGTTTCTGCTACATGTACATCTATTGTGGGATGGCTTCTGCTACATGTACATCTATTGTGTGATGGTTTCTGCTACATATACGTCTATTGTGTGGTCGTTTCTGCTACATGTACGTCTATTGTGAGGTGGTTTCTGCTACATGTATGTCTATTGTGGGGTGGTTTCTGCTACATGTACGTCTATTGTGGGGTGGTTTCTGCTACATGTACTTCTATTGTGGGGTGGTTTCTGCTACATGTACGTCTATTGTGGGGTGGTTTCTGCTACATGTACGTCTATTGTGGGGTGGTTTCTGCTACATGTATGTCTATTGTGGGGTGGTTTCTGCTACATGTACGTCTAATGTGGGGTAGTTTCTGCTACATGTACGTCTATTGTGGGATGGTTTCTGCTACATGCACGTCTATTGTGGGGTGGTTTCTGCTACATATACGTCTATTGTGTGGTGGTTTCTGCTACATGTACGTCTATTGTGGGGTGGTTTCTGCTACATGTACGTCTATTGTGGGGTGGTTTCTGCTACATGCACGTCTATTGTGGGGTGGTTTCTGCTACATATACGTCTATTGTGGGGTGGTTTCTGCTACATGTACATCTATTGTGTGGTGGTTTCTGCTACATGTACTTCTATTGTGGGGTGGTTTCTGCTACATGTACATCTATTGTGGGGTGGTTTCTGCTACATGTACATCTATTGTGTGATGGTTTCTGCTACATGTACGTCTATTGTGTGGTGGTTTCTGCTACATGTACGTCTATTGTGAGGTGGTTTCTGTTACATGTGTGTCTATTGTGGGGTGGTTTCTGCTACATGTACGTCTATTGTGGGGTGGTTTCTGCTACATGTATTTCTATTGTGGGGTGGTTTCTGCTACATGTACGTCTATTGTGGGGTGGTTTCTGCTACATGTACGTCTATTGTGGGATGGTTTCTGCTACATGTATGTCTATTGTGGGGTGGTTTCTGCTACATGTACGTCTATTGTGGGGTGGTTTCTGCTACATGTATGTATATTGTGGGGTGGTTTCTGCTACATGTACGTCTATTGTGGGATGGTTTCTGCTACATGTACATCTATTGTGTGGTGGTTTCCGCTACATGCACGTCTATTGTGGGGTGGGTTCTGGTACATGTACGTCTATTGTGGGGTGGTTTTTGCTACATGTACGTCTATTGTGTGGTGGATTCTGCTACATGTACGTCTATTGTGGGGTAGTTTCTGCTACAGGTACGTCTATTGTGGGATGGTTTCTGCTACATGTACGTCTATTGTGGGGTGGTTTCTGCTACATGTACGTCTATTGTGGGGTGGTTTCTGCTACATGTACGTCTATTGTGGGATGGTTTCTGCTACATGTACATCTATTGTGTGGTGGTTTCCGCTACATGCACGTCTATTGTGGGGTGGGTTCTGGTACATGTACGTCTATTGTGGGGTGGTTTCTGCTACATGTACATCTATTGTGTGGTGGTTTCTGCTACATGTACTTCTATTGTGGGGTGGTTTCTGCTACATGTACATCTATTGTGGGGTGGTTTCTGCTACATGTACATCTATTGTGTGATGGTTTCTGCTACATGTACGTCTATTGTGTGGTGGTTTCTGCTACATGTACGTCTATTGTGAGGTGGTTTCTGTTACATGTGTGTCTATTGTGGGGTGGTTTCTGCTACATGTACGTCTATTGTGGGGTGGTTTCTGCTACATGTATTTCTATTGTGGGGTGGTTTCTGCTACATGTACGTCTATTGTGGGGTGGTTTCTGCTACATGTACGTCTATTGTGGGATGGTTTCTGCTACATGTATGTCTATTGTGGGGTGGTTTCTGCTACATGTACGTCTATTGTGGGGTGGTTTCTGCTACATGTATGTATATTGTGGGGTGGTTTCTGCTACATGTACGTCTATTGTGGGATGGTTTCTGCTACATGTACATCTATTGTGTGGTGGTTTCCGCTACATGCACGTCTATTGTGGGGTGGGTTCTGGTACATGTACGTCTATTGTGGGGTGGTTTTTGCTACATGTACGTCTATTGTGTGGTGGATTCTGCTACATGTACGTCTATTGTGGGGTAGTTTCTGCTACAGGTACGTCTATTGTGGGATGGTTTCTGCTACATGTACGTCTATTGTGGGGTGGTTTCTGCTACATGTACGTCTATTGTGGGGTGGTTTCTGCTACATGTACGTCTATTGTGGGATGGTTTCTGCTACATGTACATCTATTGTGTGGTGGTTTCCGCTACATGCACGTCTATTGTGGGGTGGGTTCTGGTACATGTACGTCTATTGTGGGGTGGTTTCTGCTACATGTACATCTATTGTGTGGTGGTTTCTGCTACATGTACGTCTATTGTGGGGTGGTTTCTGCTACATGTACGTCTATTGTGTGGTGGTTTCTGCTACATGGACGTCTATTGTGGGGTAGTTTCTGCTACATATACGTCTATTGTGGGGTGGTTTCTGCTACATGTACGTCTATTGTGAGGTGGTTTCTGCTACATGTATGTCTATTGTGGGGTAGTTTCTGCTACGTGTACGTCTATTGTGGGGTGGTTTCTACTACATGTACGTCTATTGTGTGGTGGTTTCTGCTTCATGTACGTCTATTATGGGGTGGTTTCTGCTACATGTACGTCTATTGTGTGGTGGTTTCTGCTACATGTACGTCTATTGTGGGGTAGTTTCTGCTACATATACGTTTATTGTGGGGTGGTTTCTGCTACATGTACATCTATTGTGTGGTGGTTTCTACTACATGTACGTCTATTGTGGGGTAGTTTCTGCTACGTGTACGTCTATTGTGTGGTGGTTTCTACTACATGTACGTCTATTGTGTGGTGGTTTCTGCTACATGTACGTCTATTATGGGGTGGTTTCTGCTACATGTACGTCTATTGTGTGGTGGTTTCTGCTACATGTACGTCTATTGTGGGGTGGTTTTTGCTACATGTACCTCTATTGTGGGGTGGTTTCTGCTACATGTACGTCTATTGTGTGGTGGTTTCTGCGACAAGTACATCTATTGTGTGATGGTTTCTGCTACATGTACGTCTATTGTGGGGTGGTTTGTGCTACATGTACGTCTATTGTGGGGTGGTTTCTGCTACATGCACGTCTATTGTGGGGTGGTTTCTGCTACATATACGTCTATTGTGGGGTGGTTTCTGCTACATGTACGTCTATTGTGTGGTGGTTTCTGCTACATGTACTTCTATTGTGGGGTGGTTTCTGCTACATGTACATCTATTGTGGGATGGCTTCTGCTACATGTACATCTATTGTGTGATGGTTTCTGCTACATATACGTCTATTGTGTGGTCGTTTCTGCTACATGTACGTCTATTGTGAGGTGGTTTCTGCTACATGTATGTCTATTGTGGGGTGGTTTCTGCTACATGTACGTCTATTGTGGGGTGGTTTCTGCTACATGTACTTCTATTGTGGGGTGGTTTCTGCTACATGTACGTCTATTGTGGGGTGGTTTCTGCTACATGTACGTCTATTGTGGGGTGGTTTCTGCTACATGTATGTCTATTGTGGGGTGGTTTCTGCTACATGTACGTCTAATGTGGGGTAGTTTCTGCTACATGTACGTCTATTGTGGGATGGTTTCTGCTACATGCACGTCTATTGTGGGGTGGTTTCTGCTACATATACGTCTATTGTGTGGTGGTTTCTGCTACATGTACGTCTATTGTGGGGTGGTTTCTGCTACATGTACGTCTATTGTGGGGTGGTTTCTGCTACATGCACGTCTATTGTGGGGTGGTTTCTGCTACATATACGTCTATTGTGGGGTGGTTTCTGCTACATGTACATCTATTGTGTGGTGGTTTCTGCTACATGTACTTCTATTGTGGGGTGGTTTCTGCTACATGTACATCTATTGTGGGGTGGTTTCTGCTACATGTACATCTATTGTGTGATGGTTTCTGCTACATGTACGTCTATTGTGTGGTGGTTTCTGCTACATGTACGTCTATTGTGAGGTGGTTTCTGTTACATGTGTGTCTATTGTGGGGTGGTTTCTGCTACATGTACGTCTATTGTGGGGTGGTTTCTGCTACATGTATTTCTATTGTGGGGTGGTTTCTGCTACATGTACGTCTATTGTGGGGTGGTTTCTGCTACATGTACGTCTATTGTGGGATGGTTTCTGCTACATGTATGTCTATTGTGGGGTGGTTTCTGCTACATGTACGTCTATTGTGGGGTGGTTTCTGCTACATGTATGTATATTGTGGGGTGGTTTCTGCTACATGTACGTCTATTGTGGGATGGTTTCTGCTACATGTACATCTATTGTGTGGTGGTTTCCGCTACATGCACGTCTATTGTGGGGTGGGTTCTGGTACATGTACGTCTATTGTGGGGTGGTTTTTGCTACATGTACGTCTATTGTGTGGTGGATTCTGCTACATGTACGTCTATTGTGGGGTAGTTTCTGCTACAGGTACGTCTATTGTGGGATGGTTTCTGCTACATGTACGTCTATTGTGGGGTGGTTTCTGCTACATGTACGTCTATTGTGGGGTGGTTTCTGCTACATGTACGTCTATTGTGGGATGGTTTCTGCTACATGTACATCTATTGTGTGGTGGTTTCCGCTACATGCACGTCTATTGTGGGGTGGGTTCTGGTACATGTACGTCTATTGTGGGGTGGTTTCTGCTACATGTACATCTATTGTGTGGTGGTTTCTGCTACATGTACTTCTATTGTGGGGTGGTTTCTGCTACATGTACATCTATTGTGGGGTGGTTTCTGCTACATGTACATCTATTGTGTGATGGTTTCTGCTACATGTACGTCTATTGTGTGGTGGTTTCTGCTACATGTACGTCTATTGTGAGGTGGTTTCTGTTACATGTGTGTCTATTGTGGGGTGGTTTCTGCTACATGTACGTCTATTGTGGGGTGGTTTCTGCTACATGTATTTCTATTGTGGGGTGGTTTCTGCTACATGTACGTCTATTGTGGGGTGGTTTCTGCTACATGTACGTCTATTGTGGGATGGTTTCTGCTACATGTATGTCTATTGTGGGGTGGTTTCTGCTACATGTACGTCTATTGTGGGGTGGTTTCTGCTACATGTATGTATATTGTGGGGTGGTTTCTGCTACATGTACGTCTATTGTGGGATGGTTTCTGCTACATGTACATCTATTGTGTGGTGGTTTCCGCTACATGCACGTCTATTGTGGGGTGGGTTCTGGTACATGTACGTCTATTGTGGGGTGGTTTTTGCTACATGTACGTCTATTGTGTGGTGGATTCTGCTACATGTACGTCTATTGTGGGGTAGTTTCTGCTACAGGTACGTCTATTGTGGGATGGTTTCTGCTACATGTACGTCTATTGTGGGGTGGTTTCTGCTACATGTACGTCTATTGTGGGGTGGTTTCTGCTACATGTACGTCTATTGTGGGATGGTTTCTGCTACATGTACATCTATTGTGTGGTGGTTTCCGCTACATGCACGTCTATTGTGGGGTGGGTTCTGGTACATGTACGTCTATTGTGGGGTGGTTTCTGCTACATGTACATCTATTGTGTGGTGGTTTCTGCTACATGTACGTCTATTGTGGGGTGGTTTCTGCTACATGTACGTCTATTGTGTGGTGGTTTCTGCTACATGGACGTCTATTGTGGGGTAGTTTCTGCTACATATACGTCTATTGTGGGGTGGTTTCTGCTACATGTACGTCTATTGTGAGGTGGTTTCTGCTACATGTATGTCTATTGTGGGGTAGTTTCTGCTACGTGTACGTCTATTGTGGGGTGGTTTCTACTACATGTACGTCTATTGTGTGGTGGTTTCTGCTTCATGTACGTCTATTATGGGGTGGTTTCTGCTACATGTACGTCTATTGTGTGGTGGTTTCTGCTACATGTACGTCTATTGTGGGGTGGTTTTTGCTACATGTACGTCTATTATGGGGTGGTTTCTGCTACAGGTACGTCTATTGTGTGGTGGTTTCTGTTACATGTACGTCTAATGTATGGTGGTTTCTGCTACATGTACGTCTATTGTGGGGTGGTTTCTGCTACATGCACGTCTATTGTGGGGTGGTTTCTGCTACATGTACTTCTATTGTGGGGTGGTTTCTGCTACATGTACGTCTATTGTGGGATGGTTTCTGCTACATGTACGTCTATTGTGGGGTGGTTTTTGCTACATGTACGTCTATTGTGGGGTGGTTTTTGCTACATGTACGTCTATTGTGGGGTGGTTTTTGCTACATATCGTATTTCTTCTAATTAAAGCCCCCCTTCTAATTAACGCCCCCTCCCTTATTCAGGCCTATAGAACATTTTGACTTCTAATTAACGCCCCCATTTCATAAAATGTAAACTCCACTTATCGGTACCTAATCAACAACACAGCGTGTTAAAGTTCCCAAAATAGTTACAGCGTTTGAAGAGTTTTACGCATCACTAATCAGCAATAATTGTCCAGGTTAAACAAACACGTTTTCTGTCAACATTAAAGAACTTGGCTGCCGCATGTTTTCCCTTTTCTTCGGCAAATTTAATTACTCTCAACTTAAAAGAAAAGTTATATTTTTGTCTAGCTTTATTCTTAGATTCCATTTTAAATAGCACTGGGTGTTAGTAAAGTTCTTAATTTTTCAACATCAGCAGCTTGTCCCGAAAATGTGTAGGTACACGGTAATTATAATCCTATATTGAAAAACTTGTTGCCGGTTACAGTTGCAAATAGTTTGCCACCTCTTTTAAGAAAAAAATTAAATACTTTGCTGTGTTCGATGGGCACATGTCCTACACATTGGTCTTTATTTCCATCATTTCGAACGAGTTTCACAGCAGATTTGTCATTTGGATTATTTTCTTCCCTGTCACAACGAAGTTTCTTGCCGTTCTCGTATGTCCAGATTGATTTATATACGTGATAACCTCGAATAGAACTTTCAAAATTAAACTCCATTTGCTGCTTCATGCACGTTTCTAGATGGAATTTATAAATTATGGTCAGACCAACCCAACACACACTAATTTACCGATATCAGAGACATTTCATTAGGTAATGTATATTGTCATTGCACGTGTATATTTCTATAGTCTGTTTCATCAAATTAACCTCATCTAACGGCTATAAAACTCGGAAATTCGTTTCTGTAATAGACGCCCCCTATTTTAAAAATGCATTCGCCCCCGGGGCGTCTATTAGAAGAAATACGGTATACGTCTATTGTGGGGTGGTTTCTGCTACATGTACGTCTATTGTGTGGTGGTTTCTGCTACATGTACGTCTATTGTGGGGTGGTTTCTGCTACATATACGTCTATTGTGGGGTGGTTTCTGCTACATATACGTCTATTGTGGGGTGGTTTCTGCTACATGTACGTCTATTGTGGGGTGGTTTATGCTACATGTACGTCTATTGTGTGGTGGTTTTTGCTACATGTACGTCTATTGTGGGGTGGTTTTTGCTACATGTACGTCTATTGTGGGGTGGTTTTTGCTACATGTACGTCTATTGTGGGGTGGTTTCTGCTACATATACGTCTATTGTGGGGTGGTTTCTGCTACATGTACGTCTATTG
Source organism: Bathymodiolus brooksi (assembly GCA_963680875.1). Taxonomy (NCBI): domain Eukaryota; kingdom Metazoa; phylum Mollusca; class Bivalvia; order Mytilida; family Modiolidae; genus Bathymodiolus; species Bathymodiolus brooksi. Next base: position 174,854,479 of record OY804575.1, read on the forward strand.
TGTGGTGGTTTCTGCTACATGTACGTCTATTGTGGGGTGGTTTCTGCTACATGTACGTCTATTGTGTGGTGGTTTCTGCTACATGTACGTCTATTATGGGGTGGTTTCTGCTACATGTACGTCTATTGTGTGGTGGTTTTTGCTACATGTACGTCTATTGTGGGGTGGTTTCTGCTACATATGCGTCTATTGTGGGGTGGTTTCTACTACATGTACGTCTATTGTGGGGTGGTTTCTGCTACATGTACGTCTATTGTGGGGTGGTTTCTGCTACATATACGTCTATTGTGGGGTGGTTTCTGCTACATATACGTCTATTGTGTGGTGGTTTCTGCTACATGTACGTCTATTGTGTGGTGGTTTCTGCTACATGTACGTCTATTGTGGGGGGGTTTCTGCTACATGTACGTCTATTGTGTGGTGGTTTCTGCTACATGTACGTCTATTGTGTGGTGGTTTCTACTACATATACGTCTATTGTGGGGTGGTTTTTGCTACATGTACGTCTATTGTTTGGTGGTTTTTGCTACATGTACGTCTATTGTTTGGTGGTTTTTGCTACATGTACGTCTATTGTGGGGTGGTTTCTGCTACATGTACGTCTATTGTGTGGTGGTTTCTGCTACATGTACGTCTATTTTGGGGTGGTTTTGCTATATGTACGTCTATTGTGGGGTGGTTTCTGTTATTCATATAAGAAATTAACAACGACCATGAATGACTTAACTGTCATAATTCTAATTCTGAATTTAAAAAAATACAGTACATATTTAGAGAGAAAATAAAAATACAAATATTCACTTCAGAAATTTACACATTTTTCTAGCACAATATTATTTGATGAATTGGATAATTTGTAAAAGTCTGTGTTAGGATTTGACCACAAAACTGGAAAAATATTTTAAATGTTTTACATTACATACTATAATGGTACTCTTTATCGATGACTTTTGAGTTGCAGATGTTTTCGTTTGTCATTTCTCAACAAACCATGCCACCCGAGACCTAATGGACACACGTTGACTACCACATTTATATTTGCATGTTGTATATAAGTATTTATTATGTAAGATAATTCTCAAATGTTACATTACATTCCTTTTAAAGATGCTACAACACATATTCCTTTATCACTCTTCAGTAGAGGCAAACCATTATTGTTGATACCGATATTTCAGTTTTAGCTCAGTGCATTTAGACACAGGCATTATACACTATATTAATGGCCATTACATGCGGTCAATGGTAAGGAAATAGTATGTTGTGTATTATAGCAAAGAGTAGGGTTCCAATGCAAAAATGTAAACAAATAGGTGTATTTATTTTTTGTAAAATGTTTTCACTTTTAAAGCGGTGTATTTGTTATGCGTAGGTCTACCTAATGTTTATTACGCCGCACAGTGCCGGATTTACCTATAGGCTCGATAGGCTGAAACCTACGGTCTCGCAATTTAGGGGGCCTCCGGGCAAGGTGTGTGATATTTTTAACACTGTTATTGGACTTTCACACATATGCTGTCATAACATACTGTACTTTCTAAACAACCCTTCAGTAATTTTCCTTACACAGTTGCATTCCATTTCAGAATATTGCAGAATTTAAAACATCCCTCATCATCTTTGCCTTTATTGAAATTGATTAAACACACTACAATCTGTCTCCAGTCGTGAAGGTAGGGTATTGGGAGGGGCCTCACAAGTGGTTAGCCTAGGGCCTCTCTATCTAAATCCGACACTGACGTCACATGATTTATAGGACTGCAGACAGCTGTACGTCTACATAAGTCACTTTTGTCATGCTGATGCTGATCTCGCAGTTCCATCGTAGATTGGTCATGATTGTGCTGTTTGTACCGCATATCTACATACGAATGTTTTTCCTAATAACAAAATATTGTTATACTTTTTATTTTAGTTATAATAGAACATTATTTACTTAGTATAGTGTCTAGTACCTTTGCATGCGCCCAATCATTTTTACCCAGTTTAGTACATGTCCAGGTTTTATATATAGTAAAACGCAAGTTATTTTTCAAAGGACAACCATCTTAATCTACACCTGGATATGTAGACAAGCAATACACAACTGATGTTTGTTCTATCGGTGGGCTATCTCATTAACAGATTTGATGAAAGTGCAGGCTTGCCCACAACGTTTTTGTGAGGTAGTTTTGGTGGCATTTAAGTGTCAATTACACAATGAAAATAAAATTTGCGAAATCCACACATATTTCTATCTTAATTTTTTGACTATGTACTTTGTGCTATATTTTTTAATTTCATTTAGTTGGAGAAAACGTGAAGATATCCTATTGTTTATGATCTATCATATAGAAGAGTACATGACGTCATAAAATTATGATGCAGAACCTAGAACATTACAACAATAATTTGACATTGATCTGAATTACTGTAGCACTATCTATCATACATCGCTTATCCGATAGTGTTGTATTTTTTGTTCATTTTATTATCACAATTCTATGTAGTTTTATACTGTATCGTCATCTATTTTGAATAGAAATGGAGTCCGAAGCTACAACGAGATGCACAAATATGGGCAAACAAATGTCGCTATGCACATGCATATGGCAAATGGGGAGAGAACCTGTTCAAAGTTGAGTCACATTTACCTGATGATGTATTGATAGAACGAGCTATCAATGAGTGGTATTTTGAGAAAATGTCCTGGACATTTACCCTTGACTGTTCTGAAGCATGTCATTACACTCAGGTTTGTATAAATTATTATGTTAGTTTTACTGGTGTCCTTGGTTGTTCTGAAGCGCGCCATTGCTTTCCAGTTTGTTGAAGTTGCTATGTTATTTTACCGGCACCACTGGATATTCTGACGCAGCTCACGATCAGAGTCACGTTTGTATAAATGATAATATTGTATTAATGGTAACACTTATTGAACTGAAGCATGCCTTTACAATCAGGTTTGTACAAGCTATAAAATTGTTTTACTGGAAGCCCTGACTATTTTGAAGCGCATCATTACATTCGAGTCTGTATGCATTTTAATACTGTTTTACGCTGATTGTTCTGAATCACTAGATGGTTTGTGTAAATGATAATACTGCATTGTTCTGAATCACTAGATGGTTTGTGTAAATGATAATACTGCTCTGATTGTTCTGAATCACTAGATGGTTTGTGTAAATGATAATACTGCTCTGATTGTTCTGAATCACTAGATGGTTTGTATAAATGATAATACTGCTCTGATTGTTCTGAATCACTAGATGGTTTGTGTAAATGATAATACTGCTCTGATTGTTCTGAATCACTAGATGGTTTGTGTAAATGATAATACTGCTCTGATTGTTCTGAATCACTAGATGGTTTGTGTAAATGATAATACTGCTCTGATTGTTCTGAATCACTAGATGGTTTGTGTAAATGATAATACTGCTCTGATTGTTCTGAATCACTAGATGGTTTGTGTAAATGATAATACTGCTCTAATTGTTCTGAATCACTAGATGGTTTGTGTAAATGATAATACTGCTCCGATTGTTCTGAATCACTAGATGGTTTGTGTAAATGATAATACTGCTCTGATTGTTCTGAATCACTAGATGGTTTGTGTAAATGACAATACTGCTCCGATTGTTCTGAATCACTAGATGGTTTGTGTAAATGATAATACTGTTCTGATTGTTCTGAATCACTAGATGGTTTGTGTAAATGATAATACTGCTCTGATTGTTCTGAATCACTAGATGGTTTGTGTAAATGATAATACTGCTCTGATTGTTCTGAATCACTAGATGGTTTGTGTAAATGATAATACTGTTCTGATTGTTCTGAATCACTAGATGGTTTGTGTAAATGACAATACTGCTCCCATTGTTCTGAATCACTAGATGGTTTGTGTAAATGATAATACTGTTCTGATTGTTCTGAATCACTAGATGGTTTGTGTAAATGATAATACTGTTCTGATTGTTCTGAATCACTAGATGGTTTGTGTAAATGATAATACTGCTCTGATTGTTCTGAATCACTAGATGGTTTGTGTAAATGATAATACTGCTCTGATTGTTCTGAATCACTAGATGGTTTGTGTAAATGATAATACTGTTCTGATTGTTCTGAATCACTAGATGGTTTGTGTAAATGACAATACTGCTCCGATTGTTCTGAATCACTAGATGGTTTGTGTAAATGATAATACTGTTCTGATTGTTCTGAATCACTAGATGGTTTGTGTAAATGATAATACTGCTCTGATTGTTCTGAATCACTAGATGGTTTGTGTAAATGATAATACTGCTCTGATTGTTCTGAATCACTAGATGGTTTGTGTAAATGATAATACTGCTCTGATTGTTCTGAATCACTAGATGGTTTGTGTAAATGATAATACTGCTCTGATTGTTCTGAATCACTAGATGGTTTGTGTAAATGATAATACTGCTCTGATTGTTCTGAATCACTAGATGGTTTGTGTAAATGATAATACTGCTCTGATTGTTCTGAATCACTAGATGGTTTGTGTAAATGATAATACTGTTCTGATTGTTCTGAATCACTAGATGGTTTGAGTAAATGACAATACTGCTCCGATTGTTCTGAATCACTAGATGGTTTGTGTAAATAATAATACTGTTCTGATTGTTCTGAATCACTAGATGGTTTGTGTAAATGATAATACTGTTCTGATTGTTCTGAATCACTAGATGATTTGTGTAAATGATAATACTGTTCTGATTGTTCTGAATCACTAGATGGTTTGTGTTAATGACAATACTGCTCTGATTGTTCTGAATCACTAGATGGTTTGTGTTAATGATAATACTGTTCTGATTGTTCTGAATCACTAGATGGTTTGTGTAAATGATAATACTGCTCTGATTGTTCTGAATCACTAGATGGTTTGTGTAAATGATAATACTGCTCTGATTGTTCTGAATCACTAGATGGTTTGTGTAAATGATAATACTGCTCTGATTGTTCTGAATCACTAGATGGTTTGTGTAAATGATAATACTGCTCTGATTGTTCTGAATCACTAGATTGTTTGTGTAAATGATAATACTGCTCTGATTGTTCTGAATCACTAGATGGTTTGTGTAAATGATAATACTGCTCTGATTGTTCTGAATCACTAGATGGTTTGTGTAAATGATAATACTGCTCTGATTGTTCTGAATCACTAGATGGTTTGTGTAAATGATCATACTGCTCTGATTGTTCTGAATCACTAGATGGTTTGTGCAAATGATAATACTGCTCTGATTGTTCTGAATCACTAGATGGTTTGTGTAAATGATAATACTGCTCTGATTGTTCTGAATCACTAGATGGTTTGTGTAAATGATAATACTGCTCTGATTGTTCTGAATCACTAGATGGTTTGTGTAAATGATAATACTGCTCTGATTGTTCTGAATCACTAGATGGTTTGTGTAAATGATAATACTGCTCTGATTGTTCTGAATCACTAGATGGTTTGTGTAAATGATAATACTGTTCTGATTGTTCTGAATCACTAGATGGTTTGTGTAAATGATAATACTGCTCTGATTGTTCTGAATCACTAGATGGTTTGTGTAAATGATAATACTGTTCTGATTGTTCTGAATCACTAGATGGTTTGTGTAAATGATAATACTGCTCTGATTGTTCTGAATCACTAGATGGTTTGTGTAAATAATAATACTGCTCTGATTGTTCTGAATCACTAGATGGTTTGTGTAAATGATAATACTGCTCTGATTGTTCTGAATCACTAGATGGTTTGTGTAAATGATAATACTGTTCTGATTGTTCTGAATCACTAGATGGTTTGTGTAAATGATAATACTGCTCTGATTGTTCTGAATCACTAGATGGTTTGTGTAAATAATAATACTGCTCTGATTGTTCTGAATCACTAGATGGTTTGTGTAAATGATAATACTGCTCTGATTGTTCTGAATCACTAGATGGTTTGTGTAAATGATAATACTGTTCTGATTGTTCTGAATCACTAGATGGTTTGTGTAAATGATAATACTGCTCTGATTGTTCTGAATCACTAGATGGTTTGTGTAAATGATAATACTGCTCTGATTGTTCTGAATCACTAGATGGTTTGTGTAAATGATAATACTGCTCTGATTGTTCTGAATCACTAGATGGTTTGTGTAAATGATAATACTGCTCTGATTGTTCTGAATCACTAGATGGTTTGTGTAAATGATAATACTGCTCCGATTGTTCTGAATCACTAGATGGTTTGTGTAAATGATAATACTGCTCTGATTGTTCTGAATCACTAGATGGTTTGTGTAAATGATAATACTGCTCTGATTGTTCTGAATCACTAGATGGTTTGTGTAAATGATAATACTGCTCTGATTGTTCTGAATCACTAGATGGTTTGTGTAAATGATAATACTGCTCTGATTGTTCTGAATCACTAGATGGTTTGTGTAAATGATAATACTGCTCTGATTGCTATCCCTGATTGTCATTACATTAGGATTTATATAAATTATAATAGTTTTTACCGTTTATCCTGACTTCCATTCAGGGAAGGAGGTTATTGATTTGTACCGTCCCTTTCAGCAATTCGTCATCTGTATCGTAAATAAACGTTAGAGAATACCAAAGGGGCAATCAAAAATGGACAAACCAGAGAAACTGGCAATATAGTGTACACAAGACGAAGACAAACAAAACAAAAACACAACAACATATGTATTGGACACCACTATACGCAAACACGAGCCCTCCTACAGACGAACTGAACATCGGAACTCAGAACGTACAGACATACAATAGAAGAACACAAAAATCTAAAAAGATGACCCCACCAAAAAATAGGGGGTGACCTCAGGTGCTCGCGAATGGTAAGCAGTTCCTGCTTCTTATAAGACAACCGTCGTGTTACTCATACAAAAGTAAGTAACAAACTTGATGAGGTTTAAAAACCCGATCATTTATAAAGATCTGATCTGTGAAACCCCGAACATTCGTAGAGGTTTGGAAACCTTTTACTTGGGATCGGTATAGGTGCGAAAATCCAAGTCTGTAATCTAAGGTCACCAAGACCCTTCATTTCATTCAGCTATAAATAGTAATATACATATGGTGTGGTTTTCGTACAATTTCATTGGCTAAATCATGTCACGTGATATACAGAATATTTAATGTATTTTTTCCACTGTGAAGAAACCAGACGTCTTGTTTCTATTTCTAAAAAATATTGACCATATGTTTCTATTTTTAAGTATATTGACGCTATGTTACTAAATTTAGATCCGGATATTGTCCGTTCCGGACCGCGTTTACACTCCACCTGTAGTAAACAACATGGCGGAAGCGCCAGTTCCTCAGCAGACGAAAAGAAAATTTTTTAATTTATCAGTATTCAAAAAATTTCAAAATTCTAAAATAAATTAAAAAAAAAATTAAAGTTCAAAATTTCAAAATTTTCAAAAAATTTCATTTTTCATAAAATTTCAAAATTTTAATATGAAACAGACCCATGGATGCTCGCGAATCTGAAAATTATCTGGCAATTTCACGCTCATCCAGTAAATCAAAAAGTGTCGAGATTTTTTGGGCCGAGATATATCGGGCACGACTTTATTTTAGGGCCGAATCTAGTTACATGCAATCGAACTGTCGTTCCTTACGAAATCTCAAAAGTTAACTTCCGCGTAGAAACCAAAATTCTTGTCAGTATATCAGAAGAGATTTAACAAATTAAAAAATATCAATATAAGTAAAACAAACTAACAAAATGACTTTTATTACACACGGGTTCCGGGTTTCAGTGGCATCGGACGTACGAGAGAGGGTACGAAACTTAGGATCACCTTTGCGCTTTATGTTAAGAAGATCGTCATTAGTTGAGTGTGTTAGTGTGTTACACAGAACGTGCTTACAATGCGTAGATTTTTTTTAACCATCAGTATGTGCAGCCATGTTTGTCAAAAAATCCTAAGTACACATTCTATGCCATAAAGAGCTCGCTGACGCTCGCATAATATGAAACAGGCACGGCCATGAATGCTCGCGAATCTGAAAATTATCTGGCAATTTCAAACTCATCCAGTGCATCAACAAGTGTCGAGATTGTTTGGGCCGATATATATCGGGGACGACTTTTTTTAGGGCCGAATCTAGTCACATTCAATCGAACTGTTGTTCTTTACGAAATCTCAAAAGTTAACTTCCGCGTAGAAACCAAAATTCTTGTCAGTATGTCAGAAGAGATTTAATAAATTAAAAAATATTAATATAAGTAAAACAAGCTACCAAAATGACATTTATTACACACGGGTTCCGGGTTTCAGTGGCATCGGACGTACGAGAGAGGGTACGAGACGTAGGATCACCTTTGCGCTTTATGTTAAGAAGATCTTCATTGGTTGAGTGTGTTAGTGTGTTACACAGAACGTGTTTACAATGCGCAGATTTTTTTTTATCCATCAGTATGTGCAGCCATGTTTGTCAAAAAATCCTAAGTACACATGTTATGCCATAAAGAGCTCTTTGACGCTCACATAATATTTAAATAATAATATTGAAAATCATATGTAATATAAAAATAAGGGCTTTTTACTCTGTCAATATGTTATATATGGACCTGTTAGGTTTTTTACTCTGTCAATATGTTATATATGGACCTGTTAGGTTTTTTACTCTGTCAATATGTTATATATGGACCTGTTAGGCTTTTTACTCTGTCAATATGTTATATATGGACCTGTTAGGCTTTTTACTCTGTCAATATGTTATATATGGACCTGTTAGGCTTTTTACTCTGTCAATATGTTATATATGGACCTGTTAGGCTTTTTACTCTGTCAATATGTTATATATGGACCTGTTAGGCTTTTTACTCTGTCAATATTTTATATATGGACCTGTTAGGATTGTATTGATTGACCTCGTAAAAAGTCCATAATTGATAATTATTATATAATGATTTTATTTAAACAATTTTATTGACTATCATGCTGTCACCTGACATTCCGTAAAATTTGATATTGTTTGATTAAAACTCGTATTGACTTGATTTCACTTTCGTTTTCTAACGAAATCTATAAAAAGAATCTTTTTCATTTTAATGTAATAAAACAATTACAGTCCTTTGTATCGGTCAATACGAGTTTTTATGGACCTTAGAAATCAATATTCACCTCAGCTTAAAGGCTTCAGTGAATATCGTTTTTAAGGTCCATAAAGACTCGTATTGACCTCAACAAAAGACTATAATTGTATATTATTACATAATGATTTTATTTAAACAATTTTATTGGCTATCCTGCTGTCACCTGACATTCCGTAAAATTTGATATTGTTTGATTAAAACTCGCATTGACTTGGTTTCACTTTCGTTTTCGTTTAATGTAATAAAACAATTACAGTCTTTTGCATCGGTCAATACGAGTTTTCTTGGATCTTAGAAATCAATATTCACCTCAGCCTAAAGGCTTCGGTGAATATCGTTTTTAACCATAACAACTCGTATTGACCTCAACAAAAGACTATAATTGTATAATATTGTTTTACTGGTAGTAATATATGCCACATAATTTGTTTTTATGACCTAATTTCTATGTCATTATTACACTATTTTTCACTATGTGCGTTTTTTATCCTCCATGTTTTTCAAATTAATGTCATGTGAATTATGTTAATGATACACAATATTTTAGTTACATTCTGTCAGTTTATAAACCATTGTGTGTTCTGTTTGTAATTCATTCGTATGGCTTTGACTCTTATCTCGAAAGTTTTCATTCAAAATCGCCAAAATATTATTGAAGGTATACACTGTTTACTATTTAACAAATACCATATTTACTAATCTATCAAACTTTAGCAAATAATGGTATTAGTTTGATTATGTTTATCAAAAATCTGTCAGTAAGACTACCTGTTATGGGAGAGATTAATCAAAAGCATAGGTTTCTACTTTTATTTATATACTAGAACTTTACCAGGTCTTTACATAGATGGTTTGGTTTAGGTTTATGGCGTTTAACGCCACTTTCAACAATATTTCAGTTATATCGTGGATATCAGTTTTATTGGTGGGGGAAACCGGAGTACTCTGAGAAAACCACCGACCTGTCGCAAGTCACTGACAAACTTGTATTACATTTGTATCGAATACACCTCGCCATGAGCGGAGTTCGAACTCACAACTTTAAAATGAAATATATTATAGTATAAATTAACACGAGTTTCGAACTTAATAGATTGTTAATATTAAACTTCATAAATGGCTTAATTAATCCACATAATGTGAAAGCTTTCCTTCTTAATTAATCCACATAATGTGAAAGCTTTCCTTCTTAATTAATCCACATAATGTGAAAGCTTTCCTTCTTAATTAATCCACATAATGTGAAAGCTTTCCTTCTTAATTAATCCACATAATGTGAAAGCTTTCCTTCTTAATTAATCCACATAATGTGAAAGCTTTTCTTCTTAATTAATCCACATAATGTGAAAGCTTTCCTTCAATCTAGTTATTTCTTGAATTGTTTTTAATTTCATATTTAGCAAAGCGACATTTATAATGTACTACTTGAAAATAATGTAAACTTTTTTTATTTTTATTTTTTTTTTATTTTAAAAATTCAAATTATCCCCTTTGTTATATGTCATACGTCAACTAAAGTACATATAAATATATTTGGTGCAACAATGATATTATTATTATCTTTTATGTTTAATGTTTTGATTGCCTTTGTTTACTTGTCGTTTTTAATTGACTTGGCAAGAGATTGATAGGAAATCAAAATCAACAATTATTATTATTTAAAAGAACAAACAATGAAGAAAACGAATTATTTTGATTAAATATTCATTTTGCAATAATTATTACTATATTTAATGTGATGATATAAATTATACTGGTAACAGAGTAAGAACTAATTAGGTTGTAATAGTCACTATCTAAACGAGTGTAAATAACAAATCAATCACTTTATTAAAAATAAGATTTAACATTGGAAGTTGACAAGGATAAAACCACTTTTTATATGTAGAAATTGACAGCAAGGGACAATGACTTTTACCAATTGATGACTAACGATTTTATACTGATTTCGATCTTTATTTCTTTGTTGTTTTTTTTTGGTACATTCTTGCTATTTTTGAATTTTGCTATAGTAAAACCAGACCAGCTAATCCCCAGGATGACTTATACAACATGTATGGAGATTTTAGATGAAAAGTGATGTAATGTCATGAAAAGCTACAACAGTACCATAATTATACCAAATAATATACTTATTTGAATAACTAAACAGCCATCTATACATCGTCCCCACAATACAAAGTCATTTTATACTTTGTTGTCATCTATTTTGGTTCTACTTGTGGAGTAGGATCAACTACTCGTGTTTGTCTTCTGATATCCGTTTTGTTCAAGTCTATCTCTTTGTCATGTGGCTATGGATTGTGAACGCTTTATGCAACAAATTGTTTTGACTTTCGCAATTATATGATGGTATTGTAATAATGTGCCTTAAGATTCTTATGGCTTAATACATGCACATCAAGTTAAGTGAAAAGCTAAGATTCTTATCGTTTAATACATGTACATAAAGTTGAGTGAAGAGCTAAGATTATTATGGTTTAATACATGTACATAAAGTCAAGTGATAAAGCTAAGATTATTATTGTTTAATACATGTACATAAAGTTAAGTGAAAAGCTAAGATTCTTATGGTTTAATACATGCACATAAAGTTAAGTGAAAAGCTAAGATTCTTATGGTTTAATACATGTACATAAAGTCAAGTGATAAAGCTAAGATTATTATGGCTTAATACATGTACATAAAGTTAAGTGAAAAGCTAAGATTATTATTGTTTAATACATGTACATATAGTCAAGTGATAAAGCTAATATTATTATTGTTTAATACATGTACATAAAGTCAAGTGATAAAGCTAAGATTCTTATGGTTTAATACATGCACATAAAGTTAAGTGAAAAGCTAAGATTATTATTGTTTAATACATGTACATAAACTCAAGTGATAAAGCTAAGATTATTATGGTTTAATACATATACATAAAGTCAAGTGATAAAGCTAAGATTATTATTGTTTAATACATGTACATAAACTCAAGTGATAAAGCTAAGCTTATTATGGTTTAATACATGTACATAAAGTCAAGTGATAGACTAAGATTCTTATGGTTTAATACATGTACATCAAGTCAAGTAAATAGCTAAGATTATTATGGTTTAATACATGTACATAAAGTCAAGTGATCAAGCTAAGATTCTTATGATTTAATACATGCACATCAAGTCAAGTGAAAAGCTAAGATTCTTAAGGTTTAATACATGCACATAAAGTTAAGTGAAAAGCTAAGATTATTATTGTTTAATACATGTACATAAAGTTGAGTGAAGAGCTAAGATTCTTATGGTTTAATACATGCACATAAAGTCAAGTGATAAAGCTAAGATTCTTATGATTTAATACATGTACATATAGTCAAGTGATAAAGCTAAGATTCTTATGGTTTAATACATGCACATAAATTCAAGTGATAAAGCTAAAATTCTTATGGTTTAATACATGTACATAAACTCAAGTGATAGACTAAGATTCTTATGGTTTAATACATGTACATCAAGTCAAGTAAATAGCTAAGATTATTATGGTTTAATACATGTACATAAAGTCAAGTGATCAAGCTAAGATTCTTATGATTTAATACATGCACATCAAGTCAAGTGAAAAGCTAAGATTCTTAAGGTTTAATACATGCACATGAAGTCTAGTGAAAAGCTAAGATTATTTTAGGTTGTCTGGGCCAAGTCAGAAGAAATTGGATGTGCCTTCAAACGATGTCCAACTCTTTTTCTTCAAGAAGAATTTATACCAAATGGATGGATGTTGGTCTGTTATTACAGTACCCAGTATGTATGATACATTAATTATTTCTTCAATATTATCTTAAGTGCATACTAATCAATTGTCATGCTTAACTCCACAAGGTGCAATAATTGAGCCATAGCTGAAACAGTATATCTTGTACCTGCTGACTCTGTGTAGTTTACACCAGATCCTCCATCACTGAACCAGATCGCTACGAAATAACTGAAGTATTGTTGAAAGTGCTTAAAGCAAGCAACCAGTTAGTTGTCAATACTTAGGAAGCAATTAACCAATAGTCAATACGCATATCATGAAACTAGGGAACAGTCAATTGATAATTGCTAATGACAACAACAAGTCAAACTAGGGAACAGTCAATTGATAATTGCTAATGACAACAACAAGTCAAACTAGGGAACAGTCTATTGATAATTGCTAATGACAACAACAAGTCAAACTAGGGAACAGTCAATTGATAATTGCTAATGACAACAACAAGTTAATAGTCACTGCTTAAAGAAAGCAACAATTTTCGTTCATTGACTAAACAGTCAATATCAGAAACGCTTGAAGATATCAAGAGGTAATCAGAACCGGTGAAGGACAGACAATACAGCGGACGAGCAATTTACCCGTATATTGAAGGACAGACAATACAGCGGACGAGCAATTTACCCGTATATTGAAGGACAGACAATACAACGGACGAGCAATTTACCCGAATATTGAAGAACAGACAATACAGCGGACGAGCAATTTACCAGAATATTGAAGGACAGACAATACAGCGGACGAGCAATTTACCCGTATATTGAAGGACAGACAATACAGCGGACGAGCAATTTACCCGTATATTGAAGGACAGACAATACAGCGGACGAGCAATTTACCCGTATATTGAAGGACAGACAATACAGCGGACGAGCAATGTACCCGTATATTGAAGGACAGACAATACAGCGGACGAGCAATTTACCCGTATATTGAAGGACAGACAAAACAGCGGACGAGCAATTTACCCGTATATTGAAGGACAGACAATACAGCGGACGAGCAATTTACCCGTATATTGAAGGACAGACAATACAGCGGACGAGCAATTTACCAGAATATTGAAGGACAGACAATACAGCGGACGAGCAATTTACCCGTATATTGAAGGACAGACAATACAGCGGACGAGCAATTTACCCGTATATTGAAGGACAGACAATACAGCGGACGAGCAATTTACCCGTATATTGAAGGACAGACAATACAGCTGACGAGCAATGTACCCGTATATTGAAGGACAGACAATACAGCGGACGAGCAATTTACCCGTATATTGAAGGACAGACAATACAGCGGACGAGCAATTTACCCGTATATTGAAGGACAGACAATACAGCGGACGAGCAATTTACCCGTATATTGAAGGACAGACAATACAGCTGACGAGCAATGTACCCGTATATTGAAGGACAGACAATACAGCGGACGAGCAATTTACCCGTATATTGAAGGACAGACAATACAGCGGACGAGCAATTTACCCGTATATTGAAGGACAGACAATACAGCGGACGAGCAATGTACCCGTATATTGAAGGACAGACAATACAGCGGACGAGCAATTTACCCGTATATTGAAGGACAGACAATACAGCGGACGATCAATTTACCCGTATATTGAAGGACAGACAATACAGCGGACGAGCAATTTACCGGTATATTAAAGGACAGACAATACAGCGGACGAGCAATTTACCCGAATATTGAAGGACAGACAATACAGCGAACGAGCAATTTACCCGTATATTGCAGGACAGACAATACAGCGGACGAGCAATTTACCCGTATATTGAAGGACAGACATTGCAGCGGACGAGCAATTTACCCGTATATTGAAGGAGAGACAATACAGCGGACGAGCAATTTACCCGTATATTGAAGGACAGACAATACAGCGGACGAGCAATTTACCGGTATATTGAAGGACAGACAACACAGCGGACGAGCAATTTACCAGAATATTGAAGGACAGACAATACAGCGGACGAGCAATTTACCCGTATATTGAAGGACAGACAATACAGCGGACGAGCAATTTACCAGAATATTGAAGGACAGACAATACAGCGGACGAGCAATTTACTCGTATATTGAAGGACAGACAATACAGCGGACGAGCAATTTACCCGTATATTGAAGGACAGACAATACAGCGGACGAGCAATGTACCCGTATATTGAAGGACAGACAATACAGCGGACGAGCAATTTACCCGTATATTGAAGGACAGACATTACAGCGGACGAGCAATTTACCCGTATATTGAAGGACAGACAATACAGCGGACGAGCAATTTACCCGTATATTGAAGGACAGACAATACAGCGGACGAGCAATTTACCCGTATATTGAAGGACAGACAATACAGCGGACGATCAATTTACCCGTATATTGAAGGACAGACAATACAGCGGACGAGCAATTTACCGGTATATTAAAGGACAGACAATACAGCGGACGAGCAATTTACCCGAATATTGAAGGACAGACAATACAGCGAACGAGCAATTTACCCGTATATTGAAGGACAGACAATACAGCGGAAGAGCAATTTACCCGTATATTGAAGGACAGACATTGCAGCGGACGAGCAATTTACCCGTATATTGAAGGACAGACAATACAGCGGACGAGCAATTTACCCGTATATTGAAGGACAGACAATACAGCGGACGAGCAATTTACCGGTATATTGCAGGACAGACAATACAGCGGACGAGCAATTTACCAGAATATTGAAGGACAGACAATACAGCGGACGAGCAATTTACCCGTATATTGAAGGACAGACAATACAGCGGACGAGCAATTTACCCGTATATTGAAGGACAGACAATACAGCGAACGAGCAATTTACCCGTATATTGAAGGACAGACAATACAGCGGACGAGCAATGTACCCGTATATTGAAGGACAGACAATACAGCGGACGAGCAATTTACCCGTATATTGAAGGACAGACAATACAGCTGACGAGCAATTTACCCGTATATTGAAAGACAGACAATACAGCGGACGAGCAATTTACCCGTATATTGAAGGACAGACAATACAGCGGACCAGCAATTTACCGGTATATTGAAGGACAGACAATACAGCGGACGAACAATTTACCCGAATATTGAAGGACAGACAATACAGCGAACGAGCAATTTACCCGTATATTGAAGGACAGACAATACAGCGGACGAGCAATTTACCCGTATATTGAAGGACAGACAATGCAGCGGACGAGCAATTTACCCGTATATTGAAGGACAGACAATACAGCGGACCAGCAATTTACCCGTATATTGAAGGACAGACAATACAACGGACGAGCAATTTACCCAAATATTGAAGGACATACAATACAACGGACGAGCAATTTACCCGTATATTGCAGGACAGACAATACAGCGGACGAACAATTTACCCGTATATTGAAGGACAGACTATACAGCGGACGAGCAATTTACCCGTATATTGAAGGACAGACAATACAGCGGACGAACAATTTTCTGCAAAATACTAAGCAGAAAACTAAAGATTTAGCAACACGAACCCTACTAAATTCGAGTGAACCCATGTGCTCCGGAATGGTTTTGCCTTCCTGCTCCACTAGTGTCACCCGTGGTGTTGCTGTTAAGTGACACGAATATCATCTGATATGGAAATCATGGTGGAGAACAGTATACGTTAATAAATACAACTAACAAATAGAACTTGAATGGCCTACACAACAAACGGCAGTCAAGACTAATTGAACATTACACGGACATCGTAGCGTACATCACAACACGGAACTAAAAGCCAAAAGACATCATACAATCACAGGCACTTGCTACAGGTATTTTTATGCATGTTACTACTATTTGTAAAACGAGTCGTGTGATAAATAATTACATTATTTTATTTCCATTAATCATCTGAATGTGTTTTGTGACCGAGCTAAACAACGATTTTGTAGATGAACTTGTCCCTGATTTTTAATGCAGCTACATGTATACTGATGTCAAACATAAAGTAAATATGTATAGTAAATCAGATGTTGTTGGTGCCGCAAAATATGAATTGTGTACATTTGAAATGTTTCAAAATATTTAGTCCATATAGTATCCTTTTATATAAATCTCTCATGGTGACTGATCTAACCATTCGACACTTGTTATATACTATGAGGAACAGAACTTCATTGGATTGTTTGATTCAAGAACACAGGTGTTTTATAGTGTTGTGTTTAGTTTAAGAAGCATAATTCAAACATAACAATATAAAGATGAACTATTTTGATGGTAAAGACAAACATCCAATACTATATTGTATTTCAGAGGGAACATTATCGGAGAGATGCCCTACACCCACGGGAAGCCATGTAGTGCCTGTGATAAAGGATATACATGTAATAGAGGACTATGTAACAGTACGTGTATTTTTGATGGATATTTCGTCCTTGACCTATTCACATCTGTATCATGTGGACTTAAAATTATATGTTTCTCCACTCTAAGTGTATACAGTCAAACTGGCTTATGTGGTCACCTGTATTAAAAGGTCACATTTATCTGGTCCTGTCATAGAAAATATCATATGACTTGAACTTCTTTTCAGAGGTGACCTGCCTTATAAGTCCAATTTTTCTTTGTTACAAAGGTGACCACTTAATACAGGTTTGACTGTATTTCATAATCACGGTTATGTCTCTCATAATGAAGGACGAGTATGTAACATAGAGGCTGTATTTTAGTTAGATTTACATTGATAGTAAGTAACGTAGAGGCTGTATTTTAGTTAGATTTACATTGATAGTAAGTAACATAGAGGCTGTATTTTAGATAGATTTACATTGATAGTAAGTAACGTAGAGGCTGTATTTTAGTTAGATTTACATTGATAGTAAGTAACATAGAGGCTGTATTTTAGTTAGATTTACATTGATAGTAAGTAACATAGAGGCTGTATTTTAGTTAGATTTACATTGATAGTAAGTAACATAGAGGCTGTATTTTAGTTAGATTTACATCGATAGTAAGTAACGTAGAGGCTGTATTTTAGTTAGATTTACATTGATAGTAAGTAACATAGAGGCTGTATTTTAGTTAGATTTACATTGATAGTAAGTAACGTAGAGGCTGTATTTTAGTTAGATTTACATTGATAGTAAGTAACATAGAGGCTGTATTTTAGTTAGATTTACATTGATAGTAAGTAACGTAGAGGCTGTATTTTAGCTAGATTTACATTGATAGTAAGTAACGTAGAGGCTGTATTTTAGTTAGATTTACATTGATAGTAAGTAACATAGAGGCTGTATTTTAGTTAGATTTACATTGATAGTAAGTAACGTAGAGGCTGTATTTTAGTTAGATTTACATTGATAGTAAGTAACATAGAGGCTGTATTTTAGTTAGATTTACATTGATAGTAAGTAACATAGAGGCTGTATTTTAGTTAGATTTACATTGATAGTAAGTAACGTAGAGGCTGTATTTTAGCTAGATTTACATTGATAGTAAGTAACGTAGAGGCTGTATTTTAGTTAGATTTACATTGATAGTAAGTAACATAGAGGCTGTATTTTAGTTAGATTTACATTGATAGTAAGTAACAGAGAGGCTGTATTTTAGTTAGATTTACATTGATAGTAAGTAACATAGAGGCTGTATTTTAGTTAGATTTACATTGATAGTAAGTAACATAGAGGCTGTATTTTAGTTAGATTTACATTGATAGTAAGTAACATAGAGGCTGTATTTTAGTTAGATTTACATTGATAGTAAGTAACATAGAGGCTGTATTTTAGTTAGATTTACATTGATAGTAAGTAACATAGAGGCTGTATTTTAGTTAGATTTACATTGATAGTAAGTAACATAGAGGCTGTATTTTAGTTAGATTTACATTGATAGTAAGTAACAGAGAGGCTGTATTTTAGCTAGATTTACATTGATAGTAAGTAACGTAGAGGCTGTATTTTAGCTAGATTTACATTGGTAGTAAGTAACATAGAGGCTGTATTTTAGTTAGATTTACATTGATAGTAAGTAACATAGAGGCTGTATTTTAGTTAGATTTACATTGATAGTAAGCAACATAGAGGCTGTATTTTAGTTAGATTTACATTGATAGTAAGTAACGTAGAGGCTGTATTTTAACTAGATTTACATTGATAGTAAGTAACGTAGAGGCTGTATTTTAGTTAGATTTACATTGATAGTAAGTAACGCAGAGGCTGTATTTTAGCTAGATTTACATTGATAGTAAGTAACAGAGAGGCTGTATTTTAGCTAGATTTACATTGATAGTAAGTAACGTAGAGGCTGTATTTTAGTTAGATTTACATTGATAGTAAGTAACATAGAGGCTGTATTTTAGTTAGATTTACATTGATAGTAAGTAACATAGAGGCTGTATTTTAGCTAGACTAGATTTACATTGATAGTAAGTAACATAGAGGCTGTATTTTAGTTAGATTTACATTGATAGTAAGTAACATAGAGGCTGTATTTTAGCTAGATTTACATTGATAGTAAGTAACATAGAGGCTGTATTTTAGCTAGATTTACATTGATAGTAAGTAACGTAGAGGCTGTATTTTAGCTAGATTTACATTGATAGTAAGTAACATAGAGGCTGTATTTTAGTTAGATTTACATTGATAGTAAGTAACATAGAGGCTGTATTTTAGCTAGATTTACATTGATAGTAAGTAACAGAGAGGCTGTATTTTAGCTAGATTTACATTGATAGTAAGTAACATAGAGGCTGTATTTTAGTTAGATTTACATTGATAGTAAGTAACATAGAGGCTGTATTTTAGTTAGATTTACATTGATAGTAAGTAACATAGAGGCTGTATTTTAGTTTACATTGATAGTAAGTAACGTAGAGGCTGTATTTTAGCTAGATTTACATTGATAGTAAGTAACATAGAGGCTGTATTTTAGTTAGATTTACATTGATAGTAAGTAACGTAGAGGCTGTATTTTAGTTAGATTTACATTGATAGTAAGTAACAGAGAGGCTGTATTTTAGCTAGATTTACATTGATAGTAAGTAACATAGAGGCTGTATTTTAGTTAGATTTACATTGATAGTAAGTAACGTAGAGGCTGTATTTTAGCTAGATTTACATTGATAGTAAGTAACATAGAGGCTGTATTTTAGTTAGATTTACATTGATAGTAAGTAACATAGAGGCTGTATTTTAGTTAGATTTACATTGATAGTAAGTAACGTAGAGGCTGTATTTTAGCTAGATTTACATTGATAGTAAGTAACAGAGAGGCTGTATTTTAGTTAGATTTACATTGATAGTAAGTAACGTAGAGGCTGTATTTTAGTTAGATTTACATTGATAGTAAGTAACATAGAGGCTGTATTTTAGTTAGATTTACATTGATAGTAAGTAACATAGAGACTGTATTTTAGCTAGATTTACATTGATAGTAAGTAACTTAGAGGCTGTATTTTAGTTAGATTTACATTGATAGTAAGTAACATAGAGGCTGTATTTTAGCTAGATTTACATTGATAGTAAGTAACAGAGAGGCTGTATTTTAGTTAGATTTACATTGATAGTAAGCAACATAGAGGCTGTATTTTAGTTAGATTTACATTGATAGTAAGTAACATAGAGGCTGTATTTTAGCTAGATTTACATTGATAGTAAGTAACATAGAGGCTGTATTTTAGCTAGATTTACATTGATAGTAAGTAACGTAGAGGCTGTATTTTAGCTAGATTTACATTGATAGTAAGTAACATAGAGGCTGTATTTTAGTTAGATTTACATTGATAGTAAGTAACATAGAGGCTGTATTTTAGCTAGATTTACATTGATAGTAAGTAACATAGAGGCTGTATTTTAGCTAGATTTACATTGA
This sequence comes from Bathymodiolus brooksi, assembly GCA_963680875.1. Taxonomy (NCBI): domain Eukaryota; kingdom Metazoa; phylum Mollusca; class Bivalvia; order Mytilida; family Modiolidae; genus Bathymodiolus; species Bathymodiolus brooksi. Next base: position 174,875,258 of record OY804575.1, read on the forward strand.
TAGTAAGTAACATAGAGGCTGTATTTTAGTTAGATTTACATTGATAGTAAGTAACATAGAGGCTGTATTTTAGTTAGATTTACATTGATAGTAAGTAACATAGAGGCTGTATTTTAGCTAGATTTACATTGATAGTAAGTAACATAGAGGCTGTATTTTAGCTAGATTTACATTGATAGTAAGTAACTTAGAGGCTGTATTTTAGCTAGATTTACATTGATAGTAAGTAACATAGAGGCTGTATTTTAGTTAGATTTACATTGATAGTAAGTAACATAGAGGCTGTATTTTAGTTAGATTTACATTGATAATAAGTAACGTAGAGGCTGTATTTTAGCTAGATTTACATTGATAGTAAGTAACAGAGAGGCTGTATTTTAGTTAGATTTACATTGATAGTAAGTAACGTAGAGGCTGTATTTTAGTTAGATTTACATTGATAGTAAGTAACGTAGAGGCTGTATTTTAGTTAGATTTACATTGATAGTAAGTAACATAGAGGCTGTATTTTAGTTAGATTTACATTGATAGTAAGTAACAAAGAGACTGTATTTTAGCTAGATTTACATTGATAGTAAGTAACTTAGAGGCTGTATTTTAGTTAGACTTACATTGATAGTAAGTAACATAGAGGCTGTATTTTAGCTAGATTTACATTGATAGTAAGTAACAGAGAGGCTGTATTTTAGTTAGATTTACATTGATAGTAAGTAACATAGAGGCTGTATTTTAGTTAGATTTACATTGATAGTAAGTAACATAGAGGTGTATTTTAGCTAGATATACATTGATAGTAAGTAACATAGAGGCTGTATTTTAGCTAGATTTACATTGATAGTAAGTAACGTAGAGGCTGTATTTTAGCTAGATTTACATTGATAGTAAGTAACATAGAGGCTGTATTTTAGTTAGATTTACATTGATAGTAAGTAACATAGAGGCTGTATTTTAGCTAGATTTACATTGATAGTAAGTAACAGAGAGGCTGTATTTTAGCTAGATTTACATTGATAGTAAGTAACATAGAGGCTGTATTTTAGTTAGATTTACATTGATAGTAAGTAACATAGAGGCTGTATTTTAGTTAGATTTACATTGATAGTAAGTAACATAGAGGCTGTATTTTAGTTTACATTGATAGTAAGTAACGTAGAGGCTGTATTTTAGCTAGATTTACATTGATAGTAAGTAACATAGAGGCTGTATTTTAGTTAGATTTACATTGATAGTAAGTAACGTAGAGGCTGTATTTTAGTTAGATTTACATTGATAGTAAGTAACATAGAGGCTGTATTTTAGCTAGATTTACATTGATAGTAAGTAACATAGAGGCTGTATTTTAGTTAGATTTACATTGATAGTAAGTAACAGAGAGGCTGTATTTTAGCTAGATTTACATTGATAGTAAGTAACATAGAGGCTGTATTTTAGCTAGATTTACATTGATAGTAAGTAACGTAGAGGCTGTATTTTAGTTAGATTTACATTGATAGTAAGTAACATAGAGGCTGTATTTTAGTTAGATTTACATTGATAGTAAGTAACGTAGAGGCTGTATTTTAGCTAGATTTACATTGATAGTAAGTAACATAGAGGCTGTATTTTAGTTAGATTTACATTGATAGTAAGTAACATAGAGGCTGTATTTTAGTTAGAATTACATTGATAGTAAGTAACAGAGAGGCTGTATATTAGCTAGATTTACATTGATAGTAAGTAACAGAGAGGCTGTATTTTAGTTAGATTTACATTGATAGTAAGTAACATAGAGGCTGTATTTTAGTTAGATTTACATTGATAGTAAGTAACAGAGAGGCTGTATTTTAGTTAGATTTACATTGATAGTAAGTAACGTAGAGGCTGTATTTTAGCTAGATTTACATTGATAGTAAGTAACAGAGAGGCTGTATTTTAGTTAGATTTACATTGATAGTAAGTAACGTAGAGGCTGTATTTTAGTTAGATTTACATTGATAGTAAGTAACATAGAGGCTGTATTTTAGCTAGATTTACATTGATAGTAAGTAACAGAGAGGCTGTATTTTAGCTAGATTTACATTGATAGTAAGAAACATAGAGGCTGTATTTTAGCTAGATTTACATTGATAGTAAGTAACATAGAGGCTGTATTTTAGTTAGATTTACATTGATAGTAAGTAACATAGAGGCTGTATTTTAGCTAGATTTACATTGATAGTAAGTAACAGAGAGGCTGTATTTTAGTTAGATTTACATTGATAGTAAGTAACATAGAGGCTGTATTTTAGCTAGATTTACATTGATAGTAAGTAACATAGAGGCTGTATTTTAGCTAGATTTACATTGATAGTAAGTAACATAGAGGCTGTATTTTAGTTAGATTTACATTGATAGTAAGTAACATAGAGGCTGTATTTTAGCTAGATTTACATTGATAGTAAGTAACATAGAGGCTGTATTTTAGTTAGATTTACATTGATAGTAAGTAACATAGAGGCTGTATTTTAGCTAGATTTACATTGATAGTAAGTAACATAGAGGCTGTATTTTAGTTAGATTTACATTGATAGTAAGTAACATAGAGGCTGTATTTTAGTTAGATTTACATTGATAGTAAGTAACGTAGAGGCTGTATTTTAGCTAGATTTACATTGATAGTAAGTAACAGAGAGGCTGTATTTTAGTTAGATTTACATTGATAGTAAGCAACGTAGAGGCTGTATTTTAGTTAGATTTACATTGATAGTAAGTAACGTAGAGGCTGTATTTTAGTTAAATTTACATTGATAGTAAGTAACATAGAGGCTGTATTTTAGTTAGATTTACATTGATAGTAAGTAACATAGAGACTGTATTTTAGCTAGATTTACATTGATAGTAAGTAACTTAGAGGCTGTATTTTAGTTAGATTTACATTGATAGTAAGTAACATAGAGACTGTATTTTAGCTAGATTTACATTGATAGTAAGTAACAGAGAGGCTGTATTTTAGTTAGATTTACATTGATAGTAAGTAACATAGAGGCTGTATTTTAGTTAGATTTACATTGATAGTAAGTAACATAGAGGCTGTATTTTAGCTAGATTTACATTGATAGTAAGTAACATAGAGGCTGTATTTTAGTTAGATTTACATTGATAGTAAGTAACATAGAGGCTGTATTTTAGCTAGATTTACATTGATAGTAAGTAACAGAGAGGCTGTATTTTAGCTAGATTTACATTGATAGTAAGTAACATAGAGGCTGTATTTTAGTTAGATTTACATTGATAGTAAGTAACATAGAGGCTGTATTTTAGTTAGATTTACATTGATAGTAAGTAACATAGAGGCTGTATTTTAGTTTACATTGATAGTAAGTAACGTAGAGGCTGTATTTTAGCTAGATTTACATTGATAGTAAGTAACATAGAGGCTGTATTTTAGTTAGATTTACATTGATAGTAAGTAACGTAGAGGCTGTATTTTAGTTAGATTTACATTGATAGTAAGTAACATAGAGGCTGTATTTTAGCTAGATTTACATTGATAGTAAGTAACATAGAGGCTGTATTTTAGTTAGATTTACATTGATAGTAAGCAACATAGAGGCTGTATTTTAGTTAGATTTACATTGATAGTAAGTAACGTAGAGGCTGTATTTTAGTTAGATTTACATTGATAGTAAGTAACATAGAGGCTGTATTTTAGTTAGATTTACATTGATAGTAAGTAACATAGAGGCTGTATTTTAGTTAGATTTACATTGATAGTAAGTAACATAGAGGCTGTATTTTAGTTAGATTTACATTGATAGTAAGTAACATAGAGGCTGTATTTTAGTTAGATTCACATTGATAGTAAGTAACATAGAGGCTGTATTTTAGCTAGATTTACATTGATAGTAAGTAACAGAGAGGCTGTATTTTAGTTAGATTTACATTGATAGTAAGTAACATAGAGGCTATATTTTAGTTAGATTTACATTGATAGTAAGTAACATAGAGGCTGTATTTTAGCTAGATTTACATTGATAGTAAGTAACATAGAGGCTGTATTTTAGCTAGATTTACATTGATAGTAAGTAACGTAGAGGCTGTATTTTAGCTAGATTTACATTGATAGTAAGTAACATAGAGGCTGTATTTTAGTTAGATTTACATTGATAGTAAGTAACATAGAGGCTGTATTTTAGCTAGATTTACATTGATAGTAAGTAACAGAGAGGCTGTATTTTAGCTAGATTTACATTGATAGTAAGTAACATAGAGGCTGTATTTTAGTTAGATTTACATTGATGGTAAGTAACATAGAGGCTGTATTTTAGTTAGATTTACATTGATAGTAAGTAACATAGAGGCTGTATTTTAGTTTACATTGATTGTAAGTAACATAGAGGCTGTATTTTAGCTAGATTTACATTGATAGTAAGTAACATAGAGGCTGTATTTTAGTTAGATTTACATTGATAGTAAGTAACGTAGAGGCTGTATTTTAGTTAGATTTACATTGATAGTAAGCAACATAGAGGCTGTATTTTAGCTAGATTTACATTGATAGTAAGTAACATAGAGGCTGTATTTTAGTTAGATTTACATTGATAGTAAGTAACAGAAGCTGTATTTTAGTTAGATTTACATTGATAGTAAGTAACATAGAGGCTGTATTTTAGCTAGATTTACATTGATAGTAAGTAACGTAGAGGCTGTATTTTAGTTAGATTTACATTGATAGTAAGTAACATAGAGGCTGTATTTTAGTTAGATTTACATTGATAGTAAGCAACATAGAGGCTGTATTTTAGTTAGATTTACATTGATAGTAAGTAACGTAGAGGCTGTATTTTAGCTAGATTTACATTGATAGTAAGTAACATAGAGGCTGTATTTTAGCTAGATTTACATTGATAGTAAGTAACATAGAGGCTGTATTTTAGTTAGATTTACATTGATAGTAAGTAACATAGAGGCTGTATTTTAGCTAGATTTACATTGATAGTAAGTAACAGAGAGGCTGTATTTTAGTTAGATTTACATTGAAAGTAAGTAACGTAGAGGCTGTATTTTAGTTAGATTTACATTGATAGTAAGTAACGTAGAGGCTGTATTTTAGTTAGATTTACATTGATAGTAAGTAACATAGAGGCTGTATTTTAGTTAGATTTACTTTGATAGTAAGTAACATAGAGGCTGTATTTTAGCTAGATTTACATTGATAGTAAGTAACATAGAGGCTGTATTTTAGTTAGATTTACTTTGATAGTAAGTAACAGAGAGGCTGTATTTTAGTTAGATTTACATTGAAAGTAAGTAACGTAGAGGCTGTATTTTAGTTAGATTTACATTGATAGTAAGTAACGTAGAGGCTGTATTTTAGTTAGATTTACATTGATAGTAAGTAACATAGAGGCTGTATTTTAGTTAGATTTACTTTGATAGTAAGTAACATAGAGGCTGTATTTTAGCTAGATTTACATTGATAGTAAGTAACATAGAGGCTGTATTTTAGTTAGATTTACATTGATAGTAAGTAACATAGAGGCTGTATTTTAGCTAGATTTACATTGATAGTAAGTAACAGAGAGGCTGTATTTTAGTTAGATTTACATTGATAGTAAGTAACATAGAGGCTGTATTTTAGTTAGATTTACATTGATAGTAAGTAACATAGAGGCTGTATTTTAACTAGATTTACATTGATAGTAAGTAACATAGAGGCTGTATTTTAGCTAGATTTACATTGATAGTAAGTAACGTAGAGGCTGTATTTTAGCTAGATTTACATTGATAGTAAGTAACATAGAGGCTGTATTTTAGTTAGATTTACATTGATAGTAAGTAACATAGAGGCTGTATTTTAGCTAGATTTACATTGATAGTAAGTAACAGAGAGGCTGTATTTTAGCTAGATTTACATTGATAGTAAGTAACATAGAGGCTGTATTTTAGTTAGATTTACATTGATAGTAAGTAACATAGAGGCTGTATTTTAGTTAGATTTACATTGATAGTAAGTAACATAGAGGCTGTATTTTAGTTTACATTGATAGTAAGTAACGTAGAGGCTGTATTTTAGCTAGATTTACATTGATAGTAAGTAACATAGAGGCTGTATTTTAGTTAGATTTACATTGATAGTAAGTAACGTAGAGGCTGTATTTTAGTTAGATTTACATTGATAGTAAGTAACATAGAGGCTGTATTTTAGATAGATTTACATTGATAGTAAGTAACATAGAGGCTGTATTTTAGTTAGATTTACATTGATAGTAAGTAACATAGAGGCTGTATTTTAGCTAGATTTACATTGATAGTAAGTAAAATAGAGGCTGTATTTTAGCTAGATTTACATTGATAGTAAGTAACATAGAGGCTGTATTTTAGTTAGATTTACATTGATAGTAAGTAACATAGAGGCTGTATTTTAGCTAGATTTACATTGATAGTAAGTAACATAGAGGCTGTATTTTAGTTAGATTTACATTGATAGTAAGTAACATAGAGGCTGTATTTTAGTTAGATTTACATTGATAGTAAGTAACATAGAGGCTGTATTTTAGTTAGATTTACATTGATAGTAAGTAACATAGAGGCTGTATTTTAGCTAGATTTACATTGATAGTAAGTAACATAGAGGCTGTATTTTAGTTAGATTTACATTGATAGTAAGTAACATAGAGGCTGTATTTTAGCTAGATTTACATTGATAGTATGTAACATAGAGGCTGTATTTTAGTTAGATTTACATTGATAGTAAGTAACATAGAGGCTGTATTTTAGTTAGACTTACATTGATAGTAAGTAACGTAGAGGCTGTATATTAGTCAGATTTACATTGATCTATGAAATCAGTGCTACTACAATTAGAAGTTTGATTGCCGCTCGTGGCCAGGTATAGTCGGTACAATTTAACTTGGTAATGTTTGGTTGGTTTCTCCTAGTACTTCCGATTTACTTTACAAATAAAACTAACCACCACGATATACCTGAAAAGTAAGCTAAAATGCATAGCATATGGCATTTACGCACCGGGCCACCAATTATTATTTTTCCACAAATTGAATTTGTTGCAATTTCCACTGCGATCCCATGCTTTTTTAGGCGAGTCTAGGACATCCTTATGGATATTTAATATTGTATATGTCGTTATTTTCTGTAACTATATTACTAACAGGAATTCACATGTCCCCTCACCCCATTACACATGACTTAACCCTCAGGTTTTTAGTGAGATTCATGTTGCTTGATCTTTAGTTTTTTGTGTAATGTTTTGTATTGTATGTCCTTCCTCGACTTTTGTGTCTGACTGTCCGTTTGTATCTTCAAGCTTTTCTTGAGGTAGATTAAGTATGTAATTATTATCAGATTAATATATTACAAATTAGTATTTTTATTACAGGACCCTCACTGGTTACCTCATATTTACCACCAAGGCCTAAACCACATACTCCGAAACCAAGACCAACACCCAGAGTTCATCGTAAGTAGTTTTTGTTTTGACAGAATCTTGTGTTCTTCTCCATCAAATCTTGTGTCATACTAATATGAAGAACAATATGCACACACTCTATGCATATTACATTTTGAATTAATTGTTTAAAAATTGTAATGATACAGCTGACGAAATATGGATCTTATTACATTTAATATTATCATATTGAATTTTATTCAAGGCAATGATATCATATTATTCTATTTCTGATAGGTGCGCCTCCCAACCCTGAACCTCAGAAACATCCACATCGACAGAATCAACAAGGACAACGGTACCAACCTCAACATGCAACAAAACCAAATACTGTAGTGAGATCACAGTCACTACCCGCATACCAAGCTCCACCACCACAACAACGAAAACATGCATATAGACATCCTGCTCCACAAAATCCACCATTTTACCAACAACCAGTGGCGCCACATATACCGGGTCGACGACCTCCACCAGGTCGAGCAAAACAACCACATGTTCAGCCTCATGTTGCTTCCAACCAACAAAGTGCTCAACCTGCAAGTAAGACTATTATCTATATTGATTTTGAAAAATATCAGATGACCTTGCATAGACACGAATAGGTAGTTATATGAGAACAGTGTTTCTGAGTTAAAGAGCTCTACGATAACACATGCAAACAAATGTATATATATGATAAATCAGTCATGGATTTAAGGTACAATAAATACAAGACAAATAAAACACTTACAGAAAATATTTAAACAGCTGTAAAACAGATACTTAAACACATTGATATTCTTAGTACATTTGGTGTGTGGTACCGTAGAGATATATTGAATTAAAGGCATGAACAGGATACAATAAAAACAAACAAACAAACAAACAAACAACACACCAACATCAACAAACATGTAAACAAAGTCAAAGAACAGAATATCTCCCATCACACACGATAATTATATCTTATTGTTTATTTGTTTATATGTTTTTTGTTTTAATATCCTAAACACCGTCATTGTTAAGTAGATCTAAACGTGTGATTTGTATTCTTGTGCAATAGGTAAACCGCTAAATTCTAACTTCTGACTGATATTTCAAGATATATCTATGACTAAAGTCAGCTATTATGCATATTTCAAAATAAGCATCAGGAGTATTTTGGTCTTTAGTTGCTGTTATTCCCTCTATTCTAATAATAATATCTCTAAAGATAGTAAAATATGGTTTATTGATGTGTAATTTACTTGAATGATAACTTTCTGTACAATTATAGCAAATTCGCGACATATCTATCATTTTCTGTTCAGATTACAGGACAGTAAAACCACACTATAAACATACACATCGAGTATGGCGAGGTAAATCGCTGGTTTAACACAGGGTTATTATTATTGTATTCTATATTATACACATTTGTCTGCCATAATCAGGAATAATATAGTACAGTGGTTATTGTACATTGTACTCATGTTATAAAATTTATATGCCATGTAAATATTACTGACTATATTTATGCATGTTGGTGAAGGAACATTATATGTATACCAAGGTTTTGTAGGGAAAATATGTCATCTAATATTATAACATCTTTTACCGATATCCAATGTTTTATGAAATCTTTTTTTAATACATTGTGCATTATTTATAAAATTGATACGTTTTGACAAGAGTGAGCATAGCAGCAATCCGTCACCATGAGAACATTATAGCAAAACGTACGACTATCCATACAGCCATAATATTGTGAGTAAGAAATATAAGTTGTAAGTACGACTCCAGTTTGAAATATATTTTACCACCAAATAGTGGCACATAAAACACCACATATATTTCTTCATTTCTTACTATAGACAATAACTCAAATTCAATTGTAAAAAAACACTGTTGGCTTGCATTTGTATGTTTAGTGGTCATTATGTTTCGTATAAATTTTTGATAACTTTAGCACTTGAATTGCACACAAGGTGGCACTGTCTTAAAATATCATTTCAACTTCAGTCCCAAAGTTTTTCACATTCAGGTAATAAGGAATTATATTTGGATTCAAAACGATGTACTAAAGATCGTTAATGTGCAACAATGTGTTAGCATAAATATCACCCAAAGAGCTCACAGAACAGCTATTGGTAGACATATACATATATTGTTGTAATGTATTCAGCAGGTAGAAACACATGGTCACGCTCATTAACTTTAGAGGTGTAAGGATTGGTGGAATTCTAGCAGTATGCTAAAGATATCATGGTCTATTTTATTTATAGAATGTTTTGTTTCTCAAATTGGATATATAATGCAGTTACATCAACTTTGATAATTCATGTATCATAGAAATTAAAGTTGTCGTTCTTTGTTTGATAATGAAATTGCTAAAACATGTGATTGCAGTCTTGAACTATGGGATACATTTTCCTGTAGTTATTTACCATTAAAACAATTTTAATACAGTATAATAGGTATTGAAGACATTAAATTATCATTAGTCTATTAAATAATAATATATTCATCTTTGTTGTAATCTTTGTGTCATAGGTCATGAACAGATTCACCAGGGCCCACCCAAACAACAACCTGTACAACAAGCTTCTAAAGTACAATACATCTCTGGCAAAGTCCTTACAGGTAAATCTACGTTACAATAATCTTTGTGTCATAGGTCATGAACAGATTCACCAGGGCCCACCCAAACAACAACCTGTACAACAAGCTTCTAAAGTACAATACATCTCTGGCAAAGTCCTTACAGGTAAATCTACGTTACAATAATCTTTGTGTCATAGGTCATGAACAGATTCACCAGGGCCCACCCAAACAACAACCTGTACAACAAGCTTCTAAAGTACAATACATCTCTGGCAAAGTTCTTACAGGTAGGTCCACGTTACAATGCATCTCTGGGAAAGTCCTTACAGGTAATCTACGTTACAATGCATCTCTGGCAAAGTCCTTACAGGTACAAGACATCTCTGTGAAAGTCCTTACAGGTAAGTCCAAGCTACAAGACATCTATGAGAAAGTCCTTACAGGTAAATCTACGTTACAATACATCTCTGGCAAAGTTCTTACAGGTAAGTCCACGTTACAATACATCTCTGGGAAAGTTCTTACAGGTACAAGACATCTCTGTGAAAGTCCTTACAGGTAAGTCCAAGCTACAAGACATCTCTGGGAAAGTCCTTACAGGTAAATCTACGTTACAATGCATCTCTGGGAAAGTCCTTACAGGTACAAGACATTTCTGTGAAAGTCCTTACAGGTAAGTCCAAGCTACAAGACATCTCTGGGAAAGTCCTTACAGGTAAGTCCACGTTACAATACATCTCTGGGAAAGTCCTCACAGGTAAGTCCACGTTACAATACATCTCTGGGAAAGTCCTTACAGGTAAGCCCATGCTACAATACATCTATGAGAAAGTCCTTACAAGTAAATCTACGTTACAATACATCTCTGGCAAAGTTCTTACAGGTAAGTCCACGTTACGATACATCTCTGGGAAAGTTCTTACAGGTAAATCTACGTTACAATACATCTCTGGCAAAGTCCTTACAGGTAGGTCCACGTTACAAGGCATCTCTGGGAAAGTCCTTAGAGGTACAAGACATCTCTGTGAAAGTCCTTACAGTTAAGTCCAAGCTACAAGACATCTCTGTGAAAGTCCTTACAGGTAAGTCCACGTTACAAGACATCTCTGGGAAAGTCCTTACAGGTAGGTCCACGTTACAAGGCATCTCTGTGAAAGTCCTTACAGGTAAGTCCACGTTACAAGACATCTCTGGGAAAGTCCTTACAGGTAGGTCCACGTTACAAGGCATCTCTGGGAAAGTCCTTACATGTAAATCTACGTTATAATGCATCTCTGGGAAAGTCCTTACAGGTAGGTCCACGTTACAAGGCATCTCTGGGAAAGTCCTTACAGGTAAGTCCACGTTACAAGGCATCTCTGGGAAAGTCCTTACAAGTGAGCCCACGTTACAAGATATCTCTGGGAAAGTTCTTACAGGTAAGTCCACGTTACAATACATCTCTGTGAAAGTCCTTACATGTAAGTCCACATTACAAGACATCTCTGGGAAAGTCCTTACAGGTAAGTCTGCGTTACAATACATCTCTGGGAAAGTCCTTACATGTAAATCTACGTTATAATACATCTCTGTGAAAGTCTTTACAGGTAGGTCCACGTTACAAGGCATCTTTGGGAAAGTCCTTACAGGTAAGTCCACATTACAAGGCATCTCTGGGAAGGTCCTTACAGGTAGGTCCACGTTACAAGGCATCTCTGGGAAAGTCCTTACAGGTAGGTCCACGTTACAAGGCATCTCTGGGAAAGTCCTTACAAGTGAGTCCACGTTACAAGACGTCTCTGGGAAAGTTCTTACAGGTAAGTCCACGTTACAATGCATCTCTGGGAAAGTCCTTACAAGTGAGTCCACGTTACAAGACATCTCTGGGAAAGTTCTTACAGGTAAGTCCACGTTACAACACATCTCTGTGAAAGTCCTTACATGTAAGTCCACATTACAAGACATCTCTGGGAAAGTCCTTACAGGTAAGTCTATGTTACAATACATCTCTGGGAAAGTCCTTACATGTAAATCTACGTTATAATACATCCCTGTGAAAGTCCTTACAGGTAAATCTACGTTACAATACATCTCTGGGAAAGTCCGTACAGGTAAATCTACGTTACAATACATCTCTGGGAAAGTCCTTACAGGTAAGTCCACGTTACAATACATCTCTGTGAATGTCCTTACAGGTAAATCTACGTTACAATACATCTCTGTGAAAGTCCTTACATGTAAATCTACGTTACAATACATCTCTGGGAAAGTCCTTACATGTAAATCTACGTTATAATACATCTCTGTGAAAGTCCTTACAGGTAAATCTACGCTACAATGCATCTCTGGGAAAGTCCTTACAGGTAAATCTACGTTACAATACATCTCTGGGAAAGTCCTTACATGTAAATCTACGTTATAATACATCTCTGTGAAAGTCCTTACAGGTAAATCTACGCTACAATGCATCTCTGTGAAAGTCCTTACAGGTACATCTACGTTACAATACATCTCTGGGAAAATTCTTACATGTAAATCTACGTTATAATACATCTCTGTGAAAGTCCTTACAGGTAAATCTACGTTACAATACATCTCTGTGAAAGTCCTTACAGGTAGGTCCACGTTACAAGGCATCTCTGGGAAAGTCCTTACAAATGAGTCCACGTTACAAGACATCTCTGGGAAAGTTCTTCCAGGTAAGTCCACGTTACAATACATCTCAGGGAAAGTCCTTACAGGTGCGTTTACGTTACAATACATCTCGGAGAAAGTTCTGACAGGTAAGTGTCTTTTATAATATATCTCTGGCAAAACAAGTAAGTATGTATGTTAGAACAAATAACATTTTTGAAGACTATTAAGTATAATTATAGCATAGCGTTTAGTTGTACAAGACAATGAGGTGAAATCGAAATGATTACTTGATTTTACTGATTCGTACTGAAAGGGGAGATTTTGGCCCATAAAGCTAGCTTATCCCCGCTACTCATTATTGAAGTGGCGGTACCAATCCAGTAAAGTGAGTGGTCATTGTATGTGTGTTAGGGGTATCGATTTTGCCTCTTTCTACGAGATTTCGATTGGATTTTAGAAATGTTCCAACAGTGTGGTTTTTTAGAAATGTTCCAACAGTGTGGTTTTTTAGAAATGTTCCAACAGTGTGGTTTTTTTCATGTTATCCATAAAAGTTGTAGTGTTTGTTTTAACCCATTTTTAATGGTACCACGGTTGATGACAAAAACAAATGTGGTGAAGGAATCAGTTAATTACATAACGTTCTTTCACCGCCAACCAATAATGTTTAAAATGAATCTGGAATATCGAGAAAGAGTAGTTTCATCCTATTTCATACAACAAGTGCTATTCTAATCAGAATTCATATAATAAAAATGAATTTAGTGTAATCGTAAGCAAGATGTTACACAAAGCATAGAGTAAACTATTTCCATGTTAACATTTCCTCAGTTATTTCACATTGTTGAAAACAGAAATCAGAAGACACCTTAGATGTGTTTCTCTGTAACCACACGTACTTGACTATATATGAGTAACACTATTTTAGGGTTAGTGTTGCTCATATTTTTAGTTATTTGTGTTGTCCTGTTATGTGTCTTTAAGTTCTGGTTTCCATGTTGTGCTGTCCCTTACGATTTCCGCATTCAAACGATGTTCGGTTCGTCTTTACCTCCAATTGTTTGTAGTAGGGAACATGTCTAATTTACGTTATTTGTGTTTGTTTGCGTATAGTGGTGTCCAACACATAGTGTGTTGTGTTTTTGTTTTGTTTTTCTTCGTCTTGTGTACCCTGTGTTCCCAGTTTCTCATTATTGTCCTTTTTTGATTGCCCCTTCGTTGTTCTCTAACGTTTATTTATATTAAGTTGTAAATATTATTTCACAGAATGGGTACCAGCAAAGCCCAAGCCGCCATCAGTAGTGCATACGAACCAGACTCGTCATCATCCACAACTATCAGCTCCAGGTTAGATTCCTTTCGTATTAAGTAAATATAACAGCATTTTAAATTAACTAATTACATTCTTGTCTCAGCGCTATATGTCTTTTTATCATTCACATAGCTACTAGAAGCTTTTCTTCATAGCAAAAAAACTTGTTTCAGATGACAAAGTATCAATCAACATATTTTTAGTGTATATAAAATTATGAATGTTACATTTGGTTACCTTGTTTTGTTTGTCATTGTTATGATTATTTGTACTCCTCCCCCGTATTGGTATTTTACCAATTTTGATTTTAGTTTTTACTTGCATGTATCGTTTTTTTGATATGTAATTTGTTTCTTCATTATTAACCATTCCTTTCAGGGGCGCCAGCGAGTTCATACCAACAACAAATTATTCGTTCCCAACCAGCGCCCGTGAGACAGCAACAACAACATGTGCAATACCCTGTTCAGCAGGCACAACCGACGCGTCAGGAACATTCCTCACGACCAGCGGCTTATAATCCCCAACCACAATCTGCGCATTATCAACAACAGTATACCCCACAAATACAGCCGCAACAGGGACAACCAAAACCTGCACACAATCAACATCAATATCCTGCTCAAACACAAAATGCACAACGAAAACACCCGTTATTACAGAAACCGGCATCTGCGCAATATCAACAGCAACCAGTTCGCCCAGCATCTGCACGAAACACGCAAACACAATACCCAGCTCAAACAGCACCTATATATCGTCGGCAGCCGCACATCGAATATACTGCACCTGCACAAGATGCCTATAGGAATCATCCAAAACAAGATCCGCATTACCAAAGCCCTTCACGTACACCCCAATATATTAATAGTGCTTCAAATCGACTTCCTATAACCCAGCAACAAGCGTCTTCTCCTCCTGGCCATCAGCCATATATACAAAGGCAAGGACAAGGTTTGTGATGTATTACTATATAGAAGATCATGTTTATTTCGTCATGCTATTTTTTAATCTCCAAATTCTATGCTTCCTTTTCATTTTTTTAAAATCTTTGATTTACTATCTAAGCAATCGGTGTGTATAACCAATATTGTTTTGAGCTAGGTTCATAGGAGAATTGCCACAATCCGGTCCATTTCTTCAGTTACTATGGCTGCTTCCACCAAAAAAAACTGAATATATTATTGTAAGATAAATAGTAAAATATTATATTTCTACCATGATCGGTACACTACTTTACAATTTTTTCTAAGTGGTTTAATTAGTTTTTTTTATTCATTCGAACAAAACTCGGCTAAGTACCTGTGATAAATTGGTTAGTCATTGCGAAAGGAATTAACTTTCTTCTTCTTCTTTTTATTTTTTGTTTTATTAGTGTTAAATATTCTTGTAAAATTGCTAAATCTTTTCATATTAGTCATGCAAATATATATATTTTTATCTTTTAACATAAAATATTGTTTTGTACTCTGAATTCGATATTAAAACACATATAGAAGACATAGAAAGGTAAGTGGTTTTAGACTCCACGTAGCGATGTGAAATAATACAAGCTGAGTACCTTAGTATAATAGTATTATTGCAAAACAGTCCACATTGACATGGCAAGACCAATGACAACCAAACCAAAGAAATAACATTGACAAGATGAACTAGAACTAAATATGGCGGTAGAAAGAACATACATCACGAAATAGTATATTTTATTCTGCATGAAGACGCGTTTGAAGATACCAAATGGGTAATCAGAATCCACAATTCGAAGACGGACAGACAACACAATGGACAAAAAGAGACAAAAGGAAAAACAACGATCTACAAAACTAAAAATCGAGCAACACAAACCCCACTAAAATCAAGGGATGAACTCGGGTGCTCCGGAAAGGTAAGCAGTTCCTGCTTCACTAGCAATATCCGACCTGTAGCACGATTTGTCTAACCTGTGAAAGTTTTATGTATGCAGGGACATGGAAACCAACTGTCAAATAAAAGTTTATACAAAAATGTACATGAATTCATTTATTATTTAATAGTCGTGCTATTTAGTAATTAATATTTAAAGAGGCATTAGCTACGATTTTGACCAAAACATTATATGTTTTGGAAATTGGTAAATAGCTTTAAAATGGTGAAATAAAGGTAAATATTTCACATTAAACAGCTTATCGCACCACTTTTTGCCTTTTGAGAACGAAAATTACCATCGATTTATTATTTCCTTGCAAGCAAATAATTTGACCTCGCTTTCTCCGTATGCAACTGACCTTACTAGTGACAGGTAAAAACGAATAATTTGTATTTTGTCGCTTATTAACTGCAAACTTGCATGGTTCTTTGTCCGTAATTAACGCCGACTAAAAGCAGATTCACAGAAAATAAGAAATAAGTGCATTGTTGTACTGATCTAAGGACGATTCGGCAAACTCCGTAAACAATGCCGATAATTAATAAGATGGCGTCCATTTCTTGATCGATCTCAAAACACGAGCAGTTGCACCTTTTTTCCCCCGATGCGCGTACATTTCATAGCATTTATCAGTTACAGAAACACGTTTTATTAAGGCATCAATCATATCTGATAGTTTTTATGGGTAACAAAAATTTACGATTTACATAAGATATGTAAATTATTTTAATAGGTCCAAATCAACAGTTTTATCCAGAACCAGTACATGTACAAACTGGAACTCTTTATGTTGGTTTGTATTTCCAAATGTTTTGTAAGAGTTTTCCAATAGCAACAAAAACACTTTGATAGCAACGGTGCATTACAAAATGAAGATCTGTAAAAGAAACATCGGAAACTCCAGAAACCTAAAGAAAGAAACGTTTCCACTTAAAGGAATACTTTTAAATTACAACATATGATTGCTGGTTTCATGTATAATACTTATATATATTAATAGTTTATTCTGAAAATAATAGAACAACATGTATGGTTGTCACTTGCTTAGACGCTTGTATAATATACTTTATTTCCTGTGACTGTATAGTGAATTCTTCATTATCCTATACAACATATTAAAAATTGCTGAGTTAGATTGATGTCAAATTATAATATTAAGTATATATGTACCATCTACACACGCTTATACACATGTCTAATGTTTATCTCTAGATTTGCCTTACGAGACAAGGTAACACTACGATTATTGAAGCTCCTTTTCTTAGGGAGTGGATGTGGTCGAGTGGTCTAGGGCAGTGTATCAATGGTGTGAGTTCAAATCCCGTCGAAGGAAGAAACAAAATTTGACAGCTGTATAATTTAATTCTAACAATATATATATACGTCTGAAAATTTAACCAAATAGTGTTAGAATTGGATTTTTGAGCTGACAAATTTTGTTCTTCCCTCGAAGGGATTTGAACTCACACCATTGATACACTGCAGCACCAATCGCTTAGCCTTATGTACAGCGCCCTAGACCACTCTACCACATCCGCTATATATATATATATAAAATCAACAAATAGGGAATCTACAGATTGACATGGCAACCCCAATATGAATGCAATGATAGACTCATGATCATAGTGAAATGTTATTTTCTCTTAATATGTACAGGACAATATAGCTTGTTCACTGGTTACAATACATATGGTTCTATTGCAAAATAAAATCATGAAGCATTTTATAAACATTAACATAATTATTGACAGAATGTAAGATAATTCATACATCAGTCTCCTGCAAAACAACAACATGCTAAAACTTTATAAATCAATCTTTATCAAATTTTAGAAATTTTCATAGCACCATACTAGTAACCATTTTGTCATTATTTCTCCACAAACCTTAAGCTTTGCCTTATTCTTCTGCATTGTATATATTTGTTTTCAGATCCTCGACCAATTTACGTTCCACCTGCACCCACGCCTCCTCCTCCCCAGACGACCACCATTCCACCTCCGCTGCCATCTTGCCATGATGCAGATAAGAATTGTCAACATTGGGGTGTATACTGTAAAAGTAACCCGTATGTACATGATAACTGCCGTGTGACGTGTAATACATGTACTGTACCAACACCGCCTCCAGGTAAATAATAATAAAAAAAATATCAACATGTGCAACACTTGTTATTTTATTTATATTTTTTTCAGGTAAAATTATTTTTTGTCCAATATTTTGCACACTTAAACCTAAAGATTGGGTTCCTTGTAATTATGGCTTACAGTGTTTACCAAGTAAAAAACGTCTGTATGTCTGAAAGATCAGGTGGAAATATACTATTTTCTCCATTAGCAATACATATAAATATGTTCATCATATTTTGTGACATTTGCCAGTTTAAATAACCTTTTAAATGTTATACATCCATATTGACATTTTCTGATAACAAGAAAAACTTAATTTTAAGTTAATTAAATATAAAAATGGGAAAATATAATTCTTGGCACATTATATCAATACTGTTAATTATTTGTGAATTTCAGATTTTTAGTATAAATATTGAGGTTGACAATGTATTATGAGCATTGTAAAATAATTTAAAAAAACACATGGCATTTTCATCTGGAATGTAATGCTTTAAATCTAATATTACCATGAATTATCTCCCTTTTTGCATTTTGTGTAAATGTTAATATTTACAATGGTTATTTTTTATCGATTGTCATTGTTAGAGTACTATTTATTACATGTATGCGGGTTATATTTTGTTTTTATAATATAAATACTAAACAGCATGAAGGCCGCTTAGACCTTCTCAAATATTATCCATTTTATAATTTCAGTTCCGATTAAAAATATTCAAACAACTGCTATGCCTACGACAACACCTCGGACATCCATCATTCCGTCCAATCCGCCATCGCCTATAACTCCAGGAAATGAACATCATCCTGAACCCCCAAAACAACAACAACGGCGACAGACACGTCAAACACCTGTTAAACATAATAACTATGTAACAACAACAGCTGCATTTTATGCACAAACAACAGGTTATAATAACCAAAACAAACACTATGCACCTACAACACCAGCTACGTACCACATGGGACCACCAGGTGGAGGTCCAGGATTTGGACCTTGTAGAAATTATGACAATAGATGTAAACAATGGGCTAAATATTGTGGTGTTGATGAATACGTTGATGATACGTGTCGATTGACTTGTATGAGATGTCACAAAATGTAATGTCTTTAAAATGTCTACATTTATCAATGACAGCTAAATCTATAGTACGATAGGGTGCCATTTCGAAAACCAGTCCATGCTTCTTTCTTCTTAAAAATGTTTCAAATACCGATGTGGAATTCAGCATTACTCGTATTTGGTGATTATAAAGTTGTAGCAAAACTAACGATAGTTTATTTATCTACTATTCAATGATTTTATTTTGGGAATCTACATAAATTCAGAAAGTACTTTATCAGACATCAGCGGGTCTGTCTGGGAGAGTTATTTATTTTTAATAAAATAGCTACATTTTTCTTACTTTGTTATTTCTTGTTATTTGCAGCTGTTAACTTGCTTTATCAACACAAGTGCTCCTCAACTTGCTGTATCAATACATGTGATCCTCAACTTGCTGTATCAACACATGTGCTCCTCAACTTGCTTTATCAACACATGCGCTCCTCAACTTGCTTTATCAACACATGTGCTCCTCAATTTGCTTTATCAACACATGTATTCCTGAACTTGCTTTATCAACACAAATGCTCCTGAACTTGCTGTATCAACACATGTGCTCCTCAACTTGCTGTATCAACACATGTGCTCCTCAACTTGCTTTATCAACACATGCGCTCCTCAACTTGCTTTATCAACACATGTACTCCTCAACTTGCTTTATCAACACATGTGCTCCTCAACTTGCTTTATCAACACATGTGCTCCTCAACTTGCTTTATCTACACATGTGCTCCTCAACTTGCTGCATCAACACATGTGCTCCTCAACTTGCTTTATCAACACATGCGCTCCTCAACTTGCTTTATGAACACATGTGCTCCTCAATTTGCTTTATCAACACATGTACTCCTCAACTTGCTTTATCAACACAGTCATGTACTCTTCAACTTGCTTTATCAACACATGTGCTCATCAACTTGCTTTATCAACACATGTGCTCATCACTTGCTTTATCAACACATGTGCTCATCAACTTGCTTTATCAACACATGTGCTCATCAACTTGCTTTATCAACACATGTGCTCATCAACTTGCTTTATCAACACATGTGCTCATCAACTTGCTTTATCAACACATGTGCTCATCAACTTGCTTTATCAACATATGCGCTCCTCTCCTCGCCATCTTGTTCCGTTATTCGTATGAGACAGACTTCATGAAGGGTCTAGCCGGATCCTTTAATTTCCTTTATTAGTATGAGACTGACTTCATGAAGGGTCTAGCCGGATCCTTTAATTTCACCTTCCGATATATAGACGATGTCCTTTTACTAAATAATTCCAATTTATGCTATAATGTTGAAATATCTATCACATTTCCCAGTTGATACGATATTCCAAAGCTTGTCGATATCGTGATTTCCTTGATGGAGGTTGCTACTAAATAGGAATTTACTCAACAAAGGTTGAAAGTCTTAAGCTTCGAAAGCTTTTCGGTAACCACCATGACTTGGTTAACTGTTCCGGAATAGCCGTATCATCAATGATCACAAATATGATGCTTTTGTTGGAATCAAAATCGCGGCTCTTCCTAATTTGTGACTTGTCATCGGATTTGTAACAAGCGTAACACGACGGGTGCCTCTAATGGAGCATGTCCGTACGGAACACCCGAGTTTGCCTCCTATTTTTAGTGGGGTTCGTGTTCATTTTGTCCAATTGCATGTCTTCAACTTTTTGGTGCCATGCTGTAATGTACAATTCGATTTCCGTGTAAATACGATGGTCAGTTTATCTTCACTCCTATTTGTTTTGCAGGGAACTATTTCGGTTTGTCTTTGCTCCCATTTATTTTGTAGAAGGTTCATGTTTTATTTGTTCTTTATACTTAATCACATATAATGGTGTCCAGCACGATATCAATATCATATGCTGTTCATGGCGTTTGACGTCTGCACGACGGGTGTTACTGGTGGAACAGGAACTGATTACCCATAAAGTAGTTCTAGCAACATGGAGTTTTAAATAGTTCTTTTAGAGCTATATTCAATAAAATGCAATAATCAAATAACATGACCTTCCGTCTGTTGACCTATAGCTACTGCAGTTAATGAGATATTCGATGGTGAAAGTACCATGCACGGACATTTTGTGGGAACAGAACCCTTTGCATGGCGTACGAGGTTAGTACCGATGTGAATGTGATACACTTTATTAGCGAATACAATTAGTGATGTTGGTAACAATATAACCTTTATTATGCTATACATGTAGTTGTATTCCGTGTCTATATTTCTTCTTTGAGGACAATGAAAACACATGCACTTATTTAGTCATTTTAATGGTACCAAACTTCTCTAGTCAATTATGAAAAGAGCGTTTAAACAGTAAGACTCAACAATTCCATCAATATCAACACAACGAACAATCACCTCTCACTGAACACAAAAAAAAAAAGAAACAAAAAAAGTCCTGGTTTGGGACATGTACAAACATATGGCGGGGTAGACCATTTAATTGTCTCCTAATTATAACCATTCCTCTTGATAATTAGATTTTCAGTGGCAACATCTGTATAAACAAACGATTAAAAACTTGCACATATTCGTTTCCACTCATAAAGACTACATACTATAACAAATTTAATGACAACATTTTTTTTAATTTAGCACCTGTTGTTTTGTTTCATTGTATTCCACAACGGGTTGAGAAGAATTATAAATACGATAGTCATCGGTTATATATAGACATATTGTCTTAACTTCTTTATATTATAATAGACTCCGATCTTTCTTTGTTACGGTAAATCTGTGATAAATCGCGCAATTAACGTTCAGTAGCTGGACAATAAAAGTCGTTTTAATAGGGACACGAGAAGTAATAAAAGTCTGAATAAACATAGCGTAAATAAAAACATACTTTGAATATATTCAGAAGTTATCACCAGAATCAAATTGGTTTAAAGTTAGCTTAAATTGTTTATTTATTTCAGTTTGTAAAGTGTGTATTCAAACTGACGTCAATTAAGTTAAAACGGTATTCACTAGACCTGAAAGTCATTAATTTTTGAATATCTATAAGGTGTACTACCACTAAACATGGGTACCAGTCGAAAAGAACGTATGGGAAAGTAGTACGTAAACAGAAAATGGATTCCTACATTGTTGGATAAAAAATAAACCCTATTAGATACTGCAAAATACTGAATGTCAGCAGAAACCTACATGTTTTAGGATAATTTTAAGCCCATATTTGATGTCCTTGTGGTTTTAAATAAAAAGATGATTGCATTGGAAAGGAACTACCTGAATTTGTGTTAAATCGAAAGTGAAAGTAGGATTTTTGAGGGTAGACATCTTCGAGCTGTCAGTTTTTTCTTATATGCCATTAAAGGTATGTTGATTTTTGGAGGTAAGCTTCCAATTAGGTACCCCTTCCATGAGAAATGAGTGTCACTTAGATTAAACTTAAGGTGAATCCTGTATGAAATTTCAAAAAGATGTTATTTAACATAGAAGGCTATGGAGAATTCTTTAGTGGTATTACACCTTTTACGGGAATTTGCACGTGCACCATTGACCTTTTTAAATGCTTTTTCGAAATTTTTTCTGATAATTTATGTCATAATGAGTGAAAATGAATGGATTGAGAAGCAAAAACAGCGTTTATCGCAAAATTGTATTATTCAGGGCCAGTTTGACTGTTGGTTGTGCTCATTGGGGGGGAAGGATAGACAGTATTCTACCTTAACAGTCAGATTTCCTTGGGAAACTTGTAAAAAAACACTTTACAGTCACAGGTTTAGCTATATGATATTCAATAGAGTGTTTGACTTATCAAAGGACATTCATGTGTCTCATATTTGCCATCAGAGAAGGTGCATTAACCCCGCACACTTGTCATATGAACCAAACCATGTCAACCAAGACCGACAAGTTTGTCGTGGTATTGTGCCAGCACAGTGTAAAGCGCACCAGCCATTTCCAGATTGTTTGTTATAAAAAGGTACACACACACACATACAAAAACAACATTCCACTATACAAATATTTGAATATTTACACTTAGTTTAGGACATTTATATGCAATTGAACCAGCTATGCACATTGTACTTGTTTACATACAGGTCTTGGGATAACTACCATGATCATTTATCACAACCCTGTTTTCAACACTTAATTGTTGATATTGGGGATCAGCTATTCCTTTGAAATAGTGAATGGGTTGATCATAATTTCTTAGTGCATGTAGCTCATACTTTCTTTTGCGAGACTTTGCCCTTTGGAATTTTGATGATGGCAACTTCTTGACATGCTTCATCCTTAATTCAGTTCTATATGTCTGTTTCAGCTGCAGACTAACTGTAGAACCAGGAGTTACCCCAGCACCTAGATTCTGAGTGACAAGCAGGGCAGAATTGGCAAATCCATGATTTCGCATATGGGCTGAAATGTGTGCACGACCAGCAAAGTTTCGTGAATAGGTTACATTCTTGGGATTACATCGACGGTGTGAGCGATTTACTGCTTCACTTTTTTGGGTCGAGGTAAGAAATCGAACCATGTCCAAGCTTTGTGGACCGAGAAGTATTTTTATACACTTTTCAATTTTATCTACATCATCACATGTCATTTTAAATATCTCACCACGAGCAATATAACTCTTTTGCCAGTGGTTATGGGGAAGACCTGCACACACAAAGGAATTCACTTTACAAGAATAACCACAGTAACCTTTGTAACACATTATTATTGTTTCTATAATACACGGCATTTGCTCTTTTATTTTGTACAATTCACCATTATGTACCTGAAAGCTTTGATTTAGTTCAGCTACACACCTTGCTTTGATATCAAGGGCAAAGCGATTCTTTTTATTCAGTTTATTGATGCCAGAAAATAAAGACTTACTGAATGTGCATTTCAGAATCGCTCTTTTCAAGCTTCCTGCCAAGTGTCTCACATCCCTTAGTGACGTCACATTGGGGCCGTGTATTTCTTTTATACCTCGGAAAGCTTTACTGTCACCATCAGTTGTTATATGAGATATTTTCAAATAATCACTGACTTCTACAGCACATTTTTTGCTATAGACTGTCTCATTGCCTATAACAGCATCCTCAGCCAAATTGGCTGTACATAGTCCATAATGATTTGGACAAATAATATTAAAACCTTTACCCCTGAGTCTGGAAGCTACATTACAAAGTTTATTTCCTGTAAACAAAGAGACAATTTTTTTATCTGTAGTATTATTTTCTATCATGCTATATGTAACCTGGGTGCCGGCTTGAAAAGGGGTAGTTCCGGCGCTGAAAAGGGGGTTATTATAACAGGCGTCAGATTCTACCCGTACTAAATTGCAATTTGTTAAACCGCACGACCTATTATTTCTGACAAGTTCAGCACGAATGTCTTTCATGCTCTCTTTGTTTATATCTTCAACTCTATTTGACACTTGGTTTGAAGTTTTTTGCATACTGGATGTGCAAGGGGGGATAATATTCGAAACCATTAGGATTTCTCTAAAGTTTTTATTTGAAATAGGCGTATACATTAAGCCTACTGCAGCTGCAACATTAATTTTTGCAGCTTTTCTACCCTGTCTATGTGTGTCGATTTCATCATATAATTTATGATACTCACTAACAAAATCACAATCTGTGCATGCTAGTCTCTCACGCCAACATAAACCCCATTTTTTGCTAGCTGCACAGTCAAATTTTAGGTCACCTAGGCATTCATTATTATGTAATCTATGGTTTTTTATTTCAGATACATACATAGACTCAACTTTAGCACCCATATACACCTTATTTGTATGAAGATTTGGATGTTCAACCTCAGAAGGAAGGTAATAGTCTACAACTTCAGGAATCTTTGACTTGGGCCGAAGAATTTTTCCAGCCACATGCGAACCATCAACATTGTGAATTGACAGAACACCATTCAAATTTTCATGAACATACGAGTTATAAACATTATGCTCTAACCTTTTACACTTTTCAATTTTCAAATTGTTGTCAAATTCAAGATCTATCCCCTTATTCCATGGCTTATTTCCTTTTTGAAAGCCATTAGTTTTTGAAATTTTACTGCGTTTTCTACCCATTTCTTACCTTCCGAATGAATCAGTTGCACCACTACATACACCAAATTGTAGGGAAATTTAAACTCTTTAATAATTAACCTTTATATATCCAAAAATTATCATGTTTTATCAATTAAAGCCTTTTATTGGATCCCCCACCCAAATCCAACAGAAACTTGAGAACTTGATACCTGCTGTGTTAAAGTCCCTCTGGAAGATAAAGATCAAATGTATTTCAGGTGGCATATGTATAAATAATCTAATTAATAAATTTGCTTCATAATTAAGTAAAGAAAAACTTTCCAAATGTAAAAACTTCCCTGAAATAAGAATCAAAACTTCATTTTTTAACCCTTTTTAATTTTTTTTTTATTAATTTCACCTTTTAATTTTGAAAATTCAAAATTGTATTCACTTAAAAAAAGTCTAGACTTATTTTCCAATATCTAGTCAATACTTGAGCACTAAAAAAACTAAAACTTTTAACGTGTTTGGTAGCAAAATCTCAACATTTCTGTTTGCGATTAAAACTCAATTTTTTCACAAATTTTTAGCAAAGATCCTAGGAAGAGATGGTCTTATATTTTTGCAATATTTTGAAAACCGTGCGAGAATTTTTTATTTTTTTTTTAGAAATGCATTCACAACATAATAACACAAGTTTGTGTAAAGTTTCAACTAAATCGCAGCTAGTTAAACTGTCTCTTAGGTGTA
Source organism: Bathymodiolus brooksi (assembly GCA_963680875.1). NCBI lineage: Eukaryota > Metazoa > Mollusca > Bivalvia > Mytilida > Modiolidae > Bathymodiolus > Bathymodiolus brooksi. Next base: position 174,901,065 of record OY804575.1, read on the forward strand.
CTACCACTAAACATGGGTACCAGTCGAAAAGAACGTATGGGAAAGTAGTACGTAAACAGAAAATGGATTCCTACATTGTTGGATAAAAAATAAACCCTATTAGATACTGCAAAATACTGAATGTCAGCAGAAACCTACATGTTTTAGGATAATTTTAAGCCCATATTTGATGTCCTTGTGGTTTTAAATAAAAAGATGATTGCATTGGAAAGGAACTACCTGAATTTGTGTTAAATCGAAAGTGAAAGTAGGATTTTTGAGGGTAGACATCTTCGAGCTGTCAGTTTTTTCTTATATGCCATTAAAGGTATGTTGATTTTTGGAGGTAAGCTTCCAATTAGGTACCCCTTCCATGAGAAATGAGTGTCACTTAGATTAAACTTAAGGTGAATCCTGTATGAAATTTCAAAAAGATGTTATTTAACATAGAAGGCTATGGAGAATTCTTTAGTGGTATTACACCTTTTACGGGAATTTGCACGTGCACCATTGACCTTTTTAAATGCTTTTTCGAAATTTTTTCTGATAATTTATGTCATAATGAGTGAAAATGAATGGATTGAGAAGCAAAAACAGCGTTTATCGCAAAATTGTATTATTCAGGGCCAGTTTGACTGTTGGTTGTGCTCATTGGGGGGGAAGGATAGACAGTATTCTACCTTAACAGTCAGATTTCCTTGGGAAACTTGTAAAAAAACACTTTACAGTCACAGGTTTAGCTATATGATATTCAATAGAGTGTTTGACTTATCAAAGGACATTCATGTGTCTCATATTTGCCATCAGAGAAGGTGCATTAACCCCGCACACTTGTCATATGAACCAAACCATGTCAACCAAGACCGACAAGTTTGTCGTGGTATTGTGCCAGCACAGTGTAAAGCGCACCAGCCATTTCCAGATTGTTTGTTATAAAAAGGTACACACACACACATACAAAAACAACATTCCACTATACAAATATTTGAATATTTACACTTAGTTTAGGACATTTATATGCAATTGAACCAGCTATGCACATTGTACTTGTTTACATACAGGTCTTGGGATAACTACCATGATCATTTATCACAACCCTGTTTTCAACACTTAATTGTTGATATTGGGGATCAGCTATTCCTTTGAAATAGTGAATGGGTTGATCATAATTTCTTAGTGCATGTAGCTCATACTTTCTTTTGCGAGACTTTGCCCTTTGGAATTTTGATGATGGCAACTTCTTGACATGCTTCATCCTTAATTCAGTTCTATATGTCTGTTTCAGCTGCAGACTAACTGTAGAACCAGGAGTTACCCCAGCACCTAGATTCTGAGTGACAAGCAGGGCAGAATTGGCAAATCCATGATTTCGCATATGGGCTGAAATGTGTGCACGACCAGCAAAGTTTCGTGAATAGGTTACATTCTTGGGATTACATCGACGGTGTGAGCGATTTACTGCTTCACTTTTTTGGGTCGAGGTAAGAAATCGAACCATGTCCAAGCTTTGTGGACCGAGAAGTATTTTTATACACTTTTCAATTTTATCTACATCATCACATGTCATTTTAAATATCTCACCACGAGCAATATAACTCTTTTGCCAGTGGTTATGGGGAAGACCTGCACACACAAAGGAATTCACTTTACAAGAATAACCACAGTAACCTTTGTAACACATTATTATTGTTTCTATAATACACGGCATTTGCTCTTTTATTTTGTACAATTCACCATTATGTACCTGAAAGCTTTGATTTAGTTCAGCTACACACCTTGCTTTGATATCAAGGGCAAAGCGATTCTTTTTATTCAGTTTATTGATGCCAGAAAATAAAGACTTACTGAATGTGCATTTCAGAATCGCTCTTTTCAAGCTTCCTGCCAAGTGTCTCACATCCCTTAGTGACGTCACATTGGGGCCGTGTATTTCTTTTATACCTCGGAAAGCTTTACTGTCACCATCAGTTGTTATATGAGATATTTTCAAATAATCACTGACTTCTACAGCACATTTTTTGCTATAGACTGTCTCATTGCCTATAACAGCATCCTCAGCCAAATTGGCTGTACATAGTCCATAATGATTTGGACAAATAATATTAAAACCTTTACCCCTGAGTCTGGAAGCTACATTACAAAGTTTATTTCCTGTAAACAAAGAGACAATTTTTTTATCTGTAGTATTATTTTCTATCATGCTATATGTAACCTGGGTGCCGGCTTGAAAAGGGGTAGTTCCGGCGCTGAAAAGGGGGTTATTATAACAGGCGTCAGATTCTACCCGTACTAAATTGCAATTTGTTAAACCGCACGACCTATTATTTCTGACAAGTTCAGCACGAATGTCTTTCATGCTCTCTTTGTTTATATCTTCAACTCTATTTGACACTTGGTTTGAAGTTTTTTGCATACTGGATGTGCAAGGGGGGATAATATTCGAAACCATTAGGATTTCTCTAAAGTTTTTATTTGAAATAGGCGTATACATTAAGCCTACTGCAGCTGCAACATTAATTTTTGCAGCTTTTCTACCCTGTCTATGTGTGTCGATTTCATCATATAATTTATGATACTCACTAACAAAATCACAATCTGTGCATGCTAGTCTCTCACGCCAACATAAACCCCATTTTTTGCTAGCTGCACAGTCAAATTTTAGGTCACCTAGGCATTCATTATTATGTAATCTATGGTTTTTTATTTCAGATACATACATAGACTCAACTTTAGCACCCATATACACCTTATTTGTATGAAGATTTGGATGTTCAACCTCAGAAGGAAGGTAATAGTCTACAACTTCAGGAATCTTTGACTTGGGCCGAAGAATTTTTCCAGCCACATGCGAACCATCAACATTGTGAATTGACAGAACACCATTCAAATTTTCATGAACATACGAGTTATAAACATTATGCTCTAACCTTTTACACTTTTCAATTTTCAAATTGTTGTCAAATTCAAGATCTATCCCCTTATTCCATGGCTTATTTCCTTTTTGAAAGCCATTAGTTTTTGAAATTTTACTGCGTTTTCTACCCATTTCTTACCTTCCGAATGAATCAGTTGCACCACTACATACACCAAATTGTAGGGAAATTTAAACTCTTTAATAATTAACCTTTATATATCCAAAAATTATCATGTTTTATCAATTAAAGCCTTTTATTGGATCCCCCACCCAAATCCAACAGAAACTTGAGAACTTGATACCTGCTGTGTTAAAGTCCCTCTGGAAGATAAAGATCAAATGTATTTCAGGTGGCATATGTATAAATAATCTAATTAATAAATTTGCTTCATAATTAAGTAAAGAAAAACTTTCCAAATGTAAAAACTTCCCTGAAATAAGAATCAAAACTTCATTTTTTAACCCTTTTTAATTTTTTTTTTATTAATTTCACCTTTTAATTTTGAAAATTCAAAATTGTATTCACTTAAAAAAAGTCTAGACTTATTTTCCAATATCTAGTCAATACTTGAGCACTAAAAAAACTAAAACTTTTAACGTGTTTGGTAGCAAAATCTCAACATTTCTGTTTGCGATTAAAACTCAATTTTTTCACAAATTTTTAGCAAAGATCCTAGGAAGAGATGGTCTTATATTTTTGCAATATTTTGAAAACCGTGCGAGAATTTTTTATTTTTTTTTTAGAAATGCATTCACAACATAATAACACAAGTTTGTGTAAAGTTTCAACTAAATCGCAGCTAGTTAAACTGTCTCTTAGGTGTACTACCACTAAACATGGGTACCAGTCGAAAAGAACGTATGGGAAAGTAGTACGTAAACAGAAAATGGATTCCTACATTGTTGGATAAAAAATAAACCCTATTAGATACTGCAAAATACTGAATGTCAGCAGAAACCTACATGTTTTAGGATAATTTTAAGCCCATATTTGATGTCCTTGTGGTTTTAAATAAAAAGATGATTGCATTGGAAAGGAACTACCTGAATTTGTGTTAAATCGAAAGTGAAAGTAGGATTTTTGAGGGTAGACATCTTCGAGCTGTCAGTTTTTTCTTATATGCCATTAAAGGTATGTTGATTTTTGGAGGTAAGCTTCCAATTAGGTACCCCTTCCATGAGAAATGAGTGTCACTTAGATTAAACTTAAGGTGAATCCTGTATGAAATTTCAAAAAGATGTTATTTAACATAGAAGGCTATGGAGAATTCTTTAGTGGTATTACACCTTTTACGGGAATTTGCACGTGCACCATTGACCTTTTTAAATGCTTTTTCGAAATTTTTTCTGATAATTTATGTCATAATGAGTGAAAATGAATGGATTGAGAAGCAAAAACAGCGTTTATCGCAAAATTGTATTATTCAGGGCCAGTTTGACTGTTGGTTGTGCTCATTGGGGGGGAAGGATAGACAGTATTCTACCTTAACAGTCAGATTTCCTTGGGAAACTTGTAAAAAAACACTTTACAGTCACAGGTTTAGCTATATGATATTCAATAGAGTGTTTGACTTATCAAAGGACATTCATGTGTCTCATATTTGCCATCAGAGAAGGTGCATTAACCCCGCACACTTGTCATATGAACCAAACCATGTCAACCAAGACCGACAAGTTTGTCGTGGTATTGTGCCAGCACAGTGTAAAGCGCACCAGCCATTTCCAGATTGTTTGTTATAAAAAGGTACACACACACACATACAAAAACAACATTCCACTATACAAATATTTGAATATTTACACTTAGTTTAGGACATTTATATGCAATTGAACCAGCTATGCACATTGTACTTGTTTACATACAGGTCTTGGGATAACTACCATGATCATTTATCACAACCCTGTTTTCAACACTTAATTGTTGATATTGGGGATCAGCTATTCCTTTGAAATAGTGAATGGGTTGATCATAATTTCTTAGTGCATGTAGCTCATACTTTCTTTTGCGAGACTTTGCCCTTTGGAATTTTGATGATGGCAACTTCTTGACATGCTTCATCCTTAATTCAGTTCTATATGTCTGTTTCAGCTGCAGACTAACTGTAGAACCAGGAGTTACCCCAGCACCTAGATTCTGAGTGACAAGCAGGGCAGAATTGGCAAATCCATGATTTCGCATATGGGCTGAAATGTGTGCACGACCAGCAAAGTTTCGTGAATAGGTTACATTCTTGGGATTACATCGACGGTGTGAGCGATTTACTGCTTCACTTTTTTGGGTCGAGGTAAGAAATCGAACCATGTCCAAGCTTTGTGGACCGAGAAGTATTTTTATACACTTTTCAATTTTATCTACATCATCACATGTCATTTTAAATATCTCACCACGAGCAATATAACTCTTTTGCCAGTGGTTATGGGGAAGACCTGCACACACAAAGGAATTCACTTTACAAGAATAACCACAGTAACCTTTGTAACACATTATTATTGTTTCTATAATACACGGCATTTGCTCTTTTATTTTGTACAATTCACCATTATGTACCTGAAAGCTTTGATTTAGTTCAGCTACACACCTTGCTTTGATATCAAGGGCAAAGCGATTCTTTTTATTCAGTTTATTGATGCCAGAAAATAAAGACTTACTGAATGTGCATTTCAGAATCGCTCTTTTCAAGCTTCCTGCCAAGTGTCTCACATCCCTTAGTGACGTCACATTGGGGCCGTGTATTTCTTTTATACCTCGGAAAGCTTTACTGTCACCATCAGTTGTTATATGAGATATTTTCAAATAATCACTGACTTCTACAGCACATTTTTTGCTATAGACTGTCTCATTGCCTATAACAGCATCCTCAGCCAAATTGGCTGTACATAGTCCATAATGATTTGGACAAATAATATTAAAACCTTTACCCCTGAGTCTGGAAGCTACATTACAAAGTTTATTTCCTGTAAACAAAGAGACAATTTTTTTATCTGTAGTATTATTTTCTATCATGCTATATGTAACCTGGGTGCCGGCTTGAAAAGGGGTAGTTCCGGCGCTGAAAAGGGGGTTATTATAACAGGCGTCAGATTCTACCCGTACTAAATTGCAATTTGTTAAACCGCACGACCTATTATTTCTGACAAGTTCAGCACGAATGTCTTTCATGCTCTCTTTGTTTATATCTTCAACTCTATTTGACACTTGGTTTGAAGTTTTTTGCATACTGGATGTGCAAGGGGGGATAATATTCGAAACCATTAGGATTTCTCTAAAGTTTTTATTTGAAATAGGCGTATACATTAAGCCTACTGCAGCTGCAACATTAATTTTTGCAGCTTTTCTACCCTGTCTATGTGTGTCGATTTCATCATATAATTTATGATACTCACTAACAAAATCACAATCTGTGCATGCTAGTCTCTCACGCCAACATAAACCCCATTTTTTGCTAGCTGCACAGTCAAATTTTAGGTCACCTAGGCATTCATTATTATGTAATCTATGGTTTTTTATTTCAGATACATACATAGACTCAACTTTAGCACCCATATACACCTTATTTGTATGAAGATTTGGATGTTCAACCTCAGAAGGAAGGTAATAGTCTACAACTTCAGGAATCTTTGACTTGGGCCGAAGAATTTTTCCAGCCACATGCGAACCATCAACATTGTGAATTGACAGAACACCATTCAAATTTTCATGAACATACGAGTTATAAACATTATGCTCTAACCTTTTACACTTTTCAATTTTCAAATTGTTGTCAAATTCAAGATCTATCCCCTTATTCCATGGCTTATTTCCTTTTTGAAAGCCATTAGTTTTTGAAATTTTACTGCGTTTTCTACCCATTTCTTACCTTCCGAATGAATCAGTTGCACCACTACATACACCAAATTGTAGGGAAATTTAAACTCTTTAATAATTAACCTTTATATATCCAAAAATTATCATGTTTTATCAATTAAAGCCTTTTATTGGATCCCCCACCCAAATCCAACAGAAACTTGAGAACTTGATACCTGCTGTGTTAAAGTCCCTCTGGAAGATAAAGATCAAATGTATTTCAGGTGGCATATGTATAAATAATCTAATTAATAAATTTGCTTCATAATTAAGTAAAGAAAAACTTTCCAAATGTAAAAACTTCCCTGAAATAAGAATCAAAACTTCATTTTTTAACCCTTTTTAATTTTTTTTTTATTAATTTCACCTTTTAATTTTGAAAATTCAAAATTGTATTCACTTAAAAAAAGTCTAGACTTATTTTCCAATATCTAGTCAATACTTGAGCACTAAAAAAACTAAAACTTTTAACGTGTTTGGTAGCAAAATCTCAACATTTCTGTTTGCGATTAAAACTCAATTTTTTCACAAATTTTTAGCAAAGATCCTAGGAAGAGATGGTCTTATATTTTTGCAATATTTTGAAAACCGTGCGAGAATTTTTTATTTTTTTTTTAGAAATGCATTCACAACATAATAACACAAGTTTGTGTAAAGTTTCAACTAAATCGCAGCTAGTTAAACTGTCTCTTAGGTGTACTACCACTAAACATGGGTACCAGTCGAAAAGAACGTATGGGAAAGTAGTACGTAAACAGAAAATGGATTCCTACATTGTTGGATAAAAAATAAACCCTATTAGATACTGCAAAATACTGAATGTCAGCAGAAACCTACATGTTTTAGGATAATTTTAAGCCCATATTTGATGTCCTTGTGGTTTTAAATAAAAAGATGATTGCATTGGAAAGGAACTACCTGAATTTGTGTTAAATCGAAAGTGAAAGTAGGATTTTTGAGGGTAGACATCTTCGAGCTGTCAGTTTTTTCTTATATGCCATTAAAGGTATGTTGATTTTTGGAGGTAAGCTTCCAATTAGGTACCCCTTCCATGAGAAATGAGTGTCACTTAGATTAAACTTAAGGTGAATCCTGTATGAAATTTCAAAAAGATGTTATTTAACATAGAAGGCTATGGAGAATTCTTTAGTGGTATTACACCTTTTACGGGAATTTGCACGTGCACCATTGACCTTTTTAAATGCTTTTTCGAAATTTTTTCTGATAATTTATGTCATAATGAGTGAAAATGAATGGATTGAGAAGCAAAAACAGCGTTTATCGCAAAATTGTATTATTCAGGGCCAGTTTGACTGTTGGTTGTGCTCATTGGGGGGGAAGGATAGACAGTATTCTACCTTAACAGTCAGATTTCCTTGGGAAACTTGTAAAAAAACACTTTACAGTCACAGGTTTAGCTATATGATATTCAATAGAGTGTTTGACTTATCAAAGGACATTCATGTGTCTCATATTTGCCATCAGAGAAGGTGCATTAACCCCGCACACTTGTCATATGAACCAAACCATGTCAACCAAGACCGACAAGTTTGTCGTGGTATTGTGCCAGCACAGTGTAAAGCGCACCAGCCATTTCCAGATTGTTTGTTATAAAAAGGTACACACACACACATACAAAAACAACATTCCACTATACAAATATTTGAATATTTACACTTAGTTTAGGACATTTATATGCAATTGAACCAGCTATGCACATTGTACTTGTTTACATACAGGTCTTGGGATAACTACCATGATCATTTATCACAACCCTGTTTTCAACACTTAATTGTTGATATTGGGGATCAGCTATTCCTTTGAAATAGTGAATGGGTTGATCATAATTTCTTAGTGCATGTAGCTCATACTTTCTTTTGCGAGACTTTGCCCTTTGGAATTTTGATGATGGCAACTTCTTGACATGCTTCATCCTTAATTCAGTTCTATATGTCTGTTTCAGCTGCAGACTAACTGTAGAACCAGGAGTTACCCCAGCACCTAGATTCTGAGTGACAAGCAGGGCAGAATTGGCAAATCCATGATTTCGCATATGGGCTGAAATGTGTGCACGACCAGCAAAGTTTCGTGAATAGGTTACATTCTTGGGATTACATCGACGGTGTGAGCGATTTACTGCTTCACTTTTTTGGGTCGAGGTAAGAAATCGAACCATGTCCAAGCTTTGTGGACCGAGAAGTATTTTTATACACTTTTCAATTTTATCTACATCATCACATGTCATTTTAAATATCTCACCACGAGCAATATAACTCTTTTGCCAGTGGTTATGGGGAAGACCTGCACACACAAAGGAATTCACTTTACAAGAATAACCACAGTAACCTTTGTAACACATTATTATTGTTTCTATAATACACGGCATTTGCTCTTTTATTTTGTACAATTCACCATTATGTACCTGAAAGCTTTGATTTAGTTCAGCTACACACCTTGCTTTGATATCAAGGGCAAAGCGATTCTTTTTATTCAGTTTATTGATGCCAGAAAATAAAGACTTACTGAATGTGCATTTCAGAATCGCTCTTTTCAAGCTTCCTGCCAAGTGTCTCACATCCCTTAGTGACGTCACATTGGGGCCGTGTATTTCTTTTATACCTCGGAAAGCTTTACTGTCACCATCAGTTGTTATATGAGATATTTTCAAATAATCACTGACTTCTACAGCACATTTTTTGCTATAGACTGTCTCATTGCCTATAACAGCATCCTCAGCCAAATTGGCTGTACATAGTCCATAATGATTTGGACAAATAATATTAAAACCTTTACCCCTGAGTCTGGAAGCTACATTACAAAGTTTATTTCCTGTAAACAAAGAGACAATTTTTTTATCTGTAGTATTATTTTCTATCATGCTATATGTAACCTGGGTGCCGGCTTGAAAAGGGGTAGTTCCGGCGCTGAAAAGGGGGTTATTATAACAGGCGTCAGATTCTACCCGTACTAAATTGCAATTTGTTAAACCGCACGACCTATTATTTCTGACAAGTTCAGCACGAATGTCTTTCATGCTCTCTTTGTTTATATCTTCAACTCTATTTGACACTTGGTTTGAAGTTTTTTGCATACTGGATGTGCAAGGGGGGATAATATTCGAAACCATTAGGATTTCTCTAAAGTTTTTATTTGAAATAGGCGTATACATTAAGCCTACTGCAGCTGCAACATTAATTTTTGCAGCTTTTCTACCCTGTCTATGTGTGTCGATTTCATCATATAATTTATGATACTCACTAACAAAATCACAATCTGTGCATGCTAGTCTCTCACGCCAACATAAACCCCATTTTTTGCTAGCTGCACAGTCAAATTTTAGGTCACCTAGGCATTCATTATTATGTAATCTATGGTTTTTTATTTCAGATACATACATAGACTCAACTTTAGCACCCATATACACCTTATTTGTATGAAGATTTGGATGTTCAACCTCAGAAGGAAGGTAATAGTCTACAACTTCAGGAATCTTTGACTTGGGCCGAAGAATTTTTCCAGCCACATGCGAACCATCAACATTGTGAATTGACAGAACACCATTCAAATTTTCATGAACATACGAGTTATAAACATTATGCTCTAACCTTTTACACTTTTCAATTTTCAAATTGTTGTCAAATTCAAGATCTATCCCCTTATTCCATGGCTTATTTCCTTTTTGAAAGCCATTAGTTTTTGAAATTTTACTGCGTTTTCTACCCATTTCTTACCTTCCGAATGAATCAGTTGCACCACTACATACACCAAATTGTAGGGAAATTTAAACTCTTTAATAATTAACCTTTATATATCCAAAAATTATCATGTTTTATCAATTAAAGCCTTTTATTGGATCCCCCACCCAAATCCAACAGAAACTTGAGAACTTGATACCTGCTGTGTTAAAGTCCCTCTGGAAGATAAAGATCAAATGTATTTCAGGTGGCATATGTATAAATAATCTAATTAATAAATTTGCTTCATAATTAAGTAAAGAAAAACTTTCCAAATGTAAAAACTTCCCTGAAATAAGAATCAAAACTTCATTTTTTAACCCTTTTTAATTTTTTTTTTATTAATTTCACCTTTTAATTTTGAAAATTCAAAATTGTATTCACTTAAAAAAAGTCTAGACTTATTTTCCAATATCTAGTCAATACTTGAGCACTAAAAAAACTAAAACTTTTAACGTGTTTGGTAGCAAAATCTCAACATTTCTGTTTGCGATTAAAACTCAATTTTTTCACAAATTTTTAGCAAAGATCCTAGGAAGAGATGGTCTTATATTTTTGCAATATTTTGAAAACCGTGCGAGAATTTTTTATTTTTTTTTTAGAAATGCATTCACAACATAATAACACAAGTTTGTGTAAAGTTTCAACTAAATCGCAGCTAGTTAAACTGTCTCTTAGGTGTACTACCACTAAACATGGGTACCAGTCGAAAAGAACGTATGGGAAAGTAGTACGTAAACAGAAAATGGATTCCTACATTGTTGGATAAAAAATAAACCCTATTAGATACTGCAAAATACTGAATGTCAGCAGAAACCTACATGTTTTAGGATAATTTTAAGCCCATATTTGATGTCCTTGTGGTTTTAAATAAAAAGATGATTGCATTGGAAAGGAACTACCTGAATTTGTGTTAAATCGAAAGTGAAAGTAGGATTTTTGAGGGTAGACATCTTCGAGCTGTCAGTTTTTTCTTATATGCCATTAAAGGTATGTTGATTTTTGGAGGTAAGCTTCCAATTAGGTACCCCTTCCATGAGAAATGAGTGTCACTTAGATTAAACTTAAGGTGAATCCTGTATGAAATTTCAAAAAGATGTTATTTAACATAGAAGGCTATGGAGAATTCTTTAGTGGTATTACACCTATAAAGTAAATATACGTTTAAAGTGTGTATGAAAATGTGGGAGGGAATCTGTATCCATAGCAAACAATACAGATATACACTGATTTGCGGTGGAATAAGTTTTTTTCCCGCGGTAATTCAAGCTTCTCGATTGTTCGAGTAAGGTGTTGCTCCCCTCCCGTTTATTGGACAAAAATTGTCACACTATCGGAGTATGGCGGTAAAAAAAAATTATTTAATAGAAATAAAAAATACAATATATAGAGATTAATACATGACCTTTTCCATATTGGCCGGGGTATCATCCCGAGACTTCCATATCAGCCCGAGACGCAGTTGTTGCTTAACAACATCTCAGGAATTATTTTGATATTTAAACAAGGAAATATGTATTAAGACATTACCTTTGTAAATCTGTACTGAAAAATCAACAAATAAAAGCTTAAATTAAAAATATAAAATAATATTAAAAAGTAAAAGTCAGGAATTATATCACAAGCCAAGACAAGACAAGACAAATACTTTATTAAAGTCTCACCTCTTGATTTGCAAAATCAAGGATTTGAATTACAATACAAATCCTTGACAAAATGAACATACAAAATAAAACAAATACATATAGTAAAAACCTATAACAGTCACTCTTACAAGAGTTACGAGAGACTAATGTGATCAATAAACCTACAACAGTCACTCTTACAAGAGTTACGAGAGACTAATGTGATCAATAAACCTACAACAGTCACTCTTACAAGAGTTACGAGAGACTAATGTGATCAATAAACCTACAACAGTCACTCTTACAAGAGTTACGAGAGACTAATGTGATCAATAAACCTACAACAGTCACTCTTACAAGAGTTACGAGAGACTAATGTGATCAATAAACCTATAACAGTCACTCTTACAAGAGTTACGAGAGACTAATGTGATCTATAAACCTACAACAGTCACTCTTACAAGAGTTACGAGAGACTAATGTGATCTATAAACCTACAACTGTCACTCTTACAAGAGTTACGAGAGACTAATGTGATCAATAAACCTACAACAGTCACTCTTACAAGAGTTACGAGAGACTAATGTGATCAATAAACCTACAACAGTCACTCTTATAAGAGTTACGAGATACTAATGTGATAAATAAACCTACAACAGTCACTCTTACAAGAGTTACGAGAGACTAATGTGATAAATAAACCTACAACAGTCACTCTTACAAGAGTTACGAAAGACTAATGTGATCTATAAACCTACAACAGTCACTCTTACAAGAGTTACGAGAGACTAATGTGATCTATAAACCTACAACAGTCACTCTTACAAGAGTTACGAGAGACTAATGTGATCAATAAACCTACAACAGTCACTCTTACAAGAGTTACGAGAGACTAATGTGATCAATAAACCTACAACAGTCACTCTTACAAGAGTTACGAGAGACTAATGTGATCAATACACCTACAACAGTCACTCTTACAAGAGTTACGAGAGACTAATGTGATCTATAAACCTACAACAGTCACTCTTACAAGAGTTACGAGAGACTAATGTGATCAATAAACCTATAACAGTCACTCTTACAAGAGTTACGAGAGACTAATGTGATCAATAAACCTACAACAGTCACTCTTACAAGAGTTACGAGAGACTAATGTGATCAATAAACCTACAATTGTCACTCTTACAAGAGTTACGAGAGACTAATGTGATCAATAAACCTACAACAGTCACTCTTATAAGAGTTACGAGATACTAATGTGATCAATAAACCTACAACAGTCACTCTTACAAGAGTTACGAGAGACTAATGTGATCAATAAACCTACAACAGTCACTCTTACAAGAGTTACAAGAGACTAATGTGATCTATAAACCTACAACAGTCACTCTTACAAGAGTTACGAGAGACTAATGTGATCAATAAACCTACAACAGTCACTCTTACAAGAGTTACGAGAGACTAATGTGATCAATAAACCTACAACAGTCACTCTTACAAGAGTTACGAGAGACTAATGTGTTCAATAAACCTACAACAGTCACTCTTACAAGAGTTACGAGAGACTAATGTGATCAATAAACTTACAACAGTCACTCTTATAAGAGTTACGAGAGACTAATGTGATCAATAAACCTACAACAGTCACTCTTACAAGAGTTACGAGAGTCTAATGTGATCTATAAACCTACAACAGTCACTCTTACAAGAGTTACGAGAGACTAATGTGATCTATAAACCTACAACAGTCACTCTTACAAGAGTTATGAGAGACTAATGTGATCTATAAACCTACAACAGTCACTCTTACAAGAGTTACGAGAGACTAATGTGATCTATAAACCTACAACAGTCACTCTTACAAGAGTTACGAGAGACTAATGTGATCTATAAACCTACAACAGTCACTCTTACAAGAGTTACGAGAGACTATTGTGATCTATAAACCTATAACAGTCACTCTTACAAGAGTTACGAGAGACTAATGTGATCAATAAACCTACAACAGTCACTATTACAAGAGTTACGAGAGACTAATGTGATCTATAAACCTACAACAGTCACTCTTACAAGAGTTACGAGAGACTAATGTGATCTATAAACCTACAACAGTCACTCTTACAAGAGTTACGAGAGACTAATGTGATCAATAAACCTACAACAGTCACTCTTACAAGAGTTACGAGAGACTAATGTGATCAATAAACCTATAACAGTCACTCTTACAAGAGTTACGAGAGACTAATGTGATCAATAAACCTACAACAGTCACTCTTACAAGAGTTACGAGAGACTAATGTGATCAATAAACCTATAACAGTCACTCTTACAAGAGTTACGAGAGACTAATGTGATCTATAAACCTATAACAGTCATTCTTACAAGAGTTACGAGAGACTAATGTGATCTATAAACCTATAACAGTCACTCTTACAAGAGTTACGAGAGACTAATGTGATCTATAAACCTATAACAGTCACTCTTACAAGAGTTACGAGAGACTAATGTGATCTATAAACCTACAACAGTCACTCTTACAAGAGTTACGAGAGACTAATGTGATCTATAAACCTATAACAGTCACTCTTACAAGAGTTACGAGAGACTAATGTGATCAATAAACCTACAACAGTCACTCTTACAAGAGTTACGAGAGACTAATGTGATCAATAAACCTACAACAGTCACTCTTACAAGAGTTACGAGAGACTAATGTGATCAATAAACCTACAACAGTCACTCTTACAAGAGTTACGAGAGACTAATGTGATCAATAAACCTACAACAGTCACTCTTACAAGAGTTACGAGAGACTAATGTGATCAATAAACCTACAACAGTCACTCTTACAAGAGTTACGCGAGACTAATGTGATCAATAAACCTACAACAGTCACTCTTACAAGAGTTACGAGAGACTAATGTGATCAATAAACCTACAACAGTCACTCTTACAAGAGTTACGAGAGACTAATGTGATCAATAAACCTACAACAGTCACTCTTACAAGAGTTACGAGAGACTAATGTGATCAATAAACCTACAACAGTCACTCTTACAAGAGTTACGAGAGACTAATGTGATCAATAAACCTACAATAGTCACTCTTAAAAGAGTTACGAGAGACTAATGTGATCAATAAGCCTACAACAGTCACTCTTACAAGAGTTACGAGAGACTAATGTGATCAATAAACCTACAACAGTCACTCTTACAAGAGTTACGAGAGACTAATGTGATCAATAAACCTACAACAGTCACTCTTACAAGAGTTACGAGAGACTAATGTGATCTATAAACCTACATCAGTCACTCTTACAAGAGTTACGAGAGACTAATGTGATCAATAAACCTACAACAGTCACTCTTACAAGAGTTACGAGAGACTAATGTGATCATAAACCTACAACAGTCACTCTTACAAGAGTTACGAGAGACTAATGTGATCTATAAACCTACAACAGTCACTCTTACAAGAGTTACGAGAGACTAATGTGATCAATAAACCTACAACAGTCATTATTACAAGAGTTACGAGAGACTAATGTGATCAATAAACCTACAACAGTCACTCTTACAAGAGTTACGAGAGACTAATGTGATCAATAAATCTACAACAGTCACTCTTACAAGAGTTACGAGAGACTAATGTGATCTATAAACCTACAACAGTCACTCTTACAAGAGTTACGAGAGACTAATGTGATCTATAAACCTATAACAGTCACTCTTACAAGAGTTACGAGAGACTAATGTGATCTATAAACCTACAACAGTCACTCTTACAAGAGTTACGAGAGACTAATGTGATCTATAAACCTATAACAGTCACTCTTACAAGAGTTACGAGAGACTAATGTGATCAATAAACCTACAACAGTCACTCTTACAAGAATTACGAGAGACTAATGTGATCAATAAACCTACAACAGTCACTCTTACAAGAGTTACGAGAGACTAATGTGATCAATAAACCTACAACAGTCACTCTTACAAGAGTTACGAGAGACTAATGTGATCAATAAACCTACAACAGTCACTCTTACAAGAGTTACGAGAGACTAATGTGATCAATAAACCTACAACAGTCACTCTTACAAGAGTTACGAGAGACTAATGTGATCAATAAACCTACAACAGTCACTCTTACAAGAGTTACGAGAGACTAATGTGATCAATAAACCTACAACAGTCACTCTTACAAGAGTTACGAGAGACTAATGTGATCAATAAACCTACAACAGTCACTCTTACAAGAGTTACGAGAGACTAATGTGATCAATAAACCTACAACAGTCACTCTTAAAAGAGTTACGAGAGACTAATGTGATCAATAAACCTACAACAGTCACTCTTACAAGAGTTACGAGAGACTAATGTGATCAATAAACCTACAACAGTCACTCTTACAAGAGCTACGAGAGACTAATGTGATCAATAAACCTACAACAGTCACTCTTACAAGAGTTACGAGAGACTAATGTGATCTATAAACCTACATCAGTCACTCTTACAAGAGTTACGAGAGACTAATGTGATCAATAAACCTACAACAGTCACTCTTACAAGAGTTACGAGAGACTAATGTGATCATAAACCTACAACAGTCACTCTTACAAGAGTTACGAGAGACTAATGTGATCTATAAACCTACAACAGTCACTCTTACAAGAGTTACGAGAGACTAATGTGATCAATAAACCTACAACAGTCATTATTACAAGAGTTACGAGAGACTAATGTGATCAATAAACCTACAACAGTCACTCTTACAAGAGTTACGAGAGACTAATGTGATCAATAAACCTACAACAGTCACTCTTACAAGAGTTACGAGAGACTAATGTGATCTATAAACCTACAACAGTCATTCTTACAAGAGTTACGAGAGACTAAAGTGATCTATAAACCTACAACAGTCACTCTTACAAGAGTTACGAGAGACTAATGTGATCAATAAACCTACAACAGTCACTCTTACAAGAGTTACGAGAGACTAATGTGATCTATAAACCTACAACAGTCACTCTTACAAGAGCTACGAGAGACTAATGTGATCTATAAACCTACAACAGTCACTCTTACAAGAGTTACGAGAGACTAATGTGATCTATAAACCTACAACAGTCACTCTTACAAGAGTTACGAGAGACTAATGTGATCTATAAACCTACAACAGTCACTCTTACAAGAGTTACGAGAGACTAATGGGATCTATAAACCTACAACAGTCACTCTTACAAGAGTTACGAGAGTCTAATGTGATCTATAAACCTACAACAGTCACTCTTACAATAGTTACGAGAGACTAATGTGATCTATAAACCTACAATAGTCATTCTTACAAGAGTTACGACAGACTAATGTGATCAATAAACCTACAACAGTCACTCTTACAAGAGTTACGAGAGACTAATGTGATCAATAAACCTATAGCAGTCACTCTTACAAGAGTTACGAGAGACTAATGTGATCAACAAACCTACAACAGTCATTATTACAAGAGTTACGAGAGACTAATGTGATCAATAAACCTACAACAGTCACTCTTACAAGAGTTACGAGAGACTAATGTGATAAATAAATCTACAACAGTCACTCTTACAAGAGTTACGAGAGACTAATGTGATCTATAAACCTACAACAGTCACTCTTACAAGAGTTACGAGAGAATAAAGTGATCTATAAACCTACAACAGTCACTCTTACAAGAGTTACGAGAGACTAATGTGATCAATAAACCTACAACAGTCACTCTTACAAGAGTTACGAGAGACTAATGTGATCAATAAACCTAAAACAGTCACACTTACAAGAGTTACGAGAGACTAATGTGATCTATAAACCTACAACAGTCACTCTTACAAGAGTTACGAGAGACTAATGTGATATATAAACCTACAACAGTCACTCTTACAAGAGTTACGAGAGACTAATGTGATCTATAAACCTACAACAGTCACTCTTACAAGAGTTACGAGAGACTAATGTGATCATAAACCTACAACAGTCACTCTTACAAGAGTTACGAGAGACTAATGTGATCTATAAACCTACAACAGTCACTCTTACAAGAGTTACGAGAGACTAATGTGATCAATAAACCTACAACAGTCATTATTACAAGAGTTACGAGAGACTAATGTGATCAATAAACCTACAACAGTCACTCTTACAAGAGTTACGAGAGACTAATGTGATCAATAAACCTACAACAGTCACTCTTACAAGAGTTACGAGAGACTAATGTGATCTATAAACCTACAACAGTCACTCTTACAAGAGTTACGAGAGACTAAAGTGATCTATAAACCTACAACAGTCACTCTTACAAGAGTTACGAGAGACTAATGTGATCAATAAACCTACAACAGTCACTCTTACAAGAGTTACGAGAGACTAATGTGATCTATAAACCTACAACAGTCACTCTTACAAGAGCTACGAGAGACTAATGTGATCTATAAACCTACAACAGTCACTCTTACAAGAGTTACGAGAGACTAATGTGATCTATAAACCTACAACAGTCACTCTTACAAGAGTTACGAGAGACTAATGTGATCTATAAACCTACAACAGTCACTCTTACAAGAGTTACGAGAGACTAATGGGATCTATAAACCTACAACAGTCACTCTTACAAGAGTTACGAGAGTCTAATGTGATCTATAAACCTACAACAGTCACTCTTACAATAGTTACGAGAGACTAATGTGATCTATAAACCTACAATAGTCATTCTTACAAGAGTTACGACAGACTAATGTGATCAATAAACCTACAACAGTCACTCTTACAAGAGTTACGAGAGACTAATGTGATCAATAAACCTATAGCAGTCACTCTTACAAGAGTTACGAGAGACTAATGTGATCAACAAACCTACAACAGTCATTATTACAAGAGTTACGAGAGACTAATGTGATCAATAAACCTACAACAGTCACTCTTACAAGAGTTACGAGAGACTAATGTGATAAATAAATCTACAACAGTCACTCTTACAAGAGTTACGAGAGACTAATGTGATCTATAAACCTACAACAGTCACTCTTACAAGAGTTACGAGAGAATAAAGTGATCTATAAACCTACAACAGTCACTCTTACAAGAGTTACGAGAGACTAATGTGATCAATAAACCTACAACAGTCACTCTTACAAGAGTTACGAGAGACTAATGTGATCAATAAACCTAAAACAGTCACACTTACAAGAGTTACGAGAGACTAATGTGATCTATAAACCTACAACAGTCACTCTTACAAGAGTTACGAGAGACTAATGTGATATATAAACCTACAACAGTCACTCTTACAAGAGTTACGAGAGACTAATGTGATCTATAAACCTACAACAGTCACTCTTACAAGAGTTACGAGAGACTAATGGGATCTATAAACCTACAACAGTCACTCTTACAAGAGTTACGAGAGTCTAATGTAATCTATAAACCTACAACAGTCACTCTTATAAGAGTTACGAGAGACTAATGTGATCTATAAACCTACAACAGTCACTCTTACAAGAGTTACGAGAGACTAATGTGATCTATAAACCTATAACAGTCACTCTTACAAGAGTTACGAGAGAATAATGTGATCAATAAACCTACAACAGTCACACTTACAAGAGTTACGAGAGACTAATGTGATCAATAAACCTACAACAGTCACTCTTACAAGAGTTACGAGAGACTAATGTGATCAATAAACCTACAACAGTCACTCTTACAAGAGTTACGAGAGACTAATGTGATCTATAAACCTACAACAGTCACTCTTACAAGAGTTACGAGAGACTAATGTGATCAATAAACCTACAACAGTCACTCTTACAGGAGTTACGAGAGACTAATGTGATCTATAAACCTACAACAGTCACTCTTACAAGAGTTACGAGAGACTAATGGGATCTATAAACCTACAACAGTCACTCTTACAAGAGTTACGAGAGTCTAATGTGATCTATAAACCTACAACAGTCACTCTTACAAGAGTTACGAGAGACTAATGTGATCAATAAACCTACAACAGTCACTCTTACAAGAGTTACGAGAGACTAATGTGATCTATAAACCTATAGCAGTCACTCTTACAAGAGTTACGAGAGACTAATGTGATCAATAAACCTACAACAGTCACTCTTACAAGAGTTACGAGAGACTAATGTGATCAATAAACCTACAACAGTCACTCTTACAAGAGTTACGAGAGACTAATGTGATCAATAAACCTACAACAGTCACTCTTACAAGAGTTACGAGAGACTAATGTGATCAATAAACCTACAACAGTCACTCTTCCAAGAGTTACGAGAGACTAATGTGATCAATAAACCTAAAACAGTCACTCTTACAAGAGTTACGAGAGACTAATGTGATCAATAAACCTACAACAGTCACTCTTAAAAGAGTTACGAGAGAATAATGTGATCAATAAACCTACAACAGTCTTTCTTACAAGAGTTACGAGAGACTAATGTGATCAATAAACCTGCAACAGTCACTCTTACAAGAGTTACGAGAGACTAATGTGATCAATAAACCTACAACAGTCACTCTTACAAGAGTTACGAGAGACTAATGTGATCTATAGACCTACAACAGTCACTCTTACAAGAGTTACGAGAGACTAATGTGATCTATAAACCTACAACAGTCACTCTTACAAGAGTTACGAGAGACTAATGTGATCTATAAACCTATAACAGTCACTCTTACAAGAGTTACGAGAGACTAATGTGATCTATAAACCTACAACAGTCACTCTTACAAGAGTTACGAGAGACTAATGTGATCTATAAACCTATAACAGTCACTCTTACAAGAGTTACGAGAGACTAATGTGATCAATAAACCTACAACAGTCACTCTTACAAGAATTACGAGAGACTAATGTGATCAATAAACCTACAACAGTCACTCTTACAAGAGTTACGAGAGACTAATGTGATCAATAAACCTACAACAGTCACTCTTACAAGAGTTACGAGAGACTAATGTGATCAATAAACCTACAACAGTCACTCTTACAAGAGTTACGAGAGACTAATGTGATCAATAAACCTACAACAGTCACTCTTACAAGAGTTACGAACGACTAATGTGATCAATAAACCTACAACAGTCACTCTTACAAGAGTTACGAGAGACTAATGTGATCAATAAACCTACAACAGTCACTCTTACAAGAGTTACGAGAGACTAATGTGATCAATAAACCTACAACAGTCACTCTTACAAGAGTTACGAGAGACTAATGTGATCAATAAACCTACAACAGTCACTCTTAAAAGAGTTACGAGAGACTAATGTGATCAATAAACCTACAACAGTCACTCTTACAAGAGTTACGAGAGACTAATGTGATCAATAAACCTACAACAGTCACTCTTACAAGAGCTACGAGAGACTAATGTGATCAATAAACCTACAACAGTCACTCTTACAAGAGTTACGAGAGACTAATGTGATCTATAAACCTACATCAGTCACTCTTACAAGAGTTACGAGAGACTAATGTGATCAATAAACCTACAACAGTCACTCTTACAAGAGTTACGAGAGACTAATGTGATCATAAACCTACAACAGTCACTCTTACAAGAGTTACGAGAGACTAATGTGATCTATAAACCTACAACAGTCACTCTTACAAGAGTTACGAGAGACTAATGTGATCAATAAACCTACAACAGTCATTATTACAAGAGTTACGAGAGACTAATGTGATCAATAAACCTACAACAGTCACTCTTACAAGAGTTACGAGAGACTAATGTGATCAATAAACCTACAACAGTCACTCTTACAAGAGTTACGAGAGACTAATGTGATCTATAAACCTACAACAGTCACTCTTACAAGAGTTACGAGAGACTAAAGTGATCTATAAACCTACAACAGTCACTCTTACAAGAGTTACGAGAGACTAATGTGATCAATAAACCTACAACAGTCACTCTTACAAGAGTTACGAGAGACTAATGTGATCTATAAACCTACAACAGTCACTCTTACAAGAGCTACGAGAGACTAATGTGATCTATAAACCTACAACAGTCACTCTTACAAGAGTTACGAGAGACTAATGTGATCTATAAACCTACAACAGTCACTCTTACAAGAGTTACGAGAGACTAATGTGATCTATAAACCTACAACAGTCACTCTTACAAGAGTTACGAGAGACTAATGGGATCTATAAACCTACAACAGTCACTCTTACAAGAGTTACGAGAGTCTAATGTGATCTATAAACCTACAACAGTCACTCTTACAATAGTTACGAGAGACTAATGTGATCTATAAACCTACAATAGTCATTCTTACAAGAGTTACGACAGACTAATGTGATCAATAAACCTACAACAGTCACTCTTACAAGAGTTACGAGAGACTAATGTGATCAATAAACCTATAGCAGTCACTCTTACAAGAGTTACGAGAGACTAATGTGATCAATAAACCTACAACAGTCATTATTACAAGAGTTACGAGAGACTAATGTGATCAATAAACCTACAACAGTCACTCTTACAAGAGTTACGAGAGACTAATGTGATCTATAAACCTACAACAGTCACTCTTACAAGAGTTACGAGAGAATAAAGTGATCTATAAACCTACAACAGTCACTCTTACAAGAGTTACGAGAGACTAATGTGATCAATAAACCTACAACAGTCACTCTTACAAGAGTTACGAGAGACTAATGTGATCAATAAACCTAAAACAGTCACACTTACAAGAGTTACGAGAGACTAATGTGATCTATAAACCTACAACAGTCACTCTTACAAGAGTTACGAGAGACTAATGTGATATATAAACCTACAACAGTCACTCTTACAAGAGTTACGAGAGACTAATGTGATCTATAAACCTACAACAGTCACTCTTACAAGAGTTACGAGAGACTAATGGGATCTATAAACCTACAACAGTCACTCTTACAAGAGTTACGAGAGTCTAATGTAATCTATAAACCTACAACAGTCACTCTTATAAGAGTTACGAGAGACTAATGTGATCTATAAACCTACAACAGTCACTCTTACAAGAGTTACGAGAGACTAATGTGATCTATAAACCTATAACAGTCACTCTTACAAGAGTTACGAGAGAATAATGTGATCAATAAACCTACAACAGTCACACTTACAAGAGTTACGAGAGACTAATGTGATCAATAAACCTACAACAGTCACTCTTACAAGAGTTACGAGAGACTAATGTGATCAATAAACCTACAACAGTCACTCTTACAAGAGTTACGAGAGACTAATGTGATCTATAAACCTACAACAGTCACTCTTACAAGAGTTACGAGAGACTAATGTGATCAATAAACCTACAACAGTCACTCTTACAAGAGTTACGAGAGACTAATGTGATCTATAAACCTACAACAGTCACTCTTACAAGAGTTACGAGAGACTAATGGGATCTATAAACCTACAACAGTCACTCTTACAAGAGTTACGAGAGTCTAATGTGATCTATAAACCTACAACAGTCACTCTTACAAGAGTTACGAGAGACTAATGTGATCAATAAACCTACAACAGTCACTCTTACAAGAGTTACGAGAGACTAATGTGATCTATAAACCTATAGCAGTCACTCTTACAAGAGTTACGAGAGACTAATGTGATCAATAAACCTACAACAGTCACTCTTACAAGAGTTACGAGAGACTAATGTGATCAATAAACCTACAACAGTCACTCTTACAAGAGTTACGAGAGACTAATGTGATCAATAAACCTACAACAGTCACTCTTACAAGAGTTACGAGAGACTAATGTGATCAATAAACCTACAACAGTCACTCTTCCAAGAGTTACGAGAGACTAATGTGATCAATAAACCTAAAACAGTCACTCTTACAAGAGTTACGAGAGACTAATGTGATCAATAAACCTACAACAGTCACTCTTAAAAGAGTTACGAGAGAATAATGTGATCAATAAACCTACAACAGTCTTTCTTACAAGAGTTACGAGAGACTAATGTGATCAATAAACCTGCAACAGTCACTCTTACAAGAGTTACGAGAGACTAATGTGATCAATAAACCTACAACAGTCACTCTTACAAGAGTTACGAGAGACTAATGTGATCTATAGACCTACAACAGTCACTCTTACAAGAGTTACGAGAGACTAATGTGATCTATAAACCTACAACAGTCACTCTTTCAAGAGTTACGAGAGACTAATGTGATTTATAAACATACAAGAGCCACTCTTACAAGAGTTACGAGAGACTAATGTGATCTATAAACCTACAACAGTCACTCTTACAAGAGTTACGAGAGACTAATGTGATCAATAAACCTACAACAGTCACTCTTACAAGAGTTACGAGAGACTAATGTGATCTATAAACCTACAACAGGCACTCTTACAAGAGTTACGAGATACTAATGTGATGTATAAACCTACAACAGTCACTCTTACAAGAGTTACGAGAGACTAATGTGATCTATAAACCTACAACAGTCACTCTTACAAGAGTTACGAGAGACTAATGTGATCTATAAACCTACATCAGTCACTCTTACAAGAGTTACGAGAGACTAAAGTGATCTATAAACCTACAACAGTCACTCTTACAAGAGTTACGAGAGACTAATGTGATCAATAATCCTACAACAGTCACTCTTACAAGTGTTACGAGAGACTAATGTGATCTATAGACATACAAGAGCCACTCTTACAAGAGTTACGAGAGACTAATGTGATCTATAGACAAACAAGAGCCACTCTTACAAGAGTTACGATAGACTAATGTGATCTATAAACATACAAAAGTTACTCTTACAAGAGTTACGAGAGACTAATGTGATCTATAAACATACAAGAGCCACTCTTACAAGAGTTAAGAGAGACTATTGAGATCTATAAACATACAAGAGCCACTCTTACAAGAGTTACGAGAGACTAATGTGATCTATAAGCATACAGGAGCCACTCTTACAAGAGTTACGAGAGACTAATGTGATCTATAAACATACAGGAGACACTTTTACAAATGTTACGAGAGACTAATGTGATCTATAAACATACAAGAGCCACTCTTACAAGAGTTACGAGAGACTAATGTGATCTATAAACATACAAGAGCCACTCTTACAAGTGTTACGAGAGACTAATGTGATCTATAAACATACAAGAGCCACTCTTACAAGAGTTACGAGAGACTAATGCGATCTATAAACATAGAAGAGCCTCCTTACAAGAGTTACGAGAGACTAATGTGATCTATAAACATACAAGAGTCACTCTTACAAGAGTTACGAGAGACTAATGTGATCTATAAACATACAAGAGTCACTCTTACAAGAGTTACGAGAGACTATTGTGATCTATAAACATACAAGAGCCACTCTTACAAGAGTTACGAGAGACTAATGTGATCTATAAACATACAAGAGCCACGCTTGCAAGAGTTACGAGAGACTAATGTGATCTATAAACATACAAGAGTCACTCTTACAAGAGTTACGAGAGATTAATGTGATCTATAAACATACAAGTGTCATTCTTACAAGTGTTACGAGAGACTAATGTGATCTATAAACATACAAGAGCCACTCTTACAAGAGTTACGAGAGACTAATGTGATCTATAAACAAACAAGAGCCACTCTTACAAGTGTTACGAGAGACTAATGTGATCTATAAACATACAAGAGCCATTCTTACAAGAGTTACGAGAGACTAATGTGATCTAAAAACATACAGGAGCCACTCTTACAAGTGTTACGAGAGACTAATATGATCTATAAACATACAAGAGTTACTCTTACAAGAGTTACGAGAGACTAATGTGATCTATAAACATACAAGAGCCACTCTTACAAGTGTAACGAGAGACTAATGTGATCTATAAACATACAAGAGCCACTCTTACAAGAGCTACGAGAGATTACTGTGATCTATAAACATACAAGAGCCACTTTTACAAGTGTTATGAGAGACTAATGTGATCTATAAACATACAAGAGCCACTCTTACAAGTGTTACTAGAGACTAATGTGATCTATAAACATACAAGAGCCACTCTTACAAGAGTTACGAGAGACTAATGTGATCTATAAACATACAAGAGTCACTCTTACAAGAGTTGCGAGAGACTTATGTGATCTATAAACATACAACAGCCACTCTTACAAGAGTTACGAGAGACTAATGTGATCTATAAACATACAAGAGTCACTCTTACAAGAGTTACGAGAGACTAATGTGATCTATAAACATACAAGAGCCACTCTTACAAGAGTTACGAGAGACTAATGTGATCTATAAACATACAAGAGCCACTCTTACAAGAGTTACGAGAGACTAATTTGATCTATAAACATACAAGAGTCACTCTTACAAGAGTTACGAGAGACTAATGTGATCTATAAACATACAAGAGCCACTCTTACAAGAGTTACGAGAGACTAATGTGATCTATAAACATACAGGAGCCACTCTTACAAGTGTTACGAGAGACTAATGTGATCTATAAACATACAGGAGTCACTCTTACAAGAGTTACGAGAGACTAATGTGATCTATAAACATACAAGAGCCACTCTTACAAGAGTTACGAGAGACTAATGTGATCTATAGACATAGAAGAGCCACTCTTACAAGAGTTACGATAGACTAATGTGATCTATAAACATACAAAAGTTACTCTTACAAGAGTTACGAGAGACTAATGTGATCTATAAACATACAAGAGCCACTCTTACAAGAGTTACGAGAGACTATTGTGATCTATAAACATACAAGAGTCACTCTTACAAGAGTTACGAGAGACTGATGTGATCTATAAACATACAAGAGCCACTCTTACAAGTGTTACGAGAGACTAATGTGATCTATAAACATACAAGAGCCACTCTTACAAGTGTTACGAGAGACTAATGTGATCTATAAACATACAAGAGCCACTCTTACAAGAGTTACGAGAGACTATTGTGATCTAAAAACATACAAGAGTCACTCGTACAAGAGTTACGAGATACTAATGTGATCTATAAACATACAAGAGTCACTCTTACAAGAGTTACGAGAGACTTGTGTGATCTATAAACATACAAGAGCCACTCTTACAAGAGTTACGAGAGATTAATGTGATCTATAAACATACAAGAGCCACTCTTACAAGAGTTACGAGAGACTAATGTGATCTATAAACATACAAGAGTCACTCTTACAAGAGTTACGAGAGACTAATGTGATCTATAAACATACAAGAGCCACTCTTACAAGTGTTACGAGAGACTAATGTGATAACATACAAAAGTCACTCTTAATAGAGTTACGAGAGACTAATGTGATCTATAAACATACAAGAGCCACTCTTACAAGAGTTACGAGAGACTAATTTGATCTATAAACATACAAGAGTCACTCTTACAAGAGTTACGAGAGACTAATGTGATCTATAAACATACAAGAGCCACTCTTACAAGAGTTACGAGAGACTAATGTGATCTATAAACATACAAGAGTCACTCTTACAAGTGTTACGAGAGACTAATGTGATCTATAAACATACAGGAGTCACTCTTACAAGTGTTACGAGAGACTAGTGTGATCTATAAACCTACAAGAGTCACTCCTACAAGAGTTACGAGAGACTAATGTGATCTATAAACACACAGGAGCCACTCTTACAAGAGTTACGAGAGACTAATGTGATCTATAAACATACAAGAGTCACTCTTACAAGAGTTACGAGAGACTAATGTGATCTATAAACATACAAGAGCCACTCTTACAAGAGTTACGAGAGACTAATGTGATCTATAAACATACAAGAGCCACTCTTACAAGAGTTACGAGAGACTAATGTGATCTATAAACATACAAAAGTTACTCTTACAAGAGTTACGAAAGACTAATGTGATCTATAAACATACAAGAGCCACTCTTACAAGAGTTACGAGAGACTATTGTGATCTATAAACATACAAGAGTCACTCTTACAAGAGTTACGAGAGACTAATGTGATCAATAAACCTAAAACAGTCACTCTTACAAGAGTTACGAGAGACTAATGTGATCAATAAACCTACAACAGTCACTCTTAAAAGAGTTACGAGAGAATAATGTGATCAATAAACCTACAACAGTCATTCTTACAAGTGTTACGAGAGACTAATGTGATCAATAAACCTGCAACAGTCAATCTTACAAGAGTTACGAGAGACTAATGTGATCAATAAACCTACAACAGTCACTCTTACAAGAGTTACGAGAGACTAATGTGATCTATAAACCTACAACAGTCACTCTTACAAGAGTTATGAGAGACTAATGTGATCTATAAACCTACAACAGTCACTCTTTCAAGAGTTACGAGAGACTAATGTGATTTATAAACATACAAGAGCCACTCTTACAAGAGTTACGAGAGACTAATGTGATCTATAAACCTACAACAGTCACTCTTACAAGAGTTACGAGAGACTAATGTGATCAATAAACCTACAACAGTCACTCTTACAAGAGTTACGAGAGACTAATGTGATCTATAAACCTACAACAGGCACTCTTACAAGAGTTACGAGATACTAATGTGATCTATAAACCTACAACAGTCACTCTTACAAGAGTTACGAGAGACTAATGTGATGTATAAACCTACAACAGTCACTCTTACAAGAGTTACGAGAGACTAATGTGATCTATAAACCTACAACAGTCACTCTTACAAGAGTTACGAGAGACTAATGTGATCTATAAACCTACATCAGTCACTCTTACAAGAGTTACGAGAGACTAAAGTGATCTATAAACCTACAACAGTCACTCTTACAAGAGTTACGAGAGACTAATGTGATCAATAATCCTACAACAGTCACTCTTACAAGTGTTACGAGAGACTAATGTGATCTATAGACATACAAGAGCCACTCTTACAAGAGTTACGAGAGACTAATGTGATCTATAGACATACAAGAGCCACTCTTACAAGAGTTACGATAGACTAATGTGATCTATAAACATACAAAAGTTACTCTTACAAGAGTTACGAGAGACTAATGTGATCTATAAACATACAAGAGCCACTCTTACAAGAGTTACGAGAGACTATTGAGATCTATAAGCATACAAGAGCCACTCTTACAAGAGTTACGAGAGACTAATGTGATCTATAAACATACAGGAGCCACTCTTACAAGAGTTACGAGAGACTAATGTGATCTATAAACATACAGGAGACACTTTTACAAATGTTACGAGAGATTAATGTGATCTATAAACATACAAGAGCCACTCTTACAAGTGTTACGAGAGACTAATGTGATCTATAGACATACAAGAGCCACTCTTACAAGAGTTACGAGAGACTAATGCGATCTATAAACATACAAGAGCCTCCTTACAAGAGTTACGAGAGACTAATGTGATCTATAAACATACAAGAGTCACTCTTACAAGAGTTACGAGAGACTAATGTGATCTATAAACATACAAGAGTCACTCTTACAAGAGTTACGAGAGACTATTGTGATCTATAAATATACAAGAGTCACTCTTACAAGAGTTACGAGAGACTAATGTGATCTATAAACATACAAGAGCCACTCTTACAAGAGTTACGAGAGACTAATGTGATCTATAAACATACAAGAGCCACTCTTACAAGTGTTACGAGAGACTAATGTGATCTATAAACATACAAGAGCCACTCTTACAAGAGTTACGAGAGACTAATGCGATCTATAAACATAGAAGAGCCTCCTTACAAGAGTTACGAGAGACTAATGTGATCTATAAACATACAAGAGTCACTCTTACAAGAGTTACGAGAGACTAATGTGATCTATAAACATACAAGAGTCACTCTTACAAGAGTTACGAGAGACTATTGTGATCTATAAACATACAAGAGCCACTCTTACAAGAGTTACGAGAGACTAATGTGATCTATAAACATACAAGAGCCACTCTTGCAAGAGTTACGAGAGACTAATGTGATCTATAAACATACAAGAGTCACTCTTACAAGAGTTACGAGAGATTAATGTGATCTATAAACATACAAGTGTCATTCTTACAAGTGTTACGAGAGACTAATGTGATCTATAAACATACAAGAGCCACTCTTACAAGAGTTACGAGAGACTAATGTGATCTATAAACAAACAAGAGCCACTCTTACAAGTGTTACGAGAGACTAATGTGATCTATAAACATACAAGAGCCATTCTTACAAGAGTTACGAGAGACTAATGTGATCTAAAAACATACAGGAGCCACTCTTACAAGTGTTACGAGAGACTAATATGATCTATAAACATACAAGAGTTACTCTTACAAGAGTTACGAGAGACTAATGTGATCTATAAACATACAAGAGCCACTCTTACAAGTGTTACGAGAGACTAATGTGATCTATAAACATACAAGAGCCACTCTTACAAGAGCTACGAGAGATTACTGTGATCTATAAACATACAAGAGCCACTCTTACAAGTGTTATGAGAGACTAATGTGATCTATAAACATACAAGAGCCACTCTTACAAGTGTTACTAGAGACTAATGTGATCTATAAACATACAAGAGCCACTCTTACAAGAGTTACGAGAGACTAATGTGATCTATAAACATACAAGAGCCACTCTTACAAGAGTTACGAGAGACTAATGTGATCTATAAACAAACAAGAGCCACTCTTACAAGTGTTACGAGAGACTAATGTGATCTATAAACATACAAGAGCCATTCTTACAAGAGTTACGAGAGACTAATGTGATCTAAAAACATACAGGAGCCACTCTTACAAGTGTTACGAGAGACTAATATGATCTATAAACATACAAGAGTTACTCTTACAAGAGTTACGAGAGACTAATGTGATCTATAAACATACAAGAGCCACTCTTACAAGTGTTACGAGAGACTAATGTGATCTATAAACATACAAGAGCCACTCTTACAAGAGCTACGAGAGATTACTGTGATCTATAAACATACAAGAGCCACTCTTACAAGTGTTATGAGAGACTAATGTGATCTATAAACATACAAGAGCCACTCTTACAAGTGTTACTAGAGACTAATGTGATCTATAAACATACAAGAGCCACTCTTACAAGAGTTACGAGAGACTAATGTGATCTATAAACATACAAGAGTCACTCTTACAAGAGTTGCGAGAGACTTATGTGATCTATAAACATACAACAGCCACTCTTACAAGAGTTACGAGAGACTAATGTGATCTATAAACATACAAGAGTCACTCTTACAAGAGTTACGAGAGACTAATGTGATCTATAAACATACAAGAGCCACTCTTACAAGAGTTACGAGAGACTAATGTGATCTATAAACATACAGGAGCCACTCTTACAAGTGTTACGAGAGACTAATGTGATCTATAAACATACAGGAGTCACTCTTACAAGAGTTACGAGAGACTAATGTGATCTATAAACATACAAGAGCCACTCTTACAAGAGTTACGAGAGACTAATGTGATCTATAGACATAGAAGAGCCACTCTTACAAGAGTTACGATAGACTAATGTGATCTATAAACATACAAAAGTTACTCTTACAAGAGTTACGAGAGACTAATGTGATCTATAAACATACAAGAGCCACTCTTACAAGAGTTACGAGAGACTATCGTGATCTATAAACATACAAGAGTCACTCTTACAAGAGTTACGAGAGACTGATGTGATCTATAAACATACAAGAGCCACTCTTACAAGTGTTACGAGAGACTAATGTGATCTATAAACATACAAGAGTCACTCTTACAAGTGTTACGAGAGACTAATGTGATCTATAAACATACAAGAGCCACTCTTACAAGAGTTACGAGAGACTATTGTGATCTAAAAACATACAAGAGTCACTCGTACAAGAGTTACGAGATACTAATGTGATCTATAAACATACAAGAGTCACTCTTACAAGAGTTACGAGAGACTTGTGTGATCTATAAACATACAAGAGCCACTCTTACAAGAGTTACGAGAGATTAATGTGATCTATAAACATACAAGAGCCACTCTTACAAGAGTTACGAGAGACTAATGTGATCTATAAACATACAAGAGTCACTCTTACAAGAGTTACGAGAGACTAATGTGATCTATAAACATACAAGAGCCACTCTTACAAGTGTTACGAGAGACTAATGTGATAACATACAAAAGTCACTCTTAATAGAGTTACGAGAGACTAATGTGATCTATAAACATACAAGAGCCACTCTTACAAGAGTTACGAGAGACTAATTTGATCTATAAACATACAAGAGTCACTCTTACAAGAGTTACGAGAGACTAATGTGATCTATAAACATACAAGAGCCACTCTTACAAGAGTTACGAGAGACTAATGTGATCTATAAACATACAAGAGTCACTCTTACAAGTGTTACGAGAGACTAATGTGATCTATAAACATACAGGAGTCACTCTTACAAGTGTTACGAGAGACTAGTGTGATCTATAAACCTACAAGAGTCACTCCTACAAGAGTTACGAGAGACTAATGTGATCTATAAACACACAGGAGCCACTCTTACAAGAGTTACGAGAGACTAATGTGATCTATAAACATACAAGAGTCACTCTTACAAGAGTTACGAGAGACTAATGTGATCTATAAACATACAAGAGCCACTCTTACAAGAGTTACGAGAGACTAATGTGATCTATAAACATACAAGAGCCACTCTTACAAGAGTTACGAGAGACTAATGTGATCTATAAACATACAAAAGTTACTCTTACAAGAGTTACGAAAGACTAATGTGATCTATAAACATACAAGAGCCACTCTTACAAGAGTTACGAGAGACTATTGTGATCTATAAACATACAAGAGTCACTCTTACAAGAGTTACGAGAGACTAATGTGATCAATAAACCTAAAACAGTCACTCTTACAAGAGTTACGAGAGACTAATGTGATCAATAAACCTACAACAGTCACTCTTAAAAGAGTTACGAGAGAATAATGTGATCAATAAACCTACAACAGTCATTCTTACAAGTGTTACGAGAGACTAATGTGATCAATAAACCTGCAACAGTCAATCTTACAAGAGTTACGAGAGACTAATGTGATCAATAAACCTACAACAGTCACTCTTACAAGAGTTACGAGAGACTAATGTGATCTATAAACCTACAACAGTCACTCTTACAAGAGTTATGAGAGACTAATGTGATCTATAAACCTACAACAGTCACTCTTTCAAGAGTTACGAGAGACTAATGTGATTTATAAACATACAAGAGCCACTCTTACAAGAGTTACGAGAGACTAATGTGATCTATAAACCTACAACAGTCACTCTTACAAGAGTTACGAGAGACTAATGTGATCAATAAACCTACAACAGTCACTCTTACAAGAGTTACGAGAGACTAATGTGATCTATAAACCTACAACAGGCACTCTTACAAGAGTTACGAGATACTAATGTGATCTATAAACCTACAACAGTCACTCTTACAAGAGTTACGAGAGACTAATGTGATGTATAAACCTACAACAGTCACTCTTACAAGAGTTACGAGAGACTAATGTGATCTATAAACCTACAACAGTCACTCTTACAAGAGTTACGAGAGACTAATGTGATCTATAAACCTACATCAGTCACTCTTACAAGA
The DNA here is from genome assembly GCA_963680875.1 of Bathymodiolus brooksi. Classification (NCBI taxonomy): domain Eukaryota; kingdom Metazoa; phylum Mollusca; class Bivalvia; order Mytilida; family Modiolidae; genus Bathymodiolus; species Bathymodiolus brooksi. Next base: position 174,934,825 of record OY804575.1, read on the forward strand.
GTTACGAGAGACTAAAGTGATCTATAAACCTACAACAGTCACTCTTACAAGAGTTACGAGAGACTAATGTGATCAATAATCCTACAACAGTCACTCTTACAAGTGTTACGAGAGACTAATGTGATCTATAGACATACAAGAGCCACTCTTACAAGAGCTACGAGAGATTACTGTGATCTATAAACATACAAGAGCCACTCTTACAAGTGTTATGAGAGACTAATGTGATCTATAAACATACAAGAGCCACTCTTACAAGTGTTACTAGTGACTAATGTGATCTATAAACATACAAGAGCCACTCTTACAAGAGTTACGAGAGACTAATGTGATCTATAAACATACAAGAGTCACTCTTACAAGAGTTGCGAGAGACTTATGTGATCTATAAACATACAACAGCCACTCTTACAAGAGTTACGAGAGACTAATGTGATCTATAAACATACAAGAGCCACTCTTACAAGTGTTACGAGAGACTAATGTGATCTATAAACATACAAGAGCCACTCTTACAAGAGCTACGAGAGATTACTGTGATCTATAAACATACAAGAGCCACTCTTACAAGTGTTATGAGAGACTAATGTGATCTATAAACATACAAGAGCCACTCTTACAAGTGTTACGAGAGACTAATGTGATCTATAAACATACAAGAGCCACTCTTACAAGAGTTACGAGAGACTAATGTGATCTATAAACATACAAGAGTCACTCTTACAAGAGTTGCGAGAGACTTATGTGATCTATAAACATACAACAGCCACTCTTACAAGAGTTACGAGAGACTAATGTGATCTATAAACATACAAGAATCACTCTTACAAGAGTTACGAGAGACTAATGTGATCTATAAACATACAAGAGCCACTCTTACAAGAGTTACGAGAGACTAATGTGATCTATAAACATACAAGAGCCACTCTTACAAGAGTTACGAGAGACTAATTTGATCTATAAACATACAAGAGTCACTCTTACAAGAGTTACGAGAGACTAATGTGATCTATAAACATACAAGAGCCACTCTTACAAGAGTTACGAGAGACTAATGTGATCTATAAACATACAGGAGCCACTCTTACAAGTGTTACGAGAGACTAATGTGATCTATAAACATACAGGAGTCACTCTTACAAGAGTTACGAGAGACTAATGTGATCTATAAACATACAAGAGCCACTCTTACAAGAGTTACGAGAGACTAATGTGATCTATAGACATAGAAGAGCCACTCTTACAAGAGTTACGATAGACTAATGTGATCTATAAACATACAAAAGTTACTCTTACAAGAGTTACGAGAGACTAATGTGATCTATAAACATACAAGAGCCACTCTTACAAGAGTTACGAGAGACTATTGTGATCTATAAACATACAAGAGTCACTCTTACAAGAGTTACGAGAGACTGATGTGATCTATAAACATACAAGAGCCACTCTTACAAGTGTTACGAGAGACTAATGTGATCTATAAACATACAAGAGCCACTCTTACAAGTGTTACGAGAGACTAATGTGATCTATAAACATACAAGAGCCACTCTTACAAGAGTTACGAGAGACTATTGTGATCTAAAAACATACAAGAGTCACTCGTACAAGAGTTACGAGATACTAATGTGATCTATAAACATACAAGAGTCACTCTTACAAGAGTTACGAGAGACGTGTGTGATCTATAAACATACAAGAGCCACTCTTACAAGAGTTACGAGAGATTAATGTGATCTATAAACATACAAGAGCCACTCTTACAAGAGTTACGAGAGACTAATGTGATCTATAAACATACAAGAGTCACTCTTACAAGAGTTACGAGAGACTAATGTGATCTATAAACATACAAGAGCCACTCTTACAAGTGTTACGAGAGACTAATGTGATAACATACAAAAGTCACTCTTAATAGAGTTACGAGAGACTAATGTGATCTATAAACATACAAGAGCCACTCTTACAAGAGTTACGAGAGACTAATTTGATCTATAAACATACAAGAGTCATTCTTACAAGAGTTACGAGAGACTAATGTGATCTATAAACATACAAGAGCCACTCTTACAAGAGTTACGAGAGACTAATGTGATCTATAAACATACAAGAGTCACTCTTACAAGTGTTACGAGAGACTAATGTGATCTATAAACATACAGGAGTCACTCTTACAAGTGTTACGAGAGACTAGTGTGATCTATAAACCTACAAGAGTCACTCCTACAAGAGTTACGAGAGACTAATGTGATCTATAAACACACAGGAGCCACTCTTACAAGAGTTACGAGAGACTAATGTGATCTATAAACATACAAGAGTCACTCTTACAAGAGTTACGAGAGACTAATGTGATCTATAAACATACAAGAGCCACTCTTACAAGAGTTACGAGAGACTAATGTGATCTATAAACATACAAGAGCCACTCTTACAAGAGTTACGAGAGACTAATGTGATCTATAAACATACAAAAGTTACTCTTACAAGAGTTACGAAAGACTAATGTGATCTATAAACATACAAGAGCCACTCTTACAAGAGTTACGAGAGACTATTGTGATCTATAAACATACAAGAGTCACTCTTACAAGAGTTACGAGAGACTAATGTGATCAATAAACCTAAAACAGTCACTCTTACAAGAGTTACGAGAGACTAATGTGATCAATAAACCTACAACAGTCACTCTTAAAAGAGTTACGAGAGAATAATGTGATCAATAAACCTACAACAGTCATTCTTACAAGTGTTACGAGAGACTAATGTGATCAATAAACCTGCAACAGTCAATCTTACAAGAGTTACGAGAGACTAATGTGATCAATAAACCTACAACAGTCACTCTTACAAGAGTTACGAGAGACTAATGTGATCTATAAACCTACAACAGTCACTCTTACAAGAGTTATGAGAGACTAATGTGATCTATAAACCTACAACAGTCACTCTTTCAAGAGTTACGAGAGACTAATGTGATTTATAAACATACAAGAGCCACTCTTACAAGAGTTACGAGAGACTAATGTGATCTATAAACCTACAACAGTCACTCTTACAAGAGTTACGAGAGACTAATGTGATCAATAAACCTACAACAGTCACTCTTACAAGAGTTACGAGAGACTAATGTGATCTATAAACCTACAACAGGCACTCTTACAAGAGTTACGAGATACTAATGTGATCTATAAACCTACAACAGTCACTCTTACAAGAGTTACGAGAGACTAATGTGATGTATAAACCTACAACAGTCACTCTTACAAGAGTTACGAGAGACTAATGTGATCTATAAACCTACAACAGTCACTCTTACAAGAGTTACGAGAGACTAATGTGATCTATAAACCTACATCAGTCACACTTACAAGAGTTACGAGAGACTAAAGTGATCTATAAACCTACAACAGTCACTCTTACAAGAGTTACGAGAGACTAATGTGATCAATAATCCTACAACAGTCACTCTTACAAGTGTTACGAGAGACTAATGTGATCTATAGACATACAAGAGCCACTCTTACAAGAGTTACGAGAGACTAATGTGATCTATAGACATACAAGAGCCACTCTTACAAGAGTTACGATAGACTAATGTGATCTATAAACATACAAAAGTTACTCTTACAAGAGTTACGAGAGACTAATGTGATCTATAAACATACAAGAGCCACTCTTACAAGAGTTACGAGAGACTATTGAGATCTATAAGCATACAAGAGCCACTCTTACAAGAGTTACGAGAGACTAATGTGATCTATAAACATACAGGAGCCACTCTTACAAGAGTTACGAGAGACTAATGTGATCTATAAACATACAGGAGACACTTTTACAAATGTTACGAGAGATTAATGTGATCTATAAACATACAAGAGCCACTCTTACAAGAGTTACGAGAGACTAATGTGATCTATAAACATACAAGAGCCACTCTTACAAGTGTTACGAGAGACTAATGTGATCTATAGACATACAAGAGCCACTCTTACAAGAGTTACGAGAGACTAATGCGATCTATAAACATACAAGAGCCTCCTTACAAGAGTTACGAGAGACTAATGTGATCTATAAACATACAAGAGTCACTCTTACAAGAGTTACGAGAGACTAATGTGATCTATAAACATACAAGAGTCACTCTTACAAGAGTTACGAGAGACTATTGTGATCTATAAACATACAAGAGTCACTCTTACAAGAGTTACGAGAGACTAATGTGATCTATAAACATACAGGAGCCACTCTTACAAGAGTTACGAGAGACTAATGTGATCTATAAACATACAAGAGCCACTCTTGCAAGAGTTACGAGAGACTAATGTGATCTATAAACATACAAGAGTCACTCTTACAAGAGTTACGAGAGATTAATGTGATCTATAAACATACAAGTGTCATTCTTACAAGTGTTACGAGAGACTAATGTGATCTATAAACATACAAGAGCCACTCTTACAAGAGTTACGAGAGACTAATGTGATCTATAAACAAACAAGAGCCACTCTTACAAGTGTTACGAGAGACTAATGTGATCTATAAACATACAAGAGCCATTCTTACAAGAGTTACGAGAGACTAATGTGATCTAAAAACATACAGGAGCCACTCTTACAAGTGTTACGAGAGACTAATATGATCTATAAACATACAAGAGTTACTCTTACAAGAGTTACGAGAGACTAATGTGATCTATAAACATACAAGAGCCACTCTTACAAGTGTTACGAGAGACTAATGTGATCTATAAACATACAAGAGCCACTCTTACAAGAGCTACGAGAGATTACTGTGATCTATAAACATACAAGAGCCACTCTTACAAGTGTTATGAGAGACTAATGTGATCTATAAACATACAAGAGCCACTCTTACAAGTGTTACTAGAGACTAATGTGATCTATAAACATACAAGAGCCACTCTTACAAGAGTTACGAGAGATTAATGTGATCTATAAACATACAAGAGTCACTCTTACAAGAGTTGCGAGAGACTTATGTGATCTATAAACATACAACAGCCACTCTTACAAGAGTTACGAGAGACTAATGTGATCTATAAACATACAAGAGTCACTCTTACAAGAGTTACGAGAGACTAATGTGATCTATAAACATACAAGAGCCACTCTTACAAGAGTTACGAGAGACTAATGTGATCTATAAACATACAAGAGCCACTCTTACAGGAGTTACGAGAGACTAATTTGATCTATAAGCATACAAGAGTCACTCTTACAAGAGTTACGAGAGACTAATGTGATCTATAAACATACAAGAGCCACTCTTACAAGAGTTACGAGAGACTAATGTGATCTATAAACATACAGGAGCCACTCTTACAAGAGTTACGAGAGACTAATGTGATCTATAAACATACAGGAGTCACTCTTACAAGAGTTACGAGAGACTAATGTGATCTATAAACATACAAGAGCAACTCTTACAAGAGTTACGAGAGACTAATGTGATCTATAGACATAGAAGAGCCACTCTTACAAGAGTTACGATAGACTAATGTGATCTATAAACATACAAAAGTTACTCTTACAAGAGTTACGAGAGACTAATGTGATCAATAAACATACAAGAGCCACTCTTACAAGAATTACGAGAGACTATTGTGATCTATAAACATACAAGAGTCACTCTTACAAGAGTTACGAGAGACTAATGTGATCTATAAACATACAAGAGCCACTCTTACAAGTGTTACGAGAGACTAATGTGATCTATAAACATACAAGAGCCACTCTTACAAGTGTTACGAGAGACTAATGTGATCTATAAACATACAAGAGCCACTCTTACAAGAGTTACGAGAGACTAATGTGATCTATAAACATACAAGAGTCACTCTTACAAGAGTTGCGAGAGACTTATGTGATCTATAAACATACAACAGCCACTCTTACAAGAGTTACGAGAGACTAATGTGATCTATAAACATACAAGAATCACTCTTACAAGAGTTACGAGAGACTAATGTGATCTATAAACATACAAGAGCCACTCTTACAAGAGTTACGAGAGACTAATGTGATCTATAAACATACAAGAGCCACTCTTACAAGAGTTACGAGAGACTAATTTGATCTATAAACATACAAGAGTCACTCTTACAAGAGTTACGAGAGACTAATGTGATCTATAAACATACAAGAGCCACTCTTACAAGAGTTACGAGAGACTAATGTGATCTATAAACATACAGGAGCCACTCTTACAAGTGTTACGAGAGACTAATGTGATCTATAAACATACAGGAGTCACTCTTACAAGAGTTACGAGAGACTAATGTGATCTATAAACATACAAGAGCCACTCTTACAAGAGTTACGAGAGACTAATGTGATCTATAGACATAGAAGAGCCACTCTTACAAGAGTTACGATAGACTAATGTGATCTATAAACATACAAAAGTTACTCTTACAAGAGTTACGAGAGACTAATGTGATCTATAAACATACAAGAGCCACTCTTACAAGAGTTACGAGAGACTATTGTGATCTATAAACATACAAGAGTCACTCTTACAAGAGTTACGAGAGACTGATGTGATCTATAAACATACAAGAGCCACTCTTACAAGTGTTACGAGAGACTAATGTGATCTATAAACATACAAGAGCCACTCTTACAAGTGTTACGAGAGACTAATGTGATCTATAAACATACAAGAGCCACTCTTACAAGAGTTACGAGAGACTATTGTGATCTAAAAACATACAAGAGTCACTCGTACAAGAGTTACGAGATACTAATGTGATCTATAAACATACAAGAGTCACTCTTACAAGAGTTACGAGAGACGTGTGTGATCTATAAACATACAAGAGCCACTCTTACAAGAGTTACGAGAGATTAATGTGATCTATAAACATACAAGAGCCACTCTTACAAGAGTTACGAGAGACTAATGTGATCTATAAACATACAAGAGTCACTCTTACAAGAGTTACGAGAGACTAATGTGATCTATAAACATACAAGAGCCACTCTTACAAGTGTTACGAGAGACTAATGTGATAACATACAAAAGTCACTCTTAATAGAGTTACGAGAGACTAATGTGATCTATAAACATACAAGAGCCACTCTTACAAGAGTTACGAGAGACTAATTTGATCTATAAACATACAAGAGTCATTCTTACAAGAGTTACGAGAGACTAATGTGATCTATAAACATACAAGAGCCACTCTTACAAGAGTTACGAGAGACTAATGTGATCTATAAACATACAAGAGTCACTCTTACAAGTGTTACGAGAGACTAATGTGATCTATAAACATACAGGAGTCACTCTTACAAGTGTTACGAGAGACTAGTGTGATCTATAAACCTACAAGAGTCACTCCTACAAGAGTTACGAGAGACTAATGTGATCTATAAACACACAGGAGCCACTCTTACAAGAGTTACGAGAGACTAATGTGATCTATAAACATACAAGAGTCACTCTTACAAGAGTTACGAGAGACTAATGTGATCTATAAACATACAAGAGCCACTCTTACAAGAGTTACGAGAGACTAATGTGATCTATAAACATACAAGAGCCACTCTTACAAGAGTTACGAGAGACTAATGTGATCTATAAACATACAAAAGTTACTCTTACAAGAGTTACGAAAGACTAATGTGATCTATAAACATACAAGAGCCACTCTTACAAGAGTTACGAGAGACTATTGTGATCTATAAACATACAAGAGTCACTCTTACAAGAGTTACGAGAGACTAATGTGATCAATAAACCTAAAACAGTCACTCTTACAAGAGTTACGAGAGACTAATGTGATCAATAAACCTACAACAGTCACTCTTAAAAGAGTTACGAGAGAATAATGTGATCAATAAACCTACAACAGTCATTCTTACAAGTGTTACGAGAGACTAATGTGATCAATAAACCTGCAACAGTCAATCTTACAAGAGTTACGAGAGACTAATGTGATCAATAAACCTACAACAGTCACTCTTACAAGAGTTACGAGAGACTAATGTGATCTATAAACCTACAACAGTCACTCTTACAAGAGTTATGAGAGACTAATGTGATCTATAAACCTACAACAGTCACTCTTTCAAGAGTTACGAGAGACTAATGTGATTTATAAACATACAAGAGCCACTCTTACAAGAGTTACGAGAGACTAATGTGATCTATAAACCTACAACAGTCACTCTTACAAGAGTTACGAGAGACTAATGTGATCAATAAACCTACAACAGTCACTCTTACAAGAGTTACGAGAGACTAATGTGATCTATAAACCTACAACAGGCACTCTTACAAGAGTTACGAGATACTAATGTGATCTATAAACCTACAACAGTCACTCTTACAAGAGTTACGAGAGACTAATGTGATGTATAAACCTACAACAGTCACTCTTACAAGAGTTACGAGAGACTAATGTGATCTATAAACCTACAACAGTCACTCTTACAAGAGTTACGAGAGACTAATGTGATCTATAAACCTACATCAGTCACTCTTACAAGAGTTACGAGAGACTAAAGTGATCTATAAACCTACAACAGTCACTCTTACAAGAGTTACGAGAGACTAATGTGATCAATAATCCTACAACAGTCACTCTTACAAGTGTTACGAGAGACTAATGTGATCTATAGACATACAAGAGCCACTCTTACAAGAGTTACGAGAGACTAATGTGATCTATAGACATACAAGAGCCACTCTTACAAGAGTTACGATAGACTAATGTGATCTATAAACATACAAAAGTTACTCTTACAAGAGTTACGAGAGACTAATGTGATCTATAAACATACAAGAGCCACTCTTACAAGAGTTACGAGAGACTATTGAGATCTATAAGCATACAAGAGCCACTCTTACAAGAGTTACGAGAGACTAATGTGATCTATAAACATACAGGAGCCACTCTTACAAGAGTTACGAGAGACTAATGTGATCTATAAACATACAGGAGACACTTTTACAAATGTTACGAGAGATTAATGTGATCTATAAACATACAAGAGCCACTCTTACAAGAGTTACGAGAGACTAATGTGATCTATAAACATACAAGAGCCACTCTTACAAGTGTTACGAGAGACTAATGTGATCTATAGACATACAAGAGCCACTCTTACAAGAGTTACGAGAGACTAATGCGATCTATAAACATACAAGAGCCTCCTTACAAGAGTTACGAGAGACTAATGTGATCTATAAACATACAAGAGTCACTCTTACAAGAGTTACGAGAGACTAATGTGATCTATAAACATACAAGAGTCACTCTTACAAGAGTTACGAGAGACTATTGTGATCTATAAACATACAAGAGTCACTCTTACAAGAGTTACGAGAGACTAATGTGATCTATAAACATACAGGAGCCACTCTTACAAGAGTTACGAGAGACTAATGTGATCTATAAACATACAAGAGCCACTCTTGCAAGAGTTACGAGAGACTAATGTGATCTATAAACATACAAGAGTCACTCTTACAAGAGTTACGAGAGATTAATGTGATCTATAAACATACAAGTGTCATTCTTACAAGTGTTACGAGAGACTAATGTGATCTATAAACATACAAGAGCCACTCTTACAAGAGTTACGAGAGACTAATGTGATCTATAAACATACAACAGCCACTCTTACAAGAGTTACGAGAGACTAATGTGATCTATAAACATACAAGAGTCACTCTTACAAGAGTTACGAGAGACTAATGTGATCTATAAACATACAAGAGCCACTCTTACAAGAGTTACGAGAGACTAATGTGATCTATAAACATACAAGAGCCACTCTTACAGGAGTTACGAGAGACTAATTTGATCTATAAGCATACAAGAGTCACTCTTACAAGAGTTACGAGAGACTAATGTGATCTATAAACATACAAGAGCCACTCTTACAAGAGTTACGAGAGACTAATGTGATCTATAAACATACAGGAGCCACTCTTACAAGAGTTACGAGAGACTAATGTGATCTATAAACATACAGGAGTCACTCTTACAAGAGTTACGAGAGACTAATGTGATCTATAAACATACAAGAGCAACTCTTACAAGAGTTACGAGAGACTAATGTGATCTATAGACATAGAAGAGCCACTCTTACAAGAGTTACGATAGACTAATGTGATCTATAAACATACAAAAGTTACTCTTACAAGAGTTACGAGAGACTAATGTGATCAATAAACATACAAGAGCCACTCTTACAAGAATTACGAGAGACTATTGTGATCTATAAACATACAAGAGTCACTCTTACAAGAGTTACGAGAGACTAATGTGATCTATAAACATACAAGAGCCACTCTTACAAGTGTTACGAGAGACTAATGTGATCTATAAACATACAAGAGCCACTCTTACAAGTGTTACGAGAGACTAATGTGATCTATAAACATACAAGAGCCACTCTTACAAGAGTTACGAGAGACTAATGTGATCTATAAACATACAAGAGTCACTCTTACAAGAGTTGCGAGAGACTTATGTGATCTATAAACATACAACAGCCACTCTTACAAGAGTTACGAGAGACTAATGTGATCTATAAACATACAAGAATCACTCTTACAAGAGTTACGAGAGACTAATGTGATCTATAAACATACAAGAGCCACTCTTACAAGAGTTACGAGAGACTAATGTGATCTATAAACATACAAGAGCCACTCTTACAAGAGTTACGAGAGACTAATTTGATCTATAAACATACAAGAGTCACTCTTACAAGAGTTACGAGAGACTAATGTGATCTATAAACATACAAGAGCCACTCTTACAAGAGTTACGAGAGACTAATGTGATCTATAAACATACAGGAGCCACTCTTACAAGTGTTACGAGAGACTAATGTGATCTATAAACATACAGGAGTCACTCTTACAAGAGTTACGAGAGACTAATGTGATCTATAAACATACAAGAGCCACTCTTACAAGAGTTACGAGAGACTAATGTGATCTATAGACATAGAAGAGCCACTCTTACAAGAGTTACGATAGACTAATGTGATCTATAAACATACAAAAGTTACTCTTACAAGAGTTACGAGAGACTAATGTGATCTATAAACATACAAGAGCCACTCTTACAAGAGTTACGAGAGACTATTGTGATCTATAAACATACAAGAGTCACTCTTACAAGAGTTACGAGAGACTGATGTGATCTATAAACATACAAGAGCCACTCTTACAAGTGTTACGAGAGACTAATGTGATCTATAAACATACAAGAGCCACTCTTACAAGTGTTACGAGAGACTAATGTGATCTATAAACATACAAGAGCCACTCTTACAAGAGTTACGAGAGACTATTGTGATCTAAAAACATACAAGAGTCACTCGTACAAGAGTTACGAGATACTAATGTGATCTATAAACATACAAGAGTCACTCTTACAAGAGTTACGAGAGACGTGTGTGATCTATAAACATACAAGAGCCACTCTTACAAGAGTTACGAGAGATTAATGTGATCTATAAACATACAAGAGCCACTCTTACAAGAGTTACGAGAGACTAATGTGATCTATAAACATACAAGAGTCACTCTTACAAGAGTTACGAGAGACTAATGTGATCTATAAACATACAAGAGCCACTCTTACAAGTGTTACGAGAGACTAATGTGATAACATACAAAAGTCACTCTTAATAGAGTTACGAGAGACTAATGTGATCTATAAACATACAAGAGCCACTCTTACAAGAGTTACGAGAGACTAATTTGATCTATAAACATACAAGAGTCATTCTTACAAGAGTTACGAGAGACTAATGTGATCTATAAACATACAAGAGCCACTCTTACAAGAGTTACGAGAGACTAATGTGATCTATAAACATACAAGAGTCACTCTTACAAGTGTTACGAGAGACTAATGTGATCTATAAACATACAGGAGTCACTCTTACAAGTGTTACGAGAGACTAGTGTGATCTATAAACCTACAAGAGTCACTCCTACAAGAGTTACGAGAGACTAATGTGATCTATAAACACACAGGAGCCACTCTTACAAGAGTTACGAGAGACTAATGTGATCTATAAACATACAAGAGTCACTCTTACAAGAGTTACGAGAGACTAATGTGATCTATAAACATACAAGAGCCACTCTTACAAGAGTTACGAGAGACTAATGTGATCTATAAACATACAAGAGCCACTCTTACAAGAGTTACGAGAGACTAATGTGATCTATAAACATACAAAAGTTACTCTTACAAGAGTTACGAAAGACTAATGTGATCTATAAACATACAAGAGCCACTCTTACAAGAGTTACGAGAGACTATTGTGATCTATAAACATACAAGAGTCACTCTTACAAGAGTTACGAGAGACTAATGTGATCAATAAACCTAAAACAGTCACTCTTACAAGAGTTACGAGAGACTAATGTGATCAATAAACCTACAACAGTCACTCTTAAAAGAGTTACGAGAGAATAATGTGATCAATAAACCTACAACAGTCATTCTTACAAGTGTTACGAGAGACTAATGTGATCAATAAACCTGCAACAGTCAATCTTACAAGAGTTACGAGAGACTAATGTGATCAATAAACCTACAACAGTCACTCTTACAAGAGTTACGAGAGACTAATGTGATCTATAAACCTACAACAGTCACTCTTACAAGAGTTATGAGAGACTAATGTGATCTATAAACCTACAACAGTCACTCTTTCAAGAGTTACGAGAGACTAATGTGATTTATAAACATACAAGAGCCACTCTTACAAGAGTTACGAGAGACTAATGTGATCTATAAACCTACAACAGTCACTCTTACAAGAGTTACGAGAGACTAATGTGATCAATAAACCTACAACAGTCACTCTTACAAGAGTTACGAGAGACTAATGTGATCTATAAACCTACAACAGGCACTCTTACAAGAGTTACGAGATACTAATGTGATCTATAAACCTACAACAGTCACTCTTACAAGAGTTACGAGAGACTAATGTGATGTATAAACCTACAACAGTCACTCTTACAAGAGTTACGAGAGACTAATGTGATCTATAAACCTACAACAGTCACTCTTACAAGAGTTACGAGAGACTAATGTGATCTATAAACCTACATCAGTCACTCTTACAAGAGTTACGAGAGACTAAAGTGATCTATAAACCTACAACAGTCACTCTTACAAGAGTTACGAGAGACTAATGTGATCAATAATCCTACAACAGTCACTCTTACAAGTGTTACGAGAGACTAATGTGATCTATAGACATACAAGAGCCACTCTTACAAGAGTTACGAGAGACTAATGTGATCTATAGACATACAAGAGCCACTCTTACAAGAGTTACGATAGACTAATGTGATCTATAAACATACAAAAGTTACTCTTACAAGAGTTACGAGAGACTAATGTGATCTATAAACATACAAGAGCCACTCTTACAAGAGTTACGAGAGACTATTGAGATCTATAAGCATACAAGAGCCACTCTTACAAGAGTTACGAGAGACTAATGTGATCTATAAACATACAGGAGCCACTCTTACAAGAGTTACGAGAGACTAATGTGATCTATAAACATACAGGAGACACTTTTACAAATGTTACGAGAGATTAATGTGATCTATAAACATACAAGAGCCACTCTTACAAGAGTTACGAGAGACTAATGTGATCTATAAACATACAAGAGCCACTCTTACAAGTGTTACGAGAGACTAATGTGATCTATAGACATACAAGAGCCACTCTTACAAGAGTTACGAGAGACTAATGCGATCTATAAACATACAAGAGCCTCCTTACAAGAGTTACGAGAGACTAATGTGATCTATAAACATACAAGAGTCACTCTTACAAGAGTTACGAGAGACTAATGTGATCTATAAACATACAAGAGTCACTCTTACAAGAGTTACGAGAGACTATTGTGATCTATAAACATACAAGAGTCACTCTTACAAGAGTTACGAGAGACTAATGTGATCTATAAACATACAGGAGCCACTCTTACAAGAGTTACGAGAGACTAATGTGATCTATAAACATACAAGAGCCACTCTTGCAAGAGTTACGAGAGACTAATGTGATCTATAAACATACAAGAGTCACTCTTACAAGAGTTACGAGAGATTAATGTGATCTATAAACATACAAGTGTCATTCTTACAAGTGTTACGAGAGACTAATGTGATCTATAAACATACAAGAGCCACTCTTACAAGAGTTACGAGAGACTAATGTGATCTATAAACAAACAAGAGCCACTCTTACAAGTGTTACGAGAGACTAATGTGATCTATAAACATACAAGAGCCATTCTTACAAGAGTTACGAGAGACTAATGTGATCTAAAAACATACAGGAGCCACTCTTACAAGTGTTACGAGAGACTAATATGATCTATAAACATACAAGAGTTACTCTTACAAGAGTTACGAGAGACTAATGTGATCTATAAACATACAAGAGCCACTCTTACAAGTGTTACGAGAGACTAATGTGATCTATAAACATACAAGAGCCACTCTTACAAGAGCTACGAGAGATTACTGTGATCTATAAACATACAAGAGCCACTCTTACAAGTGTTATGAGAGACTAATGTGATCTATAAACATACAAGAGCCACTCTTACAAGTGTAACTAGAGACTAATGTGATCTATAAACATACAAGAGCCACTCTTACAAGAGTTACGAGAGACTAATGTGATCTATAAACATACAAGAGTCACTCTTACAAGAGTTGCGAGAGACTTATGTGATCTATAAACATACAACAGCCACTCTTACAAGAGTTACGAGAGACTAATGTGATCTATAAACATACAAGAGTCACTCTTACAAGAGTTACGAGAGACTAATGTGATCTATAAACATACAAGAGCCACTCTTACAAGAGTTACGAGAGACTAATGTGATCTATAAACATACAAGAGCCACTCTTACAGGAGTTACGAGAGACTAATTTGATCTATAAGCATACAAGAGTCACTCTTACAAGAGTTACGAGAGACTAATGTGATCTATAAACATACAAGAGCCACTCTTACAAGAGTTACGAGAGACTAATGTGATCTATAAACATACAGGAGCCACTCTTACAAGAGTTACGAGAGACTAATGTGATCTATAAACATACAGGAGTCACTCTTACAAGAGTTACGAGAGACTAATGTGATCTATAAACATACAAGAGCAACTCTTACAAGAGTTACGAGAGACTAATGTGATCTATAGACATAGAAGAGCCACTCTTACAAGAGTTACGATAGACTAATGTGATCTATAAACATACAAAAGTTACTCTTACAAGAGTTACGAGAGACTAATGTGATCAATAAACATACAAGAGCCACTCTTACAAGAATTACGAGAGACTATTGTGATCTATAAACATACAAGAGTCACTCTTACAAGAGTTACGAGAGACTAATGTGATCTATAAACATACAAGAGCCACTCTTACAAGTGTTACGAGAGACTAATGTGATCTATAAACATACAAGAGCCACTCTTACAAGTATTACGAGAGACTAATGTGATCTATAAACATACAAGAGCCACTCTTACAAGAGTTACGAGAGACTATTGTGATCTAAAAACATACAAGAGTCACTCGTACAAGAGTTACGAGATACTAATGTGATCTATAAACATACAAGAGTCACTCTTACAAGAGTTACGAGAGACTTGTGTGATCTATAAACATACAAGAGCCACTCTTACAAGAGTTACGAGAGATTAATGTGATCTATAAACATACAAGAGCCACTCTTACAAGAGTTACGAGAGACTAATGTGATCTATAAACATACAAGAGTCACTCTTACAAGAGTTACGAGAGACTAATGTGATCTATAAACATACAAGAGTCACTCTTACAAGTGTTACGAGAGACTAATGTGATCTATAAACATACAGGAGTCACTCTTACAAGTGTTACGAGAGACTAGTGTGATCTATAAACCTACAAGAGTCACTCCTACAAGAGTTACGAGAGACTAATGTGATCTATAAACACACAGGAGCCACTCTTACAAGAGTTACGAGAGACTAATGTGATCTATAAACATACAAGAGTCACTCTTACAAGAGTTACGAGAGACTAATGTGATCTATAAACATACAAGAGCCACTCTTACAAGAGTTACGAGAGACTAATGTGATCTATAAACATACAAGAGTCACTCTTACAAGAGTTACGAGAGACTAATGTGATCTATAAACATACAAGAGCCACTCTTACAAGAGTTACGAGAGACTAATGTGATCTATAAACAAACAAGAGCCACTCTTACAAGTGTTACGAGAGACTAATGTGATCTATAAACATACAAGAGCCATTCTTACAAGAGTTACGAGAGACTAATGTGATCTAAAAACATACAGGAGCCACTCTTACAAGTGTTACGAGAGACTAATATGATCTATAAACATACAAGAGTTACTCTTACAAGAGTTACGAGAGACTAATGTGATCTATAAACATACAAGAGCCACTCTTACAAGTGTTACGAGAGACTAATGTGATCTATAAACATACAAGAGCCACTCTTACAAGAGCTACGAGAGATTACTGTGATCTATAAACATACAAGAGCCACTCTTACAAGTGTTATGAGAGACTAATGTGATCTATAAACATACAAGAGCCACTCTTACAAGTGTTACTAGAGACTAATGTGATCTATAAACATACAAGAGCCACTCTTACAAGAGTTACGAGAGACTAATGTGATCTATAAACATACAAGAGTCACTCTTACAAGAGTTGCGAGAGACTTATGTGATCTATAAACATACAACAGCCACTCTTACAAGAGTTACGAGAGACTAATGTGATCTATAAACATACAAGAGTCACTCTTACAAGAGTTACGAGAGACTAATGTGATCTATAAACATACAAGAGCCACTCTTACAAGAGTTACGAGAGACTAATGTGATCTATAAACATACAAGAGCCACTCTTACAGGAGTTACGAGAGACTAATTTGATCTATAAACATACAAGAGTCACTCTTACAAGAGTTACGAGAGACTAATGTGATCTATAAACATACAAGAGCCACTCTTACAAGAGTTACGAGAGACTAATGTGATCTATAAACATACAGGAGCCACTCTTACAAGAGTTACGAGAGACTAATGTGATCTATAAACATACAGGAGTCACTCTTACAAGAGTTACGAGAGACTAATGTGATCTATAAACATACAAGAGCAACTCTTACAAGAGTTACGAGAGACTAATGTGATCTATAGACATAGAAGAGCCACTCTTACAAGAGTTACGATAGACTAATGTGATCTATAAACATACAAAAGTTACTCTTACAAGAGTTACGAGAGACTAATGTGATCTATAAACATACAAGAGCCACTCTTACAAGAATTACGAGAGACTATTGTGATCTATAAACATACAAGAGTCACTCTTACAAGAGTTACGAGAGACTAATGTGATCTATAAACATACAAGAGCCACTCTTACAAGTGTTACGAGAGACTAATGTGATCTATAAACATACAAGAGCCACTCTTACAAGTGTTACGAGAGACTAATGTGATCTATAAACATACAAGAGCCACTCTTACAAGAGTTACGAGAGACTATTGTGATCTAAAAACATACAAGAGTCACTCGTACAAGAGTTACGAGATACTAATGTGATCTATAAACATACAAGAGTCACTCTTACAAGAGTTACGAGAGACTTGTGTGATCTATAAACATACAAGAGCCACTCTTACAAGAGTTACGAGAGATTAATGTGATCTATAAACATACAAGAGCCACTCTTACAAGAGTTACGAGAGACTAATGTGATCTATAAACATACAAGAGTCACTCTTACAAGAGTTACGAGAGACTAATGTGATCTATAAACAAACAAGAGCCACTCTTACAAGTGTTACGAGAGACTAATGTGATCTATAAACATACAAGAGCCATTCTTACAAGAGTTACGAGAGACTAATGTGATCTAAAAACATACAGGAGCCACTCTTACAAGTGTTACGAGAGACTAATATGATCTATAAACATACAAGAGTTACTCTTACAAGAGTTACGAGAGACTAATGTGATCTATAAACATACAAGAGCCACTCTTACAAGTGTTACGAGAGACTAATGTGATCTATAAACATACAAGAGCCACTCTTACAAGAGCTACGAGAGATTACTGTGATCTATAAACATACAAGAGCCACTCTTACAAGTGTTATGAGAGACTAATGTGATCTATAAACATACAAGAGCCACTCTTACAAGTGTTACTAGAGACTAATGTGATCTATAAACATACAAGAGCCACTCTTACAAGAGTTACGAGAGACTAATGTGATCTATAAACATACAAGAGTCACTCTTACAAGAGTTGCGAGAGACTTATGTGATCTATAAACATACAACAGCCACTCTTACAAGAGTTACGAGAGACTAATGTGATCTATAAACATACAAGAGTCACTCTTACAAGAGTTACGAGAGACTAATGTGATCTATAAACATACAAGAGCCACTCTTACAAGAGTTACGAGAGACTAATGTGATCTATAAACATACAAGAGCCACTCTTACAGGAGTTACGAGAGACTAATTTGATCTATAATCATACAAGAGTCACTCTTACAAGAGTTACGAGAGACTAATGTGATCTATAAACATACAGGAGCCACTCTTACAAGAGTTACGAGAGACTAATGTGATCTATAAACATACAGGAGTCACTCTTACAAGAGTTACGAGAGACTAATGTGATCTATAAACATACAAGAGCAACTCTTACAAGAGTTACGAGAGACTAATGTGATCTATAGACATAGAAGAGCCACTCTTACAAGAGTTACGATAGACTAATGTGATCTATAAACATACAAAAGTTACTCTTACAAGAGTTACGAGAGACTAATGTGATCTATAAACATACAAGAGCCACTCTTACAAGAATTACGAGAGACTATTGTGATCTATAAACATACAAGAGTCACTCTTACAAGAGTTACGAGAGACTAATGTGATCTATAAACATACAGGAGCCACTCTTACAAGAGTTACGAGAGACTAATGTGATCTATAAACATACAAGAGCCACTCTTGCAAGAGTTACGAGAGACTAATGTGATCTATAAACATACAAGAGTCACTCTTACAAGAGTTATGAGAGACTAATGTGATCTATAAACATACAAGAGTCACTCTTACAAGTGTTACGAGAGACTAATGTGATCTATAAACATACAAGAGTCACTCCTACAAGAGTTACGAGAGACTAATGTGATCTATAAACACACAGCAGCCACTCTTACAAGAGTTACGAGAGACTAATGTGATCTATAAACATACAAGAGTCACTCTTACAAGAGTTACTAGAGACTAATGTGATCTATAAACATACAAGAGCCACTCTTACAAGAGTTACGAGAGACTAATGTGATCTATAAACATACAAGAGTTACGAGAGACTAATGTGATCTATAAACATACAAGAGCCACTCTTACAAGTGTTACGAGAGACTAATGTGATAACATACAAGAGTCACTCTTACTAGAGTTACGTGAGACTAATGTGATCTATAAATATACAAGAGCCACTCTTACAAGAGTTACGAGAGACTAATTTGATCTATAAACATACAAGAGTCACTCTTACAAGAGTTACGAGAGACTAATGTGATCTATAAACATACAAGAGTCACTCTTACAAGAGTTACGAGAGACTAATGTGATCTATAAACATACAAAAGTTACTCTTACAAGAGTTAAGAAAGACTAATGTGATCTATAAACATACAAGAGCCACTCTTACAAGAGTTACGAGAGACTATTGTGATCTATAAACATACAAGAGTCACTCTTACAAGAGTTACGAGAGACTAATGTGATCTATAAACATACAAGAGCCACTCTTACAAGTATTACGAGAGACTAATGTGATCTATAAACATACAAGAGCCACTCTTACAAGAGTTACGAGAGACTAATGTGATCTATAAACATACAAGAGTCACTCTTACAAGAGTTGCGAGAGACTTATGTGATCTATAAACATACAACAGCCACTCTTACAAGAGTTACGAGAGACTTATGTGATCTATAAACATACAAGAGTCACTCTTACAAGAGTTACGAGAGACTAATGTGATCTATAAACATACAAGAGTCACTCTTACAAGAGTTACGAGAGACTAATGTGATCTATAAACATACAAGAGCCACTCTTACAAGAGTTACGAGAGACTAATTTGAACTATAAACATACAAGAGTCACTCTTACAAGAGTTACGAGAGATTAATGTGATCAATAAACATACAAGAGCCACTCTTACAAGAGTTACGAGAGACTAATGTGATCTATAAACATACAAGAGTCACTCTTACAAGTGTTACGAGAGACTAATGTGATCTATAAACATACAAGAATCACTCTTACAAGTGTTACGAGAGACTAGTGTGATCAATAAACCTACAAGAGCCACTCTTACAAGAGTTACTAGAGACTAATGTGATCTATAAACATACAAGAGTCACTCTTACAAGAGTTACGAGAGACTAATGTGATCTATAAACATACAAGAGCCACTCTTACAAGTGTTATGAGAGACTAATGTGATCTATAAACATACAAGAGCCACTCTTACAAGTGTTACTAGAGACTAATGTGATCTATAAACATACAAGAGCCACTCTTACAAGAGTTACGAGAGACTAATGTGATCTATAAACATACAAGAGTCACTCTTACAAGAGTTGCGAGAGACTTATGTGATCTATAAACATACAACAGCCACTCTTACAAGAGTTACGAGAGACTAATGTGATCTATAAACATACAAGAGTCACTCTTACAAGAGTTACGAGAGACTAATGTGATCTATAAACATACAAGAGCCACTCTTACAAGAGTTACGAGAGACTAATGTGATCTATAAACATACAAGAGCCACTCTTACAGGAGTTACGAGAGACTAATGTGATCTATAAACATACAAGAGCCACTCTTACAAGAGTTACGAGAGACTAATGTGATCTATAAACATACAGGAGCCACTCTTACAAGAGTTACGAGAGACTAATGTGATCTATAAACATACAGGAGTCACTCTTACAAGAGTTACGAGAGACTAATGTGATCTATAAACATACAAGAGCCACTCTTACAAGAGTTACGAGAGACTAATGTGATCTATAAACATACAAGAGTCACTCTTACAAGAGTTACGAGAGACTAATGTGATCTATAAACATACAAGAACCACTCTTACAAGAGTTACGAGAGACTAATGTGATCTATAAACATACAGGAGCCACTCTTACAAGAGTTACGAGAGACTAATGTGATCTATAAACATACAGGAGTCACTCTTACAAGAGTTACGAGAGACTAATGTGATCTATAAACATACAAGAGCAACTCTTACAAGAGTTACGAGAGACTAATGTGATCTATAGACATAGAAGAGCCACTCTTACAAGAGTTACGATAGACTAATGTGATCTATAAACATAAAAAAGTTACTCTTACAAGAGTTACGAGAGACTAATGTGATCTATAAACATACAAGAGCCACTCTTACAAGAATTACGAGAGACTATTGTGATCTATAAACATACAAGAGTCACTCTTACAAGAGTTACGAGAGACTAATGTGATCTATAAACATACAAGAGCCACTCTTACAAGTGTTACGAGAGACTAATGTGATCTATAAACATACAAGAGCCACTCTTACAAGTGTTACGAGAGACTAATGTGATCTATAAGCATACAAGAGCCACTCTTACAAGAGTTACGAGAGACTATTGTGATCTAAAAACATACAAGAGTCACTCGTACAAGAGTTACGAGATACTAATGTGATCTATAAACATACAAGAGTCACTCTTACAAGAGTTACGAGAGACTTGTGTGATCTATAAACATACAAGAGCCACTCTTACAAGAGTTACGAGAGATTAATGTGATCTATAAACATACAAGAGCCACTCTTACAAGAGTTACGAGAGACTAATGTGATCTATAAACATACAAGAGTCACTCTTACAAGAGTTACGAGAGACTAATGTGATCTATAAACATACAAGAGCCACTCTTACAAGTGTTACGAGAGACTAATGTGATAACATACAAGAGTCACTCTTACTAGAGTTACGAGAGACTAATGTGATCTATAAACATACAAGAGCCACTCTTACAAGAGTTACGAGAGACTAATTTGATCTATAAACATACAAGAGTCACTCTTACAAGAGTTACGAGAGACTAATGTGATCTATAAACATACAAGAGCCACTCTTACAAGAGTTACGAGAGACTAATGTGATCTATAAACATACAAGAGTCACTCTTACAAGTGTTACGAGAGACTAATGTGATCTATAAACATACAGGAGTCACTCTTACAAGTGTTACGAGAGACTAGTGTGATCTATAAACCTACAAGAGTCACTCCTACAAGAGTTACGAGAGACTAATGTGATCTATAAACACACAGGAGCCACTCTTACAAGAGTTACGAGAGACTAATGTGATCTATAAACATACAAGAGTCACTCTTACAAGAGTTACGAGAGACTAATGTGATCTATAAACATACAAGAGCCACTCTTACAAGAGTTACGAGAGACTAATGTGATCTATAAACATACAAGAGTCACTCTTACAAGAGTTACGAGAGACTAATGTGATCTATAAACATACAAGAGCCACTCTTACAAGTGTTACGAGAGACTAATGTGATAACATACAAGAGTCACTCTTACTAGAGTTACGAGAGACTAATGTGATCTATAAATATACAAGAGCCACTCTTACAAGAGTTACGAGAGACTAATTTGATCTATAAACATACAAGAGTCACTCTTACAAGAGTTACGAGAGACTAATGTGATCTATAAACATACAAGAGTCACTCTTACAAGAGTTACGAGAGACTAATGTGATCTATAAACATACAAAAGTTACTCTTACAAGAGTTACGAAAGACTAATGTGATCTATAAACATACAAGAGCCACTCTTACAAGAGTTACGAGAGACTATTGTGATCTATAAACATACAAGAGTCACTCTTACAAGAGTTACGAGAGACTAATGTGATCTATAAACATACAAGAGCCACTCTTACAAGTATTACGAGAGACTAATGTGATCTATAAACATACAAGAGCCACTCTTACAAGAGTTACGAGAGACTAATGTGATCTATAAACATACAAGAGTCACTCTTACAAGAGTTGCGAGAGACTTATGTGATCTATAAACATACAACAGCCACTCTTACAAGAGTTACGAGAGACTTATGTGATCTATAAACATACAAGAGTCACTCTTACAAGAGTTACGAGAGACTAATGTGATCTATAAACATAC
Organism: Bathymodiolus brooksi; assembly: GCA_963680875.1. Classification (NCBI taxonomy): domain Eukaryota; kingdom Metazoa; phylum Mollusca; class Bivalvia; order Mytilida; family Modiolidae; genus Bathymodiolus; species Bathymodiolus brooksi. The sequence continues at coordinate 174,958,210 of OY804575.1, forward strand.
AAGAGCCACTCTTACAAGAGTTACGAGAGACTAATGTGATCTATAAACATACAAGAGCCACTCTTACAAGAGTTACGAGAGACTAATTTGAACTATAAACATACAAGAGTCACTCTTACAAGAGTTACGAGAGACTAATGTGATCTATAAACATACAAGAGCCACTCTTACAAGAGTTACGAGAGACTAATGTGATCTATAAACATACAAGAGTCACTCTTACAAGTGTTACGAGAGACTAATGTGATCTATAAACATACAGGAGTCACTCTTACAAGTGTTACGAGAGACTAGTGTGATCTATAAACCTACAAGAGTCACTCCTACAAGAGTTACGAGAGACTAATGTGATCTATAAACACACAGGAGCCACTCTTACAAGAGTTACGAGAGACTAATGTGATCTATAAACATACAAGAGTCACTCTTACAAGAGTTACGAGAGACTAATGTGATCTATAAACATACAAGAGCCACTCTTACAAGAGTTACGAGAGACTAATGTGATCTATAAACATACAAGAGTCACTCTTACAAGAGTTACGAGAGACTAATGTGATCTATAAACATACAAGAGCCACTCTTACAAGAGTTACGAGAGACTAATTTGAACTATAAACATACAAGAGTCACTCTTACAAGAGTTACGAGAGACTAATGTGATCTATAAACATACAAGAGCCACTCTTACAAGAGTTACGAGAGACTAATGTGATCTATAAACATACAAGAGCCACTCTTACAGGAGTTACGAGAGACTAATTTGATCTATAAACATACAAGAGTCACTCTTACAAGAGTTACGAGAGACTAATGTGATCTATAAACATACAGGAGCCACTCTTACAAGAGTTACGAGAGACTAATGTGATCTATAAACATACAGGAGTCACTCTTACAAGAGTTACGAGAGACTAATGTGATCTATAAACATACAAGAGCAACTCTTACAAGAGTTACGAGAGACTAATGTGATCTATAGACATAGAAGAGCCACTCTTACAAGAGTTACGATAGACTAATGTGATCTATAAACATACAAAAGTTACTCTTACAAGAGTTACGAGAGACTAATGTGATCTATAAACATACAAGAGCCACTCTTACAAGAATTACGAGAGACTATTGTGATCTATAAACATACAAGAGTCACTCTTACAAGAGTTACGAGAGACTAATGTGATCTATAAACATACAAGAGCCACTCTTACAAGTGTTACTAGAGACTAATGTGATCTATAAACATACAAGAGCCACTCTTACAAGTGTTACGAGAGACTAATGTGATAACATACAAGAGTCACTCTTACTAGAGTTACGAGAGACTAATGTGATCTATAAATATACAAGAGCCACTCTTACAAGAGTTACGAGAGACTAATTTGATCTATAAACATACAAGAGTCACTCTTACAAGAGTTACGAGAGACTAATGTGATCTATAAACATACAAGAGTCACTCTTACAAGAGTTACGAGAGACTAATGTGATCTATAAACATACAAAAGTTACTCTTACAAGAGTTACGAAAGACTAATGTGATCTATAAACATACAAGAGCCACTCTTACAAGAGTTACGAGAGACTATTGTGATCTATAAACATACAAGAGTCACTCTTACAAGAGTTACGAGAGACTAATGTGATCTATAAACATACAAGAGCCACTCTTACAAGTATTACGAGAGACTAATGTGATCTATAAACATACAAGAGCCACTCTTACAAGAGTTACGAGAGACTAATGTGATCTATAAACATACAAGAGTCACTCTTACAAGAGTTGCGAGAGACTTATGTGATCTATAAACATACAACAGCCACTCTTACAAGAGTTACGAGAGACTTATGTGATCTATAAACATACAAGAGTCACTCTTACAAGAGTTACGAGAGACTAATGTGATCTATAAACATACAAGAGTCACTCTTACAAGAGTTACGAGAGACTAATGTGATCTATAAACATACAAGAGCCACTCTTACAAGAGTTACGAGAGACTAATTTGAACTATAAACATACAAGAGTCACTCTTACAAGAGTTACGAGAGATTAATGTGATCAATAAACATACAAGAGCCACTCTTACAAGAGTTACGAGAGACTAATGTGATCTATAAACATACAAGAGTCACTCTTACAAGTGTTACGAGAGACTAATGTGATCTATAAACATACAAGAATCACTCTTACAAGTGTTACGAGAGACTAGTGTGATCAATAAACCTACAAGAGCCACTCTTACAAGAGTTACGAGAGACTAATGTGATCTATAAACATACAAGAGTCACTCTTACAAGAGTTACGAGAGACTAATGTGATCCATAAACATACAAGAGCCACTCTTACAAGTGTTATGAGAGACTAATGTGATCTATAAACATACAAGAGCCACTCTTACAAGTGTTACTAGAGACTAATGTGATCTATAAACATACAAGAGCCACTCTTACAAGAGTTACGAGAGACTAATGTGATCTATAAACATACAAGAGTCACTCTTACAAGAGTTGCGAGAGACTTATGTGATCTATAAACATACAACAGCCACTCTTACAAGAGTTACGAGAGACTAATGTGATCTATAAACATACAAGAGTCACTCTTACAAGAGTTACGAGAGACTAATGTGATCTATAAACATACAAGAGCCACTCTTACAAGAGTTACGAGAGACTAATGTGATCTATAAACATACAAGAGCCACTCTTACAGGAGTTACGAGAGACTAATGTGATCTATAAACATACAAGAGCCACTCTTACAAGAGTTACGAGAGACTAATGTGATCTATAAACATACAGGAGCCACTCTTACAAGAGTTACGAGAGACTAATGTGATCTATAAACATACAGGAGTCACTCTTACAAGAGTTACGAGAGACTAATGTGATCTATAAACATACAAGAGCCACTCTTACAAGAGTTACGAGAGACTAATGTGATCTATAAACATACAAGAGTCACTCTTACAAGAGTTACGAGAGATTAATGTGATCTATAAACATACAAGAACCACTCTTACAAGAGTTACGAGAGACTAATGTGATCTATAAACATACAGGAGCCACTCTTACAAGAGTTACGAGAGACTAATGTGATCTATAAACATACAGGAGTCACTCTTACAAGAGTTACGAGAGACTAATGTGATCTATAAACATACAAGAGCAACTCTTACAAGAGTTACGAGAGACTAATGTGATCTATAGACATAGAAGAGCCACTCTTACAAGAGTTACGATAGACTAATGTGATCTATAAACATAAAAAAGTTACTCTTACAAGAGTTACGAGAGACTAATGTGATCTATAAACATACAAGAGCCACTCTTACAAGAATTACGAGAGACTATTGTGATCTATAAACATACAAGAGTCACTCTTACAAGAGTTACGAGAGACTAATGTGATCTATAAACATACAAGAGCCACTCTTACAAGTGTTACGAGAGACTAATGTGATCTATAAACATACAAGAGCCACTCTTACAAGTGTTACGAGAGACTAATGTGATCTATAAGCATACAAGAGCCACTCTTACAAGAGTTACGAGAGACTATTGTGATCTAAAAACATACAAGAGTCACTCGTACAAGAGTTACGAGATACTAATGTGATCTATAAACATACAAGAGTCACTCTTACAAGAGTTACGAGAGACTTGTGTGATCTATAAACATACAAGAGCCACTCTTACAAGAGTTACGAGAGATTAATGTGATCTATAAACATACAAGAGCCACTCTTACAAGAGTTACGAGAGACTAATGTGATCTATAAACATACAAGAGTCACTCTTACAAGAGTTACGAGAGACTAATGTGATCTATAAACATACAAGAGCCACTCTTACAAGTGTTACGAGAGACTAATGTGATAACATACAAGAGTCACTCTTACTAGAGTTACGAGAGACTAATGTGATCTATAAACATACAAGAGCCACTCTTACAAGAGTTACGAGAGACTAATTTGATCTATAAACATACAAGAGTCACTCTTACAAGAGTTACGAGAGACTAATGTGATCTATAAACATACAAGAGCCACTCTTACAAGAGTTACGAGAGACTAATGTGATCTATAAACATACAAGAGTCACTCTTACAAGTGTTACGAGAGACTAATGTGATCTATAAACATACAGGAGTCACTCTTACAAGTGTTACGAGAGACTAGTGTGATCTATAAACCTACAAGAGTCACTCCTACAAGAGTTACGAGAGACTAATGTGATCTATAAACACACAGGAGCCACTCTTACAAGAGTTACGAGAGACTAATGTGATCTATAAACATACAAGAGTCACTCTTACAAGAGTTACGAGAGACTAATGTGATCTATAAACATACAAGAGCCACTCTTACAAGAGTTACGAGAGACTAATGTGATCTATAAACATACAAGAGTCACTCTTACAAGAGTTACGAGAGACTAATGTGATCTATAAACATACAAGAGCCACTCTTACAAGTGTTACGAGAGACTAATGTGATAACATACAAGAGTCACTCTTACTAGAGTTACGAGAGACTAATGTGATCTATAAATATACAAGAGCCACTCTTACAAGAGTTACGAGAGACTAATTTGATCTATAAACATACAAGAGTCACTCTTACAAGAGTTACGAGAGACTAATGTGATCTATAAACATACAAGAGTCACTCTTACAAGAGTTACGAGAGACTAATGTGATCTATAAACATACAAAAGTTACTCTTACAAGAGTTACGAAAGACTAATGTGATCTATAAACATACAAGAGCCACTCTTACAAGAGTTACGAGAGACTATTGTGATCTATAAACATACAAGAGTCACTCTTACAAGAGTTACGAGAGACTAATGTGATCTATAAACATACAAGAGCCACTCTTACAAGTATTACGAGAGACTAATGTGATCTATAAACATACAAGAGCCACTCTTACAAGAGTTACGAGAGACTAATGTGATCTATAAACATACAAGAGTCACTCTTACAAGAGTTGCGAGAGACTTATGTGATCTATAAACATACAACAGCCACTCTTACAAGAGTTACGAGAGACTTATGTGATCTATAAACATACAAGAGTCACTCTTACAAGAGTTACGAGAGACTAATGTGATCTATAAACATACAAGAGCCACTCTTACAAGAGTTACGAGAGACTAATGTGATCTATAAACATACAAGAGCCACTCTTACAAGAGTTACGAGAGACTAATTTGAACTATAAACATACAAGAGTCACTCTTACAAGAGTTACGAGAGACTAATGTGATCTATAAACATACAAGAGCCACTCTTACAAGAGTTACGAGAGACTAATGTGATCTATAAACATACAAGAGTCACTCTTACAAGTGTTACGAGAGACTAATGTGATCTATAAACATACAGGAGTCACTCTTACAAGTGTTACGAGAGACTAGTGTGATCTATAAACCTACAAGAGTCACTCCTACAAGAGTTACGAGAGACTAATGTGATCTATAAACACACAGGAGCCACTCTTACAAGAGTTACGAGAGACTAATGTGATCTATAAACATACAAGAGTCACTCTTACAAGAGTTACGAGAGACTAATGTGATCTATAAACATACAAGAGCCACTCTTACAAGAGTTACGAGAGACTAATGTGATCTATAAACATACAAGAGTCACTCTTACAAGAGTTACGAGAGACTAATGTGATCTATAAACATACAAGAGCCACTCTTACAAGTGTTACGAGAGACTAATGTGATAACATACAAGAGTCACTCTTACTAGAGTTACGAGAGACTAATGTGATCTATAAATATACAAGAGCCACTCTTACAAGAGTTACGAGAGACTAATTTGATCTATAAACATACAAGAGTCACTCTTACAAGAGTTACGAGAGACTAATGTGATCTATAAACATACAAGAGTCACTCTTACAAGAGTTACGAGAGACTAATGTGATCTATAAACATACAAAAGTTACTCTTACAAGAGTTACGAAAGACTAATGTGATCTATAAACATACAAGAGCCACTCTTACAAGAGTTACGAGAGACTATTGTGATCTATAAACATACAAGAGTCACTCTTACAAGAGTTACGAGAGACTAATGTGATCTATAAACATACAAGAGCCACTCTTACAAGTATTACGAGAGACTAATGTGATCTATAAACATACAAGAGCCACTCTTACAAGAGTTACGAGAGACTAATGTGATCTATAAACATACAAGAGTCACTCTTACAAGAGTTGCGAGAGACTTATGTGATCTATAAACATACAACAGCCACTCTTACAAGAGTTACGAGAGACTTATGTGATCTATAAACATACAAGAGTCACTCTTACAAGAGTTACGAGAGACTAATGTGATCTATAAACATACAAGAGCCACTCTTACAAGAGTTACGAGAGACTAATGTGATCTATAAACATACAAGAGCCACTCTTACAAGAGTTACGAGAGACTAATTTGAACTATAAACATACAAGAGTCACTCTTACAAGAGTTACGAGAGACTAATGTGATCTATAAACATACAAGAGCCACTCTTACAAGAGTTACGAGAGACTAATGTGATCTATAAACATACAAGAGTCACTCTTACAAGTGTTACGAGAGACTAATGTGATCTATAAACATACAAGAATCACTCTTACAAGTGTTACGAGAGACTAGTGTGATCTATAAACCTACAAGAGCCACTCTTACAAGAGTTACGAGAGACTAATGTGATCTATAAACATACAAGAGTCACTCTTACAAGAGTTACGAGAGACTAATGTGATCTATAAACATACAAGAGCCACTCTTACAAGAGTTACGAGAGACTAATGTGATCTATAAACATACAAGAGCCACTCTTACAAGAGTTACGAGAGACTAATGTGATCTATAAACATACAAAAGTTACTCTTACAAGAGTTACGAAAGACTAATGTGATCTATAAACATACAAGAGCCACTCTTACAAGAGTTACGAGAGACTATTGTGATCTATAAACATACAAGAGTCACTCTTACAAGAGTTACGAGAGACTAATGTGATCTATAAACATACAAGAGCCACTCTTACAAGTGTTACGAGAGACTAATGTGATAACATACAAGAGTCACTCTTACTAGAGTTACGAGAGACTAATGTGATCTATAAATATACCAGAGCCACTCTTATAAGAGTTACGAGAGACTAATTTGATCTATAAACATACAAGAGTCACTCTTACAAGAGTTACGAGAGACTAATGTGATCTATACACATATAAAAGTTACTCTTACAAGAGTTACGAAAGACTAATGTGATCTATAAACATACAAGAGCCACTCTTACAAGAGTTACCAGAGACTATTGTGATCTATAAACATACAAGAGTCACTCTTACAAGAGTTACGAGAGACTAATGTGATCTATAAATATACAAGAGCCACTCTTACAAGTATTACGAGAGACTAATGTGATCTATAAACATACAAGAGCCACTCTTACAAGAGTTACGAGAGACTAATGTGATCTATAAACATACAAGAGTCAATCTTACAAGAGTTGCGAGAGACTTATGTGATCTATTAACATACAACAGCCACTCTTACAAGAGTTACGAGAGACTAATGTGATCTATAAACATACAAGAGCCACTCTTACAAGAGTTACGAGAGACTAATGTGATCTATAAACATACAAGAGCCACTCTTTACAAGAGTTACGAGAGACTAATTTGATCTATAAACATACAAGAGTCACTCTTACAAGAGTTACGAGAGACTAATGTGATCTATAAACATACAAGAGCCACTCTTACAAGAGTTACGAGAGACTAATGTGATCTATAAACATACAGGAGCCACTCTTACAAGTGTTACGAGAGACTAATGTGATCTATAAACATACAGGAGTCACTCTTACAAGAGTTACGAGAGACTAATGTGATCTATAAACATACAAGAGCCACTCTTACAAGAGTTACGAGAGACTAATGTGATCTATAGACATAGAAGAGCCACTCTTACAAGAGTTACGATAGACTAATGTGATCTATAAACATACAAAAGTTACTCTTACAAGAGTTACGAGAGACTAATGTGATTTATAAACATACAAGAGCCACTCTTACAAGAGTTACGAGAGACTATTGTGATCTATAAACATACAAGAGTCACTCTTACAAGAGTTACGAGAGACTAATGTGATCTATAAACATACAAGAGCCACTCTTACAAGTGTTACGAGAGACTAATGTGATCTATAAACATACAAGAGCCACTCTTACAAGTGTTACGAGAGACTAATGTGATCTATAAACATACAAGATCCACTCTTACAAGAGTTACGAGAGACTATTGTGATCTAAAAACATACAAGAGTCACTCGTACAAGAGTTACGAGATACTAATATGATCTATAAACATACAAGAGTCACTCTTACAAGAGTTACGAGAGACTTGTGTGATCTATAAACATACAAGAGCCACTCTTACAAGAGTTACGAGAGATTAATGTGATCTATAAACATACAAGAGCCACTCTTACAAGAGTTACGAGAGACTAATGTGATCTATAAACATACAAGAGTCACTCTTATAAGAATTACGAGAGACTAATGTGATCTATAAACATACAAGTGCCACTCTTACAAGTGTTACGAGAGACTAATGTGATCTATAAACATACAAGAGTCACTCTTACAAGAGTTACGAGAGACTAATGTGATCTATAAACATACAAGAGCCACTCTTACAAGTGTTACGAGAGACTAATGTGATAACATACAAGAGTCACTCTTACTAGAGTTACGAGAGACTAATGTGATCTATAAACATACAAGAGCCACTCTTACAAGAGTTACGAGAGACTAATTTGATCTATAAACATACAAGAGTCACTCTTACAAGAGTTACGAGAGACTAATGTGATCTATAAACATACAAGAGCCACTCTTACAAGAGTTACGAGAGACTAATGTGATCTATAAACATACAAGAGTCACTCTTACAAGTGTTACGAGAGACTAATGTGATCTATAAACATACAGGAGTCACTCTTACAAGTGTTACGAGAGACTAGTGTGATCTATAAACCTACAAGAGTCACTCCTACAAGAGTTACGAGAGACTAATGTGATCTATAAACACACAGGAGCCACTCTTACAAGAGTTACGAGAGATTAATGTGATCTATAAACATACAAGAGTCACTCTTACAAGAGTTACGAGAGACTAATGTGATCTATAAACATACAAGAGCCACTCTTACAAGAGTTACGAGAAACTAATGTGATCTATAAACATACAAGAGCCACTCTTACAAGAGTTACGAGAGACTAATGTGATCTATAAACATACAAAAGTTACTCTTACAAGAGTTACGAAAGACTAATGTGATCTATAAACATACAAGAGCCACTCTTACAAGAGTTACGAGAGACTATTGTGATCTATAAACATACAAGAGTCACTCCTACAAGAGTTACGAGAGACTAATGTGATCTATAAACATACAAGAGCCACTCTTACAAGTGTTACGAGAGACTAATGTGATAACATACAAGAGTCACTCTTACTAGAGTTACGAGAGACTAATGTGATCTATAAATATACAAGAGCCACTCTTACAAGAGTTACGAGAGACTAATTTGATCTATAAACATACAAGAGTCACTCTTACAAGAGTTACGAGAGACTAATGTGATCTATAAACATACAAGAGCCACTCTTACAAGAGTTACGAGAGACTATTGTGATCTATAAACATACAAGAGTCACTCTTACAAGAGTTACGAGAGACTAATGTGATCTATAAATATACAAGAGCCACTCTTACAAGAGTTACGAGAGACTTGTGTGATCTATAAACATACAAAAGCCAATCTTACAAGTGTTACGAGAGACTAATGTGATCTATAAACATACAAGAGCCACTCTTACAAGTGTTACGAGAGACTAATGTGATCTATAAACATACAAGAGCCACTCTTACAAATGTTACGAGAGACTAGTGTGATCTATAAACATACATGAACAACTCTTACAAGAGTTACGAGAGACTAATGTGATCTATAAACATACAAGAGTCACTCTTACAAGTGTTACGAGAGACTAATTTGATCTATAAACATACAAGAGTCACTCTTACAAGAGTTACGAGAGACTAATGTGATCTATAAACATACAAGAGCCATTCTTACAAGTGTTACGAGAGACTAATGTGATCAATAAACATACAAAAGCCAATCTTACAAGTGTTACGAGAGACTAATGTGATCTATAAACATACAAGAGTCACTCTTACAAGTGTTACGAGAGACTAATGTGATCTATAAACATACAAGAGCCACTCTTACAAATGTTACGAGAGACTAGTGTGATCTATAAACATACATGAACAACTCTTACAAGAGTTACGAGAGACTAATGTGATCTATAAACATACAAGAGTCACTCTTACAAGTGTTACGAGAGACTAATTTGATCTATAAACATACAAGAGTCACTCTTACAAGTGTTACGAGAGACTAATGTGATCTATAACCATACAAGAGTCACTCTTACAAGTGTTACGAGAGACTATTGTGATCTATAAACATACAAGAGTCACTCTTACAAGTGTTACGAGAGACTAATGTGATCTATAAACATACAAGAGTCACTCTTACAAGAGTTACGAGAGACTAATGTGATCTATAAACATACAAGAGTCACTCTTACAGTGTTACGAGAGACTATTGTGATCTATAAACATACAAGAGTCACTCATACAAGTGTTACGAGAGACTAATGTGATCTATAAACATACAAGAGCCACTCTTACAAGTGTTACGAGATACTATTGTGATCTATAAACATACAAGAGTCACTCTTACAAGTGTTACGAGAGACTAATGTGATCTATAAACATACAAGAGTCACTCTTATAAGAGTTACGAGAGACTATTGTGATCTATAAACATACAAGAGCCACTCTGACATGTGTTACGAGAGACTATTGTGATCTATAAACATACAAGAGTCACTCTTACAAGAGTTACGAGAGACTAATGTGATCTATAAACATACAGGGGCCACTCTTACAAGTGTTACGAGAGACTAATGTGATCTATAAACATACAACAGTCACTCTTACAAGTGTTACGAGAGACTATTGTGATCTATAAACATACAAGAGTCACTCTTACAAGTGTTACGAGAGACTATTGTGATCTATAAACATACAGGAGCCACTCTTACAAGTGTTACGAGAGACTTTTGTTATCAATAAACATACAACAGCCACTCTTACAAGTGTTACGAGAGACTAATGTGATCTATAAAATATAAACAATAATATATGTAAAATTATCGATATCAAATAAGTTTTCTTTTCATTAAAATCTCATAGCAGATTTTGGCAGAATAACATAGGGTTATTGCACTAATATTTTTAATTTAGTTCAACTACTGTGCTTTTATGTTTTACTAGATATTTTTAGCTTTGTTCATCAACTATGCTTATTTTTAATTTAGTTCAACTACTGTGCTTTTATGTTTTATAATATGTATGTGCTCTGCTTTTTATGCATGTCTGTCCTTATGCTTGTTTTGTTATTTACATGTATGTCGGTTTTAAAAGCTCTTCAGAGCTTATGTTGTATGTTTTTATACTCCGACTTTAAATAAAATTTGTATCTTGTATATTGAGGAATATTGTCCCGAGCAGTATGTCATATTGGACGAGCTTGCAGGTGCAATATGATATACTGCGAGGGACAATATTCCTCGATATTAGTGCAATAACCCTTTTATAATATAGTACCAAATATTTCAATTACATTTAACCATATTTCTTTGCAACATGTATTCAACATAATTCCGCCATATTTTTTATCTCTCGTTCGCTTGCGTGCACATATAGTTTTACTCGGAACCTCTCTAGTGAGTACCAAACTTAAAGGAGAAAGAATGGAATGCAATATCGGTCAAGATGTAACTCGAATAATACTGCGCCGTCTATCAGCACTATCGCCGTAATGTAGCGACCAGCGGGAGCGTAATACATGTATAACGACTGGATTATTCGGGTTAGTCAAGATGCAATATTTTAAACTCATTCGGAATTGCTCTACTTTTTAGGTATATTTATAAAAGAAGACTAGTAAAAATATCGGAAAATATTGCATTTTTATTTTACAAAGAAATCTACATGAAATATTTGATACTATATTATAATAACACATATTCTTATTATTAAATAAAAATATAAATTGGTCAGCATCAGACAAATGCATAAAATTATTATTATATAAACAAGCATGGTTAAATAAATATTGACGCAAATCTTTATATACTGGACAATACAATAATACATGCTTTTTGTCTTCAATACAATTATTCATGTGATAAACATTGTTAAAACAAATTATATTTTCAGTTAAAATACATTCATATCTTCCAGTTTCTATTTTTAATGGTGCTACACCACATCTAAATTTGGCAAATGCACTTTTATATTTTCCAGGTATATTTTTCAGCAAATAATTTTCTTTACCATATTCATTTTTAAACAATCTATATGTGCGTAATTTACTGTGATCATTTAAATTTGTCATAACATATATTTTCAATATTTAAAATAACATTCTTATCAATGGTGACAATACGTTTGCGCACATTCCAGACAGGAGATTGCACGATTGCGCACATTTCACCTGTATTCTAGTGTTATGTTTGCGCACACTACCTTTCTAATATACCTGTATAATTGACTACGTTTAATTTGCGCACACTTAAAATTCTATACTATGTTCTAACTCAGTCATCTGGCTAACGGAAGAGGTACTGTCACAAATGAAATAAGTTTGACTAATTTAAAAATGTGGGCAAACGTTAATTTCTAAAAGTGCGCAAGCGTAGTACTTTTTTGTGCGCAAATGATATATGTGCGCAAACGTAAATTCCAAAAATGTGCGCAAACGTGTTTCCACCTTATCAATGACAACATTAATATTACATAAATATTCCATATTAACTTCTTTAAATTTTGTATGTTCTCGAACATTCCAATTTTTCAGTCTATTACTACTCATTTAGTTTGACCATATAACAACTGTTTTTTATTAATCCTATACTGTTACACATCTTTATAAATCTACACCATGTTCTAAAAATACATCACCACTGTACACATCTTTGTAAATCTACACCATGTTCTAAAAATACATCACCACTGTGATACAATACAGCTTCCAGCCAATGTCACAATAAAGAGCTAAATTTGGCGTGTATTTTCCTACGCACATAAAAAAAACCGCATTGCTCTATTTTTTACATTAATACATGAACAATCTTTACTTCCTCATATTGAGGCACCATATTCAATTACTGACATTACAAATGAATCAATTGCCATATCATTATAATTCAAAAATTCAGTTAATAATAACCCAAGATACATATAATGAGGTACAATGTCTAATATACAAGTCCAGTTTGTGCTATGCAAAGTGATTTATTAAAAATAAAACAACATCAAATTGGATCCACTACGATATTTGTAAACATGTCAGAAAAAAAGCTGGTTGTTCAGAATTTTGTTCACAAGATCTATTCTTCATGTTATATAGTATAAAAGGAGTTGCTTGTTGGGAATTCCAGGTCTTCGCTTAAAATCATGTTATGTGTCATCAAAGACTGACATATACGACAATGTGTCACAATTACCTACTCCTTAAGGGTTTTACCATAACAAGAAAGAATATCACCACCAATAGACTAAACAGTGAGTTGTGCCAACCATCACCTCCTAATCCACGACTGTGTTCCACTAGATACCCGTTTGAAAACGAATTCAGCAGTAAATAATCCCCTTCCCATAGCAACAAATTATTTGTGAATTTCAATAATTATAAAATAAAATAAAAGCGTTTAGACTTTTACCAAAAGATTTTAATTGATATGAACGAGAGCTATAATCTTGGATTATAAACCACTCACTATACTATTGTTTTAAGCTTCTGTTTACAGAATGTTTATTATTCTTTTCTGATCCGCCATCTAACATAAACATAAATATCTGATGTAGTCTTTATCTTGCACGTCTTTAATCAAATATTTTGGGGCCGTCTTGGTAGTGATTGTATGGTAGTTGGATTTACAACTATCTATGCAATCAGCGACTATCACTAAGTTGCGAGTTCGGATCTCGCTCAGGCGAGTTGTACTAGATACAACATTATGTGATAAAGTTTGTCAGTGACTTACGGCAGGTCGATGGTTTTCTCCGGTTTCATTCACCAACAAAATTTACCGCCACGATATAACTGAAATATTGTTGAAAGTGGCGTTAAACACCATAAATCTCATAAAAACCTGTTGCAGATTGATTGTGGATCATCAAATTTACAAACAATAAATTATGTGTTAAAATAATATACATGTATAATGGATTGGGCCAGAAATTTCAACCTTGCAACGGCCAACAACGACCACTTCGAGCAACCTATTAGTTATTAGGAGCTGCTGAAATTTGTTATTTACGTGCAAGAGTATGGTATTCACTAAACACGAGCCAACCGTTTATGGTCCAGCCGTACTGGTGAATCATCGAGTATTTGATTCGTCCTGCATAAACAGTGGGTGAACCGTTTCTGAGAGGGGCTGTCGTGGTTGTTCGTATGAATTTACTACTATCTGTGCAATCAGTGCCTATCACCACAAAAGTTGTGACTTCGAACCCCGTTCCTGAAGTGGTGTACTCGATACAACATTATGTGATAAAGTTTGGCAGGTCGGTGGTTTTCTCCGGGTATTCCTGTTTCTTCCACTGACCGCCACGGTATATCTGAAAAATTGGTTGAAGGTGGCGTTAAACACCACTACCCCCCCCCCCCCATTTCGGAGAGGTTGTACACCAAACTAGGTCCTATTTGTATGTACACGTGGTTCCCCCAATAGACTATGTCTCAAGTCAGGTACTGGGCATTTTACTCTACCGCTATAGCATACCAAACTTTCAATAATGACTTGCATAAACATTCTTTTTTTTTTAAATACAAAGTTAGATAATATTAGCTCACACTGCATGAACCTATTATGTATAATCCTATAGGTAACAAGGAGACTCTATGTGGGAAATATTGGATTAGTTGAAAAGTTGTTCTTACAGCATAAATATCATTAATAAAAGTTAGAAATTCATTATCTTCTTTGTCCACAAAATCTTAACAAGAATGTAGAATTATATTTAAATGTCCCGGATCAATAATACAACTCATGGGTAGTTTGTCGTGGCATTATTATACCGAGTACACACAGGTAGAACAGGTGAGGCATGGACTTTTTACTTATATTGTAAAATGTTGCCAATTATCAACAAGTTTTAAGCAAAGGATATGTACATGTATGGAGGTACTATAATGTTGTGTACATATTTGTATGATCTGGATTTATCGATGAAATGATGGAGGACAGTTAGAAATAAAACGGCATCTTTGTAACCAAGGTTGGGAAAATGGCGGACCAATTCAGGACCGTGAACGAGTTGTATGCGACAGTACGAAAGTCTCCTCCTCACATAACAGACATCACTTGGGATGATAAACCTCGTTATCTTAAAGACTTGACTATCCTCTGTAGAGAACGGATGCCATTTGTGGCAAAAGTTCAAAAAGGTACGATTACAAGTTACATCCCCGGATGGAAGAGTGACAGTTCAGACTCTCGGTCCGACTCGGAAGATGAAATTGACAATGTTCTGCACGTACTGGAGGTACGATGTCGTAAAGTGATTGCAGTACGCATCATGCAATGGAATAGACAACAAGCTGAATATTTACCGTCTGACAAGAAAATTCAACTTCCGATTACATATAAAGGTAAATAAATCTATAATTTTTGTTATTGTACTAGTAATTAAACTTACACGGGTGACATTTTTTTGGATCTTCCCGGGATCACATTTCTGTATCTCCCCCTCGACAATGGTATGTCTAGATATATCTATTCACAAATTGTCTTTTATTGATTTATAGATTGTGTTTATTCTCATTAATTTTTCACATCGTTACGACATAGTTTAATGGTGAAGAGAGAGAGAGAGGACGACTGAGGAAAGGGGCTGGTGAATTTACTTAATTCATTTTATTCAAATATGAAGGAGATACATTATGAAAATAACGTTTAAACAGTGATGGTCAACAATTCCACCGATATCAACAAAACGACCAACCACCTTTCACTTTATGTCACTGAACACAAAAAGGGGGACCACGGCATATGACGTTGGAAATCTAGGTCATGACTTGGGACATGCACAAATATGTGACGGGGTTAAACCTGTTAATGTGATCCCAATCCTTTGTGTACTCGTATAGTTTATCTACTACCTGCATGTTTATTATAAGCTCCCAATATCAATCATTTCTTGATAGATTTGGACCAATAATTTGCACTCGATGCTTTTAAGGAAGTGTTTATTCAAATGTGAAAATATATATGTTCTATAACCCTTTGTCGGTACACGTTTTATGCATAAATAATGAAATAATTTAAGGTGGGCAAATAGTAAATTGAGTATATTTTTAAGAGGTAATGAAAATTATAACCTTCTGATCTAAAAGATATGTATGTATATATATACGTCATTATAATGATAATATATATTATTTTGACAGGTTGTCATTAAGTAAATACCTATATGATTTATCTGAATTAATATAAGAAAATTGATATAAATTTTCTCATGCAAGTCAATAGAATGAACTGATCGGGTGTGTTTCTTTTCTGAATTAACATCAAGTCCATTGTTTGCCAAAGTATTTGATTAAATAGAATATACTTAAATATTTGACCCTGTTCTACAATATACATGATATTTGGATACGAGTTAGTGTATTTATCGGTCATCAAATATTCACAACATAAAATACCCGTGTAATAATTATATGGGCACTAGAACACACCGTATTTGAACGACAAAAGGAAAATCATGTCAATGATAAACGGTGTGTTTCTTAATTGATATGTTATTACCTAGCACATCAAGCTACACAGGGTACGACAATAATACTGGACATGAACATTTCTTTGAATGAAGGTATTATAATGTAAAATAGTATACCGTCTTCAGTAAAACCGCTAGTCAAACATTCACAAACAAACCATTTAAATCAAAACTAAAACCGAACTCGAAACCCTGGTACACCAAAAAATGTTATGAATCCAGGAAAAAATTTCACAAAGCAAGAAAACTTTACAATCGTTTTAAAAACGAGATAAACAAAAACCATTTACTGGATTGCAGCAAACAATATAAACAGACAACAAACAAGGCATACAATGATATCAATTACAATTAGAAAATAAACTGAGAAATACCTCCAAATATAACGGAAAAGATTTTTGGAAAATTTTGAACAGGTTTGCAAAAAATAAAAAAGATGATCAATCTAATATATCCATAGAAACACTATATGACTATTTTAAAAATCTAAATACAAATATTGATAATGATAATAACAATATTGATATAGATATTAATATTGATAATCTTTCTCCAGAGATGGAGGAAATTTATAATTCTCCCATAACAGCAATTTAAATAAAGTCAGTTGTACAAAAATTAAAGAATGGTAAGTCTGCTGGCTGTGATAATATACTCAAGGAATACATTAAATATACACTAGATGATATGTTAGCAATATATGTTTTATTATTTAATGTTATTTTAGACAAAGGTATTATACCAGAGAGCTGGACTGAAGGTATTATGATCCCTATATACAAATATAAAGGTTCCAAGTTAGACCCAGCTTCCCATAGAGGAATTACACTTAATGCTTGTCTTAGTAAAACATTTACTGCCGTCCTAAACAATAGATTAAATAAATTTGCAGATGAGGTCGAGCTAATTTCGGGGGCACAGACTGGATTTAGAAGTGGGTTTTCAACTGTAGACAATATTTTTGTTTTACACTCTCTAATAGCGATGTATTTTTCTTTTGGAAAAAAACTGTTTTGTTCTTTCGTTGATTTCAAAAGTGCATTCGACACAGTTTGGCGATTAGGATTGTGGCAAAAACTACAAAAATCAAATATACAGGGTAAAATATTTAAAGTTACATGTATATATAATATGCATCAAAATATCAAAACATGTATACGAAAAGGAGAAGAATGTTCTGTATTTTTTAATAGTGAGGTAGAGGTGAAACAAGGGGAAAATATGTTTCCTTTTCTGTTCTCACTGTTTTTGAACGACTTGGAAACCTTTTTCTTGGAAAATGATATCAGTGATCTTGAACAAATATCTAAGAAATGTCAAGACACAATTGCATGTTATTTAAAAATATTTATAATACTTTATGCAGATGACACTGTAATTTTATCTGAATCGGCAGAAAGCCTACAAGAGGCAATATCAGCTTTTGAAGAGTATTGTAACATTTGGAAACTCACTGTAAATACGAATAAGACAAAAATTGTAGTGTTTAGCAAAAAGAAATATAAAACTAATGTTGTTTTTAAAATATATGGTCAGGCTATAGATTTACAAGATTCGTACTCATACCTAGGGGTCTACGGTGAAATTGGCCGTTTTCCTGTTGAAATTATTATTAAGTTGAGAATGGCTACATTTTGGAATAAAATGTTATGTAATAATAATAAACTTTCCAGTATCATGTATAGACTTATGTTCAAACTTCATCAAAGTAATCCCATACATTTTAAATGGATTACATACGTCAAATCAATCTTTGATGAGTGTGGACTTAGTTTCATTTGGAATGATCAGATACATATGAATAGAAATGTATTAAAGTCTGTTCTAAAACAAAAGTTGTTAAACCAGTATATTCAGCATTGGTTTCAGCAGATTAATAGTTCTTCACGAGGTAAGATAAGATAAGATAAGATAAGTTTTATTTATAGTCGGCATATTTAAATAACAATACAACACAAGCCCTAGTGGGCTTTTGACCGACCTAAATTTTATGAGGTGAATTTTATGGCATTTTCAAAACCGAATTTAAGCTAGAACCTTATCTTATTAGGTTAAACACATCTGATAGAATATATATGTGTAAACTGAGATGCTCGAATTTGAAACTTCCTTTTGAATTTTTATGATTTAGATGTTGGGGTAATATAATATATATATATATATAAGAGTTTCTTATATATATATTATATTACCCCAACATCTAAATTTATATATATAAGAGTCTCTTATATATACATTGTATATTATATTACCCCAACATCTAAATTTTCACTATTTTTCTCTATTTATGACTAAAATTCATACCAATGTGATCTAATATTTAAATCATGTAAATCCTTGGGATGATTGAAATAGAAATTTTACTTACTTTTGTGTATTTTTTGGGGTGTACTGTAGTACAATGTAAGGATGCTCTTTCCATCTATTGAAACAGGCACGGCCATGAATGCTCGCGAATCTGAAAATTATCTGCCAATTTCACGCTCATTCAGTGCATCAAAATAGTGTCGAGATTTTTTGGGCCGAGATATATCGGGGACGACTTTATTTTAGGGCCGAGATATATCGGGGACGACTTTTAACATTAATAACCGGAAGTAGTTCCAGATTACTGCGCATTCGATTTTCTGCAGATTTAACCTAACTTGAATAATACTGCGCCCTCTATCGGCACTTTCGCTGGATGAGGGCTTGAACGCTCTTAGTGGTAAAAATCCGTCAGTCTGCTGGCTGGTACAGCCGACCAATCAAATGTCAGATATTAGCGCGTATGCGCATTAGTGAATCCCTTTACTTCCGTTTGTAAATATTGACAAAACAAACACGGAGAATAATTGTGCACGTGCCTTTGCATATTTAGAAAACAAATACACCTTTATTCTCATAATTATGATTTAAATTGCCATAGATTCACAAATCTTTAAAGATTTAAAAAAATAAAACACCGTGTAATCATTTTTTGAAGTTTTTATGTTTTAATCTAAATTTGCTAAAATGTCGCAATACACATCTAACATGTATTTTTGTAATGTATGTGGGACAATAAAAGTGAATTTATTGTGGATAATAGGGTCGATACACGTAACTTGCCGTTAACATAAGATTGTATAAATATGGATATGCACAAGTTAAATTAAGGAAAATGGGATGAAATAATAAAGAAATTTTATTGAAAATAAATATGTAAACAGAAAGTTGATTATTTCATAAATTAAAATGATTTTTAATACAATTTATAAAGAAATACCCATCACAATATCGTTATTTAGGTTAATACTTATTAGACTGATTTTTTTAAACCCATTTTTGTCTTTAATTGATAACTGACCCAAGTTAGCCTAAATAAATGAAATGTGACTTAATGTGTTAATTATATAAATCCTTGCCTTCTATAATTTTTAATTTCTTATCTAATTCTTATTCTTATTTAACAATATGGTCAGGTTGTTATTTTCATTGAATGGCATCTCAAAATAGATGGCTTCACAGTAGGGGCTCTTCCTGTATATTGGTTACATCTTGTATATTACAACTGACAGCTAATTCATGACAAACAATTTTAATCAGCCATCAGTATCATAAAATACATTTTTTTTTAATCTTTATTTTAAATGAAATTAAAAAATCATTATAAGAGTGAATTCAATTCAAGCTTTTATTTACTTTCCAACTTTGAAATAAAAATCATTATGTTTTAATATTTAAAAAATAGTAATTATTTATTTATTTTTTATTTCATGTTTGGTTGTATTTATCCGGATATGTGTATTGCATACAACATTACATCATCTGATCGCTCCATTGGACATTATTTACAAACACTTTAGCTCCTCCTATTTTATGTCGTAATACCCATAAGTCATAGCGATTTACTATTTCCGGTTTGACGGATTTTTTCAATGAATGCATCCAGGCGTTAATGCAGCGACTAGTGGGAGAGTAATATAACGACTGGATTATTCGGGTTAGATTTAACCATGTATTGGTTTCCGGTGTATCATTTCCGGTGCATGAAATTTAAGCCATTAGTGATGTGGATCTGGTATCAAAATATTGCTATTTCTACAATAGTTGGGACTTCGTCCCATATAACTTACAAAGTACATAATTGTATTTACTGCCACGTGTAGTATAAATGTTTACATTCTTGCCACGAACTGCACGTGACGTAGTTCGAGTCAAGCTACCTTGTTTGTATATTGTTGTAAATTTCTAATTGCTATTGTCAATTTCAATGTATTGAGTTTATATGTATTTATGTTGTAAATGTCTAACTACTATGTATTTGTTTGATGTTTTGACCCCTTGTACACTGTAGAGTGTCTGGGGATAATAAAGTATTTTGTTTGATGTTTTGACCCCTTGTACACTGTATAGTGTCTGGGGATAATAAAGTATTTTGTTTGATGTTTTGACCCCTTGTACACTGTATAGTGTCTGGGGATAATAAAGTATTTGTTTGATGTTTTGACCCCTTGTACACTGTATAGTGTCTGGGGATAATAAAGTATGTGTTTGATGTTTTGACCCCTTGTACACTGTATAGTGTCTGGGGATAATAAAGTATGTGTTTGATGTTTTGACCCCTTGTACACTGTAGAGTGTCTGGGGATAATAAAGTATGTGTTTGATGTTTTGACCCCTTGTACACTGTATAGTGTCTGGGGATAATAAAGTATTTGTTTGATGTTTTGACCCCTTGTACACTGTATAGTGTCTGGGGATAATAAAGTATGTGTTTGTTGTTTTGACCCCTTGTACACTGTAGAGTGTCTGGGGATAATAAAGTATTTGTTTGATGTTTTGACCCCTTGTACACTGTATAGTGTCTGGGGATAATAAAGTATTTGTTTGATGTTTTGACCCCTTGTACACTGTATAGTGTCTGGGGATAATAAAGTATTTGTTTGTTGTTTTGACCCCTTGTACACTGTAGAGTGTCTGGGGATGATAAAGTATTTGTTTGATGTTTTGACCCCTTGTACACTGTATAGTGTCTGGGGATAATAAAGTATTTGTTTGATGTTTTGACCCCTTGTACACTGTAGAGTGTCTGGGGATGATAAAGTATTTGTTTGATGTTTTGACCCCTTGTACACTGTATAGTGTCTGGGGATAATAAAGTATGTGTTTGATGTTTTGACTCCTTGTACACTGTATAGTGTCTGGGGATAATAAAGTATTTGTTTGATGTTTTGACCCCTTGTACACTGTAGAGTGTCTGGGGATAATAAAGTATTTGTTTGATGTTTTGACCCCTTGTACACTGTATAGTGTCTGGGGATAATAAAGTATTTGTTTGATGTTTTGACCCCTTGTACACTGTATTGTGTCTGGGGATAATAAAGTATGTGTTTGATGTTTTGACCCCTTGTACACTGTATTGTGTCTGGGGATAATAAAGTATGTGTTTGATGTTTTGACCCCTTGTACACTGTATAGTGTCTGGGGATAATAAAGTATTTTGTTTGATGTTTTGACCCCTTGTACACTGTAGAGTGTCTGGGGATAATAAAGTATGTGTTTGATGTTTTGACCCCTTGTACACTGTATAGTGTCTGGGGATAATAAAGTATTTGTTTGATGTTTTGACCCCTTGTACACTGTATAGTGTCTGGGGATAATAAAGTATTTGTTTGATGTTTTGACCCCTTGTACACTGTATAGTGTCTGGGGATAATAAAGTATTTGTTTGATGTTTTGACCCCTTGTACACTGTATAGTGTCTGGGGATAATAAAGTATTTTGTTTGATGTTTTGACCCCTTGTACACTGTATAGTGTCTGGGGATAATAAAGTATGTGTTTGATGTTTTGCCCCCTTGTACACTGTATAGTGTCTGGGGATAATAAAGTATTTTGTTTGATGTTTTGACCCCTTGTACACTGTAGAGTGTCTGGGGATAATAAAGTATGTGTTTGATGTTTTGACCCCTTGTACACTGTATAGTGTCTGGGGATAATAAAGTATTTGTTTGATGTTTTGACCCCTTGTACACTGTAGAGTGTCTGGGGATAATAAAGTATTTGCTTGATGTTTTGACCCCTTGTACACTGTATAGTGTCTGGGGATAATAAAGTATTTGTTTGATGTTTTGACCCCTTGTACACTGTATAGTGTCTGGGGATAATAAAGTATGTGTTTGATGTTTTGACCCCTTGTACACTGTATTGTGTCTGGGGATAATAAAGTATGTGTTTGATGTTTTGACCCCTTGTACACTGTATAGTGTCTGGGGATAATAAAGTATTTTGTTTGATGTTTTGACCCCTTGTACACTGTAGAGTGTCTGGGGATAATAAAGTATGTGTTTGATGTTTTGACCCCTTGTACACTGTATAGTGTCTGGGGATAATAAAGTATTTGTTTGATGTTTTGACCCCTTGTACACTGTAGAGTGTCTGGGGATAATAAAGTATTTGTTTGATGTTTTGACCCCTTGTACACTGTATAGTGTCTGGGGATAATAAAGTATTTGTTTGATGTTTTGACCCCTTGTACACTGTATAGTGTCTGGGGATAATAAAGTATGTGTTTGATGTTTTGACCCCTTGTACACTGTATTGTGTCTGGGGATAATAAAGTATGTGTTTGATGTTTTGACCCCTTGTACACTGTATAGTGTCTGGGGATAATAAAGTATGTGTTTGATGTTTTGACCCCTTGTACACTGTATTGTGTCTGGGGATAATAAAGTATGTGTTTGATGTTTTGACCCCTTGTACACTGTATAGTGTCTGGGGATAATAAAGTATTTGTTTGATGTTTTGACCCCTTGTACACTGTATAGTGTCTGGGGATAATAAAGTATTTGTTTGATGTTTTGACCCCTTGTACACTGTAGAGTGTCTGGGGATAATAAAGTATGTGTTTGATGTTTTGACCCCTTGTACACTGTATAGTGTCTGGGGATAATAAAGTATTTGTTTGATGTTTTGACCCCTTGTACACTGTATAGTGTCTGGGGATAATAAAGTATTTTGTTTGATGTTTTGACCCCTTGTACACTGTATAGTGTCTGGAGATAATAAAGTATTTGTTTGATGTTTTGACCCCTTGTACACTGTATAGTGTCTGGGGATAATAAAGTATTTGTTTGATGTTTTGACCCCTTGTACACTGTATAGTGTCTGGGGATAATAAAGTATGTGTTTGATGTATTGACCCCTTGTACACTGTATAGTGTCTGGGGATACTAAAGTATTTGTTTGATGTTTTGACCCCTTGTACACTGTAGAGTGTCTGGGGATAATAAAGTATGTGTTTGATGTTTTGACCCCTTGTACACTGTATAGTGTCTGGGGATAATAAAGTATTTGTTTGATGTTTTGACCCCTTGTACACTGTAGAGTGTCTGTGGATAATAAAGTATGTGTTTGATGTTTTGACCCCTTGTACACTGTATAGTGTCTGGGGATAATAAAGTATTTGTTTGATGTTTTGACCCCTTGTACACTGTAGAGTGTCTGGGGATAATAAAGTATTTGTTTGATGTTTTGACCCCTTGTACACTGTATAGTGTCTGGGGATAATAAAGTATTTGTTTGATGTTTTGACCCCTTGTACACTGTATAGTGTCTGGGGATAATAAAGTATGTGTTTGATGTTTTGACCCCTTGTACACTGTATAGTGTCTGGGGATAATAAAGTATTTGTTTGATGTATTGACCCCTTGTACACTGTATAGTGTCTGGGGATAATAAAGTATTTGTTTGATGTTTTGACCCCTTGTACACTGTATAGTGTCTGGGGATAATAAAGTATTTTGTTTGATGTTTTGACCCCTTGTACACTGTATAGTGTCTGGGGATAATAAAGTATTTGTTTGATGTTTTGACCCCTTGTACACTGTATAGTGTCTGGGGATAATAAAGTATGTGTTTGATGTTTTGACCCTTGTACACTGTATAGTGTCTGGGGATAATAAAGTATGTGTTTGATGTTTTGACCCCTTGTACACTGTATAGTGTCTGGGGATAATAAAGTATTTGTTTGATGTTTTGACCCCTTGTACACTGTATAGTGTCTGGGGATAATAAAGTATTTGTTTGATGTTTTGACCCCTTGTACACTGTATAGTGTCTGGGGATAATAAAGTATTTGTTTGATGTTTTGACCCCTTGTACACTGTAGAGTGTCTGGGGATAATAAAGTATTTTGTTTGATGTTTTGACCCCTTGTACACTGTATAGTGTCTGGGGATAATAAAGTATTTGTTTGATGTTTTGACCCCTTGTACACTGTATAGTGTCTGGGGATAATAAAGTATTTGTTTGATGTTTTGACCCCTTGTACACTGTATAGTGTCTGGGGATAATAAAGTATTTGTTTGATGTATTGACCCCTTGTACACTGTATAGTGTCTGGGGATACTAATGTATTTGTTTGATGTTTTGACCCCTTGTACACTGTAGAGTGTCTGGGGATAATAAAGTATTTGTTTGATGTTTTGACCCCTTGTACACTGTATAGTGTCTGGGGATAATAAAGTATTTGTTTGATGTTTTGACCCCTTGTACACTGTAGAGTGTCTGGGGATAATAAAGTATGTGTTTGATGTTTTGACCCCTTGTACACTGTATAGTGTCTGGGGATAATAAAGTATTTGTTTGATGTTTTGACCCCTTGTACACTGTAGAGTGTCTGGGGATAATAAAGTATTTGTTTGATGTTTTGACCCCTTGTACACTGTATAGTGTCTGGGGATAATAAAGTATTTGTTTGATGTTTTGACCCCTTGTACACTGTATAGTGTCTGGGGATAATAAAGTATTTGTTTGATGTTTTGACCCCTTGTACACTGTATAGTGTCTGGGGATAATAAAGTATTTGTTTGATGTATTGACCCCTTGTACACTGTATAGTGTCTGGGGATAATAAAGTATGTGTTTGATGTTTTGACCCCTTGTACACTGTATAGTGTCTGGGGATAATAAAGTATTTTGTTTGATGTTTTGACCCCTTGTACACTGTATAGTGTCTGGGGATAATAAAGTATTTGTTTGATGTTTTGACCCCTTGTACACTGTATAGTGCCTGGGGATAATAAAGTATGTGTTTCATGTTTTGACCCTTGTACACTGTATAGTGTCTGGGGATAATAAAGTATGTGTTTGATGTTTTGACCCCTTGTACACTGTATAGTGTCTGGGGATAATAAAGTATTTGTTTGATGTTTTGACCCCTTGTACACTGTATAGTGTCTGGGGATAATAAAGTATTTGTTTGATGTTTTGACCCCTTGTACACTGTATAGTGTCTGGGGATAATAAAGTATTTGTTTGATGTTTTGACCCCTTGTACACTGTAGAGTGTCTGGGGATAATAAAGTATTTTGTTTGATGTTTTGACCCCTTGTACACTGTATAGTGTCTGGGGATAATAAAGTATGTGTTTGATGTTTTGACCCCTTGTACACTGTATAGTGTCTGGGGATAATAAAGTATGTGTTTGATGTTTTGACCCCTTGTACACTGTATAGTGTCTGGGGATAATAAATTATGTGTTTGATGTTTTGACCCCTTGTACACTGTATAGTGTCTGGGGATAATAAAGTATTTTGTTTGATGTTTTGACCCCTTGTACACTGTATAGTGTCTGGGGATAATAAAGTATTTTGTTTGATGTTTTGACCCCTTGTACACTGTAGAGTGTCTGGGGATAATAAAGTATTTGTTTGATGTTTTGACCCCTTGTACACTGTATAGTGTCTGGGGATAATAAAGTATTTGTTTGATGTTTTGACCCCTTGTACACTGTATAGTGTCTGGGGATAATAAAGTATTTGTTTGATGTTTTGACCCCTTGTACACTGTATAGTGTCTGGGGATAATAAAGTATGTGTTTGATGTTTTGACCCCTTGTACACTGTATAGTGTCTGGGGATAATAAAGTATTTTGTTTGATGTTTTGACCCCTTGTACACTGTAGAGTGTCTGGGGATAATAAAGTATTTGTTTGATGTTTTGACCCCTTGTACACTGTATAGTGTCTGGGGATAATAAAGTATTTGTTTGATGTTTTGACCCCTTGTACACTGTATAGTGTCTCGGGATAATAAAGTATTTGTTTGATGTTTTGACCCCTTGTACACTGTATAGACTCTGGGGATAATAAAGTATTTGTTTGATGTTTTGACCCCTTGTACACTGTAGAGTGTCTGGGGATAATAAAGTATTTGTTTGATGTTTTGACCCCTTGTACACTGTATAGTGTCTGGGGATAATAAAGTATTTGTTTGATGTTTTGACCCCTTGTACACTGTATAGTGTCTGGGGATAATAAAGTATGTGTTTGCTGTTTTGACCCCTTGTACACTGTAGAGTGTCTGGGGATAATAAAGTATGTGTTTGATGTTTTGACCCCTTGTACACTGTATAGTGTCTGGGGATAATAAAGTATTTGTTTGATGTTTTGACCCCTTGTACACTGTAGAGTGTCTGGGGATAATAAAGTATGTGTTTGATGTTTTGACCCCTTGTACACTGTATAGTGTCTGGGGATAATAAAGTATGTGTTTGATGTTTTGACCCCTTGTACACTGTAGAGTGTCTGGGGATAATAAAGTATGTGTTTGATGTTTTGACCCCTTGTACACTGTATAGTGTCTGGGGATAATAAAGTATTTGTTTGTTGTTTTGACCCCTTGTACACTGTAGAGTGTCTGGGGATAATAAAGTATTTGTTTGATGTTTTGACCCCTTGTACACTCTATAGTGTCTGGGGATAATAAAGTATTTGTTTGATGTTTTGACCCCTTGTACACTGTATAGTGTCTGGGGATAATAAAGTATGTGTTTGATGTTTTGACCCTTTGTACACTGTATAGTGTCTGGGGATAATAAAGTATTTGTTTGATGTTTTGACCCCTTGTACACTGTATAGTGTCTGGGGATAATAAAGTATTTGTTTGATGTTTTGACCCCTTGTACACTGTATAGTGTCTGGGGATAATAAAGTATGTGTTTGATGTTTTGACCCCTTGTACACTGTATAGTGTCTGGGGATAATAAAGTATTTTGTTTGTTGTTTTGACCCCTTGTACACTGTATAGTGTCTGGGGATAATAAAGTATTTTGTTTGATGTTTTGACCCCTTGTACACTGTATAGTGTCTGGGGATAATAAAGTATTTGTTTGATGCTTTGACCCCTTGTACACTGTAGAGTGTCTGGGGATAATAAAGTATGTGTTTGATGTTTTGACCCCTTGTACACTGTATAGTGTCTGGGGATAATAAAGTATTTGTTTGGTGTTTTGACCCCTTGTACACTGTATAGTGTCTGGGGATAATAAAGTATGTGTTTGATGTTTTGACCCCTTGTACACTGTATAGTGTCTGGGGATAATAAAGTATTTGTTTGGTGTTTTGACCCCTTGTACACTGTATAGTGTCTGGGGATAATAAAGTATTTTGTTTGATGTTTTGACCCCTTGTACACTGTAGAGTGTCTGGGGATAATAAAGTATTTGTTTGGTGTTTTGACCCCTTGTACACTGTAGAGTGTCTGGGGATAATAAAGTATTTGTTTGATGTTTTGACCCCTTGTACACTGTATAGTGTCTGGGGATAATAAAGTATGTGTTTGATGTTTTGACCCCTTGTACACTGTAGAGTGTCTGGGGATAATAAAGTATTTGTTTGGTGTTTTGACCCCTTGTACACTGTAGTGTCTGGGGATAATAAAGTATGTGTTTGATGTTTTGACCCCTTGTACACTGTATAGTGTCTGGGGATAATAAAGTATGTGTTTGATGTTTTGACCCCTTGTACACTGTATAGTGTCTGGGGATAATAAAGTATTTGTTTGGTGTTTTGACCCTTTGTACACTGTATAGTGTCTGGGGATAATAAAGTATGTGTTTGATGTTTTGACCCCTTGTACACTGTATAGTGTCTGGGGATAATAAAGTATTTGTTTGGTGTTTTGACCCCTTGTACACTGTATAGTGTCTGGGGATAATAAAGTATGTGTTTGATGTTTTGACCCCTTGTACACTGTAGAGTGTCTGGGGATAATAAAGTATTTTTTTGATGTTTTGACCCCTTGTACACTGTATAGTGTCTGGGGATAATAAAGTATTTGTTTGATGTTTTGACCCCTTGTACACTGTAGAGTGTCTGGGGATAATAAAGTATGTGTTTGATGTTTTGACCCCTTGTACACTGTATAGTGTCTGGGGATAATAAAGTATGTGTTTGATGTTTTGACCCCTTGTACACTGTAGAGTGTCTGGGGATAATAAAGTATTTGTTTGGTGTTTTGACCCCTTGTACACTGTAGAGTGTCTGGGGATAATAAAGTATGTGTTTGATGTTTTGACCCCTTGTACACTGTATAGTGTCTGGGGATAATAAAGTATGTGTTTGATGTTTTGACCCCTTGTACACTGTATAGTGTCTGGGGATAATAAAGTATTTGTTTGGTGTTTTGACCCCTTGTACACTGTATAGTGTCTGGGGATAATAAAGTATGTGTTTGATGTTTTGACCCCTTGTACACTGTATAGTGTCTGGGGATAATAAAGTATTTGTTTGGTGTTTTGACCCCTTGTACACTGTATAGTGTCTGGGGATAATAAAGTATGTGTTTGATGTTTTGACCCCTTGTACACTGTAGAGTGTCTGGGGATAATAAAGTATTTTTTTGATGTTTTGACCCCTTGTACACTGTATAGTGTCTGGGGATAATAAAGTATTTGTTTGATGTTTTGACCCCTTGTACACTGTAGAGTGTCTGGGGATAATAAAGTATGTGTTTGATGTTTTGACCCCTTGTACACTGTATAGTGTCTGG
Organism: Bathymodiolus brooksi; assembly: GCA_963680875.1. Lineage (NCBI taxonomy): Eukaryota > Metazoa > Mollusca > Bivalvia > Mytilida > Modiolidae > Bathymodiolus > Bathymodiolus brooksi. Next base: position 174,987,967 of record OY804575.1, read on the forward strand.
GGATAATAAAGTATGTGTTTGATGTTTTGACCCCTTGTACACTGTAGAGTGTCTGGGGATAATAAAGTATGTGTTTGATGTTTTGACCCCTTGTACACTGTATAGTGTCTGGGGATAATAAAGTATTTGTTTGATGTTTTGACCCCTTGTACACTGTAGAGTGTCTGGGGATAATAAAGTATGTGTTTGATGTTTTGACCCATTGTACACTGTATAGTGTCTGGGGATAATAAAGTATTTGTTTGTTGTTTTGACCCCTTGTACACTGTAGAGTGTCTGGGGATAATAAAGTATTTGTTTGATGTTTTGACCCCTTGTACACTGTATAGTGTCTGGGGATAATAAAGTATTTGTTTGATGTTTTGACCCCTTGTACACTGTATAGTGTCTGGGGATAATAAAGTATGTGTTTGATGTTTTGACCCCTTGTACACTGTATAGTGTCTGGGGATAATAAAGTATTTGTTTGATGTTTTGACCCCTTGTACACTGTATAGTGTCTGGGGATAATAAAGTATTTGTTTGATGTTTTGACCCCTTGTACACTGTATAGTGTCTAGGGATAATAAAGTATGTGTTTGTTGTTTTGACCCCTTGTACACTGTATAGTGTCTGGGGATAATAAAGTATTTGTTTGATGTTTTGACCCCTTGTACACTGTATAGTGTCTGGGGATAATAAAGTATGTGTTTGATGTTTTGACCCCTTGTACACTGTATAGTGTCTGGGGATAATAAAGTATTTGTTTGATGTTTTGACCCCTTGTACACTGTATAGTGTCTGGGGATAATAAAGTATTTGTTTGATGTTTTGACCCCTTGTACACTGTATAGTGTCTGGGGATACTAAAGTATTTGTTTGATGTTTTGACCCCTTGTACACTGTATAGTGTCTGGGGATAATAAAGTATTTGTTTGATGTTTTGACCCCTTGTACACTGTATAGTGTCTGGGGATAATAAAGTATTTGTTTGATGTTTTGACCCCTTGTACACTGTATAGTTTCTGGGGATAATAAAGTATGTGTTTGATGTTTTGACCCCTTGTACACTGTATAGTGTCTGGGGATAATAAAGTATTTGTTTGATGTTTTGACCCCTTGTACACTGTATAGTGTCTGGGGATAATAAAGTATTTGTTTGATGTTTTGACCCCTTGTACACTGTATAGTGTCTGGGGATAATAAAGTATTTGTTTGATGTTTTGACCCCTTGTACACTGTATAGTGTCTGGGGATAATAAAGTATGTGTTTGATGTTTTGACCCCTTGTACACTGTATAGTGTCTGGGGATACTAAAGTATTTGTTTGATGTTTTGACCCCTTGTACACTGTAGAGTGTCTGGGGATAATAAAGTATGTGTTTGATATTTTGACCCCTTGTACACTGTATAGTGTCTGGGGATAATAAAGTATTTGTTTGATGTATTGACCCCTTGTACACTGTATAGTGTCTGGGGATAATAAAGTATGTGTTTGTTGTTTGTTTGTTTGGATTTGAGAATCCATACAAAAAGATTGAAAGTCACCTTTTGAAAAGTAATTCAAAATCAACAGATGTGTAGTACGACATACTGGTTTTATAAACAATAGAAAAGGGGAGATTATTCTGTAAAATATATTTTGACTTCTGTTACTTGTTGTCGAAGAATTCTACCATAGGGTGAATATTGACAGTGATTAATTGAACATATTCCTAATTGCAACCCCGTTAGAGACATAGGACCTAGCCTTTCCAACCCATCCGAACAGGCAGTGTGGTAGTGTTCTAGACAAGTCAATACACAATTCGTCATTAAGACGTAATTTCCTCATGTATAGACAATGCCATGCTTCTTGCAGTAGTTCCCAATGAGGTGTCAGGAGTGATCGTTTGTGGTTCATTGAAGGCGTACTAGTGCGAGCGGTTCATTGAAGGCGTACTAGTCCGAGCGGTTCATTGAAGGCGTACTAGTCCGAACCTATCCATTGTATCCTCCTATTCCTATAGCAATCTAAACGTCTGATTATTAACCCTCTACGTGCCACTTTTTATCCAACACTATTGGTTATCATCATGAATATAGCTGATATATCAATTAGTTGATGTTAAACAACAATCAATCAATCGTGAAATTTTCCTATACCCACGTGATACAATAATTAAATGAAGTTCATTATTTGAGCCAGAGGCCCACAGGAGCATACAATAAAACAAAAGCATTTCAGTTTAAAGTAATGAAAACATGATTGTCGGTATACTTTTGTATGTTCTTTAATGTGTGAAGAAGATATGATAAAACAGGAATTCTGAAGTTACTGATCTAGCACTTTGCTAAACCAGGAATGGTGATTTTGTATCAATTGTTCGCTTATTCAATGAATTGAAAGTGGCGAAAAAATAATCGCATAAAATACAAAAATAAATGCAATCAGAAAAACGGATAAATTCAATATATAGGAAATAAGTATAATAACAAAATTACCGAACTCCGAACAATCTTCCAAAGGGAAAGTCAAAACTCATAGGTATATAAACTGACAAAATCAGTCAACAACCAAAAAACTGTGAAAACCTGACTTGGTACAGGCATTTCTAAAGATATGGTGGGTTGAATCAGAATTTAAGGCGCCAAACCTCACGCTTTCATTACGGGTCAAAGGTTCCGGCTGTCATCTGGGGTGCGTTCAACATCGTAGCTGCTAGGTTGAGCTACGTAGAAAAATCCTATTGAACGGAAAGCTAGCCTAGCCGCTACATAGCTCTAGCTAGCTTAAAAAATGTCTGCTAGCTTTTGAATCCAAGATGACGGCTAAAACTAAATTTAATTTCGTAAGGTAAAAATAGTGGCATTGCAGGAAGTGACAACGCTTTTAATACGGATGATAATTTATTAAAGTAACTAGACAAATACGATTAGCTAAAATGTTCCAAGAAATTATTCTATATGATTGGCGCCATATTTGTTAGCACTGCTACGTAGCTAATCGTTCAATAACGTCATGGCTAGTTTACCGAGCAGCTAGGCTAGCTGCTACGATATTGAACGCAGCCCAGATATCTGCCATAGTACTGCAATTCATTTGAGTCGATTATGACGTAGATATAAAAGAATTACTAACGGTGCGACTTCGATGGAGAACAGTTCTTTGAATAGAATATTGAAAGAAGATTCAAATGAGCCTTCCTTTCTAAATAAGTCAGTTAGCTTCGACAGAATATCTAATTCAAAATATACCAAAACTGCATAATCATCAAAATCAGCTAATTTTACAAATTTTTCTTTGTACAACTCTTGAAGATTATCTTCGACAGTTCCTACTTGTATCTTAGACGTAGATTTCCATCAGTGTCTGTTGGTTACCGTTTTGGGGGTTTAGAGATTTATGTCTACAAGAAAAATGGTTCGTTCGTGTTGTTCTGGTTGGTTATATTTTCGACAATTACTATTCATTGTATTTTTAATATAAAAGTTTTTCTGTTTTATTTTAAAACCAAAAATAACTTAAACAATCTTCTTTCCGGCTACAAGAATATATGAATTTAAGGAATTCAAACTTGGCTCAGAATATTCTTATCCACGTCAGTGTAGGTCAAGGTACCAATGGCATTAAATGTGACCACGAATCAAGATAATAACATTACAGAATGGGACTATTAACTAAATATCTCTTAAATCATATTCCGTCTATATAACACAACCTGTTATAAAGAAAAATCTTAAATATTGTGTAATAAACTGGAGATAATATTAGTGAATGGTGGTTCTGTATGGGTATATCGGCGTTTGTGTGTAATATGTTATACAGATCCTTTGTAGGGTATGGAGATCTGGTCTGTCCTATGTACTATGTTATACAGATCCTTTGTAGGGTATGGAGATCTGGTCTGTCCTATGTAATATGTTATACAGATCCTTTGTAGGGTATGGAGATCTGGTCTGTCCTATGTAATATGTTATACAGATCCTTTGTAGGGTATGGAGATCTGGTCTGTCCTATGTAATATGTTATACAGATTCTTTGTAGGGTATGGAGATCTGGTCTGTCCTATGTAATATGTTATACAGATCCTTTGTAGGGTATGGAGATCTGGTCTGTCCTATGTACTATGTTATACAGATCCTTTGTAGGGTATGGAGATCTGGTCTGTCCTATGTAATATGTTATACAGATCCTTTGTAGGGTATGGAGATCTGGTCTGTCCTATGTACTATGTTATACAGATCCTTTGTAGGGTATGGAGATCTGGTCTGTCCTATGTAATATGTTATACAGATCCTTTGTAGGGTATGGAGATCTGGTCTGTCCTATGTAATATGTTATACAGATCCTTTGTAGGGTATGGAGATCTGGTCTGTCCTATGTAATATGTTATACAGATCCTTTGTAGGGTATGGAGATCTGTTCTGCCCTATGTAATATATTACAAGTAGCTAGACTGGTATTGATACGGTTGAAATGTATTTGAAGATTTTTTACCACATTTAGAAAAAACATTATTTCATCTCTATACGTGCTTTGAACAAGATTACAAACAATAGATCATGTAGACAAAAGGTGGCACAAGGGTGGGCTTTTGATTGCCACAAGAAAAAGAAGAGGTGATTGCTATGGTCGGAATATTTTGCCTCTCAACGTCCCAACAACGACCACACTTAAACTGTTACAGATTATAAGCTGCTGCATGTTGTTTATTACGTGCAACCAAGGTGATACATGTTCGTCTCGTTTTGAAGGAGGTAGTTGTGTATTTAATTCGTCACACAACCAGTGGACGTTATTTAAGGATAGGTTTTGTAACACCGTGGGACAAAAGTTCCCATTTCTATATCCCGTGTTTCCCGTGTATATGAAGTTAAAATGTAATAAAGTAAATATCTACAGCTTGATTAAGACCAAGGCTATAGCATACCATGGAAATATTAATGTAATAATGTAATAATGTAATAATGTAATAAAATGTAATAAAGTAAATATCTACAGCTTGATTAAGACCAAGGCTATAGCATACCATGGAAATATTAATGGAAAACATTTTTGACATGGTTAATATTTAAATGGTTCTTTGTCGTATATAATATGGATCCTCAACTTTAATTGACTGGTAGTAAGATAACCTTTATCTTAAAAATATAAAACGGAATAGTGATAATCTTGAACTTAAGAAAACGAATTGATGAGAGATGGGAAAAGAGCAAAGTTTTAAATTTGATTCAAGTATATTATTAGGTCAACTGGAATTCAGTGACAAATACATTATTTTGCCCACACACCTTTTGTGTTATGTTTTGAATTAATTATTGAATTAATTATCATTAATCAAAATACAATCGAAATTAAACAAATAAGAAATATAGATATTGGTGTACATTATATATAGTTTGACACTTTTTGCCTCATCATCATTTCATTGAAAATTAACTTGTTCTCGCCATGATATAGCTGAAAAATTGCCAAGTTAAACAACAATCACTCACTCACTCTAACTGACATTTAAGATTTGCAAAACATTATTTATATTTATTTGTAGAACACATATTTGTTTCTTTTAATCTAATATGAGTGAAAGTTTAAACAACGTTTTAATTATGTATGCTGTGTGCAAAAAATCAATATATTTTATTCTGAAATTTAAAAAAAATCTTATTTCTACAAAACATTATTATAGTAATTGATTTGATTGGTTGATCTTTAACTTCAAGTGAAAAAGTAAATTTAACCATATGTATATGACAACGTGCTGTGGTCGTATCATGCTCCATGGGCGTAACCCACATATTTAATGGTGTCACAAATGCTTTCGATTATAAATCTAAATACTGTTTATAATACTTTTATGTGACGATTTTGCTGGAGGTTGCAGTTGTCAAACACCTGTCCCCGTGTGAGGGCAGCTTAATTATATAATTTCACCGGCTATTAAATGTTTCCACTGCCGAGGGTCATACAATGCAATTTTATTAGAAGGAAAACATTGAAAGTATTAGATATTTCATATTAAAACTGTATTTTACAGAAGCATGGAAGGGACATGCGGAAATATTTATTGATCTCGTGGCTTTGGTTTGGCCAAGTCGTGGACACGAGATACTAACGCGTGACCACGACATAGCCAAGTCCTGACCACGAGATACTAAAGCGTGGCCACGAGATAACTAAGTCCTGACCACGAGATACTAAAGCGTGGCCACGAGATAACTAAGTCCTGACCACGAGATACTAACGCGTAGCCACGAGATAGCTAAGTCCTGACCACGAGATAGCTAAGTCCTGACCACGAGATACTAAAGCGTGGCCACGAGATAACTAAGTCCTGACCACGAGATACTAAAGCGTGGCCACGAGATAACTAAGTCCTGACCACGAGATACTAAAGCGTAGCCACGAGAGAGCTAAGTCCTGACCACGAGATACTAACGCGTGGCCACGACATAGCTAAGTCCTGACCACGAGATACTAAAGCGTGGCCACAAGATAACTAAGTCCTGACCACGAGATACTAAAGCGTGGCCACGAGATAACTAAGTCCTGACCACGAGATACTAACGCGTGGCCACGACATAGCCAAGTCCTGACCACGAGATACTAAAGCGTGGCCACGAGATAACTAAGTCCTGACCACGAGATACTAAAGCGTGGCCACGAGAGAGCTAAGTCCTGACCACGAGATACTAACGCGTGGCCACGATATAGCTAAGTCCTGACCACGAGATACTAAAGCGTGGCCACGAGATAACTAAGTCCTGACCACGAGATAGCTAAGTCCTGAACACGAGATACTAAAGCGTGGCCACGAGATCGCTAAGTCCTGACCACGAGATACTAACGCGTAGCCACGAGATAGCTAAGTCCTGACCACGAGATAACTAAGTCCTGACCACGAGATACTAAAGCGTGGCCACGAGATAGCTAAGTCCTGACCACGAGATACTAAAGCGTGGCCACGAGAGAGCTAAGTCCTGACCACGAGATACTAACGCGTAGCCACGAGATAGCTAAGTCCTGACCACGAGGTACTAAAGCGTGGCCACGAGATAACTAAGTCCTGACCACGAGATAACTAAGTCCTGACCACGATATACTAACGCGTAGCCACGAGATAGCTAAGTCCTGACCACGAGATACTAAAGCGTGGCCACGAGATAACTAAGTCCTGACCACGAGATACTAAAGCGTGGCCACGAGATAACTAAGTCCTGACCACGAGATACTAACGCGTAGCCACGAGATAGCTAAGTCCTGACCACGAGATAGCTAAGTCCTGACCACGAGATACTAAAGCGTGGCCACGAGATAACTAAGTCCTGACCACGAGATACTAAAGCGTGGCCACGAGATAACTAAGTCCTGACCACGAGATACTAAAGCGTAGCCACGAGAGAGCTAAGTCCTGACCACGAGATACTAACGCGTGGCCACGACATAGCTAAGTCCTGACCACGAGATACTAAAGCGTGGCCACAAGATAACTAAGTCCTGACCACGAGATACTAAAGCGTGGCCACGAGATAACTAAGTCCTGACCACGAGATACTAACGCGTGGCCACGACATAGCCAAGTCCTGACCACGAGATACTAAAGCGTGGCCACGAGATAACTAAGTCCTGACCACGAGATACTAAAGCGTGGCCACGAGAGAGCTAAGTCCTGACCACGAGATACTAACGCGTGGCCACGATATAGCTAAGTCCTGACCACGAGATACTAAAGCGTGGCCACGAGATAACTAAGTCCTGACCACGAGATAGCTAAGTCCTGAACACGAGATACTAAAGCGTGGCCACGAGATCGCTAAGTCCTGACCACGAGATACTAACGCGTAGCCACGAGATAGCTAAGTCCTGACCACGAGATAACTAAGTCCTGACCACGAGATACTAAAGCGTGGCCACGAGATAGCTAAGTCCTGACCACGAGATACTAAAGCGTGGCCACGAGAGAGCTAAGTCCTGACCACGAGATACTAACGCGTAGCCACGAGATAGCTAAGTCCTGACCACGAGGTACTAAAGCGTGGCCACGAGATAACTAAGTCCTGACCACGAGATAACTAAGTCCTGACCACGATATACTAACGCGTAGCCACGAGATAGCTAAGTCCTGACCACGAGATACTAAAGCGTGGCCACGAGATAACTAAGTCCTGACCACGAGATAACTAAGTCCTGACCACGAGATACTAAAGCGTGGCCACGACATAGCTAAGTCCTGACCACGAGATACTAAAGCGTGGCCACGAGATAACTAAGTCCTGACCACGAGATAGCTAAGTCCTGACCACGATATACTAAAGCGTGGCCACGACATAGCCAAGTCCTGACCACGAGATACTAAAGCGTGGCCACGAGATAGCTAAGTCCTGACCACGAGATACTAAAGCGTGGCCACGACATAGCCAAGTCCTGACCACGAGATACTAAAGCGTGGCCACGAGATAACTAAGTCCTGACCACGAGATACTAAAGCGTGTCCACGAGAGAGCTAAGTCCTGACCACGAGATACTAACGCGTGGCCACGATATAGCTAAGTCCTGACCACGAGATACTAAAGCGTGGCCACGAGATAACTAAGTCCTGACCACGAGATAACTAAGTCCTGACCACGAGATACTAAAGCGTGGCCACGAGATAGCTAAGTCCTGACCACGATATACTAAAGCGTGGCCACGAGATCGCTAAGTCCTGACCACGAGATACTAACGCGTAGCCACGAGATAGCTAAGTCCTGACCACGAGATACTAAAGCGTGGCCACGAGATAGCTAAGTCCTGACCACGAGATAACTAAGTCCTGACCACGAGATACTAAAGCGTGGCCACGAGATAGCTAAGTCCTGACCACGATATACTAAAGCGTGGCCACGAGATCGCTAAGTCCTGACCACGAGATACTAACGCGTAGCCACGAGATAGCTAAGTCCTGACCACGAGATAACTAAGTCCTGACCACGAGATACTAACGCGTAGCCACGAGATAGCTAAGTCCTGACCACGAGATACTAAAGCGTGGCCACGAGATAGCTAAGTCCTGACCACCAGATACTAACGCGTGGCCACGAGATAACTAAGTCCTGACCACGAGATACTAACGCGTGGCCACGATATAGCTAAGTCCTGACCACGAGATACTAAAGCGTGGCCACGAGATAACTAAGTCCTGACCACGAGATAGCTAAGTCCTGACCACGATATACTAAAGCGTGGCCACGAGATCGCTAAGTCCTGACCACGAGATACTAACGCGTAGCCACGAGATAGCTAAGTCCTGACCACGAGATACTAAAGCGTGGCCACGAGAGAGCTAAGTCCTGACCACGAGATACTAAAGCGTGGCCACGAGATAACTAAGTCCTGACCACGAGATAGCTAAGTCCTGACCACGAGATACTAACGCGTAGTCACGAGATAGCTAAGTCCTGACCACGAGATACTAAAGCGTGGCCACGAGATAGCTAAGTCCTGACCACCAGATACTAACGCGTGGCCACGAGATAACTAAGTCCTGACCACGAGATACTAACGCGTGGCCACGATATAGCTAAGTCCTGACCACGAGATACTAAAGCGTGGCCACGAGATAACTAAGTCCTGACCACGAGATACTAACGCGTAGCCACGAGATAGCTAAGTCCTGACCACGAGATAACTAAGTCCTGACCACGAGATACTAACGCGTGGCCACGACATAGCCAAGTCCTGACCACGAGATACTAAAGCGTGGCCACGAGATAACTAAGTCCTGACCACGAGATACTAAAGCGTGGCCACGAGAGAGCTAAGTCCTGACCACGAGATACTAACGCGTGGCCACGATATAGCTAAGTCCTGACCACGAGATACTAAAGCGTGGCCACGAGATAACTAAGTCCTGACCACGAGATAGCTAAGTCCTGAACACGAGATACTAAAGCGTGGCCACGAGATCGCTAAGTCCTGACCACGAGATACTAACGCGTAGCCACGAGATAGCTAAGTCCTGACCACGAGATAACTAAGTCCTGACCACGAGATACTAAAGCGTGGCCACGAGATAGCTAAGTCCTGACCACGAGATACTAAAGCGTGGCCACGAGAGAGCTAAGTCCTGACCACGAGATACTAACGCGTAGCCACGAGATAGCTAAGTCCTGACCACGAGATACTAAAGCGTGGCCACGAGATAACTAAGTCCTGACCACGAGATAACTAAGTCCTGACCACGAGATACTAAAGCGTGGCCACGACATAGCTAAGTCCTGACCACGAGATACTAAAGCGTGGCCACGAGATAACTAAGTCCTGACCACGAGATAGCTAAGTCCTGACCACGATATACTAAAGCGTGGCCACGACATAGCCAAGTCCTGACCACGAGATACTAAAGCGTGGCCACGAGATAGCTAAGTCCTGACCACGAGATACTAACGCGTAGCCACGAGAGAGCTAAGTCCTGACCACGAGATACTAAAGCGTGGCCACGACATAGCCAAGTCCTGACCACGAGATACTAAAGCGTGGCCACGAGATAGCTAAGTCCTGACCACGAGATACTAAAGCGTGGCCACGACATAGCCAAGTCCTGACCACGAGATACTAAAGCGTGGCCACGAGATAACTAAGTCCTGACCACGAGATACTAAAGCGTGGCCACCAGAGAGCTAAGTCCTGACCACGAGATACTAAAGCGTGGCCACGAGATAACTAAGTCCTGACCACGAGATAACTAAGTCCTGACCACGAGATACTAAAGCGTGGCCACGAGATAGCTAAGTCCTGACCACGATATACTAAAGCGTGGCCACGAGATCGCTAAGTCCTGACCACGAGATACTAACGCGTAGCCACGAGATAGCTAAGTCCTGACCACGAGATACTAAAGCGTGGCCACGAGATAGCTAAGTCCTGACCACGAGATAACTAAGTCCTGACCACGAGATACTAAAGCGTGGCCACGAGATAGCTAAGTCCTGACCACGAGATACTAACGCGTAGCCACGAGATAGCTAAGTCCTGACCACGAGATAACTAAGTCCTGACCACGAGATACTAACGCGTAGCCACGAGATAGCTAAGTCCTGACCACGAGATACTAAAGCGTGGCCACGAGATAGCTAAGTCCTGACCACGAGATAGCTAAGTCCTGACCACGATATACTAAAGCGTGGCCACGAGATCGCTAAGTCCTGACCACGAGATACTAACGCGTAGCCACGAGATAGCTAAGTCCTGACCACGAGATACTAAAGCGTGGCCACGAGAGAGCTAAGTCCTGACCACGAGATACTAAAGCGTGGCCACGAGATAACTAAGTCCTGACCACGAGATAGCTAAGTCCTGACCACGAGATACTAACGCGTAGTCACGAGATAGCTAAGTCCTGACCACGAGATACTAAAGCGTGGCCACGAGATAGCTAAGTCCTGACCACCAGATACTAACGCGTGGCCACGAGATAACTAAGTCCTGACCACGAGATACTAACGCGTGGCCACGATATAGCTAAGTCCTGACCACGAGATACTAAAGCGTGGCCACGAGATAACTAAGTCCTGACCACGAGATACTAACGCGTAGCCACGAGATAGCTAAGTCCTGACCACGAGATAACTAAGTCCTGACCACGAGATACTAACGCGTGGCCACGACATAGCCAAGTCCTGACCACGAGATACTAAAGCGTGGCCACGAGATAACTAAGTCCTGACCACGAGATACTAAAGCGTGGCCACGAGAGAGCTAAGTCCTGACCACGAGATACTAACGCGTGGCCACGATATAGCTAAGTCCTGACCACGAGATACTAAAGCGTGGCCACGAGATAACTAAGTCCTGACCACGAGATAGCTAAGTCCTGAACACGAGATACTAAAGCGTGGCCACGAGATCGCTAAGTCCTGACCACGAGATACTAACGCGTAGCCACGAGATAGCTAAGTCCTGACCACGAGATAACTAAGTCCTGACCACGAGATACTAAAGCGTGGCCACGAGATAGCTAAGTCCTGACCACGAGATACTAAAGCGTGGCCACGAGAGAGCTAAGTCCTGACCACGAGATACTAACGCGTAGCCACGAGATAGCTAAGTCCTGACCACGAGATACTAAAGCGTGGCCACGAGATAACTAAGTCCTGACCACGAGATAACTAAGTCCTGACCACGAGATACTAAAGCGTGGCCACGACATAGCTAAGTCCTGACCACGAGATACTAAAGCGTGGCCACGAGATAACTAAGTCCTGACCACGAGATAGCTAAGTCCTGACCACGATATACTAAAGCGTGGCCACGACATAGCCAAGTCCTGACCACGAGATACTAAAGCGTGGCCACGAGATAGCTAAGTCCTGACCACGAGATACTAACGCGTAGCCACGAGAGAGCTAAGTCCTGACCACGAGATACTAAAGCGTGGCCACGACATAGCCAAGTCCTGACCACGAGATACTAAAGCGTGGCCACGAGATAGCTAAGTCCTGACCACGAGATACTAAAGCGTGGCCACGACATAGCCAAGTCCTGACCACGAGATACTAAAGCGTGGCCACGAGATAACTAAGTCCTGACCACGAGATACTAAAGCGTGGCCACCAGAGAGCTAAGTCCTGACCACGAGATACTAAAGCGTGGCCACGAGATAACTAAGTCCTGACCACGAGATAACTAAGTCCTGACCACGAGATACTAAAGCGTGGCCACGAGATAGCTAAGTCCTGACCACGATATACTAAAGCGTGGCCACGAGATCGCTAAGTCCTGACCACGAGATACTAACGCGTAGCCACGAGATAGCTAAGTCCTGACCACGAGATACTAAAGCGTGGCCACGAGATAGCTAAGTCCTGACCACGAGATAACTAAGTCCTGACCACGAGATACTAAAGCGTGGCCACGAGATAGCTAAGTCCTGACCACGAGATACTAACGCGTAGCCACGAGATAGCTAAGTCCTGACCACGAGATAACTAAGTCCTGACCACGAGATACTAACGCGTAGCCACGAGATAGCTAAGTCCTGACCACGAGATACTAAAGCGTGGCCACGAGATAGCTAAGTCCTGACCACCAGATACTAACGCGTGGCCACGAGATAACTAAGTCCTGACCACGAGATACTAACGCGTGGCCACGATATAGCTAAGTCCTGACCACGAGATACTAAAGCGTGGCCACGAGATAACTAAGTCCTGACCACGAGATAGCTAAGTCCTGACCACGATATACTAAAGCGTGGCCACGAGATCGCTAAGTCCTGACCACGAGATACTAACGCGTAGCCACGAGATAGCTAAGTCCTGACCACGAGATACTAAAGCGTGGCCACGAGAGAGCTAAGTCCTGACCACGAGATACTAACGCGTGGCCACGATATAGCTAAGTCCTGACCACGAGATACTAAAGCGTGGCCACGAGATAACTAAGTCCTGACCACGAGATAGCTAAGTCCTGACCACGAGATACTAACGCGTAGCCACGAGATAGCTAAGTCCTGACCACGAGATACTAAAGCGTGGCCACGAGATAGCTAAGTCCTGACCACGAGATACTAAAGCGTGGCCACGAGATAACTAAGTCCTGACCACGAGATACTAAAGCGTGGCCACGAGAGAGCTAAGTCCTGACCACGAGATACTAACGCGTGGCCACGATATAGCTAAGTCCTGACCACGAGATACTAAAGCGTGGCCACGAGATAACTAAGTCCTGACCACGAGATAGCTAAGTCCTGAACACGAGATACTAAAGCGTGGCCACGAGATCGCTAAGTCCTGACCACGAGATACTAACTCGTAGCCACGAGATAGCTAAGTCCTGACCACGAGATAACTAAGTCCTGACCACGATATACTAAAGCGTGGCCACGAGATCGCTAAGTCCTGACCACGAGATACTAACGCGTAGCCACGAGATAGCTAAGTCCTGACCACGAGATACTAAAGCGTGGCCACGAGAGAGCTAAGTCCTGACCACGAGATACTAAAGCGTGGCCACGAGATAACTAAGTCCTGACCACGAGATAGCTAAGTCCTGACCACGAGATACTAACGCGTAGTCACGAGATAGCTAAGTCCTGACCACGAGATACTAAAGCGTGGCCACGAGATAGCTAAGTCCTGACCACCAGATACTAACGCGTGGCCACGAGATAACTAAGTCCTGACCACGAGATACTAACGCGTGGCCACGATATAGCTAAGTCCTGACCACGAGATACTAAAGCGTGGCCACGAGATAACTAAGTCCTGACCACGAGATACTAACGCGTAGCCACGAGATAGCTAAGTCCTGACCACGAGATAACTAAGTCCTGACCACGAGATACTAACGCGTGGCCACGACATAGCCAAGTCCTGACCACGAGATACTAAAGCGTGGCCACGAGATAACTAAGTCCTGACCACGAGATACTAAAGCGTGGCCACGAGAGAGCTAAGTCCTGACCACGAGATACTAACGCGTGGCCACGATATAGCTAAGTCCTGACCACGATATACTAAAGCGTGGCCACGAGATAACTAAGTCCTGACCACGAGATAGCTAAGTCCTGAACACGAGATACTAAAGCGTGGCCACGAGATCGCTAAGTCCTGACCACGAGATACTAACGCGTAGCCACGAGATAGCTAAGTCCTGACCACGAGATAACTAAGTCCTGACCACGAGATACTAAAGCGTGGCCACGAGATAGCTAAGTCCTGACCACGAGATACTAAAGCGTGGCCACGAGAGAGCTAAGTCCTGACCACGAGATACTAACGCGTAGCCACGAGATAGCTAAGTCCTGACCACGAGATACTAAAGCGTGGCCACGAGATAACTAAGTCCTGACCACGAGATAACTAAGTCCTGACCACGAGATACTAAAGCGTGGCCACGACATAGCTAAGTCCTGACCACGAGATACTAAAGCGTGGCCACGAGATAACTAAGTCCTGACCACGAGATAGCTAAGTCCTGACCACGATATACTAAAGCGTGGCCACGACATAGCCAAGTCCTGACCACGAGATACTAAAGCGTGGCCACGAAATAGCTAAGTCCTGACCACGAGATACTAACGCGTAGCCACGAGAGAGCTAAGTCCTGACCACGAGATACTAAAGCGTGGCCACGACATAGCCAAGTCCTGACCACGAGATACTAAAGCGTGGCCACGAGATAGCTAAGTCCTGACCACGAGATACTAAAGCGTGGCCACGACATAGCCAAGTCCTGACCACGAGATACTAAAGCGTGGCCACGAGATAACTAAGTCCTGACCACGAGATACTAAAGCGTGGCCACCAGAGAGCTAAGTCCTGACCACGAGATACTAAAGCGTGGCCACGAGATAACTAAGTCCTGACCACGAGATAACTAAGTCCTGACCACGAGATACTAAAGCGTGGCCACGAGATAGCTAAGTCCTGACCACGATATACTAAAGCGTGGCCACGAGATCGCTAAGTCCTGACCACGAGATACTAACGCGTAGCCACGAGATAGCTAAGTCCTGACCACGAGATACTAAAGCGTGGCCACGAGATAGCTAAGTCCTGACCACGAGATAACTAAGTCCTGACCACGAGATACTAAAGCGTGGCCACGAGATAGCTAAGTCCTGACCACGAGATACTAACGCGTAGCCACGAGATAGCTAAGTCCTGACCACGAGATAACTAAGTCCTGACCACGAGATACTAACGCGTAGCCACGAGATAGCTAAGTCCTGACCACGAGATACTAAAGCGTGGCCACGAGATAGCTAAGTCCTGACCACCAGATACTAACGCGTGGCCACGAGATAACTAAGTCCTGACCACGAGATACTAACGCGTGGCCACGATATAGCTAAGTCCTGACCACGAGATACTAAAGCGTGGCCACGAGATAACTAAGTCCTGACCACGAGATAGCTAAGTCCTGACCACGATATACTAAAGCGTGGCCACGAGATCGCTAAGTCCTGACCACGAGATACTAACGCGTAGCCACGAGATAGCTAAGTCCTGACCACGAGATACTAAAGCGTGGCCACGAGAGAGCTAAGTCCTGACCACGAGATACTAACGCGTGGCCACGATATAGCTAAGTCCTGACCACGAGATACTAAAGCGTGGCCACGAGATAACTAAGTCCTGACCACGAGATAGCTAAGTCCTGACCACGAGATACTAACGCGTAGCCACGAGATAGCTAAGTCCTGACCACGAGATACTAAAGCGTGGCCACGAGATAGCTAAGTCCTGACCACGAGATACTAAAGCGTGGCCACGAGATAACTAAGTCCTGACCACGAGATACTAAAGCGTGGCCACGAGAGAGCTAAGTCCTGACCACGAGATACTAACGCGTGGCCACGATATAGCTAAGTCCTGACCACGAGATACTAAAGCGTGGCCACGAGATAACTAAGTCCTGACCACGAGATAGCTAAGTCCTGAACACGAGATACTAAAGCGTGGCCACGAGATCGCTAAGTCCTGACCACGAGATACTAACTCGTAGCCACGAGATAGCTAAGTCCTGACCACGAGATAACTAAGTCCTGACCACGAGATACTAAAGCGTGGCCACGAGATAGCTAAGTCCTGACCACGAGATACTAAAGCGTGGCCACGAGAGAGCTAAGTCCTGACCACGAGATACTAACGCGTAGCCACGAGATAGCTAAGTCCTGACCACGAGGTACTAAAGCGTGGCCACGAGATAACTAAGACCTGACCACGAGATAACTAAGTCCTGACCACGATATACTAACGCGTAGCCACGAGATAGCTAAGTCCTGACCACGAGATAACTAAGTCCTGACCACGAGATACTAACGCGTAGCCACGAGATAGCTAAGTCCTGACCACGAGATACTAAAGCGTGGCCACGAGATAGCTAAGTCCTGACCACCAGATACTAACGCGTGGCCACGAGATAACTAAGTCCTGACCACGAGATACTAACGCGTGGCCACGATATAGCTAAGTCCTGACCACGAGATACTAAAGCGTGGCCACGAGATAACTAAGTCCTGACCACGAGATAGCTAAGTCCTGACCAAGATATACTAAAGCGTGGCCACGAGATCGCTAAGTCCTGACCACGAGATACTAACGCGTAGCCACGAGATAGCTAAGTCCTGACCACGAGATACTAAAGCGTGGCCACGAGAGAGCTAAGTCCTGACCACGAGATACTAACGCGTGGCCACGATATAGCTAAGTCCTGACCACGTGATACTAAAGCGTGGCCACGAGATAACTAAGTCCTGACCACGAGATAGCTAAGTCCTGACCACGAGATACTAACGCGTAGCCACGAGATAGCTAAGTCCTGACCACGAGATACTAAAGCGTGGCCACGAGATAGCTAAGTCCTGACCACCAGATACTAACGCGTGGCCACGAGATAACAAAGTCCTGACCACGAGATACTAACGCGTAGCCACGAGATAGCTAAGTCCTGACCACGAGATACTAAAGCGTGGCCACGAGAGAGCTAAGTCCTGACCACGAGATACTAAAGCGTGACCACGAGATAACTAAGTCCTGACCACGAGATACTAACGCGTAGCCACGAGATAGCTAAGTCCTGACCACGAGATAACTAAGTCCTGACCACGAGATACTAACGCGTGGCCACGACATAGCCAAGTCCTGACCACGAGATACTAAAGCGTGGCCACGAGATAACTAAGTCCTGACCACGAGATACTAAAGCGTGGCCACGAGAGAGCTAAGTCCTGACCACGAGATACTAACGCGTGGCCACGATATAGCTAAGTCCTGACCACGAGATACTAAAGCGTGGCCACGAGATAACTAAGTCCTGACCACGAGATAGCTAAGTCCTGAACACGAGATAATAAAGCGTGGCCACGAGATCGCTAAGTCCTGACCACGAGATACTAACGCGTAGCCACGAGATAGCTAAGTCCTGACCACGAGATAACTAAGTCCTGACCACGAGATACTAAAGCGTGGCCAAGAGATAGCTAAGTCCTGACCACGAGATACTAAAGCGTGGCCACGAGAGAGCTAAGTCCTGACCACGAGATACTAACGCGTAGCCACGAGATAGCTAAGTCCTGACCACGAGGTACTAACGCGTGGCCACGAGATAACTAAGTCCTGACCACGAGATAACTAAGTCCTGACCACGATATACTAACGCGTAGCCACGAGATAGCTAAGTCCTGACCACGAGATACTAACGCGTGGCCACGAGATAACTAAGTCCTGACCACGAGATAACTAAGTCCTGACCACGATATACTAAAGCGTGGCCACGACATAGCCAAGTCCTGACCACGAGATACTAAAGCGTGGCCACGAGATAGCTAAGTCCTGACCACGAGATACTAACGCGTAGCCACGAGAGAGCTAAGTCCTGACCACGAGATACTAAAGCGTGGCCACGACATAGCCAAGTCCTGACCACGAGATACTAAAGCGTGGCCACGAGATAGCTAAGTCCTGACCACGAGATACTAAAGCGTGGCCACGACATAGCCAAGTCCTGACCACGAGATACTAAAGCGTGGCCACGAGATAACTAAGTCCTGACCACGAGATACTAAAGCGTGGCCACGAGAGAGCTAAGTCCTGACCACGAGATACTAAAGCGTGGCCACGAGATAACTAAGTCCTGACCACGAGATAACTAAGTCCTGACCACGAGATACTAAAGCGTGGCCACGAGATAGCTAAGTCCTGACCACGATATACTAAAGCGTGGCCACGAGATCGCTAAGTCCTGACCACGAGATACTAACGCGTAGCCACGAGATAGCTAAGTCCTGACCACGAGATACTAAAGCGTGGCCACGAGATAGCTAAGTCCTGACCACGAGATAACTAAGTCCTGACCACGAGATACTAAAGCGTGGCCACGAGATAGCTAAGTCCTGACCACGATATACTAAAGCGTGGCCACGAGATCGCTAAGTCCTGACCACGAGATACTAACGCGTAGCCACGAGATAGCTAAGTCCTGACCACGAGATAACTAAGTCCTGACCACGAGATACTAACGCGTAGCCACGAGATAGCTAAGTCCTGACCACGAGATACTAAAGCGTGGCCACGAGATAACTAAGTCCTGACCACGAGATAGCTAAGTCCTGACCACGATATACTAAAGCGTGGCCACGACATAGCCAAGTCCTGACCACGAGATACTAAAGCGTGGCCACGAGATAGCTAAGTCCTGACCACGAGATACTAACGCGTAGCCACGAGAGAGCTAAGTCCTGACCACGAGATACTAAAGCGTGGCCACGACATAGCCAAGTCCTGACCACGAGATACTAAAGCGTGGCCACGAGATAGCTAAGTCCTGACCACGAGATACTAAAGCGTGGCCACGACATAGCCAAGTCCTGACCACGAGATACTAAAGCGTGGCCACGAGATAACTAAGTCCTGACCACGAGATAACTAAGTCCTGACCACGAGATACTAAAGCGTGGCCACGAGATAGCTAAGTCCTGACCACGATATACTAAAGCGTGCCACGAGATCGCTAAGTCCTGACCACGAGATACTAACGCGTAGCCACGAGATAGCTAAGTCCTGACCACGAGATACTAAAGCGTGGCCACGAGATAGCTAAGTCCTGACCACGAGATAACTAAGTCCTGACCACGAGATACTAAAGCGTGGCCACGAGATAGCTAAGTCCTGACCACGATATACTAAAGCGTGGCCACGAGATCGCTAAGTCCTGACCACGAGATACTAACGCGTAGCCACGAGATAGCTAAGTCCTGACCACGAGATAACTAAGTCCTGACCACGAGATACTAACGCGTAGCCACGAGATAGTTAAGTCCTGACCACGAGATACTAAAGCGTGGCCACGAGATAGCTAAGTCCTGACCACCAGATACTAACGCGTGGCCACGAGATAACTAAGTCCTGACCACGAGATACTAACGCGTGGCCACGATATAGCTAAGTCCTGACCACGAGATACTAAAGCGTGGCCACGAGATAACTAAGTCCTGACCACGAGATAGCTAAGTCCTGACCACGATATACTAAAGCGTGGCCACGAGATCGCTAAGTCCTGACCACGAGATACTAACGCGTAGCCACGAGATAGCTAAGTCCTGACCACGAGATACTAAAGCGTGGCCACGAGAGAGCTAAGTCCTGACCACGAGATACTAACGTGTGGCCACGATATAGCTAAGTCCTGACCACGAGATACTAAAGCGTGGCCACGAGATAACTAAGTCCTGACCACGAGATAGCTAAGTCCTGACCACGAGATACTAACGCGTAGCCACGAGATAGCTAAGTCCTGACCACGAGATACTAAAGCGTGGCCACGAGATAGCTAAGTCCTGACCACGAGATACTAACGCGTAGCCACGAGATAGCTAAGTCCTGACCACGAGATAACTAAGTCCTGACCACGAGATACTAACGCGTGGCCACGACATAGCCAAGTCCTGACCACGAGATACTAAAGCGTGGCCACGAGATAACTAAGTCCTGACCACGAGATACTAAAGCGTGGCCACGAGAGAGCTAAGTCCTGACCACGAGATACTAACGCGTGGCCACGATATAGCTAAGTCCTGACCACGAGATACTAAAGCGTGGCCACGAGATAACTAAGTCCTGACCACGAGATAGCTAAGTCCTGAACACGAGATACTAAAGCGTGGCCACGAGATCGCTAAGTCCTGACCACGAGATACTAACTCGTAGCCACGAGATAGCTAAGTCCTGACCACGAGATAACTAAGTCCTGACCACGAGAAACTAAAGCGTGGCCACGAGATAGCTAAGTCCTGACCACGAGATACTAAAGCGTGGCCACGAGAGAGCTAAGTCCTGACCACGAGATTCTAACGCGTAGCCACGAGATAGATAAGTCCTGACCACGAGGTACTAAAGCGTGGCCACGAGATAACTAAGTCCTGACCACGAGATAACTAAGTCCTGACCACGATATACTAACGCGTAGCCACGAGATAGCTAAGTCCTGACCACGAGATAACTAAGTCCTGACCACGAGATACTAACGCGTAGCCACGAGATAGCTAAGTCCTGACCACGAGATTCTAAAGCGTGGCCACGAGATAGCTAAGTCCTGACCACCAGATACTAACGCGTGGCCACGAGATAACTAAGTCCTGACCACGAGATACTAACGCGTGGCCACGATATAGCTAAGTCCTGACCACGAGATACTAAAGCGTGGCCACGAGATAACTAAGTCCTGACCACGAGATAGCTAAGTCCTGACCACGATATACTAAAGCGTGGCCACGAGATCGCTAAGTCCTGACCACGAGATACTAACGCGTAGCCACGAGATAGCTAAGTCCTGACCACGAGATACTAAAGCGTGGCCACGAGAGAGCTAAGTCCTGACCACGAGATACTAACGCGTGGCCACGATATAGCTAAGTCCTGACCACGAGATACTAAAGCGTGGCCACGAGATAACTAAGTCCTGACCACGAGATAGCTAAGTCCTGACCACGAGATACTAACGCGTAGCCACGAGATAGCTAAGTCCTGACCACGAGATACTAAAGCGTGGCCACGAGATAGCTAAGTCCTGAGCACCAGATACTAACGCGTGGCCACGAGATAACTAAGTCCTGACCACGAGATACTAACGCGTGGCCACGATATAGCTAAGTCCTGACCACGAGATACTAAAGCGTGGCCACGAGATAACTAAGTCCTGACCACGAGATACTAACGCGTAGCCACGAGAGAGCTAAGTCCTGACCACGAGATAACTAAGTCCTGACCACGAGATACTAACGCGTGGCCAGGACATAGCCAAGTCCTGACCACGAGATACTAAAGCGTGGCCACGAGATAACTAAGTCCTGACCACGAGATACTAAAGCGTGGCCACGAGAGAGCTAAGTCCTGACCACCAGATACTAACGCGTGTCCACGATATAGCTAAGTCCTGACCACGAGATACTAAAGCGTGGCCACGAGATAACTAAGTCCTGACCACGAGATAGCTAAGTCCTGAACACGAGATACTAAAGCGTGGCCACGAGATCGCTAAGTCCTGACCACGAGATACTAACTCGTAGCCACGAGATAGCTAAGTCCTGACCACGAGATAACTAAGTCCTGACCACGAGATACTAAAGCGTGGCCACGAGATAGCTAAGTCCTGACCACGAGATACTAAAGAGTGGCCACGAGAGAGCTAAGTCCTGACCACGAGATACTAACGCGTAGCCACGAGATAGCTAAGTCCTGACCACGAGGTACTAAAGCGTGGCCACGAGATAACTAAGTCCTGACCACGAGATAACTAAGTCCTGACCACGATATACTAACGCGTAGCCACGAGATAGCTAAGTCCTGACCACGAGATACTAAAGCGTGGCCACGAGATAACTAAGTCCTGACCACGAGATAACTAAGTCCTGACCACGAGATACTAAAGCTTGGCCACGACATAGCTAAGTCCTGACCACGAGATACTAAAGCGTGGCCACGAGATAACTAAGTCCTGACCACGAGATAGCTAAGTCCTGACCACGATATACTAAAGCGTGGCCACGACATAGCCAAGTCCTGACCACGAGATACTAAAGCGTGGCCACGAGATAGCTAAGTCCTGACCACGAGATACTAACGCGTAGCCACGAGAGAGCTAAGTCCTGACCACGAGATACTAAAGCGTGGCCACGACATAGCCAAGTCCTGACCACGAGATACTAAAGCGTGGCCACGAGATAGCTAAGTCCTGACCACGAGATACTAAAGCGTGGCCACGACATAGCCAAGTCCTGACCACGAGATACTAAAGCGTGGCCACGAGATAACTAAGTCCTGACCACGAGATACTAAAGCGTGGCCACGAGATCGCTAAGTCCTGACCACGAGATACTAACGCGTGGCCACGATATAGCTAAGTCCTGACCACGAGATACTAAAGCGTGGCCACGAGATAACTAAGTCCTGACCACGAGATAACTAAGTCCTGACCACGAGATACTAAAGCGTGGCCACGAGATAGCTAAGTCCTGACCACGATATACTAAAGCGTGGCCACGAGATCGCTAAGTCCTGACCACGAGATACTAACGCGTAGCCACGAGATAGCTAAGTCCTGACCACGAGATACTAAAGCGTGGCCACGAGATAGCTAAGTTCTGACCACGAGATAACTAAGTCCTGACCACGAGATACTAAAGCGTGGCCACGAGATAGCTAAGTCCTGACCACGATATACTAAAGCGTGGCCACGAGATCGCTAAGTCCTGACCACGAGATACTAACGCGTAGCCACGAGATAGCTAAGTCCTGACCACGAGATAACTAAGTCCTGACCACGAGATACTAACGCGTAGCCACGAGATAGCTAAGTCCTGACCACGAGATACTAAAGCGTGGCCACGAGATAGCTAAGTCCTGACCACCAGATACTAACGCGTGGCCACGAGATAACTAAGTCCTGACCACGAGATACTAACGCGTGGCCACGATATAGCTAAGTCCTGACCACGAGATACTAAAGCGTGGCCACGAGATAACTAAGTCCTGACCACGAGATAGCTAAGTCCTGACCACGATATACTAAAGCGTGGCCACGAGATCGCTAAGTCCTGACCACGAGATACTAACGCGTAGCCACGAGATAGCTAAGTCCTGACCACGAGATACTAAAGCGTGGCCACGAGAGAGCTAAGTCCTGACCACGAGATACTAACGCGTGGCCACGATATAGCTAAGTCCTGAACACGAGATACTAAAGCGTGGCCACGAGATAACTAAGTCCTGACCACGAGATAGCTAAGTCCTGACCACGAGATACTAACGCGTAGCCACGAGATAGCTAAGTCCTGACCACGAGATACTAAAGCGTGGCCACGAGATAGCTAAGTCCTGACCACGAGATACTAACGCGTAGCCACGAGATAGCTAAGTCCTGACCACGAGATAACTAAGTCCTGACCACGAGATACTAACGCGTGGCCACGACATAGCCAAGTCCTGACCACGAGATACTAAAGCGTGGCCACGAGATAACTAAGTCCTGAGCACGAGATACTAAAGCGTGGCCACGAGAGAGCTAAGTCCTGACCACGAGATACTAACGCGTGGCCACGATATAGCTAAGTCCTGACCACGAGATACTAAAGCGTGGCCACGAGATAACTAAGTCCTGACCACGAGATAGCTAAGTCCTGAACACGAGATACTAAAGCGTGGCCACGATATCGCTAAGTCCTGACCACGAGATACTAACTCGTAGCCACGAGATAGCTAAGTCCTGACCACGAGATAACTAAGTCCTGACCACGAGATACTAAAGCGTGGCCACGAGATAGCTAAGTCCTGACCACGAGATACTAAAGCGTGGCCACGAGAGAGCTAAGTCCTGACCACGAGATACTAACGCGTAGCCACGAGATAGCTAAGTCCTGACCACGAGGTACTAAAGCGTGGCCACGAGATAACTAAGTCCTGACCACGAGATAACTAAGTCCTGACCACGATATACTAACGCGTAGCCACGAGATAGCTAAGTCCTGACCACGAGATAACTAAGTCCTGACCACGAGATACTAACGCGTAGCCACGAGATAGCTAAGTCCTGACCACGAGATACTAAAGCGTGGCCACGAGATAGCTAAGTCCTGACCACCAGATACTAACGCGTGGCCACGAGATAACTAAGTCCTGACGACGAGATACTAACGCGTGGCCACGATATAGCTAAGTCCTGACCACGAGATACTAAAGCGTGGCCACGAGATAACTAAGTCCTGACCACGAGATACTAACGCGTAGCCACGAGATAGCTATGTCCTGACCACGAGATAACTAAGTCCTGACCACGAGATACTAACGCGTAGCCACGAGATAGCTAAGTCCTGACCACGAGATACTAAAGCGTGGCCACGAGATAGCTAAGTCCTGACCACCAGATACTAACGCGTGGCCACGAGATAACTAAGTCCTGACCACGAGATACTAACGCGTGGCCACGATATAGCTAAGTCCTGACCACGAGATACTAAAGCGTGGCCACGAGATAACTAAGTCCTGACCACGAGATAGCTAAGTCCTGACCACGATATACTAAAGCGTGGCCACGAGATCGCTAAGTCCTGACCACGAGATACTAACGCGTAGCCACGAGATAGCTAAGTCCTGACCACGAGATACTAAAGCGTGGCCACGAGATAGCTAAGTCCTGACCACGAGATAACTAAGTCCTGACCACGAGATACTAAATCGTGGCCACGAGATAGCTAAGTCCTGACCACGAGATACTAAAGCGTGGCCACGAGATAACTAAGTCCTGACCACGAGATAGCTAAGTCCTGACCACGATATACTAAAGCGTGGCCACGAGATCGCTAAGTCCTGACCACGAGATACTAACGCGTAGCCACGAGATAGCTAAGTCCTGACCACGAGATAACTAAGTCCCGACCACGAGATACTAACGCGTAGCCACGAGATAGCTAAGTCCTGACCACGAGATACTAAAGCGTGGCCACGAGATAGCTAAGTCCTGACCACCAGATACTAACGCGTGGCCACGAGATAACTAAGTCCTGACCACGAGATACTAACGCGTGGCCACGATATAGCTAAGTCCTGACCACGAGATACTAAAGCGTGGCCACGAGATAACTAAGTCCTGACCACGAGATAGCTAAGTCCTGACCACGATATACTAAAGCGTGGCCACGAGATCGCTAAGTCCTGACCACGAGATACTAACGCGTAGCCACGAGATAGCTAAGTCCTGACCACGAGATACTAAAGCGTGGCCACGAGAGAGCTAAGTCCTGACCACGAGATACTAACGCGTGGCCACGATATAGCTAAGTCCTGACCACGAGATACTAAAGCGTGGCCACGAGATAACTAAGTCCTGACCACGAGATAGCTAAGTCCTGACCACGATATACTAAAGCGTGGCCACGAGATCGCTAAGTCCTGACCACGAGATACTAACGCGTAGCCACGAGATAGCTAAGTCCTGACCACGAGATAACTAAGTCCTGACCACGAGATACTAAAGCGTGGCCACGAGATAGCTAAGTCCTGACCACGAGATACTAAAGCGTGGCCACGAGATCGCTAAGTCCTGACCACGATATACTAAAGCGTGGCCACGAGATCGCTAAGTCCTGACCACGAGATACTAACGCGTAGCCACGAGATAGCTAAGTCCTGACCACGAGATAACTAAGTCCTGACCACGAGATACTAAAGCGTGGCCACGAGATAGCTAAGTCCTGACCACGAGATACTAACGCGTAGCCACGAGATAGCTAAGTCCTGACCACGAGATAACTAAGTCCTGACCACGAGATACTAACGCGTAGCCACGAGATAGCTAAGTCCTGACCACGAGATACTAAAGCGTGGCCACGAGATAGCTAAGTCCTGACCACCAGATACTAACGCGTGGCCACGAGATAACTAAGTCCTGACCACGAGATACTAACGCGTGGCCACGATATAGCTAAGTCCTGACCACAAGATACTAAAGCGTGGCCACGAGATAACTAAGTCCTGACCACGAGATAGCTAAGTCCTGACCACGATATACTAAAGCGTGGCCACGAGATCGCTAAGTCCTGACCACGAGATACTAACGCGTAGCCACGAGATAGCTAAGTCCTGACCACGAGATACTAAAGCGTGGCCACGAGAGAGCTAAGTCCTGACCACGAGATACTAACGCGTGGCCACGATATAGCTAAGTCCTGACCACGAGATACTAAAGCGTGGCCACGAGATAACTAAGTCCTGACCACGAGATAGCTAAGTCCTGACCACGAGATACTAACGCGTAGCCACGAGATAGCTAAGTCCTGACCACGAGATACTAAAGCGTGGCCACGAGATAGCTAAGTCCTGACCACCAGATACTAACGCGTGGCCACGAGATAACTAAGTCCTGACCACGAGATACTAACGCGTGGCCACGATATAGCTAAGTCCTGACCACGAGATACTAAAGCGTGGCCACGAGATAACTAAGTCCTGACCACGAGATACTAACGCGTAGCCACGAGATAGCTATGTCCTGACCACGAGATAACTAAGTCCTGACCACGAGATACTAACGCGTAGCCACGAGATAGCTAAGTCCTGACCACGAGATACTAAAGCGTGGCCACGAGATAGCTAAGTCCTGACCACCAGATACTAACGCGTGGCCACGAGATAACTAAGTCCTGACCACGAGATACTAACGCGTGGCCACGATATAGATAAGTCCTGACCACGAGATACTAAAGCGTGGCCACGAGATAACTAAGTCCTGACCACGAGATAGCTAAGTCCTGACCACGATATACTAAAGCGTGGCCACGAGATCGCTAAGTCCTGACCACGAGATACTAACGCGTAGCCACGAGATAGCTAAGTCCTGACCACGAGATACTAAAGCGTGGCCACGAGATAGCTAAGTCCTGACCACGAGATAACTAAGTCCTGACCACGAGATAATAAAGCGTGGCCACGAGATAGCTAAGTCCTGACCACGAGATACTAAAGCGTGGCCACGAGATAACTAAGTCCTGACCACGAGATAGCTAAGTCCTGACCACGATATACTAAAGCGTGGCCACGAGATCGCTAAGTCCTGACCACGAGATACTAACGCGTAGCCACGAGATAGCTAAGTCCTGACCACGAGATAACTAAGTCCCGACCACGAGATACTAACGCGTAGCCACGAGATAGCTAAGTCCTGACCACGAGATACTAAAGCGTGGCCACGAGATAGCTAAGTCCTGACCACCAGATACTAACGCGTGGCCACGAGATAACTAAGTCCTGACCACGAGATACTAACGCGTGGCCACGATATAGCTAAGTCCTGACCACGAGATACTAAAGCGTGGCCACGAGATAACTAAGTCCTGACCACGAGATAGCTAAGTCCTGACCACGATATACTAAAGCGTGGCCACGAGATCGCTAAGTCCTGACCACGAGATACTAACGCGTAGCCACGAGATAGCTAAGTCCTGACCACGAGATACTAAAGCGTGGCCACGAGAGAGCTAAGTCCTGACCACGAGATACTAACGCGTGGCCACGATATAGCTAAGTCCTGACCACGAGATACTAAAGCGTGGCCACGAGATAACTAAGTCCTGACCACGAGATAGCTAAGTCCTGACCACGATATACTAAAGCGTGGCCACGAGATCGCTAAGTCCTGACCACGAGATACTAACGCGTAGCCACGAGATAGCTAAGTCCTGACCACGAGATAACTAAGTCCTGACCACGAGATACTAAAGCGTGGCCACGAGATAGCTAAGTCCTGACCACGAGATACTAAAGCGTGGCCACGAGATCGCTAAGTCCTGACCACGATATACTAAAGCGTGGCCACGAGATCGCTAAGTCCTGACCACGAGATACTAACGCGTAGCCACGAGATAGCTAAGTCCTGACCACGAGATAACTAAGTCCTGACCACGAGATACTAAAGCGTGGCCACGAGATAGCTAAGTCCTGACCACGAGATACTAAAGCGTGGCCACGAGATCGCTAAGTCCTGACCACGAGATACTAACGCGTAGCCACGAGATAGCTAAGTCCTGACCACGAGATACTAAAGCGTGGCCACGAGATAGCTAAGTCCTGACCACCAGATACTAACGCGTGGCCACGAGATAACTAAGTCCTGACCACGAGATAGCTAAGTCCTGACCACGAGATACTAAAGCGTGGTAACGATACACTATCGCGTAGTCCTGACTTGGCTATACCATTGCCACGAGATAAATAAAAATTGAACATCTCATATCTCATTATATTAGAACCGTCTTGATGTCCTGACTGTCAAATCCAGAAGAAGATACCACGACTAACACAATTAGTAGCAACTGCTGTCGATAAACGGCAGCTATCCCAGCACTCAAAAACATTGTACATTATGTAAATTGAACACAAGGTGTCAAAAAGAAAGAATAATTTCTAAAATAGGCTAAACAAATACGTGTATACCAATTTATCTAATTATAAGGGTTGGGTCCTTCTTTTCATCACCATTTACTTCTACTTATTACTATTAAGTATATGATATATTACAACATATCTTTACGAGGATGCCTTCATGCCCCTTATTTTCTAAAACAAAAGGATCAAGTCCCTTGTTATCTCCATCATTCATTTCAACGATTGAATACAGGTCACGTGATATACAACAACCTGCATTTCAAACAACTTTTTTAAAACTGACCCTTTTACCATCTTTTCTCCCAAATCTAATGGTCTTTGTTATCGTAATTTATTTCTTCAGCCAAGGACTAAATGTTCTGCTTGACGTAGATGGTAGTTAAGCCGTTATTCAATTTTCCTGTTTATCAAATACTTTTTCGTTTTCGTTTTTTACGGACATCCTGACTTTCTTGACCTATATATAATTTTGCTTATATAGACTGTTTATTTTTCAAATATGTTTTATTTCAGCATAAGATCACATAAGATTCCTTTTACAATATTATGAATATCTTAAACGAATAAATCTAAAAATGTATTAAAATTTCCACCATTGTATTTTTAAAAGATTTTATAAACTTTAGTAAATGTCTTCAAATTTTACAAACTCTCAGATCAACACGATGTTAGCAAATATGATAATGTCCGTAAAATGATCATGTTTATGATTAAAATATTATTGTTGTCAATAACACAATAAGACAATTAAGCGGAGGTCATAAACACCGTACGGACCACATCGGTGGTGTAACGGTTAGTCGTAAGTCGAAGGACAAACAACGCAATGGCCAAAAGAAAAAGGACAAACAACGCAATGGCCAAAAGAAAAAGGACAAACAACGCAATGGCCAAAAGAAAAAGGACAAACAACGCAATGGCCAGAAGAAAAAGGACAAACAACGACCTACAAAACATTACACAGAAAACTAAAGATCGAGCAACACGGTGCGGTAGATCGTGGGTTCGAGCCCCGACCGCGTCAAACCGAAGACTATGAATTTGGTATTAGATGCTTCCGGAGCACCTGAGATCACCTCCGGTTTTAGTGGGGTTCTATTACTCGATCATTAGTTTTCTGTGTAGGGTTTTGTCGATCGTTGTTTGTCCTTTTTCGTTTGGCCATTGTGTTGTCTGTCCTACATTGATTTACGGCTTCTGATTACCCCTTTGGTATTTTCAAACTCTTCAGCTGGCTGGGGGGGGGGGGGGGGAAGAATCAGATACACGCCATGTCCAAGGAACGAGCCATGTCTCCTGATTAGAAAATGTCACATTTTTTGCACGTAAAATCCAACTATCAGTCAGCAGATCGTCAGGTGTAATAGCTTATTAGGAGTGGTCTTAAGGTGTAATAGCTTGTTAGGAGTGGTCTTAAGGTGTAATAGCTTGTTAGGGGTGGTCTTAAGGTGTAATAACTTGTTAGGAATGGTCTTAAGGTGTAATAGCTTGTTAGGAGTGGTCGTTGGTGACCCTTTACAAGGTATCATTTTCCAACCCAATACAATATATATATATCCTTGCTTTTGTCTAATCTCTGCTCATATGCCCATCAGAGTGTCACCTCCTTTTTTGCAAGAGCTTTTGTGTGTAAACTGTTTCTACTTATTTCACATTAAATAACAATCCATCATAAATAAATATTAGTATACTAATTTACAATCAGATACACGCCATGTCCAAGGAACGAGCCATGTCTCCTGTTTAGAAAATGTCACATTTTTTGCACGTAAAATCCAACTATCAGTCAGCAGATCGTCAGGTGTAATAGCTTATTAGGAGTGGTCTTAAGGTGTAATAGCTTGTTAGGAGTGGTCTTAAGGTGTAATGGCTTGTTAGGGGTGGTCTTAAGGTGTAATAACTTGTTAGGAATGGTCTTAAGGTGTAATAGCTTGTTAGGAGTGGTCGTTGGTGACCCTTTACAAGGTATCATTTTCCAACCCAATACAATATATATATATCCTTGTTTTTGTCTAATCTCTGCTCATATGCCCATCAGAGTGTCACCTCCTTTTTTGCAAGAGCTTTTGTGTGTAAACTGTTTCTACTTATTTCACATTAAATAACAATCCATCATAAATAAATATTAGTATACTAATTTACAATCAATGATATTCATTACAATTAGGAAAAACAATCGGAAAAACTTTGTCCATTCATATAATGAATAATACTATTATATATCAATGATTAACATAGAACATTTTATTTTAGAGCATGGAGTTATATCACACGAACACTGAATACATTATTACACTAAGATATAAAGTATGAGCACAGACAGTTGTATTACATGAACTAATACCGTATAACACTATTAACTACATGCCATTGCTAGTTCTCGTCACGAATACCACCGCAATACTCCCCACTACACGTTAAATAATAACAAACAATCAGATATTAGATGGAAAAGATATTAACACTATAATTCGTATGCACTTTGTTTTATTTTTAGGCTGGTTTGAAGTATTACCGGACGATGGCAGAGCCGTGGAATATTTCGATTCAATACAAGCTATAGCAAATGTTAAGCCTAACAAATTTCTGGTTCGAACATCAATTGTCGGTTACCAGTTATGTACTGAAAATGGTACCAGTTGTTGGCAGCCATTGGAGGTCAGACCAGGAGAAGTTTTAGCGACGGGTATTGTCTATATGGACCAAAAGAAAGGCAAATCTGCCATGAGAACGTTCTTAAAACGTATTTTGAAATCAAGTAAACATACCAAAAAAGATCAGGAATTAAAGTATTTGCAATGTTTTGACAATGATGATAAAGAAATAATGATTCCGTTAATTATGACTGGGCTATTTAGTCCGGTAGGTGATGTATCAGCATGTAACTATGATGCTGTTTATGAACTTCAGGATTTAGTTATGGCCTTCGAATTACCAGTAAAGGCACAACTCATACAAGACATTGAACAAGAGAATCAAACTATAGTACCAAATGGCATGATTATTCTTGAGGAAGTTCAAGATGACGAAGTGGTTGTAGTTGCCAAATTCGCTATAAATGGCGAGAGTACTTCAAGATACGAAGTTCCCATCAATGCCGATATTAGACTCGTGAAAGGAATGACTAAAAATAAAAAATCACAACGACGACATTTTAAACCTGACGACGCAATTTCTCCTAAGATTGAACTTTATCAAGATCCTTTATATATGAATGTCACTTCGGAACCTATGTTACCCACACGAATAAAAGAAAGAAAGAAATCAACGGGAAGTGTTATTTTAGATAAGTTAAGTGTGCGATCAAAGAGTAGAAAGGAACGTGCCAGTTTAAAAGCTTTACAAACTGA
Source organism: Bathymodiolus brooksi (assembly GCA_963680875.1). NCBI lineage: Eukaryota > Metazoa > Mollusca > Bivalvia > Mytilida > Modiolidae > Bathymodiolus > Bathymodiolus brooksi. The sequence goes on from OY804575.1 coordinate 175,020,192, forward strand.
AGGGGTCTTCTCGTCTAGATTGAGCAAAAGTGATATGAACTTGGAAGAATTCTTTCAAGTAGAGGATGAGGAAGAGATCAAGGTTAAACCAGAAAGAAAGGAGGATCCTCATTTTGTCTCTCATTTCGACTCTATTGATGGGTGCAGCAATAATCATGACTCTGTTACTTCCACCTCGTACGGAGTAATGCTGCAACATTCGGTGCAAAATCGAGACCTTCCACCAGTACCAAATGATCCATCGTCTCCACGGAGTATTAAATACAGCGATGCTGTTTATGAAGAATTACCACTCGCACCGAAACCTCCGACAACAACTCGTCATAGCAAATTATATGGTTCACACGCAGATGAGGAGGATGGTTATATGTGTCCGGCACAATTAAAACAATTAAAACTACGGTCTGAAAATCCTTACGGGACAAGTAATGTTGTACGAACAAAGCCCCCAGTGGCCCCTAAAGAAATTGCAAAAAATATCCGAGCACGTAGAGTGCGAAGTGAAGTGCCCGTAAATATAGAAAGTTATAATGAAATTAGCTACAATAACAATTCAAATTATTTACCTGATGCTCATAGAAATCAGACATACTCTTCACAGTATCGATCAACGGCACTGGCCGACACTCGACGTAAAGGGTCGCTTGATGAAAGAATGTTTAATGATGATTCTGGTTTAGAGACACGATCAAATGCAGAATGGAATAGAATTAAATCAAAATCACAGAAAAGTTTAAATTTCCCTGCCAACGCAACAGTAAGAAGCCATAATACACGACAGATCCGAAATGTAATGGATATGTTTAGTTTTAGCGATTCTATAAATGATCTTAGACAAAGTAAAGAAGTACTCTCGCCATTACCGCCTCAGGAATTTGATAATGACTATACTGAAAACGAGGGTTTAAGAGACTCTCGTTCTTTCCCATCCGAATACGCAAGATCCAACCCGTATGTAATGCCAGGTGACCAGGAAATAAGGAGATATCCACGTGCCATGTCCACATCGGGTTTTAGCGACATCTATCGGGGAAATGACTCGGCAATTTCCGGTGATTATGGATTTCATGGTGACAGTGAGTTTAGTTATAGTGAATACTCGGAATTTATGGACGATGGATGGTCGCCTCCGAATGATCTTGTAGGATTAACTGTTCAGGAAGTGTCTAAATCTATGAGATATATAGGGATGAAAGATCGTGTTGTCATACGCCTAGCTAATGAACAAATAGACGGCAAATTACTTTGTTCATTGGATAAAAAATTATTAAGAGAAGGGTTCCCTGAACTAAATGCTTTAGAAATTAAGAAAATTTATGATTTTATTAACGGTTGGCGACCAAAGAAAAAATGAAATGTGTAGGTTTTATTTTGATGACATCTTTAGGGTAGTATAAAAGGGGTATAGTTTTCTAATCAGTATAACAGGGGTATAGTTTTCTAATCAGTATAAGAGGGGTATAGTTTTCTAATCAATATCAATTAACCATTAATTTGTCATTCTATGAATTTAGTCTCTTACATTCTCACCTCTAGTCTAATGTGACAAGTATATCAATATATTTCTATTTAGTGTATATAAGTTTATTACTTGTAAATCTTCTACGTTTTATATACAATGACACTACACAAACAGTGATATTACAAGTGAAAGTATTCCATGACAAACGTTATCTAAAGGTTACTAGTGTAAACACAAACCAAGGATTAAAAGATGTAGATAAGTAAGAAAATTAATTGTTAAATTTAAAATTCTAAACTGTTTAGAATATTAACAACACAATTTCCTTAAAATGTAGTATTTTCATAGCGATTGTAGCTATTTTTAGTAAGTAAATCCCCCATTCTTCATTTTAACAATGACAAAAGGCGACAGACCTATTATAGATGAATATATTAATACAGGGGAGACAACTCGAAATTACATTTATTCTTTATGTCATCTACAAATTATAAATATTTTTATTCGTGTCTTTCTGTATCATTTGATGATGATTGAATTATCTTCATTTGATTTTTTTCTCTCTTAAAAACTGCGATACATACAAACATTTGTTTCGAAAGAGGTTCTATAAAATAAGATTAATAGCATTTTATTTAGGAAATGTACATTTTCTTTTCATTTTTGGCTTGCGTTGATCATTCAAAGGGTAATTGCCAATGGTCATATTGATATAACACGCCTGAAGTTTAAACAGTAATGAGTAGGAATTTGTATATGACACAAATATCTGTTTACATAATATATCATGCTCAATAAACTCTTTAACAAATAGTCATATTAATATTCAAGAAATGTTCAACATTGCATTCATTGGTTTGACTGTTTGAAATGTTTGATTTCTAGAAATACAGATAAGGTCTCTGGTTGCACTGCATACCAATTTATATGAAAAACATTGAGCAATAAATAGATAGCCAATAAAGTCAGTGGTGAACAAGTGGCGGTGTTCTTGTGTACTACCAACTGAAATAATACTCAATTGTTTTTGTGTACTATCCATTTTTGATAGTAAGGGGCATACATTTAGGAAACCAACTGATATATTAAATCATTCTGTTGTTACATATTCAAAATGGTGAATACATTTAATTTATTTGTTCATGCACAGATAGTTCATCGTGACATTCCTATTATGTATTACGAATGGCAGCAATTATACCGAGGAACTTGTATATGACAAACGTCATTTAAGATAATCCTCGTTTTTGTTTTTTTATAACGCAAACATTAAAAGCTGAATTCAACATGATTTTGAAATGATACATGTAAATCTCTTATGTGGAAGCATTTAAGGACTTCTGATTTTCATTTAGCCTTTGTTATAAACATATTAACACTACAAACTAACATTGATCATAACAATCATATTTTTACATTTAATTTAGCAACTATCCTTAGTTTAAAGATGTATTGTAGTTTTATGTAAGGAAAAGGTGTCTCTTTTTATCTAGATTCCAAAGTTATATGATCCTTTTGCATTAACCATACTGCTACTAATGGTTATTGCATTTTAAGCATACTGCAAGAAATGATTATTCTGTTTGAAACACACTGCTACAAATGTTTATTGCGTTTTAAGCACACTGCTACAATTGTTTATTCTGTCTTAACCATACTGCTACAAATGTTTATTGCATTTTAAACATATTGCTACAAATGTTTATTCTGTCTTAACCATACTGCTACAAATGTTTATTGCGTTTTAAGCATACTGCTACAAACATTTATTCTGTTTTAAACATACTGCTACAAATATTTATTCTGTTTTAAACATACTGCTACAAATATTTATTCTATTTAAAACACACTGCTACTAATGTTTATTTCGTCTTAAACATACTGCTACTAATGTTTATTGCATTTTAAACATACTGCTACAATTGTTTATTTCGTTTTAAACATACTGCTGCAAATGATTATTCTGTTTTAAACATAATGCTACAAATGTTTATTTCGTTTTAAACATGCTGCTACTAACGTTTATTCTGTTTGAAACATAGTGTTACAAATGTTTATTCTGTTTTAAACATAGTGTTACAAATGTTTATTCTGTTTTAAACACACTGCTACAAATGTTTATTCTGTTTTAAAGATACTTCTACACATCTGCATTGTGTCTTAAACATATTGTTATACATTTCACTTGTTATTATGCAAATGTTACCTACACGTATGTGTTTACAGTGACGTGTGCTATGTAATACAATTGTTACCTACATGTATGTGTTTACAGTGACGTGTGCTATGTAATACAAATGTTACCTACACGTATGTGTTTACAGTGACGTGTGCTATGTAATACAATTGTTACCTACATGTATGTGTTTACAGTGACGTGTGCTATGTAATACAATTGTTACCTACATGTATGTGTTTACAGTGACGTGTGCTATGTAATACAATTGTTACCTACATGTATGTGTTTACAGTGATGTGTGCTATGTAATACAATTGTTACCTACATGTATGTGTTTACAGTGACGTGTGCTATGTAATACAAATGTTACCTACACGTATGTGTTTACAGTGACGTGTGCTATGTAATACAATTGTTACCTACATGTATGTGTTTACAGTGACGTGTGCTATGTAATACAATTGTTACCTACATGTATGTGTTTACAGTGACGTGTGCTATGTAATACAATTGTTACCTACATGTATGTGTTTACAGTGACGTGTGCTATGTAATACAATTGTTACCTACACGTATGTGTTTACAGTGACGTGTGCTATGTAATACAATTGTTACCTACACGTATGTGTTTACAGTGACGTGTGCTATGTAATACAAATGTTACCTACACGTATGTGTTTACAGTGACGTGTGCTATGTAATACAAATGTTACCTACACGTATGTGTTTACAGTGACGTGCGCTATGTAATACAAATGCTACCTACACGTATGTGTTTACAGTGACGTGTGCTATGTAATACAATTGTTACCTACATGTATGTGTTTACAGTGACGTGTGCTATGTAATACAATTGTTACCTACATGTATGTGTTTACAGTGACGTGTGCTATGTAATACAATTGTTACCTACACGTATGTGTTTACAGTGACGTGTGCTATGTAATACAATTGTGACCTACATGTATGTGTTTACAGTGACGTGTGCTATGTAATACAATTGTTACCTACACGTATGTGTTTACAGTGACGTGTGCTATGTAATATAATTGTTACCTACATGTATGTGTTTACAGTGACGTGTGCTATGTAATACAATTGTTACCTACACGTATGTGTTTACAGTGACGTGTGCTATGTAATACAATTGGTACCTACATGTATGTGTTTACAGTGACGTGTGCTATGTAATACAATTGTTACCTACATGTATGTGTTTACAGTGACGTGTGCTATGTAATACAAATGTTACCTACATGTATGTGTTTACAGTGACGTGTGCTATGTAATACAATTGTTACCTACACGTATGTGTTTACAGTGACGTGTGCTATGTAATACAATTGTTACCTACACGTATGTGTTTACAGTGACGTATGCTATGTAATACAATTGTTACCTACATGTATGTGTTTACAGTGACGTGTGCTATGTAATACAATTGTTACCTACATGTATGTGTTTACAGTGACGTGTGCTATGTAATACAATTGTTACCTACACGTATGTGTTTACAATGACGTGTGCTATGTAATACAAATGTTACCTACATGTATGTGTTTACAGTGACGTGTGCTATGTAATACAATTGTTACCTACACGTATGTGTTTACAGTGACGTGTGCTATGTAATACAATTGTTACCTACACGTATGTGTTTACAGTGACGTGTGCTATGTAATACAATTGTTACCTACACGTATGTGTTTACAGTGACGTGTGCTATGTAATACAATTGTTACCTACACGTATGTGTTTACAGTGACGTGTGCTATGTAATACAATTGTTACCTACACGTATGTGTTTACAGTAACGTGTTCTATGTAATACAATTGTTACCTACCTGTATGTGTTTACAGTGACGTGTGCTATGTAATACAATTGTTACCTACATGTATGTGTTTACAGTGACGTGTGCTATGTAATACAATTGTTACCTACATGTATGTGTTTACAGTGACGTGTGCTATGTAATACAATTGTTACCTACAGTATGTGTTTTCAGTGACGTGTGCTATGTAATACAATTGTTTCCTACATGTATGTGTTTACAGTGACGTGTGCTATGTAATACAATTGTTACCTACACGTATGTGTTTACAGTGACGTGTGCTATGTAATACAATTGTTACCTACATGTATATGTTTACAGTGACGTGTGCTATGTAATACAATTGTTACCTACACGTATGTGTTTACAGTGACGTGTGCTATGTAATACAATTGTTACCTACACGTATGTGTTTACAGTGACGTGTGCTATGTAATACAATTGTTACCTACAGGTATGTGTTTACAGTGACGTGTGCTATGTAATACAATTGTTACCTACACGTATGTGTTTACAGTGACGTGTGCTATGTAATACAATTGTTACCTACATGTATGTGTTTACAGTGACGTGTGCTATGTAATACAATTGTTACCTACACGTATGTGTTTACAGTGACGTGTGCTATGTAATACAATTGTTACCTACATGTATGTGTTTACAGTGACGTGTGCTATGTAATACAATTGTTACCTACACGTATGTGTTTACAGTGACGTGTGCTATGTAATGCAATTGTTACCTACACGCATGTGTTTACAGTGACGTGTGCTATGTAATACAATTGTTACCTACATGTATGTGTTTACAGTGACGTGTGCTATGTAATACAATTGTTACCTACATGTATGTGTTTACAGTGACGTGTGCTATGTAATACAATTGTTACCTACACGTATGTGTTTACAGTGACGTGTGCTATGTAATACAATTGTTACCTACATATATGTGTTTACAGTGACGTGTGCTATGTAATACAATTGTTACCTACATGTATGTGTTTACAGTGACGTGTGCTATGTAATACAATTGTTACCTACATGTATGTGTTTACAGTGACGTGTGCTATGTAATACAAATGTTACCTACATGTATGTGTTTACAGTGACGTGTGCTATGTAATACAATTGTTACCTACTTGTATGTGTTTACAGTGACGTGTGCTATGTAATACAATTGTTACCTACATGTATGTGTTTACAGTGACGTGTGCTATGTAATACAATTGTTACCTACATGTATGTGTTTACAGTGACGTGTGCTATGTAATACAAATGTTACCTACATGTATGTGTTTACAGTGACGCGTGCAATGTAATACACATGTTACCTACATGTATGTGTTTACAGTGACGTGTGCTATGTAATACAAATGTTACCTACACGTATGTGTTTACAGTGACGTGTGCTATGTAATACAATTGTTACCTACATGTATGTGTTTACAGTGACGTGTGCTATGTAATACAATTGTTACCTACATGTATGTGTTTACAGTGACGTGTGCTATGTAATACAATTGTTACCTACATGTATGTGTTTACAGTGACGTGTGCTATGTAATACAATTGTTACCTACATGTATGTGTTTACAGTGACGTGTGCTATGTAATACAATTGTTACCTACATGTATGTGTTTACAGTGACGTGTGCTATGTAATACAATTGTTACCTACACGTATGTGTTTACAGTGACGTGTGCTATGTAATACAATTGTTACCTACACGTATGTGTTTACAGTGACGTGTGCTATGTAATACAATTGTTACCTACACGTATGTGTTTACAGTGACGTGTGCTATGTAATACAATTGTTACCTACACGTATGTGTTTACAGTAACGTGTTCTATGTAATACAATTGTTACCTACATGTATGTGTTTACAGTGACGTGTGCTATGTAATACAATTGTTACCTACATGTATGTGTTTACAGTGACGTGTGCTATGTAATACAATTGTTACCTACATGTATGTGTTTACAGTGACGTGTGCTATGTAATACAATTGTTACCTACAGTATGTGTTTTCAGTGACGTGTGCTATGTAATACAATTGTTACCTACATGTATGTGTTTACAGTGACGTGTGCTATGTAATACAATTGTTACCTACATGTATGTGTTTACAGTGACGTGTGCTATGTAATACAATTGTTACCTACATGTATGTGTTTACAGTGACGTGTGCTATGTAATACAATTGTTACCTACATGTATGTTTTTACAGTGACGTGTGCTATGTAATACAATTGTTACCTACATGTATGTGTTTACAGTGACGTGTGCTATGTAATACAATTGTTACCTACACGTATGTGTTTACAGTGACGTGTGCTATGTAATACAATTGTTACCTACATGTATGTGTTTACAGTGACGTGTGCTATGTAATACAATTGTTACCTACACGTATGTGTTTACAGTGACGTGTGCTATGTAATGCAATTGTTACCTACACGCATGTGTTTACAGTGACGTGTGCTATGTAATACAATTGTTACCTACATGTATGTGTTTACAGTGACGTGTGCTATGTAATACAATTGTTACCTACATGTATGTGTTTACAGTGACGTGTGCTATGTAATACAATTGTTACCTACATGTATGTGTTTACAGTGACGTGTGCTATGTAATACAATTGTTACCTACACGTATGTGTTTACAGTGACGTGTGCTATGTAATACAATTGTTACCTACATGTATGTGTTTACAGTGACGTGTGCTATGTAATACAATTGTTACCTACATGTATGTGTTTACAGTGACGTGTGCTATGTAATACAATTGTTACCTACATGTATGTGTTTACAGTGACGTGTGCTATGTAATACAAATGTTACCTACATGTATGTGTTTACAGTGACGTGTGCTATGTAATACAATTGTTACCTACATGTATGTGTTTACAGTGACGTGTGCTATGTAATACAATTGTTACCTACATGTATGTGTTTACAGTGACGTGTGCTATGTAATACAATTGTTACCTACATGTATGTGTTTACAGTGACGTGTGCTATGTAATACAATTGTTACCTACAGTATGTGTTTTCAGTGACGTGTGCTATGTAATACAATTGTTACCTACATGTATGTGTTTACAGTGACGTGTGCTATGTAATACAATTGTTACCTACATGTATGTGTTTACAGTGACGTGTGCTATGTAATACAATTGTTACCTACATGTATGTGTTTACAGTGACGTGTGCTATGTAATACAATTGTTACCTACATGTATGTTTTTACAGTGACGTGTGCTATGTAATACAATTGTTACCTACATGTATGTGTTTACAGTGACGTGTGCTATGTAATACAATTGTTACCTACACGTATGTATTTACAGTGACGTGTGCTATGTAATACAATTGTTACCTACATGTATGTGTTTACAGTGACGTGTGCTATGTAATACAATTGTTACCTACACGTATGTGTTTACAGTGACGTGTGCTATGTAATGCAATTGTTACCTACACGCATGTGTTTACAGTGACGTGTGCTATGTAATACAATTGTTACCTACATGTATGTGTTTACAGTGACGTGTGCTATGTAATACAATTGTTACCTACATGTATGTGTTTACAGTGACGTGTGCTATGTAATACAATTGTTACCTACATGTATGTGTTTACAGTGACGTGTGCTATGTAATACAATTGTTACCTACACGTATGTGTTTACAGTGACGTGTGCTATGTAATACAATTGTTACCTACATGTATGTGTTTACAGTGACGTGTGCTATGTAATACAATTGTTACCTACATGTATGTGTTTACAGTGACGTGTGCTATGTAATACAATTGTTACCTACATGTATGTGTTTACAGTGACGTGTGCTATTTAATACAAATGTTACCTACATGTATGTGTTTACAGTGACGCGTGCAATGTAATACACATGTTACCTACATGTATGTGTTTACAGTGACGTGTGCTATGTAATACAAATGTTACCTACACGTATGTGTTTACAGTGACGTGTGCTATGTAATACAATTGTTACCTACATGTATGTGTTTACAGTGACGTGTGCTATGTAATACAATTGTTACCTACATGTATGTGTTTACAGTGACGTGTGCTATGTAATACAATTGTTACCTACATGTATGTGTTTACAGTGGCGTGTGCTATGTAATACAATTGTTACCTACATGTATGTGTTTACAGTGACGTGTGCTATGTAATACAATTGTTACCTACATGTATGTGTTTACAGTGACGTGTGCTATGTAATACAATTGTTACCTACACGTATGTGTTTACAGTGACGTGTGCTATGTAATACAATTGTTACCTACACGTATGTGTTTACAGTGACGTGCTATGTAATACAATTGTTACCTACACGTATGTGTTTACAGTGACGTGTGCTATGTAATACAATTGTTACCTACACGTATGTGTTTACAGTAACGTGTTCTATGTAATACAATTGTTACCTACATGTATGTGTTTACAGTGACGTGTGCTATGTAATACAATTGTTACCTACATGTATGTGTTTACAGTGACGTGTGCTATGTAATACAATTGTTACCTACATGTATGTGTTTACAGTGACGTGTGCTATGTAATACAATTGTTACCTACATGTATGTTTTTACAGTGACGTGTGCTATGTAATACAATTGTTACCTACATGTATGTGTTTACAGTGACGTGTGCTATGTAATACAATTGTTACCTACACGTATGTGTTTACAGTGACGTGTGCTATGTAATACAGTTGTTACCTACATGTATGTGTTTACAGTGACGTGTGCTATGTAATACAATTGTTACCTACACGTATGTGTTTACAGTGACGTGTGCTATGTAATACAATTGTTACCTACACGTATGTGTTTACAGTGACGTGTGCTATGTAATGCAATTGTTACCTACACGCATGTGTTTACAGTGACGTGTGCTATGTAATACAATTGTTACCTACATGTATGTGTTTACAGTGACGTGTGCTATGTAATACAATTGTTACCTACATGTATGTATTTACAGTGACGTGTGCTATGTAATACAATTGTTACCTACACGTATGTGTTTACAGTGACGTGTGCTATGTAATACAATTGTTACCTACATGTATGTGTTTACAGTGACGTGTGCTATGTAATACAATTGTTACCTACATGTATGTGTTTACAGTGACGTGTGCTATGTAATACAATTGTTACCTACACGTATGTGTTTACAGTGACGTGTGCTATGTAATACAATTGTTACCTACACGTATGTGTTTACAGTGACGTGTGCTATGTAATACAATTGTTACCTACACGTATGTGTTTACAGTAACGTGTTCTATGTAATACAATTGTTACCTACATGCATGTGTTTACAGTGACGTGTGCTATGTAATACAATTGTTACCTACATGTATGTGTTTACAGTGACGTGTGCTATGTAATACAATTGTTACCTACATGTATGTGTTTACAGTGACGTGTGCTATGTAATACAATTGTTACCTACATGTATGTTTTTACAGTGACGTGTGCTATGTAATACAATTGTTACCTACATGTATGTGTTTACAGTGACGTGTGCTATGTAATACAATTGTTACCTACACGTATGTGTTTACAGTGACGTGTGCTATGTAATACAATTGTTACCTACATGTATGTGTTTACAGTGACGTGTGCTATGTAATACAATTGTTACCTACACGTATGTGTTTACAGTGACGTGTGCTATGTAATGCAATTGTTACCTACACGCATGTGTTTACAGTGACGTGTGCTATGTAATACAATTGTTACCTACATGTATGTGTTTACAGTGACGTGTGCTATGTAATACAATTGTTACCTACATGTATGTGTTTACAGTGACGTGTGCTATGTAATACAATTGTTACCTACACGTATGTGTTTACAGTGACGTGTGCTATGTAATACAATTGTTACCTACATGTATGTGTTTACAGTGACGTGTGCTATGTAATACAATTGTTACCTACACGTATGTGTTTACAGTGACGTGTGCTATGTAATACAATTGTTACCTACATGTATGTGTTTACAGTGACGTGTGCTATGTAATACAATTGTTACCTACATGTATGTGTTTACAGTGACGTGTGCTATGTAATACAATTGTTACCTACATGTATGTGTTTACAGTGACGTGTGCTATGTAATACAAATGTTACCTACATGTATGTGTTTACAGTGACGCGTGCAATGTAATACACATGTTATCTACATGTATGTGTTTACAGTGACGTGTGCTATGTAATACAAATGTTACCTACACGTATGTGTTTACAGTGACGTGTGCTATGTAATACAATTGTTACCTACATGTATGTGTTTACAGTGACGTGTGCTATGTAATACAATTGTTACCTACATGTATGTGTTTACAGTGACGTGTGCTATGTAATACAATTGTTACCTACATGTATGTGTTTACAGTGACGTGTGCTATGTAATACAATTGTTACCTACATGTATGTGTTTACAGTGACGTGTGCTATGTAATACAATTGTTACCTACATGTATGTGTTTACAGTGACGTGTGCTATGTAATACAATTGTTACCTACACGTATGTGTTTACAGTGACGTGTGCTATGTAATACAATTGTTACCTACACGTATGTGTTTACAGTGACGTGTGCTATGTAATACAATTGTTACCTACACGTATGTGTTTACAGTGACGTGTGCTATGTAATACAATTGTTACCTACACGTATGTGTTTACAGTAACGTGTTCTATGTAATACAATTGTTACCTACATGTATGTGTTTACAGTGACGTGTGCTATGTAATACAATTGTTACCTACATGTATGTGTTTACAGTGACGTGTGCTATGTAATACAATTGTTACCTACATGTATGTGTTTACAGTGACGTGTGCTATGTAATACAATTGTTACCTACAGTATGTGTTTTCAGTGACGTGTGCTATGTAATACAATTGTTTCCTACATGTATGTGTTTACAGTGACGTGTGCTATGTAATACAATTGTTACCTACACGTATGTGTTTACAGTGACGTGTGCTATGTAATACAATTGTTACCTACATGTATGTGTTTACAGTGACGTGTGCTATGTAATACAATTGTTACCTACATGTATGTGTTTACAGTGACGTGTGCTATGTAATACAATTGTTACCTACATGTATGTGTTTACAGTGACGTGTGCTATGTAATACAAATGTTACCTACATGTATGTGTTTACAGTGACGCGTGCAATGTAATACACATGTTACCTACATGTATGTGTTTACAGTGACGTGTGCTATGTAATACAAATGTTACCTACAAGTATATGTTTACAGTGACGTGTGCTATGTAATACAATTGTTACCTACATGTATGTGTTTACAGTGACGTGTGCTATGTAATACAATTGCTACCTACATGTATGTGTTTACAGTGACGTGTGCTATGTAATACAATTGTTACCTACATGTATGTGTTTACAGTGACGTGTGCTATGTAATACAATTGTTACCTACATGTATGTGTTTACAGTGACGTGTGCTATGTAATACAATTGTTACCTACATGTATGTGTTTACAGTGACGTGTGCTATGTAATACAATTGTTACCTACACGTATGTGTTTACAGTGACGTGTGCTATGTAATACAATTGTTACCTACACGTATGTGTTTACAGTGACGTGTGCTATGTAATACAATTGTTACCTACACGTATGTGTTTACAGTGACGTGTGCTATGTAATACAATTGTTACCTACACGTATGTGTTTACAGTAACGTGTTCTATGTAATACAATTGTTACCTACATGTGTGTGTTTACAGTGACGTGTGCTATGTAATACAATTGTTACCTACATGTATGTGTTTACAGTGACGTGTGCTATGTAATACAATTGTTACCTACAGTATGTGTTTTCAGTGACGTGTGCTATGTAATACAATTGTTTCCTACATGTATGTGTTTACAGTGACGTGTGCTATGTAATACAATTGTTACCTACACGTATGTGTTTACAGTGACGTGTACTATGTAATACAATTGTTACCTACATGTATATGTTTACAGTGACGTGTGCTATGTAATACAATTGTTACCTACACGTATGTGTTTACAGTGACGTGTGCTATGTAATACAATTGTTACCTACACGTATGTGTTTACAGTGACGTGTGCTATGTAATACAATTGTTACCTACTGGTATGTGTTTACAGTGACGTGTGCTATGTAATACAATTGTTACCTACACGTATGTGTTTACAGTGACGTGTGCTATGTAATACAATTGTTACCTACATGTATGTGTTTACAGTGACGTGTGCTATGTAATACAATTGTTACCTACACGTATGTGTTTACAGTGACGTGTGCTATGTAATACAATTGTTACCTACATGTATGTGTTTACAGTGACGTGTGCTATGTAATACAATTGTTACCTACACGTATGTGTTTACAGTGACGTGTGCTATGTAATGCAATTGTTACCTACACGCATGTGTTTACAGTGACGTGTGCTATGTAATACAATTGTTACCTACATGTATGTGTTTACAGTGACGTGTGCTATGTAATACAATTGTTACCTACATGTATGTGTTTACAGTGACGTGTGCTATGTAATACAATTGTTACCTACACGTATGTGTTTACAGTGACGTGTGCTATGTAATACAATTGTTACCTACATGTATGTGTTTACAGTGACGTGTGCTATGTAATACAATTGTTACCTACACGTATGTGTTTACAGTGACGTGTGCTATGTAATACAATTGTTACCTACATGTATGTGTTTACAGTGACGTGTGCTATGTAATACAATTGTTACCTACATGTATGTGTTTACAGTGACGTGTGCTATGTAATACAAATGTTACCTACATGTATGTGTTTACAGTGACGCGTGCAATGTAATACACATGTTACCTACATGTATGTGTTTACAGTGACGTGTGCTATGTAATACAAATGTTACCTACACGTATGTGTTTACAGTGACGTGTGCTATGTAATACAATTGTTACCTACATGTATGTGTTTACAGTGACGTGTGCTATGTAATACAATTGTTACCTACATGTATGTGTTTACAGTGACGTGTGCTATGTAATACAATTGTTACCTACATGTATGTGTTTACAGTGACGTGTGCTATGTAATACAATTGTTACCTACATGTATGTGTTTACAGTGACGTGTGCTATGTAATACAATTGTTACCTACATGTATGTGTTTACAGTGACGTGTGCTATGTAATACAATTGTTACCTACATGTATGTGTTTACAGTGACGTGTGCTATGTAATACAATTGTTACCTACATGTATGTGTTTACAGTGACGTGTGCTATGTAATACAATTGTTACCTACATGTATGTTTTTACAGTGACGTGTGCTATGTAATACAATTGTTTCCTACATGTATGTGTTTACAGTGACGTGTGCTATGTAATACAATTGTTACCTACATGTATGTTTTTACAGTGACGTGTCCTATGTAATACAATTTTTACCTACATGTATGTGTTTACAGTGACGTGTGCTATGTAATACAATTGTTCAGACATTTTATACTATATATCAAGCTGACTGCATTTAACAATTATATTGTTTACGTTTTTATTTAATTCTTGAAAGAAAAGGAAAACAAAACAAAATACTTGCTGTTATTTCTTTTTTTATGTGTTATTTGATATGTTAGTATTTTTATATACAGCTGCAGACAACAGGGACATCTCGAATAGTCTAAATGTATACGCTGAAGATGACAATGAATAAAACAGACTTTCAAGTCAAAGATGGGATGAATGACCATCCGATTTACAATCAGCACAAACGTTTCCCTTCGTGATCACCTGGGTTCACCCCTGTGTTTTGTTGTTTCCCTTCGTGATCACCTGGGTTCACCCCTGTGTTTTGTTGTTTCATTTCGTGATCATCTGGGTTCACCCCTGTGTTATGTTGTTTCCCTTCGTGATTACCTGGGTTCACCCCTGTGTTATGTTGTTTCCCTTCGTGATCACCTGGGTTCACCCCTGTGTTTTGTTGTTTCCCTTCGTGATCACCTGGGTTCACCCCTGTGTTTTGTTGTTTCCCTTCGTGATCACCTGGGTTCACCCCTGTGTTTTGTTGTTTCCCTTCGTGATCACCTGGGTTCACCCCTGTGTTTTGTTGTTTCCCTTCGTGATCACCTGGGTTCACCCCTGTGTTTTGTTGTTTCCCTTCGTGATCACCTGGGTTCACCCCTGTGTTTTGTTGTTTCCCTTCGTGATCACCTGGGTTCACCCCTGTGTTTTGTTGTTTCCCTTCGTGATCACCTGGGTTCACCCCTGTGTTTTGTTGTTTCCCTTCGTGATCACCTGGGTTCACCCCTGTGTTTTGTTGTTTCCCTTCGTGATCACCTGGGTTCACCCCTGTGTTTTGTTGTTTCCCTTCGTGATCACCTGGGTTTACGCCTGTGTTTTATTGTTTCCCTTCGTGATCACCTGGGTTCACCCCTGTGTTTTGTTGGCAGGGTCCGTGTTCCTAATATATTTAGTTTTCTTTCTTGTGTTTTATTTATTTATTTCTTAGCCATGTGTGCCCAATGTTGCATGTGTTTCTGCATTGTTCATTCTTAGTTTTCTCTAACATTTATTTATGTAAGACTGCTCTTTAATCATTGATAACTATGTATGCTTAATGGTAATTTAACTAGTTTTGGAGAACATCTTTGTTCGTGGTTTCTGAACCTTTGTTCCTAATGTTTTGTTTTACATTTGTATTTCTATTCGGATTTTTCTTCACTACAAATTCTCATTGTGTTCGTCAGATGTCTATGTCTAGTAATTCCCAGTTGACCAGAATGACAGTTATCCAGGAGGAAAACTAAATCACTAATTCTGTTGTAATCTCCATTTGTTTATAGAAAGGTTTGAAGATTCCATAGAAGCCGTAAATCAGAGGACAGACAATACAATGACCAAAAGAACACACGGACAAACAATGATCTACAGAACACTACACAGTACATTCAAAATTGGACAACGCGAACCCCTCCAAAACGAAGGGTGAATGCATATGTTCCGTAAGAGTGAACTGTTCCTGTTCCACCCTACGTGTTACCTATTAATCTTTCGAAATGGTGTTTTCAACTTAACCACTGAGTAGGAACCCTTGATTCAATAGTGTCCTTGTTAGCAGCAACCCTATCAAAGAAATCAAGATGGGAACCACAATCTCTAGAATATCGTATCAACTGGGAAATATATACTCCATATGTAGGTAATGTTGCAACATATAAATGTTACTGTAAACCGAGAAATATTCACGGTGGTTTTATTTTCGCTATTTTCGCGGTAAGCTTTCTTCCGCGAAATATTCACAGTAAACGAACCTTCAAAGAGATGTAAACAAATGACAACAGTTTTTCCTGACAGACGGACAAAGACAACCATATTAGACATCCGACTGACCTTTCCACTAATATAAACAGCCGACAGATACGACCATGCTTTTGTGTATTTTAGTGAGAGTTGTACATTTCTTCCTTAGATATACAGTACTCCTTCAAGACGTTGAAGATTACGTTGATTATATTAGTAACAAATAATGTAAAACAGTTAAATACTTTATTATTTACATCATTTAAAAACATTTTCAGCGGTACTACACAAACATTCAATCAATAACACCTGTCAATCAAGTCATGGTCACTCGGTCATAAAATGGTCAATTAACGGTTACAGGTAATCCCTGCGGCAACAAAGGCACTCTTAATGAGATCAGTTTTCTCTTTCAATTGTTTGTGTGTTTTGACAAGCCAACTTGCATGTAACGGTTTGACGACACTTAACCGCATGTCAATTTCTTACTTTTTATCAAATATTTGTACATGTTTTCGCAACCACAGTTCACTATCTACTAAATCAATGACGGTTTATACTACATTGTTTTAAATCAAATAGATGATTATTACTCACTTCATTAACGTTTATATGTAAATGACTGCGTCTTTGAAATCCGATTGTTGTTAAAAATAATTGTTTAACTGTTTGAAATTCGATCAACATTTTATTTTTTTCCTACTTCACAAAACGCGAAATCAACACAGCACGAATACATATGAAGACCACAAACCGCGAAAAAAAAACACGGAGCGAAAATTTCCCGGTTTACAGTAATCTTGTGAATATTATTTACACCCAAAACTTTTCCATGGTTCAAAGATATTCTTTTAAAATTATTGCAAATAAAACAATGACCGACACAAATAGGACACACTGACATATGTAAGCAAAAACGTAGATATCTAATTTAGTGCTCACGACTCGTTTCTAGAAAATCCTTCTTCAGGTACCCTCAAAATAGAAAGATTTCTTCTTCTTCCAGATACTGAGATGAATCTTCATAGAGCGTTACAGGGGCGGATCCAGGATTTCAAGTTAGGGGGGGGGGGGGGGGGGGGGGCGCACTTAAAATAACTGCGCCGAGTGGAGGAAGGCGCGAAATATTTTGGGGTATTTCGTGTGAAAAATCACGATTTTACGCCAAAAAATTATATTGTTTCCAATTGCGGAGGGAGGCGCGAAAATTTTTGGGGTATTTCGTGTGAGAAATCACGATTTTACGCCATAAAATCATATTTTTTCCAATTTTAGGGGTGGGGGGCCGGGTGCGCCCCCCCCCCCCCCTGGATCCGCCCCTGCGTTATACTCAGGTGCATGCTGCGGGCAAGACTAAAAACTCATAGAGTGCTATGTAAAATTAAAACAAAAACGTGACTGCTGTATATTTACATAGTCTGGACACCCAGCTGGTACCCTGTGAGTGTGTCCAGCTGGTTCTTGAAACCTTCTAGTGAAGTGGCACAGGCGACGTGTGGAGGTAGTCTGTTCCAGTCACCAAAGGTTCTTGGGAAGAATGAATATTTGTAAACGTCTTTCCTCACGTTTGGGGGACGATTTACTACGTACAAAGGGGAATAACCAGAATTGACAATTGTTACACACTGAAATAAGTACGTTAGCAATGTAAGCTAGCAATAACATTCAATGCACATACAATGAATATTTAACTATAGTTTTATAATAGCTAGGCAATATTTATATTGTCATAACTGGGTCATGTTTGTTTTCTTGCGTGCGTCAAGGTGATGCTTAATTAAAACATGTTTGTCACAATTACATTAAGACAAGTTTGAAGATACAACCGCCTCGCTGGTGTAATGGTTTAGTGTGCCCGCCTCGGTGGTGTAATGGTTTAGCGTGCCCGCCTCGGTGGTGTAATGGTTTAGTCAACCCACCTCGGTGGTATAATGGCTTAGCGTGCCCGCCTCGGTGGTATAATGGTTTAGTGTGCCCGCCTCGGTGGTGTAATGGTTTAGCGTGCCCGCCTCGGTGGTGTAATGGTTTAGCGTGCCCGCCTCGGTGGTGTAATGGTTTAGCGTGCCCGCCTCGGTGGTGTAATGGTTTAGCGTGCCCACCTCGGTGGTGTAATGGTTTAGTGTGCCCGCCTCGGTGGTGTAATGGTTTAGTGTGCCCGCCTCGGTGGTGTAATGGTTTAGTGCGCACGCCTCGGTGGTGTAATGGCTTAGTGTGCCCTCCTCGATGGTGTAATGGTTTAGCGTGCCCTCCTCGGTGGTGTAATGGTTTAGTGTGCCCGCCTCGGCGGTGTAATGGTTTAGCGTGCCCGCCTCGGTGGTGTAATGGTTTAGTGTGCCTGCCTCGGTGGTGTAATGGTTTAGTGTGCCCTCCTCGGTGGTGTAATGGTTTAGTGTGTCCGCATCGGTGGTGTAATGGTTTAGTGTGCCTGCCTCGGTGGTGTAATGGTTTAGCGTGCCCGCCTTTGTGGTGTAATGGTTTAGCGTGCCTGCCTCGGTGGTGTAACGGTTTAGTGTGCCCGCCTCGATGGTGTAATGGTTTAGGTGTGCCCGCATCGGTGGTGTAATGGCTTAGTGTGCCAGCCTCGGTGGTGTAATGGTTTAGTGTGCCAGCCTCGGTGGTGTAATGGTTTAGCGTGCCCGCCTCGGTGGTGTAATGGTTTAGTGTGCCCGCCTCGATGGTGTAATGGATTAGGTGTGCCCTCATCGGTGGTGTAATGGATTAGTGTGCCCGCCTCGGTGGTGTAATGGTTTAGTGTGCCCGCCTCGGTGGTGTAATGGTTTAGCGTGCCCGCCTCGGTGGTGTAATGGTTTAGTGTGCCCGCCTCGGTGGTGTAATGGCTTAGCGTGCCCGCCTCGGTGGTGTAATGGTTTAGCGTGCCCGCCTCGGTGGTGTAATGGTTTAGTGTACCCGCCTCGGTGGTGTAATGGTTTAGTGTGCCCGCCTCGATGGTGTAATGGTTTAGTGTACCCGCCTCGGTGGTGTAATGGTTTAGTGTGCCCGCCTCGGTGGTGTAATGGTTTAGTGTGCCCGCCTCGGTGGTGTAATGCTTTAGTGTTCCCGGCTTGGTGGTGTAATGGTTTAGTATGCCCGCCTCGGTGGTGTAATGGTTTAGTGTGCCTGCCTCGGTGGTGTAATGGCTTAGTGTGCCCGCCTCGGTGGTGCAATGGTTTAGCGTGCCAGCCTCGGTGGTGTAATGGTTTAGCGTGCCAGCCTCGATGGTGTAATGGTTTAGTGTACCCGCCTCGGTGGTGTAATGGTTTAGTGTGCCCGCCTCGGTGGTGTAATGGTTTAGTGTGCCCGCCATGGTGGTGTAATGCTTTAGTGTTCCTGGCTTGGTGGTGTAATGGTTTAGTATGCCCGCCTCGGTGGTGTAATGGTTTAGTGTGCCCGCCTCGGTGGTGTAATGGCTTAGTGTGCCCGCCTCGGTGGTGCAATGGTTTAACGTGCCAGCCTCGGTGGTGTAATGGTTTAGTGTGCCAGCCTCGGTGGTGTAATGGTTTAGCGTGCCCGCCTCGGTGGTGTAATGGTTTAGCGTACCCGCCTCGGTGGTGTAATGGCTTAGCGTGCCCGCCTCGGATGCGGTTGATCGTGGGTTTGAGCCAAAGACTATACAATTGGTATTTGTTGCTTCTTCGCTAAGTACGCGGCATTAAGGGGAAAGGGCAAAGATTGGTTGGCTCGAAATCAAAATAGTGTGTCCCAGTGGTGCGACATGTCTATCCGTGGACTGTTGTCTCAGTGAACTAGCACTATAAAAAATCCAACGAAGAGTGTTGGTCTAGTAGAAATTGGACCTTACCATCATCTCATTGATAATTTAACTTGTTCTCACCATGAGATAGCTGAAAATTTGATGTGTTGCCGATAAACAATAATCACTCACTCAAGGATTTGTGGCCTAAAATAAATACATAATAGTAAGATGTCTGTATTCGTCGTGTGGTCAGTGTTAAAAAATACATGTTTGTCTCGGGTTTGAATATTTCCCTGTATACGGTGCATAGCAAGGGGAATAACTAGATTTATTACGTACATACAATGACGAACACCTAGATTTATTACTTACTTACAAAGGAGAATACATAGAATTATTATATCTCATAGATACAAGAGTGTCTGTGATTAGCTAAAAAACGTCACATGTCAGGAAGACAAAACCGCATGTATCTCTACACAGCGTGCTCCAGGGAAATAAATATCATATATCCCGCTGCCGCGTGCCCCCATGACGACCCCCACAGAAAGTACACAAAGAGTTATCTCCCTTCGACTTTCTATTGTAAACAAATGGCAGACGAAGTCACTCGAAAGCGCTTTAGTTTAATTAATAAATTAAATTAATTAATAAAATTAGTTTAATAAAATGTTTTGCTGTTGTGTGTGTAATTTCGGTATAATAAACAATTTATGGCCCTTGTTGTAGGGAGATATGAAGGTTTGTTTACCCGAAGAAGCCCGAAGACTTCTTAGGGTAAACAAACCTTCATATCTCCCTATAACAAGGGCCATAGATGTATATTATTATCTACATATAAAGGGGAATAACTAGATTTCATACAAAAGCAAGAACAGCAAGTTGACTCGCATCAGTCATTTACTTCAATTTTTATTTACAACTATTTATTAACCCATCTATCTGTTCTAATTTCGCTGAGGAGTGTCGTCTCCGTTATGATATTATAGATGGTTTACCTGTGCAATGAGTGCTCGTCAAGACTAACGTCTTCCAAAAAGTTCTCTGAAACTGATATCATCAAAATGCTCGAGTTTTTTGTTGACAACATATTATGTTTGATGGACGTGTTTTTCAAAAGACAGTCGAAATACCTATGGGTACAAACTGTGCTCCTCTTCTCGTCGACTTGTTCCTTTATTCGTATGAGCCAGATGGGCTTCTAAAAAAAACCCCCCAAAAACCCCAAAAACTAGCCAGAATCTTTAATTTCACGTTCCGCTATATAGATAATGTCCTTTCACTAAATAATTATGGGTTTGGCGATTTCGTTGATCTCATCTATCACATTGAGCTTGAAATAAAGGATACCACATATACAGATAGGTCTGCTTCATACCTCGACCTACATCTCGAAATTGACAGTGAGGGGCGGTTAACAACGAAATCTACGACAAAGGGATAATTCAATTTTCCAATTGTGAACTTTCCATTTATATGTAGCAACATTCCCGCAGCACCTGCATATGGAGTACATATCTCTCAGTTGATACGATATTCCAAAGCTTGTGGTTCCTATCAGGATTTCCTTGATAGAGGAATTCTGCCTACCAGGAAGCTACTCAACCAAGGGTTCTTATTGGTAAAGTTGAAGTAATGACTTCGACAGTCGCCACCATGACTTGGTTGCCCGCTATGAAATATCTGTAGCACAAATGACCACAGATATGTTCCATTCGTCGTAAACACTTCCCAGTCCTTTCCTCATTCATGAATTATCACTGGGTTTGTAACTAGATTAACACGACGGGTGATACTAGTGGAGCATGAAGTGCCTACCCTTCCGCAGCACCTGAGTTCAACCCGGTTCTTAGTGGGGTTTGTGATACTCGATCTTTAGTTTTATGTGTATGTTTTGTAGATTGTTGTTGTCCTTTTGTACTTTTTCTTCTGGCCATTGTGTTGTCTGTTCTTCTTCGATTTACGGATTCTGATTACCCCTTTGGTATCCTCAAACTCTTCTTGTAAGGTAATTTGATACAAAATTATGTAGATCAAGTTGTATGTGACTTGCGACAGATCAAGCTGATTTGCCATGATACAACTGATATATTGTTGAAAGTGGTGTTAAATATAAACCTAGCAATAATACCTACATGTATTTATCAAATATATTATATTGTTTAAAAATACGAACTCAACCAGTTAGAGGATGCAGGGGATAGTAGCCTCTATTTGTCCCCCCCTCCCTTTTTTATTAGTAGAGCAGTATGGTGATATTTAAAAAAAAATGAGACTTTATAGCTAAAATGACTGAGAATTCTTCAGTATAATTTCAAAGGTGATTAATTTCTGTAAAAGCTTTTCTGCAAAATACATTGGATTTGAGATTATAAGCTGCTACCGGCACAGGTACGCTCCTGTACTGACCCTGTGTTTTTCGACATAGGATACCAGTTGATTAATGGCAGCCCCCATGTAAAGAGGTAATGCACAAAATTTTCATGGTCATTAGGGCTGCTGAAAGCGTTTTTTGGTAGGATGCTATGTGCAGATGAAATGCTTTTATTCAGTTTTGTCCCTGTGTTTTGCTTTTTGTAAATTCCATATTGTGGAAGTGTAGTACCGTCCGTACAATTTAGTGGTATTTTGAATTTGAAATTTCTATATGTAAACCTCATTTTATATTTTAAATGAGCAACAAATACCATTTTTGTATATTGACTGACAATTTCATTACTATTTCACTTTCATAGCACTTTCATTTGTTGATTTGTAGTGTCCTTGACTAAATAATAGCAATAAATAGAAACACTGTCAATTGCCGTAGGTTTTGGTTAAAAGTACTATCCCCTGCATCCTTAAGAAAATTACAGAATTTAAGAAAAAAAATATTAAAATTAAGTCATTTGTTTTTTCTAAATATACATGTTTTTTGCTACTTGGCATGCTTCAGTTTAATACCTGAATGTGAGAAATGTCATGAGAAAATGAATTTAAAAATAATACTGCAATTCAAGTTAGATAACTCTTTTTTTTGTCGTTTTTCCCAATTTTGTAATATCCATCCCCAAAGTATTGCAATGGTAAATATTCATGATTTAGCTGACAAAAAAGTTTCTTTGTCATGTAACGTGTTTGGTTTTTTTCGTTTTTTTTTATTGCAGTTAAGCCAAACTGGCATCATCAAACTTTCCCATAGTAATTATGCATTAACAAAATACAATATTTTCTGTTCACTACATAATTTTATTTTACAATGCAATATGACATTTTTTTACAAAACTAAGCTCACCGATAAAGAAATTTGTAAAGTAAGCGAGTATATTAAGAAAAAAATTAGTTTTAGTGCGCACAACGCGTTTCTGGAATAACCTTCATCAGGTACGCTCAAAATCGAAAGGTTGGAAAGCCAAATAATGTAAAAAGTTTTGCGAGCAAGTAAACCAAAGGGCCTAAATAGGATCGCCAAAATCGGCAAAGGTCACCTATGCCTGAGGAAGGAGAACCCTAATTTTAATAATACTTTCATTATTTAGAAACTGTAAATTTCAATAACACATATATCTATTAAACCATGGCAGTGCTGAAGCACTGACTATTGGGCGGATGATAGCCTAAGGGACTAATAGTTCACCAGCAGAGGTATCGACCCAGTGATAGTAATAAAGCGTAGATATCAAATTTATCCTCAGATATTTCAGTCATTTTCATTTTCATCTTCTATTTTGACAGGTCTCAGCTTTGTTGGAAGTACATCTCCATCACACTGTGCAGATAGAGCATCAACAAATTCCTCTGAACTGGTGCAGTGCCTTTGTAGAACAGACACAGAAGAACTACTGGAATTGTCCGTGTAAGACTCTTTGAGTGTTAATGTAAATTTATGTCCAGCGTGTAAATTTCATGTTTTCTGTATTTTGATCACTAGGAATCTTTTTTTTTCTTAATCTGTAGTGGTAATTTCCAGTTTGCTTAAAGTGGCCGAGCACATTAAAATCATCATTTTATGCATTTGATGTTAATATCCTGCAGTAGGAAGGCATCTTTATATTCCCTATGATTCAGTCTTTCCAGAATTAGATAAGGGCTCCTTATAGAGGTCTATCTTGATTTTTTGGAATTTTTTTAAGCAATTTGGATATTGCGGACAAATTCCTGTAAATTTGTAAAGAACAGTGTACTTGTTTAAAAATTTCTAAATAGAGTCTGTAACATCTGTAAGTGTTCAAATATAGTTATTCTTGTTTCAAATTGGATAAATTATTAGGAAAAAAATATACAGTGGATGATGTAGATTATTTTTGGTCTTCTTAAGGATGCAGGGGATAGTAGCCTCTATTTGTCCCCCCTCCCTTTTTTATTAGTAGAGCAGTATGGTGATATTTAAAAAAAAATGAGACTTTATAGCTAAAATGACTGAGAATTCTTCAGTATAATTTCAAAGGTGATTAATTTCTGTAAAAGCTTTTCTGCAAAATACATTGGATTTGAGATTATAAGCTGCTACCGGCACAGGTACGCTCCTGTACTGACCCTGTGTTTTTCGACATAGGATACCAGTTGATTAATGGCAGCCCCCATGTAAAGAGGTAATGCACAAAATTTTCATGGTCATTAGGGCTGCTGAAAGCGTTTTTTGGTAGGATGCTATGTGCAGAGGAAATGCTTTTATTCAGTTTTGTCCCTGTGTTTTGCTTTTTGTAAATTCCATATTGTGGAAGTGTAGTACCGTCCGTACAATTTAGTGGTATTTTGAATTTGAAATTTTTATATGTAAACCTCATTTTATATTTTAAATGAGCAACAAATACCATTTTTGTATATTGACTGACAATTTCATTACTATTTCACTTTCATAGCACTTTCATTTGTTGATTTGTAGTGTCCTTGACTAAATAATAGCAACAAATAGAAACACTGTCAATTGCCGTAGGTTTTGGTTAAAAGTACTACCCCCTGCATCCTAGAGCAGTCAACCTCAACATAATTTGATATGTTTGATAGTTTAAGCTATTTTGGTAGTTTATCATATATTTAAAAACGAATATTTAAGTTTCAAGACTTTCAACATCAGCACAATTGATGTGTGATATATGTAATAGGTAAATAAATCTAGTGTAGGTATATATAACAGTACGCTTATATTAGTACAACTAGGACAATTCCTCTGTCATGACGAGCTGTTTATTTCCGAATGATACAAACATAGTAGCCAATGTAATGGTGTACAAATATTATATTTTCTGATTTGTAGTTGTTAAAATTATCCAAATTCTAAAAACATTTTAGTTTAGCATGTTTTGATGAATTTAGATTGTGTACTCAATTATTCGGATTTTTTTCTTTCAAGAAGAGTTTGAAGATACCAAAGTGGTAATCAGAATCTGTAGATTGGAGAAGGACAGACAACACAATGACCAAAAGAAAAAAAGACAATAGGACAATCAACGATCTACAAAACACTACACAGAAAACCAAAGATTGAGCAACAATATATCCTAGATTGATAGGACACAACTTACCGGTGTTACATACTCATTTTTCCCCCCGGAAAAATGAGTATATACTAGTTTTTCCCCCGGAAAGATCAGTATATACTCATTTTTCCACCCGGAAAGATCAGTATATACTCATCTTTCCCCCTGATTTTTCCGACCACCGGAACCCCCCTGGATTCGCCAATGGTTATCTACTAATTTATTCTTAAGAATTTCAACTGTTTACAGTACACCGAGACACAACATAATTTGTTTTATACTAAACAAACTATTTTGTGGTAGCTTGTTTGTTTGTAATCGATCATTTTAAATAAAGATCAGTAACTATAGAATGGCAGTGTCCATCAATGACGCATAACTATGAATGATACAATTATTAGTTCTACTGTCAGAGTGTGGATTTGTTTTACCGAACATAATTATACCAATTTATCATATTATGTTCATTTCAAATGATGAACTAAACGGTAACAGTATTCTCTAAATTAAACTACTACTATGAGGGGGGAAGGACCCTTTTGAGGACTCCGGGATGGTGTTTTTTTAAGCTCGAGAATTCGGGATTGACCATTTCGGGATTCGGGATTGAAATTTTATTATATTCGGGACTTCTGGATTTCAAGTTTTTTTTTTAGTTCGGGACTAAGGGGATTTCAAGTTTTTTAGTTCGGGGTTTCGGGGTCAGACCCCCTCCTAACCCCCTCTACTATATCAGCACAACTATTTTTTGCTTCGTTTCATGATCAAATTATTATAAAATTGAGCCATCTTGATAAATGCGTTTGTCTCCATCTTTTTTGATTGATCTACCGAAAGTGGTAGCACTATAATACCATATTCACACGTATTCCGGATTGAAACTGAATCATTAGATCAAATTTAAATCCGTTATAATTGTCGTATCGGATTTGAAATCAGTTAGCGTTCGCATATGGTCAACCAATGCGTAATTGTTCGTCTGCATTGAATTTATCTGTGGTTTACATATTGACTAGAAATTGTACTGAGGGATCTGGTGTTTGTTTAGATCGGATGAGTGATTTTTTCCGATTCGTCAACAAATGGTCATCAGGAGACATTGGAAACATTGTTAGTTTTTCAATAATCTTTTTTCAAGAAACACTGAAGCGATGGTATGGAAACGTGATTTGTATGTTCATTTTAAGGTCCTTGACAGGTCTTGTTACTTTTTGAGCCCATCGGAAATTCAAAATCGTTGCCAGCGGAGGTAAAAGTTTGCTTTGAAACCATATGTAAAGCAACATTTTCATGGTCTACTTGGAAAACACTGAACAGAATTTAACCACACTTGGCAGAGGTGTTCACTATTATGTCCTACGCAAGTGTTGTTACTTTTCATGCCGATTCGTTAAAAAATGAATAAAAGAAGAATGTGTCTGAGGACACGGAGTTCTCCGCTTTCAGCTAAGTGGGCCTAACTTCCAAGCCGTATATGGGATCTGGCTGCAATTGAACCTGACCTGCATATTATGGTTGTAAACATTGTCTTGAAATTTCAGAGTCCTTTACAGGTGATAATGGTTTTTATGCCGATCGGAAATTCAAAATGGTCGACAGCGAAGGTCAAAATTGCTTTGAAAACCTATGAATTACATTTTCGTAATCTCATTGAGAACCACTGAACATAATTTAACCAATTTAACTTTGAGGGTGTTCACTATGAGGTACTACACAAGTGTTGTTTCTTTGGTGCAGATCGATAGGAGACTTTGAACATTCTGATTAATCGATTTTCAAGAACCGCTGAAGGCATTGTCGGGGGAAATTTATTAAAGTAGTCGTCCTCCTCACTACCTTTCTCATCATTCCTCTCCATCCTCTTCCTCACTGCCTCTCTCTCTCCTTCTTCTCCATCCTCCTCCTCACTACCTCTCTCCCTCCTTCCTTCCCATCCTCCTCCTCACTACCTCTCTCCCTCCTTCCTCTTCTCTACTTCTCTCCCTCCTTGCTCTCCTCTTCTTACTACCCATCTCCCTTCTTCCTCTCCCTCCTACTCACTGCCTCTCTCCCTCCTTCATCTCAATCCTCCTCCTCACTACTTCTCCTCCCTCATTCCTTTCCATCCACTTCCTCACTACCTATCTCCCTCCTTCCTCTCAGTCATCCTCACTACCTCTCTCCCTCCTTCTTCCTCTTCTCTACTTATCTCCCTCCTTGCTCTCCCCTTCTTACTACCTCTCTCCCTTCTTCCTCTCATTCCTATTCACTGCCTCTCTCCCTCCTTTCTCTCAATCCTCCTCCTCACTACTTCTCCTCCCTCATTCCTCTCCATCCACTTCATCACTATCTCTCTCCCTCCTTCCTCTGAGTCATCCTCTCCCCTCCTTCCTCTCAATCCTCCTCACTACCTCTCTCTCCTTCTTCTCCATCCTTCTCACTACCTCTCTCCCTCCTTCCTCTGGCATCCTCCTCACTACTTCTCTCCCTCATTCCTATCCATCCTCCTCACTACCTCTCTCCCTCCTTCCTCTCAGTCATCCTCACTACCTCTCTCCCTCCTTCCTCTCAGTCATCCTCACTACCTCTCTCCTTCCTTCCTCTCAGTCATCCTCACTTCCTCTCTCCCTCCTTCCTCTCAGTCATCCTCACTACCTCTCTCCTTCGTCCTCCCAGTCATCCTCACCACCTCTCCATCCTTCATTCCTTTCAATCCGCCACCTCATTACCTCTCTTCTCTTTCCTGTAATATTATCATCCACCTCATTACCTCTGTCTTTCTTCCGTCTCCATCCTCCTTATTAACTCTTCCTAATTACCTTCTCCGTATACTTTTCTCCTCCGTCGTCATCATCATCCTCCTTATTACCTCCTCCTCACTACTTCTCTCCTCCTCGTTTACCTTTATCACTTCGTCCTTTCTATCCTCTTCCTTCAAATCTCCTCTTCAATACCTGTTTCACTACTTCCTCATCATTATCCTCCTCACTATCTCCATCCTTTTCCATATTGACTCCCTCCCTAATTCCTCCCCGTCATCCTCCTTATTTTATACCTCTAGTATCTCTCCTTCCTCTCCATCGTCTTTTTACCATTCTCCCTCCGTCCTCTCTATCCTTCTCTTTATATTCCTTCCTTCCTGCCCTCTTCCTCATACCTGTCAGCTGTGCCTTCCAGCACTTAGCAAACTTGAGTTTTTCTCACTTGCACTAAGGAAGATCGCTTTATCACTCAAGTGTTTTTCCCATCCTTTCCTCCTACCTCCTTATCCGTTCTCACTCCATGTTCATGCTTGCCTTAGTTATTACTATTATCATTGTTGATACCCTCTTTCGTCCACATTTAACTATTATGTCTTGCACCATATACATGAATATAAGTGTACACAAGAAAAACCCTATTAAAAAAGGAGAGGGGAAAAACTAGTATGAGGGGAAAAATGAGTATGGGTTAACACATACTTGGATTTCCGGGGGGAAAATTCAGTATATACTAATTTTTCCGGGGGGGAAATCTCAGTATATACTCATTTTTCCAGGGGGAAAACTGAGTATATACTCATTTTTCCGGGGAGAAAAATGAGTATGGGGGAAAATGAGTATGTAACACCGGTCTCTGGTATCCTAGAATGATGGGACACAACATACCGGTCTCTGGTATCCTAGATTGATGGGACACAACTTAACGGTCTCTGGTATCCTAGATTAGTGATAGGACACAACTTACCGGTCTCTGGTATCCTATATTAGTGATGGGACACAACTTACCGGTCTCTGGTATCTTAGATTAGCGATGGGACACAACTTACCGGTCTCTGGTATCTTAGATTAGCGATGGGACACAACTTACCGGTCTCTTGTATCCTAGATTAGCAATGGGACACAACTTATTGGTCTCTGGTATTCTAGATTAGCGATGGGACACAACTTACCGGTCTCTGGTATCCTAAATTAGCGATGGGACACAACTTACCGGTCTCTGGTATCCTAGATTAGCGATGGGACACAACTTACAGGTCTCTGGTATCTTAGATTAGCGATGGGACACAACTTACCGGTCTCTGGTATCCTAGATTAGCGATGGGACACAACTTACCGGTCTCTTGTATCCTAAATTAGCGATGGGACACAACTTACCGGTCTCTGGTATCCTAGATTAGCCTATTGATGGGAAACAACTTACCGGTCTCTGGTATCCTAGATTAGCGACGGGACACAACTTACCGGTCTCTGGTATCCTAGATTAGCCGATTGATGGGACACAACATACCGGTCTCTGGTATCCTAGATTAGCGATGGGACACAACTTATCGGTCTCTGGTATCCTAGATTAGCGATGGGACACAACTTACCGGTCTCTGGTATCCTAGATTAGCGATGGGACACAACTTACAGGTCTCTGGTATCTTAGATTAGCGATGGGACACAACTTACCGGTCTCTGGTATCCTAGATTAGCGATGGGACACAACTTACCGGTCTCTTGTATCCTAAATTAGCGATGGGACACAACATACCGGTCTCTGGTATCATAGATTAGCGATGGGGCACAACCTACCGGTCTCTGGTATCCTAGATTAGCGATGGGACACAACTTACCGGTCTCTGGTATCCTAGATTAGCCTATTGATGGGACACAACTTACCGGTCTCTGGTATCATATATTAGCCTATTGATGGGGCACAACTTACCGGTCTCTGGTATCCTAGATTAGCGATGGGACACAACTTAACGGTCTCTGGTATCCTAGATTAGCGATGGGACACAACATACCGGTCTCTGGTATCCTAGATTAGCCTATTGATGGGAAACAACTTACCGGTCTCTGGTATCCTAGATTAGCCTATTGATGGGACACAACTTACCGGTCTCTGGTATCCTAGATTGATGGGACACAACTGAACGGTCTCTGGTATCCTAGATTAGCGATGGGACACAACTTACCGGTCTCTGGTATCTTAGATTAGCGATGGGACACAACTTACCGGTCTCTGGTATCTTAGATTAGCGATGGGACACAATTTACCGGTCTCTTGTATCCTAGATTAGCAATGGGACACAACTTACCGGTCTCTGGTATCCTAGATTAGCGATGGGACACAACTTACCGGTCTCTGGTATCCTAAATTAGCGATGGGACACAGCTTACCGGTCTCTGGCCTCCTAGATTAGCGATGGGACACAACTTACAGGTCTCTGGTATCTTAGATTAGCGATGGGACACAACTTACCGGTCTCTGGTATCCTAGATTAGCGATGGGATACAACTTACCGGTCTCTTGTATCCTAAATTAGCGATGGGACACAACTTACCGGTCTCTGGTATCCTAGATTAGCCTATTGATGGGAAACAACTTACCGGTCTCTGGTATCCTAGATTAGCGATGGGACACAACTTACCGGTCTCTGGTATCCTAGATTAGCCTATTGATGGGACACAACATACCGGTCTCTGGTATCCTAGATTAGCGATGGGACACAACTTATCGGTCTCTGGTATCCTAGATTAGCGATGGGACACAACTTACCGGTCTCTGGTAACCTAGATTAGCGATGGGACACAACATACAGGTCTCTGGTATCATAGATTAGCGATGGGGCACAACTTACCGGTCTCTGGTATCCTAGATTAGCGATGGGACACAACTTACCGGTCTATGGTATCCTAGATTAGCGATGGGACACAACATACCGGTCTCTGGTATCATATATTAGCCTATTGATGGGGCACAACTTACCGGTCTCTGGTATCCTAGATTAGCGATGGGACACAACTTACCGGTCTCTGGTATCCTAGATTAGCGATGGGATACAACATACCGGTCTCTGGTAACCTAGATTAGCCTATTGATGGGAAACAACTTACCGGTCTCTGGTATCCTAGATTAGCCTATTGATGGGACACAACTTACCGGTCTCTGGTATCCTAGATTGATGGGACACAACTGAACGGTCTCTGGTATACTAGATTAGCGATGGGACACAACTTACCGGTCTCTGGTATCTTAGATTAGCGATGGGACACAACTTACCGGTCTCTTGTATCCTAGATTAGCAATGGGACACAACTTACCGGTCTCTGGTATCTTAGATTAGCGATGGGACACAACTTACCGGTCTCTGGTATCCTAGATTAGGGATGGGACACAACTTACCGGTCTCTTGTATCCTAAATTAGCGATGGGACACAACTTACCGGTCTCTGGTATCCTAGATTAGCCTATTGATGGGAAACAACTTACCGGTCTCTGGTATCCTAGATTAGCGATGGGACACAACTTACCGGTCTCTGGTATCCTAGATTAGCCTATTGATGGGACACAACATACCGGTCTCTGGTATCCTAGATTAGCGATGGGACACAACTTATCGGTCTCTGGTATCCTAGATTAGCGATGGGACACAACTTACCGGTCTCTGGTATCCTAGATTAGCGATGGGACACAACTTACCGGTCTCTGGTATCATAGATTAGCGATGGGGCACAACTTACTGGTCTCTGGTATCCTAGATTAGCGATGGGACACAACTTAACGGTCTCTGGTATCCTAGATTAGCAATGGGACACAACATACCGGTCTCTGGTATCCTAGATTAGCCTATTGATGGGAAACAACTTACCGGTCTCTGGTATCCTAGATTAGCCTATTGATGGGACACAACTTACCGGTCTCTGGTATCCTAGATTGATGGGACACAACTGAACGGTCTCTGGTATCCTAGATTAGCGATGGGACACAACTTACCAGTCTCTGGTATCTTAGATTAGCGATGGGACACAACTTACCGGTCTCTGGTATCTTAGATTAGCGATGGGACACAATTTACCGGTCTCTTGTATCCTAGATTAGCAATGGGACACAACTTACCGGCCTCTGGTATCCTAGATTAGCGATGGGACACAACTTACCGGTCTCTGGTATTCTAAATTAGCGATGGGACACAGCTTACCGGTCTCTGGCCTCCTAGATTAGCGATGGGACACAACTTACAGGTCTCTGGTATCTTAGATTAGCGATGGGACACAACTTACCGGTCTCTGGTATCCTAGATTAGCGATGGGACACAACTTACCGGTCTCTTGTATCCTAAATTAGCGATGGGACACAACATACCGGTCTCTGGTATCCTAGATTAGCCTATTGATGGGAAACAACTTACCGGTCTCTGGTATCCTAGATTAGCGATGGGACACAACTTACCGGTCTCTGGTATCCTAGATTAGCCTATTGATGGGACACAACATACCGGTCTCTGGTATCCTAGATTAGCGATGGGACACAACTTATCGGTCTCTGGTATCCTAGATTAGCGATGGGACACAACTTACCGGTCTCTGGTAACCTAGATTAGCGATGGGACCAACATACAGGTCTCTGGTATCATAGATTAGCGATGGGGCACAACTTACCGGTCTCTGGTATCCTAGATTAGCGATGGGACACAACTTACCGGTCTCTGGTATCCTAGATTAGCGATGGGACACAACATACCGGTCTCTGGTATCATATATTAGCCTATTGATGGGGCACAACTTACCGGTCTCTGGTATCCTAGATTAGCGATGGGACACAACTTACCGGTCTCTGGTATCCTAGATTAGCGATGGGATACAACATACCGGTCTCTGGTATCCTAGATTAGCCTATTGATGGGAAAAAACTTACCGGTCTCTGGTATCCTAGATTAGCCTATTGATGGGACACAACTTACCGGTCTCTGGTATCCTAGATTGATGGGACACAACTGAACGGTCTCTGGTATACTAGATTAGCGATGGGACACAACTTACCGGTCTCTGGTATCTTAGATTAGCGATGGGACACAACTTACCGGTCTCTTGTATCCTAGATTAGCAATGGGACACAACTTACCGGTCTCTGGTATCCTAGATTAGCGATGGGACACAACTTACCGGTCTCTGGTATCCTAGATTAGCGATGGGACACAACTTACAGGTCTCTGGTATCTTAGATTAGCGATGGGACACAACTTACCGGTCTCTTGTATCCTAGATTAGCAATGGGACACAACTTACCGGTCTCTGGTATCCTAGATTAGCGATGGGACACAACTTACCGGTCTCTGGTATCCTAGATTAGGGATGGGACACAACTTACCGGTCTCTTGTATCCTAAATTAGCGATGGGACACAACTTACCGGTCTCTGGTATCCTAGATTAGCCTATTGATGGGAAACAACTTACCGGTCTCTGGTATCCTCGAATAGCGATGGGACACAACTTACCGGTCTCTGGTATCCTAGATTAGCGATGGGACACAACTTACCGGTCTCTGGTATCCTAGATTAGCGATGGGACACAACTTACCGGTCTCTGGTATCCTAAATTAGCGATGGGACACAACTTACCGGTCTCTGGTATCCTAGATTAGCCTATTGATGGGACACAACATACCGGTCTCTGGTATCCTAGATTAGCGATGGGACACAACTTATCGGTCTCTGGTATCCTAGATTAGCGATGGGACACAACTTACCGGTCTCTGGTATCCTAGATTAGCGATGGGACACAACTTACGGGTCTCTGGTATCATAGATTAGCGATGGGGCACAACTTACCGGTCTCTGGTATCCTCGAATAGCGATGGGACACAACTTACCGGTCTCTGGTATCCTAGATTAGCGATGGGACACAACATACCGGTCTCTGGTATCATATATTAGCCTATTGATGGGGCACAACTTACCGGTCTCTGGTATCCTAGATTAGCGATGGGACACAACTTACTGGTCTCTGGTATCCTAGATTAGCGATGGGACACAACATATCGGTCTCTGGTATCCTAGATTAGCCTATTGATGGGAAACAACTTACCGGTCTCTGGTATCCTAGATTAGCCTATTGATGGGACACAACTTACCGGTCTCTGGTATCCTAGATTGATGGGACACAACTGAACGGTCTCTTGTATCCTAGATTAGCGATGGGACACAACTTACCGGTCTCTGGTATCCTAAATTAGCGATGGGACACAACTTACCGTCTCTGGTATCCTAGATTAGCGATGGGATACAACTTACAGGTCTCTGGTATCTTAGATTAGCGATGGGACACAACTTACCGGTCTCTTGTATCCTAATTTAGCGATGGGACACAACTTACCGGTCTCTGGTATCCTAGATTAGCGATGGGACACAACTTACCGGTCTCTGGTATCCTAGATTAGCCTATTGATGGGACACAACATACCGGTCTCTGGTATCCTAGATTAGCGATGGGACACAACTTATCGGTCTCTGGTATCCTAGATTAGCGACGGGACACAACTTACCGGTCTCTGGTATCCTAGATTAGCAATGGGACACAACATAGCGGTCTCTGGTATCATAGATTAGCGATGGGGCACAACTTACCGGTCTCTGGTATCCTAGATTAGCGATGGGACACAACTTACCGGTCTATGGTATCCTAGATTAGCGATGGGACACAACATACCGGTCTCTGGTATCATATATTAGCCTATTGATGGGACACAACTTACCGGTCTCTGGTATCCTAGATTAGCGATGGGACACAACTTACCGGTCTCTGGTATCCTAGATTAGCGATGGGACACAACATACCGGTCTCTGGTATCCTAGATTAGCCTATTGATGGGAAACAACTTACCGGTCTCTGGTATCCTAG
The DNA here is from genome assembly GCA_963680875.1 of Bathymodiolus brooksi. NCBI lineage: Eukaryota > Metazoa > Mollusca > Bivalvia > Mytilida > Modiolidae > Bathymodiolus > Bathymodiolus brooksi. Next base: position 175,055,803 of record OY804575.1, read on the forward strand.
ATTGATGGGACACAACTGAACGGTCTCTAGTATCCTAGATTAGCGATGGGACACAACTTACCGGTCTCTGGTATCTTAGATTAGCGATGGGACATAACTTACCGGTCTCTTGTATCCTAGATTAGCGATGGGACACAACTTACCAGTCTCTGGTATCCTAGATTAGCGATGGGACACAACATACCGGTCTCTTGTATCCTAAATTAGCGATGGGACACAACTTACCGGTGTCTGGTATCCTAGATTAACCTATTGATGGGAAACAACTTACCGGTCTCTGGTATCCTAGATTAGCGATGGGACACAACTTACCGGTCTCTGGTATCCTAGATTAGCCTATTGATGGGACACAACATACCGGTCTCTGGTATCCTACATTAGCGATGGGACACAACTTATCGGTCTCTGATATCCTAGATTAGCGATGGGACACAACTTACCGGTCTCTGGTATCCTAGATTAGCGATGGGACACAACTTACCGGTCTCTGTTATCATAGATTAGCGATGGGGCACAACTTACCGGTCTCTGGTATCCTAGATTAGCGATGGGACACAACATACCGGTCTCTGGTATCGTATATTAGCCTATTGATGGGGCACAACTTACCGTCTCTGGTATACTAGATTAGCGATGGGACACAACTTACCGTTCACTGGTATCCTAGATTAGCGATGGGACACAACTTACCGGTCTCTGATATCCTAGATTAGCCTATTGATGGGACACAACATACCGGTCTCTGGTATCCTAGATTAGCGATGGGACACAACTTATCGGTCTCTGGTATCCTAGATTAGCGACGGGACACAACTTACCGGTCTCTGGTATCCTAGATTAGCGATGGGACACAACATACCGGTCTCTGGTATCATAGATTAGCGATGGGGCACAACTTACCGGTCTCTGGTATCCTAGATTAGCGATGGGACACAACTTACCGGTCTATGGTATCCTAGATTAGCGATGGGACACAACATAACGGTCTCTGGTATCATATATTAGCCTATTGATGGGACACAACTTACCGGTCTCTGGTATCCTAGATTAGCGATGGGACACAACTTACCGGTCTCTGGTATCCTAGATTAGCGATGGGACACAACATACCGGTCTCTGGTATCCTAGATTAGCCTATTGATGGGAAGCAACTTACCGGTCTCTGGTATCCTAGATTAGCCTATTGATGGGACACAACTTACCGGTCTCTGGTATCCTAGATTGATGGGACACAACTGAACGGTCTCTAGTATCCTAGATTAGCGATGGGACACAACTTACCGGTCTCTGGTATCTTAGATTAGCGATAGGACACAACTTACCGGTCTCTGGTATCTTAGATTAGCGATGGGACATAACTTACCGGTCTCTTGTATCCTAGATTAGCGATGGGACACAACTGACCGGTCTCTGGTATCCTAGATTAGCGATGGGACACAACATACCGGTCTCATGTATCCTAAATTAGCGATGGGACACAACTTACCGGTGTCTGGTATCCTAGATTAACCTATTGATGGGAAACAACTTACCGGTCTCTGGTATCCTAGATTAGCGATGGGACACAACTTACCGGTCTCTGGTATCCTAGATTAGCCTATTGATGGGACACAACATACCGGTCTCTGGTATCCTAGATTAGCGATGGGACACAACTTATCGGTCTCTGATATCCTAGATTAGCGATGGGACACAACTTACCGGTCTCTGGTATCCTAGATTAGCGATGGGACACAACATACCGGTCTCTGTTATCATAGATTAGCGATGGGGCACAACTTACCGGTCTCTGGTATCCTAGATTAGCGATGGGACACAACATACCGGTCTCTGGTATGGTATATTAGCCTATTGATGGGGCACAACTTACCGGTCTCTGGTATACTAGATTAGCGATGGGACACAACTTACCGTTCACTGGTATCCTACATTAGCGATGGGACACAACATACCGGTCTCTGGTATCCTAGATTAGCCTATTGATGGGAAACAACTTACCGGTCTCTGGTATCCTAGATTAGCCTATTAGTGGGACACAACTTACCAGTCTCTGGTATCCTAGATTGATGGAACACAACTGAACGGTCTCTGGTATCCTAGATTAGCGATGGGACACAACATACCGGTCTCTGGTATCCTAGATTAGCCTATTGATGGGAAACAACTTACCGGTCTCTGGTATCCTAGATTAGCCTATTAGTGGGACACAACTTACCAGTCTCTGGTATCCTAGATTGATGGGACACAACTGAACGGTCTCTGGTATCCTAGATTAGCGATGGGACACAACTGAACGGTCTCTGGTATCCTAGATTAGCGATGGGACACAACTTACCAGTCTCTGGTATCCTAGATTAGCGATGGGACACAACTGATCGGTCTCTGGTATCCTAGATTAGCGATGGGACACAACATACCGGTCTCTGGTATCATAGATTAGCCTATTGATGGGACACAACTTACCGGTCTCTGGTATCCTAGATTAGCGATGGGACACAACTTACCGGTCTCTGGTATCCTAGATTAGCGATGGGACACAACTTACCGGTCTCTGGTATCATAGATTAGCCTATTGATGGGACACAACTTACCGGTCTCTGGTATCTTAGATTAGCGATGGGACACAACTTACCGGTCTCTTGTATCCTAAATTAGCGATGGGACACAACTTACCGGTCTCTTGTATCCTAAATTAGCGATGGGACACAACTTATCGGTCTCTGGTATCCTAGATTAGCGATGGGACACAATTTACCGGTCTCTTGTATCCTAAATTAGCGATGGGACACAACTTACCGGTCTCTGGTATCCTAGATTAGCGATGGAACACAACATACCGGTCTCTGGTATCATAGATTAGCCTATTGATGGGGCACAACTTACCGGTCTCTGGTATCCTAGATTAGCGATGGGACACAACTTACCGGTCTCTGGTATCATAGATTAGCGATGAGACGCAACATACCGGTCTCTGGTTTCCTAGATTAGCCTATTAATGGGAAACAACTTACCGGTCTCTGGTATCCTAGATTAGCCTATTGATGGGACACAACTTACCGGTCTCTGGTATCCTAGATTGATGGGAAACAACTTACCGGTCTCTGGTATCCTAGATTAGCGATGGGACACAACTTACCGGTCTCTGGTATCCTAGATTAGCCTATTGATGGGACACAACATACCGGTCTCTGGTATCCTAGATTAGCGATGGGACACAACTTATCGGTCTCTGATATCCTAGATTAGCGATGGGACACAACTTACCGGTCTCTGGTATCCTAGATTAGCGATGGGACACAACATACCGGTCTCTGTTATCATAGATTAGCGATGGGGCACAACTTACCGGTCTCTGGTATCCTAGATTAGCGATGGGACACAACATACCGGTCTCTGGTATGGTATATTAGCCTATTGATGGGGCACAACTTACCGGTCTCTGGTATACTAGATTAGCGATGGGACACAACTTACCGTTCACTGGTATCCTAGATTAGCGATGGGACACAAAATACCGGTCTCTGGTATCCTAGATTAGCCTATTGATTGGAAACAACTTACCGGTCTCTGGTATCCTAGATTAGCCTATTAGTGGGACACAACTTACCAGTCTCTGGTATCCTAGATTGATGGAACACAACTGAACAGTCTCTGGTATCCTAGATTAGCGATGGGACACAACTGAACGGTCTCTGGTATCCTAGATTAGCGATGGGACACAACTTACCAGTCTCTGGTATCCTAGATTAGCGATGGGACACAACTGATCGGTCTCTGGTATCCTAGATTAGCGATGGGACACAACATACCGGTCTCTGGTATCATAGATTAGCCTATTGATGGGACACAACTTACCGGTCTCTGGTATCCTAGATTAGCGATGGGACACAACTTACCGGTCTCTGGTATCCTAGATTAGCGATGGGACACAACTTACCGGTCTCTGGTATCATAGATTAGCCTATTGATGGGACACAACTTACCGGTCTCTGGTATCTTAGATTAGCGATGGGACACAACTTACCGGTCTCTTGTATCCTAAATTAGCGATGGGACACAACTTACCGGTCTCTTGTATCCTAAATTAGCGATGGGACACAACTTATCGGTCTCTGGTATCCTAGATTAGCGATGGGACACAACTTACCGGTCTCTTGTATCCTAAATTAGCGATGGGACACAACTTACCGGTCTCTGGTATCCTAGATTAGCGATGGGACACAACATACCGGTCTCTGGTATCATAGATTAGCCTATTGATGGGGCACAACTTACCGGTCTCTGGTATCCTAGATTAGCGATGGGACACAACTTACCGGTCTCTGGTATCATAGATTAGCGATGAGACGCAACATACCGGTCTCTGGTATCCTAGATTAGCCTATTAATGGGAAACAACTTACCGGTCTCTGGTATCCTAGATTAGCCTATTGATGGGACACAACTTACCGGTCTCTGGTATCCTAGATTGATGGGACACAACTGAACGGTCTCTGGTATCCTAGATTAGCGATAGGACACAACTTACCGGTCTCTGGTATCCTAAATTAGCGATGGGACACAACTTACCAGTCTCTGGTATCCTAGATTAGCGATGGGACACAACTTACCGGTCTCTGGTATCCTAGATTGATGGGACACAACTGAACGGTCTCTGGTATCCTAGATTAGCGATAGGACACAACTTACCGGTCTCTGGTATCCTAGATTAGCGATGGGACACAACTTACCAGTCTCTGGTATCCTAGATTAGCGATGGGACACAACTTACCGGTCTCTGGTATCCTAGATTAGCGATGGGACACAACATACCGGTCTCTGGTATCATATATTAGCCTATTGATGGGACACAACTTACCGGTCTCTGGTATCCTAGATTAGCCTATTGATGGGACAGGAATTACCGGTCTCTGGTATCCTAAATTAGCGATGGGACACAACTTACCGGTCTCTGGTATCCTAGATTAGCGATGGGACACAACTTACCGGTCTCTGGTATCCTAAATTAGCGATGGGACACAACTTACCGGTCTCTGGTATCCTAAACTAGCGATGGGACACAACTTACCGGTCTCTGGTATCCTAAATTAGCGATGGGACACAACTGATCGGTCTCTGGTATCCTAGATTAGCGATGGGACACAACATACCGGTCTCTGGTATCCTAGATTAGCCTATTGATGGGACACAACTTACCGGTCTCTGGTATCCTAGATTGATGGGACACAACTGATCGGTCTCTGGTATCCTAGATTAGCGATGGGACACAACTTACCAGTCTCTGGTATCCTAAATTAGCGATGGGACACAACATACCGGTCTCTGGTATCATAGATTAGCCTATTGATGGGGCACAACTTACCGGTCTCTGGTATCCTAGATTAGCGATGGGACACAACTTACCGGTCTCTGGTATCATAGATTATCCTATTGATGGGACACAACTGATCGGTCTCTGGTATCATAGATTAGCCTATTGATGGGACACAACTTACCGGTCTCTGGTATTTGAAATTCATTGGTACATGGTTACATTTGTATTTCATATTTAACAATATGTATCAAGATGCCAGTATTAGTCACTATTAATGACGTAAACATAAATATAATGTAACAAAGACAACAACAATAGACTATAATAAGTAAAACGTCGATATCAAATGTGGTACAAACAGTACGTTTCTGTAACAACATTTATCAGGAACGATCATTGTTTAAAGATTGGAAAGCAAAATATTGTAAGTCTTTGGGAGCAGGAAAACCACAGGGTCTACACAGGATAGCCACAATCAACCAATGTGACCTATGCATGGTGTTTGTAATTAGACAAAACAGCATACTGACAATAACATTATATATACATATACTGTTTTCTAGGGTTTTGTCTAGAAGGAGACCATGTGCTTCGAAATTGTACAGCTCCACTGCTTCATGTAGACCACTCCTGTTGTAAAATCACTATGTACAATATTGATGTATGCAGGTAGAACAGAGTGGGTCATAGATGCAAGGTTCCAAATTATTCATCAACATGTTCAGTAAGGGGAAATCCAGTAGTGAACGATCAATTCGTGATGACCACCACGAGAAGCATTTTTAGAGATGGTATCCCGTATCTAGAGAGTTCAGAAAAATTAAAATTGGGGAAATGGTCGGGAATTTCTAAATTGTCTTGATGACGTTCTTATATCTTTTAAGTGTCAAATATATATAAACGTTAGAGAAAACCGAATAGGCAATCAACAATGAACAATCCAAAGACACTTGCAAGACTGTTTGGGGGGGGGGGGGGCTCTTGTACATTTCCAACATAATGTAATCATAATTGAATATATAGGAGAAGACTTCATGAGTTGGAACTTGTGGCTGATCCTGTTTGCATGATTGATCAAATAGAATAATTAAAACTATGCCATTCTAGCATATTTAAATGTATACAATTATTATATGAAGGGAGATAAATCTGTCGGCCTTAAACAACTACATGTACCTGCCAAGATATTTTTTTCAAACATTAATTTTGTTGTTGTATTAAAACATCACTATTTCAGATTTGACATTTACTTCACTGAGCTTGGTGCTGCTTTGACAACTGTTTTACCTGTTTTGTTCAAGTATTGTTATAAATACTGTTATAGTGACAGCCGGAAACTTTGAGCCGAAATGAAAGCGGGAGGTTTGGCGCTTTAAAATCTGATTCAACCCACCATTTCTTTAGAAATGCCTGTATCAAGTCAGGGTCATTACGGTTTTCACAGTTTTCCTGTTGTTGACTGATTTTGTCTGTCTATATACTTATGAGTTTTGACTTTCCCTTTGTAAGATTGTTCGGAGTTCGGTAATTTTGTTATTACACTTATTCAGAATGATATCTAATTAAACATGTTTTGTAATGCATGTTTGTTTTTTTAGTGAATTAGTGTGTTTGTGGATTAATGATCATATAATGGACATTATTGTACATTTATTGGCAATCAAATTCTGTAAAAATATTGTCTGGTCACAATTCTATATTTGTTATCAAGGGCGTGACATTGTTTTATAATTGAGGTCAATTGTTATTTTATTATCTTGCCATTGCATATAACATGTGCAGATATACAATCATTTAACATGTAGAAATATACCGATTAGATCTACATATGTAATGTGCACTGGTAATATACATACACTGTAATGATGTATTAAACGAAGCATCAATCAATAAATTTGTTAAGATACAGCCAAGAGTCAACAATGCTAATATTACGATCCTATCATTGGTTATAATAATGTTTTGTTTCGAGAATATTTACCCAAAGAAAGAAAGAGTGGATGCTTGGTATTTACAGCAACTGAGCAATATTCAAGCTATGTCATGGCCATAACTAGATATATTCAAGCTATGTCATGGCCATAACTAGATATATTCGATACAATGATGATGATGTCAGGTTACTAGACCAACAAGCTGAGTTGGGGTTTTATAGATGTAACTCATTGAAACAACAGTCGGTTGGTAGACACGTCACACCATTCAGGCACATTATCCTGATTTAGAGCCAATCAACTAGACCAACAAGCTGAGTTGGGGTTTTATAGATGTAACTCATTGAAACAACAGTCGGTTGGTAGACACGTCACACCATTCAGGCACATTATCCTGATTTAGAGCCAATCAACTAGACCAACAAGCTGAGTTGGGGTTTTATAGCTGTAACTCATTGAAACAACAGTCGGTTGGTAGACACATCACACCATTCAGGCACATTATCCTGATTTAGAGCCAATCAACTAGACCAACAAGCTGAGTTGGGGTTTTATAGATGTAACTCATTGAAACAACAGTCGGTTGGTAGACACGTCACACCATTCAGGCACATTATCCTGATTTAGAGCCAATCAACTAGACCAACAAGCTGAGTTGGGGTTTTATAGATGTAACTCATTGAAACAACAGTCGGTTGGTAGACACGTCACACCATTCAGGCACATTATCCTGATTTAGAGCCAATCAACTAGACCAACAAGCTGAGTTGGGGTTTTATAGATGTAACTCATTGAAACAACAGTCGGTTGGTAGACACGTCACACCATTCAGGCACATTATCCTGATTTAGAGCCAATCAACTAGACCAACAAGCTGAGTTGGGGTTTTATAGATGTAACTCATTGAAACAACAGTCGGTTGGTAGACACGTCACACCATTCAGGCACATTATCCTGATTTAGAGCTAATCAACTAGACCAACAAGCTGAGTTGGGGTTTTATAGATGTAACTCATTGAAACAACAGTCGGTTGGTAGACAAGTCACACCATTCAGGCACATTATCGTGATTTAGAGCCAATCAACTAGACCAACAAGCTGAGTTGGGGTTTTATAGATGTAACTCATTGAAACAACAGTCGGTTGGTAGACACGTCACACCATTCAGGCACATTATCCTGATTTAGAGCCAATCAACTAGACCAACAAGCTGAGTTGGGGTTTTATAGATGTAACTCATTGAAACAACAGTCGGTTGGTAGACACGTCACACCATTCAGGCACATTATCCTGATTTAGAGCCAATCAACTAGACCAACAAGCTGAGTTGGGGTTTTATAGATGTAACTCATTGAAACAACAGTCGGTTGGTAGACAAGTCACACCATTCAGGCACATTATCGTGATTTAGAGCCAATCAACTAGACCAACAAGCTGAGTTGGGGTTTTATAGATGTAACTCATTGAAACAACAGTCGGTTGGTAGACACGTCACACCATTCAGGCACATTATCCTGATTTAGAGCCAATCAACTAGACCAACAAGCTGAGTTGGGGTTTTATAGATGTAACTCATTGAAACAACAGTCGGTTGGTAGACACGTCACACCATTCAGGCACATTATCCTGATTTAGAGCCAATCAACTAGACCAACAAGCTGAGTTGGGGTTTTATAGATGTAACTCATTGAAACAACAGTCGGTTGGTAGACACGTCACACCATTCAGGCACATTATCCTGATTTAGAGCTAATCAACTAGACCAACAAGCTGAGTTGGGGTTTTATAGATGTAACTCATTGAAACAACAGTCGGTTGGTAGACAAGTCACACCATTCAGGCACATTATCGTGATTTAGAGCCAATCAACTAGACCAACAAGCTGAGTTGGGGTTTTATAGATGTAACTCATTGAAACAACAGTCGGTTGGTAGACACGTCACACCATTCAGGCACATTATCCTGATTTAGAGCCAATCAACTAGACCAACAAGCTGAGTTGGGGTTTTATAGATGTAACTCATTGAAACAACAGTCGGTTGGTAGACACGTCACACCATTCAGGCACATTATCCTGATTTAGAGCCAATCAACTAGACCAACAAGCTGAGTTGGGGTTTTATAGATGTAACTCATTGAAACAACAGTCGGTTGGTAGACACGTCACACCATTCAGGGGCACATTATCCTGATTTAGAGCCAATCAACTAGACCAACAAGCTGAGTTGGGGTTTTATAGATGTAACTCATTGAAACAACAGTCGGTTGGTAGACACGTCACACCATTCAGGCACATTATCCTGATTTAGAGCCAATCAACTAGACCAACAAGCTGAGTTGGGGTTTTATAGATGTAACTCATTGAAACAACAGTCGGTTGGTAGACACGTCACACCATTCAGGCACATTATCCTGATTTAGAGCCAATCAACTAGACCAACAAGCTGAGTTGGGGTTTTATAGATGTAACTCATTGAAACAACAGTCGGTTGGTAGACACGTCACACCATTCAGGCACATTATCCTGATTTAGAGCCAATCAACTAGACCAACAAGCTGAGTTGGGGTTTTATAGATGTAACTCATTGAAACAACAGTCGGTTGGTAGACACGTCACACCATTCAGGCACATTATCCTGATTTAGAGCCAATCAACTAGACCAACAAGCTGAGTTGGGGTTTTATAGATGTAACTCATTGAAACAACAGTCGGTTGGTAGACACGTCACACCATTCAGGCACATTATCCTGATTTAGAGCCAATCAACTAGACCAACAAGCTGAGTTGGGGTTTTATAGATGTAACTCATTGAAACAACAGTCGGTTGGTAGACACGTCACACCATTCAGGCACATTATCCTGATTTAGAGCCAATCAACTAGACCAACAAGCTGAGTTGGGGTTTTATAGATGTAACTCATTGAAACAACAGTCGGTTGGTAGACACGTCACACCATTCAGGCACATTATCCTGATTTAGAGCCAATCAGTATTTACTCTTGCTTCTTAAAGCTGCTCGATTAGAAGACAATAATTGTATATATTCCTTTTTTTTATTTACCTCTCCACAACCATACCAGCGGCCAATAATTAGGTCATTTAAATATAGCGTGATTGTATATTTGATATAAGCAACTTTCAGATTATTTTCAAAGATCTTTTGAGTTTTATTTGTGCAACTTATTTCCAAGTTGCTGTTGGCTTTATAAATAGATATCATATTCTAATATGACGTCCTTCTTTCGCAAATATGCAATCAAACGAGCGATTAATCAGATGGTAAAAACACATTAGTACACATTTAAACAAGGTGATACAATCACAAAATAAAATTATTTACACGGTTGTTAACGTTTTAAACATCTATATTCACTGAAAATAATTAACATATCCAAAATTGCGACGTGCAATTAAAACATGCAAACACAACATTATTGTTATGGATGCTCCATCAATACGACTGACTTTCCCGTCGTAAAAGTACATGTATATCGTCTGCTCGAATTTGGCAGCATAAACTGTGTACGACATTGTCCGCAAACGTAAATATGAATTACCGTCTTTCAATCAAAGTATACTACCGCATTGTACTGTTAGACGTATCAGATTCGAAATAATTTATGGAAGCCAGAATGTGTTTTGAGTTTTAACATGGGTTGACAGGTTATTAGTAAATGTTATCCCTGGCTAACGCTCGGGATAAAATACTATGAAACAGACATCATCATCATTTCGTCAGAATTAACTTGTTCTCACTATTATATAGCTGGACAATTGTTACCATGGTGCAAAACAACACTCACATTCATTCTTTAGCACAGTCGATTTGACAACAAGCTATGAGCGTAGATGTCCCCGGTATCGAATTCTAGAAATAGCTGTTCTGTTTCTGTGTGATTCGATCCCATGACCTCTAGCACTGTACAGCTGATATGATGAAAATAATAGATTGTGTAGTCGACAAAATCAGCGGACGATGAACCCAGGTATAACTGGGATCGAGTTCATTTGTAAATATACAATAACAGTATATATAATCTAAGATTAATATAGGGATGAAGTTAATCTCCATTGGTCAATTATGCCATTGTCAACCAAAAAGTCTAACACTGAATATGTGTATGCTTTACACTGAAAGGATTATACCGGATTATACAGGATTATCAAAAGAATAAAGTTAATCTTCATTACACAATTATGTCATAGTTAATCGTCCAGAAAGGTTATCTGTTCTAAAAACAGGATTATATATTAAATAATTACCCCTTCGTTTTTCTTTAATGTTTATTTTCATATGTGTATGTTTTTTAATTCTTCCAATATCAAGGTATATTACATTGTGGAATGCATATGGATGTAAATAGATACATATAGTACATTATAAAGAAAATGCGCTTTAATTACTTAGTTTCCAGATGGGCTCTTCAAAAATAAGGTCAATCCATACTATTGTTTGCATGCGACACGGCTCCCGGTATGAAATTTGGGTGACACGTCCCCTGGCCATAATATGGTTGTTCATGTACCCTTGTCAGAAGTCTGTATAACACGACCCTTTGCCTTAATTGTGTGTGACAGAATCCCTAGTCTTAACATTGTGTGACACAAGTACAATCCTGAATTTCATTTGGCATGCCCCTTAGCCTGTCGTTCGTCTGATACGGTTCCTTGTATGAATTTCGTGTGACACTGGGTTTGAAAATGCTTCTAATCTGTTATTTAGGTTATATGATTTCACAAATACAAATGATGCTTACTCGGTTCGGTGGTAATGCAAAAAATACGAATTTAAGACATGACCTCAGCATAAGCCTTATGTAAAGTTAGGACAGGATGTGAAATGTAGACGAAGTGTCTTGGGGATCGCTTTAGTACCCAACGATAACATGAAGCGCCTGGTAGGGGGATCAACTCCCGGAAGCTTTGTAGAATGGAGTAATTACAGCCATTACTAGTATTGCTATAAATTAATTGCTGTATGAAATATGCTTTTCATATTTTAGGGGTGCAGGTTCGCCTAAATTCGCTCCTGATCATTGGTACTAAGAGAAAACCATTAATTAATGTTATTTAAGTAGGTTTTGAGACAGATTACAACTTCCTACTACATTACTTTAATTAATAGACAATCTAGAATGTAGCTAAGACATTCTCATGAAGACAAAACCTATCAAATTATACTGAATACATTGGAAATACACAATTAATCTACTAAGCCGGTTAGCAACATGCGATTTCAATAAATAGAGGTCGAGTGGAGATGAGATCCCATTCGGATAATAGCCAGGTGGACAAATCATATACAAAATATATAATTAATGATCTTAATTATTACATGCTTCGTAGGCGGATATTTTAGGATAACAAATTTGGCTAAAGAACAGAGAAAGCAATTTACATCATCCCTTCATGCACAATGCTTGACTGTCATCTTACTTACATTTAATGTGATCGCATAGACTGATCTGTTATACAAAACGTTACATTTAATGTGATCGTATAGACTCTGTTATACAAATCGTTACATTTAATGTGATCGTATAGACTCTGTTATATAAAACGTTACATTTAATGTGATCGTATAGACTCTGTTATATAAAACGTTACATTTAATGTGATCGTATAGACTCTGTTATACAAAACATTACATTTAATGTGATCGTATAGACTCTGTTATATAAAACGTTACATTTAATGTGATCGTATAGACTCTGTTATATAAAACGTTACATTTAATGTGATCGTATAGACTCTGTTATATAAAACGTTACATTTAATGTGATCGTATAGACTCTGTTATACAAAACGTTACATTTAATGTGATCGTATAGACTCTGTTATATAAAACGTTACATTTAATGTGATCGTATAGACTCTGTTATATAAAACGTTACATTTAATGTGATCGTATAGACTCTGTTATACAAAACGTTACATTTAATGTGATCGTATAGACTCTGTTATATAAAACGTTACATTTAATGTGATCGTATAGACTCTGTTATATAAAACGTTACATTTAATGTGACCGTATAGACTATGTTATACAAAACGTTACATTTAATGTGATCGTATAGACTCTGTAATATAAAACGTTACATTTAATGTGACCGTATAGACTCTGTTATATAAAACGTTACATTTAATGTGACCGTATAGACTATGTTATACAAAACGTTACATTTAATGTGATCGTATAGACTCTGTTATATAAAACGTTACATTTAATGTGATCGTATAGACTCTGTTATATAAAACGTTACATTTAATGTGACCGTATAGACTATGTTATACAAAACGTTACATTTAATGTGATCGCATAGACTCTGTTATATAAAACGTTACATTTAATGTGATCGTATAGACTCTGTTATATAAAACGTTACATTTAATGTGATCTTATAGACTCTGTTATATAAAACGTTACATTTAATGTGACCGTATAGACTCTGTTATACAAAACGTTACATTTAATGTGATCTTATAGACTCTGTTATATAAAACGTTACATTTAATGTGACCGTATAGACTCTGTTATACAAAACGTTACATTTAATGTGATCTTATAGACTCTGTTATACAAAACGTTACATTTAATGTGATCTTATAGACTCTGTTATATAAAACGTTACATTTAATGTGACCGTATAGACTCTGTTATATAAAACGTTACATTTAATGTGATCTTATAGACTCTGTTATACAAAACGTTACATTTAATGTGACCGTATAGACTCTGTTATACAAAACGTTACATTTAATGTGATCGTATAGACTATGTTATATAAAACGTTACATTTAATGTGACCGTATAGACTCTGTTATACAAAACGTTACATTTAATGTGACCGTATAGACTCTATTATATAAAACGTTACATTTAATGTGACCGTATAGACTCTGTTATATAAAACGTTACATTTAATGTGATCTTATAGACTCTGTTATACAAAACGTTACATTTAATGTGACCGTATAGACTCTGTTATACAAAACGTTACATTTAATGAGATCGTATAGACTCTGTTATACAAAACGTTACATTAACATCGTCCTCTTTGTTTGTTTATTTTTTTCATTTTTATTATTTGATAATTAATTATTACAGAGGTAAATATTTTATTAATATTTTGGCTAAATGAGGTGATTATTTGTTGATGGTGGTAATCCATTGGGAAGAGGAGTTGACAATACTTAAGCTACATTGGTGGCTCGGTGAAATATAAACAGGGCTTATATAATCTCTCCTAATATCTCATCGGAACTATTAGAAAAGGCATTTCGAAAATATAATCGTAATTAACTAGTGTTTTTACAGACGGTTAATATTTAAATTGATCAATTGTTATGCAAACGACAATGGACACAGATGGCAGACAAGATAACGAGACTATTAATACCAGGTACTCTAAAGTTATATACTGAGGTGAAAGAGGTTACATTAAAAAAAATGGGGCGATAATCGTAGTGAAAAGTTTATATTGTGATGATGTAACGTAAAGTTGGCCATGAAAGTCAAGTCAATAGAATTAGACATTGTATTGAAATAGCCACCTATATCAATAGAAAAAATCAACCATATTTAAAACGTCATTATTTAAGTCTTAACTCAAATACTTCGGTCAAACATTTAATAAAACCTAGTGTTTGTTCATGTTTTAATTGTCCACTTTGTCGTCCATTTATGAAAGTATTAAATAAAATAACCACTTAAAACAGTTAAATCTACTGAAGAAAGTTTGACTGTACTAAAAATCGTTATATTTTGTCCATATCCCTTTATTTCAAAAAGCACAAAAATCATTTCGACTGACTCTAGTTCGAGACAGATTGAATATTATATTTTATTACTACATTAAGTCCTAGCAAATTAAATATTGGCATTTATTAAAAAAATTTACAAAGGCAAAAGCCACTTGTTTTATAATAAAAACAATAATGTCAATATGTAGTGACAACTAAGAATTGTATTATATGTTAGGTACGTTTCACTTTATATAGGGATCATTGGTGACAGATACATGACATCGTAGTGGCTACAAAAATGAGGAAACAAGAAAGGTACCACCCACCCTTGATTAGACGAGGAAACAAGAAAGGTATCACCCACCCTTGATTAGACGAGGAAACAAGAAAGGTATCACCCACCCTTGATTAGACGAGGGAACAAGAAAGGTATCACCCACCCTTGATTAGACGAGGAAACAAGAAAGGTATCACCCACCCTTGATTAGACGAGGAAACAAGAAAGGTATCACCCACCCTTGATTAGACGAGGAAACAAGAAAGGAATCACCCAACCTTGATTAGACGAGGAAACAAGAAAGGTATCACCCACCCTTGATTAGACGAGGAAACAAGAAAGGTATCACCCACCCTTGATTAGACGAGGAAACAAGAAAGGTATCACCCACCCTTGATTAGACGAGGAAACAAGAAAGGTATCACCCAACCTTGATTAGACGAGGAAACAAGAAAGGTATCACCCACCCTTGATTAGACGAGGAAACAAGAAAGGAATCACCCACCCTTGATTAGACGAGGAAACAAGAAAGGTATCACCCACCCTTGATTAGACGAGGAAACAAGAAAGGTATCACCCACCCTTGATTAGACGAGGAAACAAGAAAGGTATCACCCACCCTTGATTAGACGAGGAAACAAGAAAGGTATCACCCACCCTTGATTAGACGAGATGCAGAAAATACCATTATTACGGCGATCGCACATATGATCTATCCCACTCGAAGGGAGCACATTCACCATTATGCACCCGAGACGGTAATCTATATACAGTTGCCGAGGTCTCGTTTGGAATCAATTGGACCGTTGCATTTCGGGTAGAAAAAACTTCCTTTACATTTACAAGTACGATTTAGTAATGAGATCATGTTGCTATGTTGTAGAAATCTTAAAAAGTGTGTCATTCACCAATACAACTGACCGCTATGATCAAACTGCAATATTGTTGAAATGAATGTAGGAAAAACCTAAGGAACAACCAAGAATAGACAACCCACATAAACTGGTAACATTAGGCAAACAAGACACAAGACGAAGGCAAACAAAAAAAACACACAACACAATACGTGTCGGACATCACAATACGCAAACAAACACAAAAAACGCAAATAAAACATGAGCCCTCATACAAACAATTGGTGGTAAAGACGAACCGAACATCGTTATCAAAACATGAGCCCTCATACAAACAACTGGAGGTAAAGACGAACCAAACATCGTTATTAAAACATGAGCCCTCATACAAACAACTGGTGGTAAAGGCGAACCGAACATCGTTAATAAAACATGAGCCCTCATACAAACAACTAGTGGTAAAGACAAACCGAACATCGTTAATAAAACATGAGCCCTCACACAAACAACTGGAGGTAAAGACGAACCAAACATCGTTAATTAAACATGAGCCCTCATACAAACAACTGGTGGTAAAGACGAACCGAATATCGTTATCAAAACATGAGCCCTCATACAAACAACTGGAGGTAAAGACGAACCAAACATCGTTATTAAAACATGAGCCCTCATACAAACAACTGGTGGTAAAGGCGAACCGAACATCGTTAATAAAACATGAGCCCTCATACAAACAACTGGTGGTAAAGACGAACCGAACATCGTTAATAAAACATGAGCTCTCACACAAACAACTGGTGGTAAAGACGAACCAAACATCGTTAATAAAACATGAGCCCTCACACAAACAACTGGTGGTAAAGACGAACCAAACATCGTTTATAAAACATGAGCCCTCACATAAACAACTGGTGGTAAAGACGAACCAAACATCGTTAATAAAACATGAGCCCTCACACAAACAACTGGTGGTAAAGGCGAACCGAACATCGTTAATAAAACATGAGCCCTCATACAAACAACTAGCGGTAAAGATGAACCGAACATCGTTAATAAAACATGAGCCCTCATACAAACAACTGGTGGTAAAGACGAACCAAACATCGTTATCAAAACATGAGCCCTCATACAAACAACTGGAGGTAAAGACGAACCAAACATCGTTATTAAAACATGAGCCCTCATACAAACAACTGGTGGTAAAGGCGAACCGAACATCGTTAATAAAACATGAGCCCTCATACAAACAACTAGTGGTAAAGACGAACCGAACATCGTTAATAAAACATGAGCCCTCACACAAACAACTGGTGGTAAAGACGAACCAAACATCGTTAATAAAACATGAGCCCTCACACAAACAACTGGTGGTAAAGACGAACCAAACATCGTTAATAAAACATGAGCCCTCACATAAACAACTGGTGGTAAAGGCGAACCAAACATCGTTAATAAAACATGAGCCCTCACATAAACAACTGGTGGTAAAGGCGAACCAAACATCGTTAATAAAACATGAGCCCTCCCACAAACAACTGGTGGTAGAGACGAATCTAACATCGTTATTAAAACATGAGCCCTCACATAAACAACTGGTGGTAAAGACGAATCTAACATCGTTAATAAAACATGAGCCCTCACACAAACAACTGGTGATAAAGACGAACCGAACATCGTTATTAAAACATGAGCCCTCACACAAACAACTGGTGGTAAAGACGAACCGAACATCGTTAATAAAACATGAGCCCTCACACAAACAACTGGTGGTAAAGACAGATCTAACATCGTTAATAAAACATGAGCCCTCACACAAACAACTGGTGATAAAGACGAACCGAACATCGTTATTAAAACATGAGCCCTCACATAAACAACTGGTGGTAAAGACGAATCTAACATCGTTAATAAAACATGAGCCCTCACACAAACAACTGGTGATAAAGACGAACCGAAAATCGTTATTAAAACATGAGCCCTCACACAAACAACTGGTGGTAAAGGCGAACCAAACATCGTTATTAAAACATGAGCCCTCATACAAACAACTGGTGGTAAAGGCGAACCGAACATCGCTAATAAAACATGAGCCCTCATACAAACAACTAGTGGTAAAGACGAACCGAACATCGTTAATAAAACATGAGCCCTCACACAAACAACTGGTGGTAAAGACGAACCAAACATCGCTAATAAAACATGAGCCCTCATATAAACAACTGGTTGTAAAGACGAACCAAACATCGTTAATAAAACATGAGCCCTCATACAAACAACTGGTGGTAAAGACGAACCAAACGTCGTTATTAAAACATGACCCCTAATACAAACAACTGGTGGTAAAGACGAACCAAACATCGTTAATAAAACATGAGTCCTCATACAAACAACTGGTGGTAAAGATGAACCAAACATCGTTATTAAAACATGAGCCCTCATACAAACAACTGGTTGTAAAGACGAACCAAACATCGTTAATAAAACATGAGCCCTCATACAAACAACTGGTGGTAAAGACGAACCAAACGTCGTTATTAAAACATGACCCCTAATACAAACAACTGGTGGTAAAGACGAACCAAACATCGTTAATAAAACATGAGTCCTCATACAAACAACTGGTGGTAAAGATGAACCAAACATCGTTATTAAAACATGAGCCCTCATACAAACAACTGGTGGTAAAGACGAACCGAATATCGTTATTAAAACATGAGCCCTCACACAAACAAGTGGTGGTAAAGACGAATCTAACATCGTTATTAAAACATGAGCCCTCATACAAACAACTGGTGGTAAAGACGAACCGAATATCGTTATTAAAACATGAGCCCTCACACAAACAACTGGAGGTAAAGACGAACCAAACATCGTTAATAAAACATGGGCTCTCATACAAACAACTGGAGGTAAAGACGAAGTGAATATCGTTATTAAAACATGAGCCCTCATACAAACAACTGGTGGCAAAGACGAACCAAACATCGTTATTAAAACATGAGCCCTCATGCAAACAACTGGTGGTAATGACGAACAAAACATCGTTAATGAAACATGAGCCCTCATACAAACAACTGGTGGTTAAGATGAACCGAACATAGTTATTAAAACATGAGCCCTCATACAAACAACTGGTGGTAAAGACGAACCGAACATCGTTAATAAAACATCAGCCCTCACACAAACAATTGGTGGTAAAGACGAACCAAACATCGCTATTAAAACATGAACCTTCATACAAACAACTGGTGGTAAAGACGAACCAAACATCGTTAATAAAACATGAGCCCTCATACAAACAACTGGTGGTAAAGACGAACCAAACATCATTATTAAAACATGACCCTTCATACAAACAACTGGTGGTAAAGACGAACCAAACATCGTTAATAAAACATGATCACTCATACAAACAACTGGTGGTAAAGATGAACCGAACATCGTTAATAAAACATGAGCCCTCATACAAACAACTGGTGGTAAAGACGAACCGAATATCGTTATTAAAACATGAGCCCTCATATAAACAACTGGTTGTAAAGACGAACCAAACATCGTTAATAAAACATGAGCCCTCATACAAACAACTGGTGGTAAAGACGAACCAAACGTCGTTATTAAAACATGACCCCTAATACAAACAACTGGTGGTAAAGACGAACCAAACATCGTTAATAAAACATGAGTCCTCATACAAACAACTGGTGGTAAAGATGAACCAAACATCGTTATTAAAACATGAGCCCTCATACAAACAACTGGTTGTAAAGACGAACCAAACATCGTTAATAAAACATGAGCCCTCATACAAACAACTGGTGGTAAAGACGAACCAAACGTCGTTATTAAAACATGACCCCTAATACAAACAACTGGTGGTAAAGACGAACCAAACATCGTTAATAAAACATGAGTCCTCATACAAACAACTGGTGGTAAAGATGAACCAAACATCGTTATTAAAACATGAGCCCTCATACAAACAACTGGTGGTAAAGACGAACCGAATATCGTTATTAAAACATGAGCCCTCACACAAACAAGTGGTGGTAAAGACGAATCTAACATCGTTATTAAAACATGAGCCCTCATACAAACAACTGGTGGTAAAGACGAACCGAATATCGTTATTAAAACATGAGCCCTCACACAAACAACTGGAGGTAAAGACGAACCAAACATCGTTAATAAAACATGGGCTCTCATACAAACAACTGGAGGTAAAGACGAAGTGAATATCGTTATTAAAACATGAGCCCTCATACAAACAACTGGTGGCAAAGACGAACCAAACATCGTTATTAAAACATGAGCCCTCATGCAAACAACTGGTGGTAATGACGAACAAAACATCGTTAATGAAACATGAGCCCTCATACAAACAACTGGTGGTTAAGATGAACCGAACATAGTTATTAAAACATGAGCCCTCATACAAACAACTGGTGGTAAAGACGAACCGAACATCGTTAATAAAACATCAGCCCTCACACAAACAATTGGTGGTAAAGACGAACCAAACATCGCTATTAAAACATGAACCTTCATACAAACAACTGGTGGTAAAGACGAACCAAACATCGTTAATAAAACATGAGCCCTCATACAAACAACTGGTGGTAAAGACGAACCAAACATCATTATTAAAACATGACCCTTCATACAAACAACTGGTGGTAAAGACGAACCAAACATCGTTAATAAAACATGATCACTCATACAAACAACTGGTGGTAAAGATGAACCGAACATCGTTAATAAAACATGAGCCCTCATACAAACAACTGGTGGTAAAGACGAACCGAATATCGTTATTAAAACATGAGCCCTCATATAAACAACTGGTTGTAAAGACGAACCAAACATCGTTAATAAAACATGAGCCCTCATACAAACAACTGGTGGTAAAGACGAACCAAACGTCGTTATTAAAACATGACCCCTAATACAAACAACTGGTGGTAAAGACGAACCAAACATCGTTAATAAAACATGAGTCCTCATACAAACAACTGGTGGTAAAGATGAACCAAACATCGTTATTAAAACATGAGCCCTCATACAAACAACTGGTGGTAAAGACGAACCGAATATCGTTATTAAAACATGAGCCCTCACACAAACAAGTGGTGGTAAAGACGAATCTAACATCGTTATTAAAACATGAGCCCTCATACAAACAACTGGTGGTAAAGACGAACCGAATATCGTTATTAAAACATGAGCCCTCACACAAACAACTGGAGGTAAAGACGAACCAAACATCGTTAATAAAACATGGGCTCTCATACAAACAACTGGAGGTAAAGACGAAGTGAATATCGTTATTAAAACATGAGCCCTCATACAAACAACTGTTGGCAAAGACGAACCAAACATCGTTATTAAAACATGAGCCCTCATGCAAACAACTGGTGGTAATGACGAACAAAACATCGTTAATGAAACATGAGCCCTCATACAAACAACTGGTGGTTAAGATGAACCGAACATAGTTATTAAAACATGAGCCCTCATACAAACAACTGGTGGTAAAGACGAACCGAACATCGTTAATAAAACATCAGCCCTCACACAAACAATTGGTGGTAAAGACGAACCAAACATCGCTATTAAAACATGAACCTTCATACAAACAACTGGTGGTAAAGACGAACCAAACATCGTTAATAAAACATGAGCCCTCATACAAACAACTGGTGGTAAAGACGAACCAAACATCATTATTAAAACATGACCCTTCATACAAACAACTGGTGGTAAAGACGAACCAAACATCGTTAATAAAACATGATCACTCATACAAACAACTGGTGGTAAAGATGAACCGAACATCGTTAATAAAACATGAGCCCTCATACAAACAACTGGTGGTAAAGATGAACCAAACATCGTTAATAAAACATGAGCCCTCATACAAACAACTGGAGGTAAAGACGAAGTGAATATCGTTATTAAAACATCAGCCCTCATACAAACAAGGGGTGGTAAACACGAACCAAACATCGTTATTAAAACATGTTCCCTCATACAAACAACTGGTGGTAAAGACGAACCGAACATCATTAATAAAACATGAGCCCTCACACAAACAACTGGTTGTAAAGACGAACCAAACATCGCTATTAAACATGAGCCCTCATACAAACAACTGTTGGTAAAGACGAACCAAACATCGTTAATAAAACATGAGCCCTCATACAAACAACTGGTGGTAAAGACGAACCAAACATCGTTATTAAAACATGACCCCTAATACAAACAACTGGTGGTAAAGACGTACCAAACATCGTTAATAAAACATGAGCCCTCATACAAACAACTGGTGGTAAAGATGAACCAAACATCGTTTTTAAAACATGAGCCCTCATACAAACAACTGGTGGTAAAGACGAACCAAACATCGTTAATAAAACATGAGCCCTCATACAAACAACTGGAGGTAAAGACGAACCGAATATCGTTATTAAAACATGAGCCCTCATACAAACAACTGGTGGTAAAGACGAACCGAATATCGTTATTAAAACATGAGCTCTCACACAAACAATTGGTGGTAAAGACGAACCGAACATCGTTATTAAAACATGAGCCCTCATACAAACAACTGGTGGTAAAGACGAACCGAACATCGTTAATAAAACATGAGCCCTCATACAAACAACTAGTGGTAAAGACGAACCGAACATCGTTAATAAAACATGAGCCCTCACACAAACAACTGGTGATAAAGACGAATCTAACATCGTTAATAAAACATGAGCCCTCACACAAACAACTGGTGGTAAAGACGAACCGAATATCGTTATTAAAACATGAGCCCTCACACAAACAACTGGTGGTAAAGACGAACCAAACATCGTTAATAAAACATGAGCCCTCATACAAACAACTGGAGGTAAAGACGAATCGAATATCATTAATAAAACATGAGCCCTCACACAAACAAGTGGTGGTAAAGACGAATCTAACATCGTTATTAAAACATGAGCCCTCATACAAACAACTGGTGGTAAAGACGAACCGAATATCGTTATTAAAACATGAGCCCTCACACAAACAACTGGAGGTAAAGACGAACCAAACATCGTTAATAAAACATGGGCTCTCATACAAACAACTGGAGGTAAAGACGAAGTGAATATCGTTATTAAAACATGAGCTCTCATACAAACAACTGGTGGCAAAGACGAACCAAACATCGTTATTAAAACATGAGCCCTCATGCAAACAACTGGTGGTAATGACGAACCAAACATCGTTAATAAAACATGAGCCCTCATACAAACAACTGGTGGTAAAGACGAACCGAACATAGTTATTAAAACATGAGCCCTCATACAAACAACTGGTGGTAAAGACGAACCGAACATCGTTAATAAAACACGAGCCCTCACACAAACAATTGGTGGTAAAGACGAACCAAACATCGCTATTAAAACATGAACCTTCATACAAACAACTGGTGGTAAAGACGAACCAAACATCGTTAATAAAACATGAGCCCTCATACAAACAACTGGTGGTAAAGACGAACCAAACATCATTATTAAAACATGACCCTTCATACAAACAACTGGTGGTAAAGACGAACCAAACATCGTTAATAAAACATGATCACTCATACAAACAACTGGTGGTAAAGATGAACCGAACATCGTTAATAAAACATGAGCCCTCATACAAACAACTGGTGGTAAAGATGAACCAAGCATCGTTAATAAAACATGAGCCCTCATACAAACAACTGGAGGTAAAGACAAAGTGAATATCGTTATTAAAACATCAGCCCTCATACAAACAAGGGGTGGTAAACACGAACCAAACATCGTTATTAAAACATGTTCCCTCATACAAACAACTGGTGGTAAAGACGAACCGAACATCATTAATAAAACATGAGCCCTCACACAAACAACTGGTTGTAAAGACGAACCAAACATCGCTATTAAACATGAGCCCTCATACAAACAACTGTTGGTAAAGACGAACCAAACATCGTTAATAAAACATGAGCCCTCATACAAACAACTGGTGGTAAAGACGAACCAAACATCGTTATTAAAACATGTCCCCTAATACAAACAACTGGTGGTAAAGACGTACCAAACATCGTTAATAAAACATGAGCCCTCATACAAACAACTGGTGGTAAAGATGAACCAAACATCGTTTTTAAAACATGAGCCCTCATACAAACAACTGGTGGTAAAGACGAACAGAACATCGTTAATAAAACATGAGCCCTCATACAAACAACTGGAGGTAAAGACGAACCGAATATCGTTATTAAAACATGAGCCCTCATACAAACAACTGGTGGTAAAGACGAACCGAATATCGTTATTAAAACATGAGCTCTCACACAAACAATTGGTGGTAAAGACGAACCGAACATCGTTATTAAAACATGAGCCCTCATACAAACAACTGGTGGTAAAGACGAACCGAACATCGTTAATAAAACATGAGCCCTCATACAAACAACTAGTGGTAAAGACTAACCGAACATCGTTAATAAAACATGAGCCCTCACACAAACAACTGGTGGTAAAGACGAATCTAACATCGTTAATAAAACATGAGCCCTCACACAAACAACTGGTGGTAAAGACGAATCTAACATCGTTATTAAAACATGAGCCCTCACACAAACAACTGGTGGTAAAGACGAACCGAACATCGTTAATAAAACATGAGCCCTCATACAAACAACTGGTGTTAAAGACGATCCAAACATCGTTAATAAAACATGAGCGCTCATACAAACAACTGGTGGTAAAGACGAACCGAACATAGTTATTAAAACATGAGCCCTCATACAAACAACTGGTGGTAAAGACGAACCGAACATCGTTAATAAAACACGAGCCCTCACACAAACAATTGGTGGTAAAGACGAACCAAACATCGCTATTAAAACATGAACCTTCATACAAACAACTGGTGGTAAAGACGAACCAAACATCATTAATAAAACATGAGCCCTCATACAAACAACTGGTGGTAAAGACGAACCAAACATCATTATTAAAACATGACCCTTCATACAAACAACTGGTGGTAAAGACGAACCAAACATCGTTAATAAAACATGATCACTCATACAAACAACTGGTGGTAAAGATGAACCGAACATCGTTAATAAAACATGAGCCCTCATACAAACAACTGGTGGTAAAGATGAACCAAGCATCGTTAATAAAACATGAGCCCTCATACAAACAACTGGAGGTAAAGACGAAGTGAATATCGTTATTAAAACATCAGCCCTCATACAAACAAGGGGTGGTAAACACGAACCAAACATCGTTATTAAAACATGTTCCCTCATACAAACAACTGGTGGTAAAGACGAACCGAACATCATTAATAAAACATGAGCCCTCACACAAACAACTGGTTGTAAAGACGAACCAAACATCGCTATTAAACATGAGCCCTCATACAAACAACTGTTGGTAAAGACGAACCAAACATCGTTAATAAAACATGAGCCCTCATACAAACAACTGGTGGTAAAGACGAACCAAACATCGTTATTAAAACATGTCCCCTAATACAAACAACTGGTGGTAAAGACGTACCAAACATCGTTAATAAAACATGAGCCCTCATACAAACAACTGGTGGTAAAGATGAACCAAACATCGTTTTTAAAACATGAGCCCTCATACAAACAACTGGTGGTAAAGACGAACAGAACATCGTTAATAAAACATGAGCCCTCATACAAACAACTGGAGGTAAAGACGAACCGAATATCGTTATTAAAACATGAGCCCTCATACAAACAACTGGTGGTAAAGACGAACCGAATATCGTTATTAAAACATGAGCTCTCACACAAACAATTGGTGGTAAAGACGAACCGAACATCGTTATTAAAACATGAGCCCTCATACAAACAACTGGTGGTAAAGACGAACCGAACATCGTTAATAAAACATGAGCCCTCATACAAACAACTAGTGGTAAAGACTAACCGAACATCGTTAATAAAACATGAGCCCTCACACAAACAACTGGTGGTAAAGACGAATCTAACATCGTTAATAAAACATGAGCCCTCACACAAACAACTGGTGGTAAAGACGAATCTAACATCGTTATTAAAACATGAGCCCTCACACAAACAACTGGTGGTAAAGACGAACCGAACATCGTTAATAAAACATGAGCCCTCATACAAACAACTGGTGTTAAAGACGATCCAAACATCGTTAATAAAACATGAGCCCTCATACAAACAACTGGTGGTAAAGACGAACCGAACATAGTTATTAAAACATGAGCCCTCATACAAACAACTGGTGGTAAAGACGAACCGAACATCGTTAATAAAACACGAGCCCTCACACAAACAATTGGTGGTAAAGACGAACCAAACATCGCTATTAAAACATGAACCTTCATACAAACAACTGGTGGTAAAGACGAACCAAACATCGTTAATAAAACATGAGCCCTCATACAAACAACTGGTGGTAAAGACGAACCAAACATCATTATTAAAACATGACCCTTCATACAAACAACTGGTGGTAAAGACGAACCAAACATCGTTAATAAAACATGATCACTCATACAAACAACTGGTGGTAAAGATGAACCGAACATCGTTAATAAAACATGAGCCCTCATACAAACAACTGGTGGTAAAGATGAACCAAGCATCGTTAATAAAACATGAGCCCTCATACAAACAACTGGAGGTAAAGACGAAGTGAATATCGTTATTAAAACATCAGCCCTCATACAAACAAGGGGTGGTAAACACGAACCAAACATCGTTATTAAAACATGTTCCCTCATACAAACAACTGGTGGTAAAGACGAACCGAACATCATTAATAAAACATGAGCCCTCACACAAACAACTGGTTGTAAAGACGAACCAAACATCGCTATTAAACATGAGCCCTCATACAAACAACTGTTGGTAAAGACGAACCAAACATCGTTAATAAAACATGAGCCCTCATACAAACAACTGGTGGTAAAGACGAACCAAACATCGTTATTAAAACATGTCCCCTAATACAAACAACTGGTGGTAAAGACGTACCAAACATCGTTAATAAAACATGAGCCCTCATACAAACAACTGGTGGTAAAGATGAACCAAACATCGTTTTTAAAACATGAGCCCTCATACAAACAACTGGTGGTAAAGACGAACAGAACATCGTTAATAAAACATGAGCCCTCATACAAACAACTGGAGGTAAAGACGAACCGAATATCGTTATTAAAACATGAGCCCTCATACAAACAACTGGTGGTAAAGACGAACCGAATATCGTTATTAAAACATGAGCTCTCACACAAACAATTGGTGGTAAAGACGAACCGAACATCGTTATTAAAACATGAGCCCTCATACAAACAACTGGTGGTAAAGACGAACCGAACATCGTTAATAAAACATGAGCCCTCATACAAACAACTAGTGGTAAAGACTAACCGAACATCGTTAATAAAACATGAGCCCTCACACAAACAACTGGTGGTAAAGACGAATCTAACATCGTTAATAAAACATGAGCCCTCACACAAACAACTGGTGGTAAAGACGAATCTAACATCGTTATTAAAACATGAGCCCTCACACAAACAACTGGTGGTAAAGACGAACCGAACATCGTTAATAAAACATGAGCCCTCATACAAACAACTGGTGTTAAAGACGATCCAAACATCGTTAATAAAACATGAGCCCTCATACAAACAACTGGTGGTAAAGACGAACCGAACATCGTTAATAAAACATAAGCCCTCACACAAACAATTGGTGGTAAAGACGAACCGAACATCGTTAATAAACCATGAACCCTCATACAAACAACTGGTGGTAAAGGCGAAGCGAACATCGTTAATACAAAATGAGCCCTCATACAAACAACTGGTGGTAAAGACGAACCGAACATCGTTAATAAAACATGAGCCCTCACACAAACAACTGGTGGTAAAGACGAACCAAACATCGTTAATAAAACATGAGCCCTCACATAAACAACTGGTGGTAAAGACGAACCAAACATCGTTAATAAAACATGAGCCCTCACACAAACAACTGGTGGTAAAGGCGAACCGAATATCGTTAATAAAACATGAGCCCTCATACAAACAACTAGTGGTAAAGACGAACCGAACATCGTTAATAAAACATGAGCCCTCACACAAACAACTGGTGGTAAAGACGAACCAAGCATCGTTAATAAAACATGAGCCCTCACATAAACAACTGGTGGTAAAGGCGAACCAAACATCGTTAATAAAACATGAGCCCTCACACAAACAACTGGTGGTAAAGACGATCCTAACATCGTTAATAAAACATGAGCCCTCACACAAACAACTGGTGATAAAGACGAACCGAACATCGTTATTAAAACATGAGCCCTCACATAAACAACTGGTGGTAAAGACGAATCTAACATCGTTAATAAAACATGAGCCCTCACACAAACAACTTGTGATAAAGACGAACCGAACATCGTTAATAAAACATGAGCCCTCACACAAACAACTGGTGATAAAGACGAACCGAACATCGTTAATAAAACATGAGCCCTCACACAAACAACTGGTGATAAAGAAAAACCAAAGATCGTTATTAAAACATGAGCCCTCACATAAACAACTGGAGGTAAAGACGAATCTAACATCGTTAATAAAACATGAGCCCTCACGCAAACAACTGGTGGTAAAGGCGAACCGAACATCGTTAATAAAACATGAGCCCTCACATAAACAACTGGTGGTAAAGACAGATCTAACATCGTTAATAAAACATGAGCCCTCACATAAACAACTGGTGGTAAAGACGAATCTAACATCGTTAATAAAACATGAGCCCTCACACAAACAACTGGTGATAAAGACGAACCGAAAATCGTTATTAAAACATGAGCCCTCACACAAACAACTGGTGGTAAAGGCGAACCAAACATCGTTATTAAAACATGAGCCCTCATACAAACAACTGGTGGTAAAGGCGAACCGAACATCGTTAATAAAACATGAGCCCTCATACAAACAACTAGTGGTAAAGACGAGCCGAACATCGTTAATAAAACATGAGCCCTCACACAAACAACTGGTGGTAAAGACGAACCAAACATCGCTAATAAAACATGACCCCTCATACAAACAACTGGAGGTAAAGACGAACCAAACGTCGTTATTAAAACATGACCCCTAATACAAACAACTGGTGGTAAAGACGAACCAAACATCGTTAATAAAACATGAGCCCTCATACAAACAACTGGTGGTAAAGATGAACCAAATATCGTTACTAAAACATGAGCCCTCATACAAACAACTGGAGGTAAAGACGAAGTGAATATCGTTATTAAAACATCAGCCCTCATACAAACAAGGGGTGGTAAACACGAACCAAACATCGTTATTAAAACATGTTCCCTCATACAAACAACTGGTGGTAAAGACGAACCGAACATCATTAATAAAACATGAGCCCTCACACAAACAACTGGTTGTAAAGACGAACCAAACATCGCTATTAAACATGAGCCCTCATACAAACAACTGTTGGTAAAGACGAACCAAACATCGTTAATAAAACATGAGCCCTCATACAAACAACTGGTGGTAAAGACGAACCAAACATCGTTATTAAAACATGTCCCCTAATACAAACAACTGGTGGTAAAGACGTACCAAACATCGTTAATAAAACATGAGCCCTCATACAAACAACTGGTGGTAAAGATGAACCAAACATCGTTTTTAAAACATGAGCCCTCATACAAACAACTGGTGGTAAAGACGAACAGAACATCGTTAATAAAACATGAGCCCTCATACAAACAACTGGAGGTAAAGACGAACCGAATATCGTTATTAAAACATGAGCCCTCATACAAACAACTGGTGGTAAAGACGAACCGAATATCGTTATTAAAACATGAGCTCTCACACAAACAATTGGTGGTAAAGACGAACCGAACATCGTTATTAAAACATGAGCCCTCATACAAACAACTGGTGGTAAAGACGAACCGAACATCGTTAATAAAACATGAGCCCTCATACAAACAACTAGTGGTAAAGACTAACCGAACATCGTTAATAAAACATGAGCCCTCACACAAACAACTGGTGGTAAAGACGAATCTAACATCGTTAATAAAACATGAGCCCTCACACAAACAACTGGTGGTAAAGACGAATCTAACATCGTTATTAAAACATGAGCCCTCACACAAACAACTGGTGGTAAAGACGAACCGAACATCGTTAATAAAACATGAGCCCTCATACAAACAACTGGTGTTAAAGACGATCCAAACATCGTTAATAAAACATGAGCCCTCATACAAACAACTGGTGGTAAAGACGAACCGAACATCGTTAATAAAACATAAGCCCTCACACAAACAATTGGTGGTAAAGACGAACCGAACATCGTTAATAAACCATGAACCCTCATACAAACAACTGGTGGTAAAGGCGAAGCGAACATCGTTAATACAAAATGAGCCCTCATACAAACAACTGGTGGTAAAGACGAACCGAACATCGTTAATAAAACATGAGCCCTCACACAAACAACTGGTGGTAAAGACGAACCAAACATCGTTAATAAAACATGAGCCCTCACATAAACAACTGGTGGTAAAGACGAACCAAACATCGTTAATAAAACATGAGCCCTCACACAAACAACTGGTGGTAAAGGCGAACCGAATATCGTTAATAAAACATGAGCCCTCATACAAACAACTAGTGGTAAAGACGAACCGAACATCGTTAATAAAACATGAGCCCTCACACAAACAACTGGTGGTAAAGACGAACCAAGCATCGTTAATAAAACATGAGCCCTCACATAAACAACTGGTGGTAAAGGCGAACCAAACATCGTTAATAAAACATGAGCCCTCACACAAACAACTGGTGGTAAAGACGATCCTAACATCGTTAATAAAACATGAGCCCTCACACAAACAACTGGTGATAAAGACGAACCGAACATCGTTATTAAAACATGAGCCCTCACATAAACAACTGGTGGTAAAGACGAATCTAACATCGTTAATAAAACATGAGCCCTCACACAAACAACTTGTGATAAAGACGAACCGAACATCGTTAATAAAACATGAGCCCTCACACAAACAACTGGTGATAAAGACGAACCGAACATCGTTAATAAAACATGAGCCCTCACACAAACAACTGGTGATAAAGAAAAACCAAAGATCGTTATTAAAACATGAGCCCTCACATAAACAACTGGAGGTAAAGACGAATCTAACATCGTTAATAAAACATGAGCCCTCACGCAAACAACTGGTGGTAAAGGCGAACCGAACATCGTTAATAAAACATGAGCCCTCACATAAACAACTGGTGGTAAAGACAGATCTAACATCGTTAATAAAACATGAGCCCTCACATAAACAACTGGTGGTAAAGACGAATCTAACATCGTTAATAAAACATGAGCCCTCACACAAACAACTGGTGATAAAGACGAACCGAAAATCGTTATTAAAACATGAGCCCTCACACAAACAACTGGTGGTAAAGGCGAACCAAACATCGTTATTAAAACATGAGCCCTCATACAAACAACTGGTGGTAAAGGCGAACCGAACATCGTTAATAAAACATGAGCCCTCATACAAACAACTAGTGGTAAAGACGAGCCGAACATCGTTAATAAAACATGAGCCCTCACACAAACAACTGGTGGTAAAGACGAACCAAACATCGCTAATAAAACATGACCCCTCATACAAACAACTGGAGGTAAAGACGAACCAAACGTCGTTATTAAAACATGACCCCTAATACAAACAACTGGTGGTAAAGACGAACCAAACATCGTTAATAAAACATGAGCCCTCATACAAACAACTGGTGGTAAAGATGAACCAAATATCGTTACTAAAACATGAGCCCTCATACAAACAACTGGTGGTAAAGACGAACCAAACATCGTTAATAAAATATGAGCCCTCATACAAACAACTGAAGGTAAAGACGAACCGAATATCGTTATTAAAACATGAGCCCTCATACAAACAACTGGTGGTAAAGACGAACCGAACATCGTTATTAAAACATGAGCCCTCATACAAACAACTGGTGGTAAAGACGAATCGAACATCGTTATTAAAACATGAGCCCTCATTCAAACAATTGGTTGTAAAGACGAACAGAATATCGTTATTAAAACATGAGCCCTCATACAAACAACTGGTGGTAAAGACGAACCGAACATCGTTATTAAAACATGAGCCCTCATACAAACAACTGGTGGTAAAGACGAATCGAACATCGTTATTAAAACATGAGCCCTCATTCAAACAATTGGTTGTAAAGACGAACAGAACATCGTTATTAAAACATGAGCCCTCATACAAACAATTGGTGGTAAAGATGAACCAAATATCGTTACTAAAACATGAGCCCTCATACAAACAACTGGTGGTAAAGACGAACCAAACATCGTTAATAAAATATGAGCCCTCATACAAACAACTGGAGGTAAAGACGAACCGAATATCGTTATTAAAACATGAGCCCTCATACAAACAACTGGTGGTAAAGACGAACCGAACATCGTTATTAAAACATGAGCCCTCATACAAACAACTAGTGGTAAAGACGAACCGAACATCGTTAATAAAACATGAGCCCTCACACAAACAACTGGTGGTAAAGGCGAACCAAACATCGTTAATAAAACATGAGCCCTCATACAAACAACTAGTGGTAAAGACGAACCGAACATCGTTAATAAAACATGAGCCCTCATACAAACAACTAGTGGTAATGACGAACCGAATATCGTTAATAAAACATGAGCCCTCAAACATACAACTGGTGGTAAAGACGAACCGAACATTGTTAATAAAACATGAGCCCTCATACAAACAACTGGTGGTAAAGACGAACCGAACATCGTTAATAAAACATGAGCTCTCATACCAACAACTGGTGGTAAAGACGAACCGAACATCGTTAATAAAACATGAGCCCTCATACAAACAACTGGTGGAAAAGACGAACCAAACATCGTTAATAAAACATGAGCCCTCATACAAACAACTAGTGGTAAAGACGAACCGAATATCGTTAGTAAAACATGAGCCCTCACACAAAAAACTGGTGGTAAAGACGAACCAAACATCGTTAATAAAACATCAGCCCCCATACAAACAACTGGAGGTAAAGACGAATCGAATATCATTAATAAAACATGAGCCCTCACACAAACAACTGGTGGTAAAGACGAATCTAACATCGTTATTAAAACATGAGCCCTCATACAAACAACTGGTGGTAAAGACGAACCGAATATCGTTATTAAATCATGAGCCCTCACACAAACAACTGGAGGTAAAGACGAACCAAACATCGTTAATAAAACATGGGCTCTCATACAAACAACTGGAGGTAAAGACGAAGTGAATATCGTTATTAAAACATGAGCCCTCATATAAACAACTGGTGGCAAAGACGAACCAAACATCGTTATTAAAACATGAGCCCTCATGCAAACAGCTGGTGGTAATGACGAACCAAACATCGTTAATAAAACATGAGCCCTCATACAAACAACTGGTGGTAAAGACGAATCGAACATAGTTATTAAAACATGAGCCCTCATACAAACAACTGGTGGTAAAGACGAACCGAACATCGTTAATAAAACATGAGCCCTCACAAAAACAATTGGTGGTAAAGACGAACCAAATATCGCTATTAAAACATGAACCTTCATACAAACAACTGGTGATAAAGACAAACCAAAGATCGTTATTAAAACATGAGCCCTCACGCAAACAACTGGTGGTAAAGGCGAACCGAACATCGTTAATAAAACATGAGCCCTCACATAAACAACTGGTGGTAAAGACAGATCTAACATCGTTAATAAAACATGAGCCCTCACACAAACAACTGGTGATAAAGACGAACCGAACATCGTTATTAAAACATGAGCCCTCACATAAACAACTGGTGGTAAAGACGAATCTAACATCGTTAATAAAACATGAGCCCTCACACAAACAACTGGTGATAAAGACGAACCGAAAATCGTTATTAAAACATGAGCCCTCACACAAACAACTGGTGGTAAAGGCGAACCAAACATCGTTATTAAAACATGAGCCCTCATACAAACAACTGGTGGTAAAGGCGAACCGAACATCGTTAATAAAACATGAGCCCTCATACAAACAACTAGTGGTAAAGACGAACCGAACATCGTTAATAAAACATGAGCCCTCACACAAACAACTGGTGGTAAAGACGAACCAAACATCGCTAATAAAACATGAGCCCTCATACAAACAACTGGAGGTAAAGACGAACCAAACGTCGTTATTAAAACATGACCCCTAATACAAACAACTGGTGGTAAAGACGAACCAAACATCGTTAATAAAACATGAGCCCTCATACAAACAACTGGTGGTAAAGATGAACCAAATATCGTTACTAAAACATGAGCCCTCATACAAACAACTGGTGGTAAAGATGAACCAAACATCGTTAATAAAATATGAGCCCTCATACAAACAACTGGAGGTAAAGACGAACCGAATATCGTTATTAAAACATGAGCCCTCATACAAACAACTGGTGGTAAAGACGAACCGAACATCGTTATTAAAACATGAGCCCTCATACAAACAACTGGTGGTAAAGACGAATCGAACATCGTTATTAAAACATGAGCCCTCATTCAAACAATTGGTTGTAAAGACGAACAGAACATCGTTATTAAAACATGAGCCCTCATACAAACAATTGGTGGTAAAGACGAATCGAACATCGTTAATAAAACATGAGCCCTCATACAAACAACTAGTGGTAAAGACGAACCGAACATCGTTAATAAAACATGAGCCCTCACACAAACAACTGGTGGTAAAGGCGAACCAAACATCGTTAATAAAACATGAGCCCTCATACAAACAACTAGTGGTAAAGACGAACCGAACATCGTTAGTAAAACATGAGCCCTCATACAAACAACTAGTGGTAATGACGAACCGAATATCGTTAATAAAACATGAGCCCTCATACAAACAACTGGTGGTAAAGATGAACCAAATATCGTTACTAAAACATGAGCCCTCATACAAACAACTGGTGGTAAAGACGAACCAAACATCGTTAATAAAATATGAGCCCTCATACAAACAACTGGAGGTAAAGACGAACCGAATATCGTTATTAAAACATGAGCCCTCATACAAACAACTGGTGGTAAAGACGAACCGAACATCGTTATTAAAACATGAGCCCTCATACAAACAACTGGTGGTAAAGACGAATCGAACATCGTTATTAAAACATGAGCCCTCATTCAAACAATTGGTTGTAAAGACGAACAGAATATCGTTATTAAAACATGAGCCCTCATACAAACAACTGGTGGTAAAGACGAACCGAACATCGTTATTAAAACATGAGCCCTCATACAAACAACTGGTGGTAAAGACGAATCGAACATCGTTATTAAAACATGAGCCCTCATTCAAACAATTGGTTGTAAAGACGAACAGAACATCGTTATTAAAACATGAGCCCTCATACAAACAATTGGTGGTAAAGATGAACCAAATATCGTTACTAAAACATGAGCCCTCATACAAACAACTGGTGGTAAAGACGAACCAAACATCGTTAATAAAATATGAGCCCTCATACAAACAACTGGAGGTAAAGACGAACCGAATATCGTTATTAAAACATGAGCCCTCATACAAACAACTGGTGGTAAAGACGAACCGAACATCGTTATTAAAACATGAGCCCTCATACAAACAACTGGTGGTAAAGACGAATCGAACATCGTTATTAAAATATGAGCCCTCATTCAAACAATTGGTTGTAAAGACGAACAGAACATCGTTATTAAAACATGAGCCCTCATACAAACAACTAGTGGTAAAGACGAACCGAACATCGTTAATAAAACATGAGCCCTCACACAAACAACTGGTGGTAAAGGCGAACCAAACATCGTTAATAAAACATGAGCCCTCATACAAACAACTAGTGGTAAAGACGAACCGAACATCGTTAATAAAACATGAGCCCTCATACAAACAACTAGTGGTAATGACGAACCGAATATCGTTAATAAAACATGAGCCCTCAAACATACAACTGGTGGTAAAGACGAACCGAACATTGTTAATAAAACATGAGCCCTCATACAAACAACTGGTGGTAAAGACGAACCGAACATCGTTAATAAAACATGAGCTCTCATACCAACAACTGGTGGTAAAGACGAACCGAACATCGTTAATAAAACATGAGCCCTCATACAAACAACTGGTGGAAAAGACGAACCAAACATCGTTAATAAAACATGAGCCCTCATACAAACAACTAGTGGTAAAGACGAACCGAATATCGTTAGTAAAACATGAGCCCTCACACAAAAAACTGGTGGTAAAGACGAACCAAACATCGTTAATAAAACATGACCCCTCATACAAACAACTGGAGGTAAAGACGAATCGAATATCATTAATAAAACATGTGCCCTCACACAAACAACTGGTGGTAAAGACGAACCGAACATCGTTAATAAAACATGAGCCCTCATACAAACAACTGGTGGTAAAGGCGAACCGAACATCGTTAATAAAACATGAGCCCTCATACAAACAACTAGTGGTAAAGACGAACCGAACATCGTTAATAAAACATGAGCCCTCACACAAACAACTGGTGGTAAAGACGAACCAAACATCGCTAATAAAACATGAGCCCTCATACAAACAACTGGAGGTAAAGACGAATCAAACGTCGTTATTAAAACATGACCCCTAATACAAACAACTGGTGGTAAAGACGAACCAAACATCGTTAATAAAACATGAGCCCTCATACAAACAACTGGTGGTAAAGATGAACCAAATATCGTTACTAAAACATGAGCCCTCATACAAACAACTGGTGGTAAAGATGAACCAAACATCGTTAATAAAATATGAGCCCTCATACAAACAACTGGAGGTAAAGACGAACCGAATATCGTTATTAAAACATGAGCCCTCATACAAACAACTGGTGGTAAAGACGAACCGAACATCGTTATTAAAACATGAGCCCTCATACAAACAACTGGTGGTAAAGACGAATCGAACATCGTTATTAAAACATGAGCCCTCATTCAAACAATTGGTTGTAAAGACGAACAGAACATCGTTATTAAAACATGAGCCCTCATACAAACAATTGGTGGTAAAGACGAATCGAACATCGTTAATAAAACATGAGCCCTCATACAAACAACTAGTGGTAAAGACGAACCGAACATCGTTAATAAAACATGAGCCCTCACACAAACAACTGGTGGTAAAGGCGAACCAAACATCGTTAATAAAACATGAGCCCTCATACAAACAACTAGTGGTAAAGACGAACCGAACATCGTTAATAAAACATGAGCCCTCATACAAACAACTAGTGGTAATGACGAACCGAATATCGTTAATAAAACATGAGCCCTCAAACATACAACTGGTGGTAAAGACGAACCGAACATTGTTAATAAAACATGAGCCCTCATACAAACAACTGGTGGTAAAGACGAACCGAACATCGTTAATAAAACATGAGCTCTCATACCAACAACTGGTGGTAAAGACGAACCGAACATCGTTAATAAAACATGAGCCCTCATACAAACAACTGGTGGAAAAGACGAACCAAACATCGTTAATAAAACATGAGCCCTCATACAAACAACTAGTGGTAAAGACGAACCGAATATCGTTAGTAAAACATGAGCCCTCACACAAAAAACTGGTGGTAAAGACGAACCAAACATCGTTAATAAAACATGAGCCCTCATACAAACAACTGGAGGTAAAGACGAATCTAACATCGTTATTAAAACATGAGCCCTCATACAAACAACTGGTGGTAAAGACGAACCGATTATCGTTATTAATCATGAGCCCTCACACAAACAACTGGAGGTAAAGACGAACCAAACATCGTTAATAAAACATGGGCTCTCATACAAACAACTGGAGGTAAAGACGAAGTGAATATCGTTATTAAAACATGAGCCCTCATATAAACAACTGGTGGCAAAGACGAACCAAACATCGTTATTAAAACATGAGCCCTCACATAAACAACTGGAGGTAAAGACGAATCTAACATCGTTAATAAAACATGAGCCCTCACACAAACAACTGGTGATAAAGACAAACCGCACATCGTTATTAAAACATGAGCCCTCACGCAAACAACTGGTGGTAAAGGCGAACCGAACATCGTTAATAAAACATGAGCCCTCACATAAACAACTGGTGGTAAAGACAGATCTAACATCGTTAATAAAACATGAGCCCTCACACAAACAACTGGTGATAAAGACGAACCGAACATCGTTATTAAAACATGAGCCCTCACATAAACAACTGGTGGTAAAGACGAATCTAACATCGTTAATAAAACATGAGCCCTCACACAAACAACTGGTGATAAAGATGAACCGAAAATCGTTATTAAAACATGAGCCCTCACACAAACAACTGGTGGTAAAGGCGAACCAAACATCGTTATTAAAACATGAGCCCTCATACAAACAACTGGTGGTAAAGGCGAACCGAGCATCGTTAATAAAACATGAGCCCTCATACAAACAACTAGTGGTAAAGACGAACCGAACATCGTTAATAAAACATGAGCCCTCACACAAACAAC
Source organism: Bathymodiolus brooksi (assembly GCA_963680875.1). Classification (NCBI taxonomy): domain Eukaryota; kingdom Metazoa; phylum Mollusca; class Bivalvia; order Mytilida; family Modiolidae; genus Bathymodiolus; species Bathymodiolus brooksi. The sequence continues at coordinate 175,094,663 of OY804575.1, forward strand.
TGGTGGTAAAGACGAACCAAACATCGCTAATAAAACATGAGCCCTCATACAAACAACTGGAGGTAAAGACGAACCAAACGTCGTTATTAAAACATGACCCCTAATACAAACAACTGGTGGTAAAGACGAACCAAACATCGTTAATAAAACATGAGCCCTCATACAAACAACTAGTGGTAAAGATGAACCAAATATCGTTACTAAAACATGAGCCCTCATACAAACAACTGGTGGTAAAGACGAACCAAACATCGTTAATAAAATATGAGCCCTCATACAAACAACTGGAGGTAAAGACGAACCGAATATCGATATTAAAACATGAGCCCTCATACAAACAACTGGTGGTAAAGACGAACCGAACATCGTTATTAAAACATGAGCCCTCATACAAACAACTGGTGGTAAAGACGAATGGAACATCGTTATTAAAACATGAGCCCTCATTCAAACAATTGGTTGTAAAGACGAACAGAACATCGTTATTAAAACATGAGCCCTCATACAAACAATTGGTGGTAAAGACGAATCGAACATCGTTAATAAAACATGAGCCCTCATACAAACAACTAGTGGTAAAGACGAACCGAACATCGTTAATAAAACATGAGCCCTCACACAAACAACTAGTGGTAAAGACGAACCGAACATCGTTAATAAAACATGAGCCCTCATACAAACAACTAGTGGTAATGACGAACCGAATATCGTTAATAAAACATGAGCCCTCAAACATACAACTGGTGGTAAAGACGAACCGAACATTGTTAATAAAACATGAGCCCTCATACAAACAACTGGAGGTAAAGACGAACCGAACATCGTTAATAAAACATGAGCTCTCATACCAACAACTGGTGGTAAAGACGAACCGAACATCGTTAATAAAACATGAGCCCTCATACAAACAACTGGTGGAAAAGACGAACCAAACATCGTTAATAAAACATGAGCCCTCATACAAATAACTAGTGGGAAAGACGAACCGAATATCGTTAGTAAAACATGAGCCCTCACACAAAAAACTGGTGGTAAAGACGAACCAAACATCGTTAATAAAACATGAGCCCTCATACAAACAACTGGAGGTAAAGACGAATCGAATATCATTAATAAAACATGAGCCCTCACACAAACAACTGGTGGTAAAGACGAATCTAACATCGTTATTAAAACATGAGCCCTCATACAAACAACTGGTGGTAAAGACGAACCGAATATCGTTATTAAATCATGAGCCCTCACACAAACAACTGGAGGTAAAGACGAACCAAACATCGTTAATAAAACATGGGCTCTCATACAAACAACTGGAGGTAAAGACGAAGTGAATATCGTTATTAAAACATGAGCCCTCATATAAACAACTGGTGGCAAAGACGAACCAAACATCGTTATTAAAACATGAGCCCTCATGCAAACAACTGGTGGTAATGACGAACCAAGCATCGTTAATAAAACATGAGCCCTCATACAAACAACTGGTGGTAAAGACGAACCGAACATAGTTATTAAAACATGAGCCCTCATACAAACAACTAGTGGTAAAGACGAACCGAACATCGTTAATAAAACATGAGCCCTCACAAAAACAATTGGTGGTAAAGACGAACCAAATATCGCTATTAAAACATGAACCTTCATACAAACAACTGGTGATAAAGACAAACCAAAGATCGTTATTAAAACATGAGCCCTCACATAAACAACTGGAGGTAAAGACGAATCTAACATCGTTAATAAAACATGAGCCCTCACACAAACAACTGGTGATAAAGACAAACCGCACATCGTTATTAAAACATGAGCCCTCACGCAAACAACTGGTGGTAAAGGCGAACCGAACATCGTTAATAAAACATGAGCCCTCACATAAACAACTGGTGGTAAAGACAGATCTAACATCGTTAATAAAACATGAGCCCTCACACAAACAACTGGTGATAAAGACGAACCGAACATCGTTATTAAAACATGAGCCCTCACATAAACAACTGGTGGTAAAGACGAATCTAACATCGTTAATAAAACATGAGCCCTCACACAAACAACTGGTGATAAAGACGAACCGAAAATCGTTATTAAAACATGAGCCCTCACACAAACAACTGGTGGTAAAGGCGAACCAAACATCGTTATTAAAACATGAGCCCTCATACAAACAACTGGTGGTAAAGGCGAACCGAACATCGTTAATAAAACATGAGCCCTCATACAAACAACTAGTGGTAAAGACGAACCGAACATCGTTAATAAAACATGAGCCCTCACACAAACAACTGGTGGTAAAGACGAACCAAACATCGCTAATAAAACATGAGCCCTCATACAAACAACTAGAGGTAAAGACGAACCAAACGTCGTTATTAAAACATGACCCCTAATACAAACAACTGGTGGTAAAGACGAACCAAACATCGTTAATAAAACATGAGCCCTCATACAAACAACTGGTGGTAAAGATGAACGAAATATCGTTACTAAAACATGAGCCCTCATACAAACAACTGGTGGTAAAGACGAACCAAACATCGTTAATAAAATATGAGCCCTCATACAAACAACTGGAGGTAAAGACGAACCGAATATCGTTATTAAAACATGAGCCCTCATACAAACAACTGGTGGTAAAGACGAACCGAACATCGTTATTAAAACATGAGCCCTCATACAAACAACTGGTGGTAAAGACGAATCGAACATCGTTATTAAAACATGAGCCCTCATTCAAACAATTGGTTGTAAAGACGAACAGAACATCGTTATTAAAACATGAGCCCTCATACAAACAATTGGTGGTAAAGACGAATCGAACATCGTAAATAAAACATGAGCCCTCATACAAACAACTAGTGGTAAAGACGAACCGAACATCGTTAATAAAACATGAGCCCTCACACAAACAACTGGTGGTAAAGGCGAATCAAACATCGTTAATAAAACATGAGCCCTCATACAAACAACTAGTGGTAAAGACGAATCGAACATCGTTAATAAAACATGAGCCCTCATACAAACAACTAGTGGTAATGACGAACCGAATATCGTTAATAAAACATGAGCCCTCAAACATACAACTGGTGGTAAAGACGAACCGAACATTGTTAATAAAACATGAGCCCTCATACAAACAACTGGTGGTAAAGACGAACCGAACATCGTTAATAAAACATGAGCTCTCATACCAACAACTGGTGGTAAAGACGAACCGAACATCGGTAATAAAACATGAGCCCTCATACAAACAACTGGTGGAAAAGACGAACCAAACATCGTTAATAAAACATGGGCTCTCATACAAACAACTGGAGGTAAAGACGAAGTGAATATCGTTATTAAAACATGAGCCCTCATATAAACAACTGGTGGCAAAGACGAACCAAACATCGTTATTAAAACATGAGCCCTCATGCAAACAACTGGTGGTAATGACGAACCAAACATCGTTAATAAAACATGAGCCCTCATACAAACAACTGGTGGTAAAGACGAACCGAACATAGTTATTAAAACATGAGCCCTCATACAAACAACTGGTGGTAAAGACGAACCGAACATCGTTAATAAAACATGAGCCCTCACAAAAACAATTGGTGGTAAAGACGAACCAAATATCGCTATTAAAACATGAGCCCTCATACAAACAACTGGTGGTAAAGACGAACCGAACATAGTTATTAAAACATGAGCCCTCATACAAACAACTGGTGGTAAAGACGAACCGAACATCGTTAATAAAACATGAGCCCTCACAAAAACAATTGGTGGTAAAGACGAACCAAATATCGCTATTAAAACATGAACCTTCATACAAACAACTGGTGGTAAAGACGAACCAAACATCGTTAATAAAACATGAGCCCTCATACAAACAACTGGTGGTAAAGACGAACCAAACATCATTATTAAAACATGACCCTTCATACAAACAACTGGTGGTAAAGACGAACCAAACATCGTTAATAAAACATGATCACTCATACAAACAACTGGTGGTAAAGATGAACCGAACATCGTTAATAAAACATGAGCCCTCATACAAACAACTGGTGGTAACGATGAACCGAACATCATTAATAAAACATGACCCCTCACACAAACAACTGGTTGTAAAGACGAACCGAACATCATTAATAAAACATGAGCCCTCACACAAACAACTGGTTGTAAAGTCGAACCAAACATCGCTATTAAACATGAGCCCTCATACAAACAACTGTTGGTAAAGACGAACCAAACATCGTTAATAAAACATGAGCCCTCATACAAACAACTGGTGGTAAAGACGAACCAAACATCGTTATTAAAACATGACCCCTAATACAAACAACTGGTGGTAAAGACGTACCAAACATCGTTAATAAAACATGAGCCCTCATACAAACAACTGGTGGTAAAGACGAACCAAACATCGTTAATAAAACATGAGCCCTCATACAAACAACTGGTGGTAAAGACGAACCAAACATCGTTATTAAAACATGACCCCTAATACAAACAACTGGTGGTAAAGACGTACCAAACATCGTTAATAAAACATGAGCCCTCATACAAACAAGGGGTGGTAAACACGAACCAAACATCGTTATTAAAACAAACATGTTCCCTCATACAAACAACTGGTGGTAAAGACGAACCGAACATCATTAATAAAACATGAGCCCTCACACAAACAACTGGTTGTAAAGACGAACCAAACATCGCTATTAAACATGAGCCCTCATACAAACAACTGTTGGTAAAGACGAACCAAACATCGTTAATAAAACATGAGCCCTCATACAAACAACTGGTGGTAAAGACGAACCAAACATCGTTATTAAAACATGACCCCTAATACAAACAACTGGTGGTAAAGACGTACCAAACATCGTTAATAAAACATGAGCCCTCATACAAACAACTGGTGGTAAAGACGAACCAAACATCGTTAATAAAACATGAGCCCTCATACAAACAACTGGAGGTAAAGACGAACCGAATATCGTTATTAAAACATGAGCCCTCATACAAACAACTGGTGGTAAAGACGAACCGAATATCGTTATTAAAACATGAGCTCTCACACAAACAACTGGTGGAAAAGACGAACCAAACATCGTTAATAAAACATGGGCTCTCATACAAACAACTGGAGGTAAAGACGAAGTGAATATCGTTATTAAAACATGAGCCCTCATATAAACAACTGGTGGCAAAGACGAACCAAACATCGTTATTAAAACATGAGCCCTCATGCAAACAACTGGTGGTAATGACGAACCAAACATCGTTAATAAAACATGAGCCCTCATACAAACAACTGGTGGTAAAGACGAACCGAACATAGTTATTAAAACATGAGCCCTCATACAAACAACTGGTGGTAAAGACGAACCGAACATCGTTAATAAAACATGAGCCCTCACAAAAACAATTGGTGGTAAAGACGAACCAAATATCGCTATTAAAACATGAGCCCTCATACAAACAACTGGTGGTAAAGACGAACCGAACATAGTTATTAAAACATGAGCCCTCATACAAACAACTGGTGGTAAAGACGAACCGAACATCGTTAATAAAACATGAGCCCTCACAAAAACAATTGGTGGTAAAGACGAACCAAATATCGCTATTAAAACATGAACCTTCATACAAACAACTGGTGGTAAAGACGAACCAAACATCGTTAATAAAACATGAGCCCTCATACAAACAACTGGTGGTAAAGACGAACCAAACATCATTATTAAAACATGACCCTTCATACAAACAACTGGTGGTAAAGACGAACCAAACATCGTTAATAAAACATGATCACTCATACAAACAACTGGTGGTAAAGATGAACCGAACATCGTTAATAAAACATGAGCCCTCATACAAACAACTGGTGGTAAAGATGAACCGAACATCATTAATAAAACATGACCCCTCACACAAACAACTGGTTGTAAAGACGAACCGAACATCATTAATAAAACATGAGCCCTCACACAAACAACTGGTTGTAAAGACGAACCAAACATCGCTATTAAACATGAGCCCTCATACAAACAACTGTTGGTAAAGACGAACCAAACATCGTTAATAAAACATGAGCCCTCATACAAACAACTGGTGGTAAAGACGAACCAAACATCGTTATTAAAACATGACCCCTAATACAAACAACTGGTGGTAAAGACGTACCAAACATCGTTAATAAAACATGAGCCCTCATACAAACAACTGGTGGTAAAGACGAACCAAACATCGTTAATAAAACATGAGCCCTCATACAAACAACTGGTGGTAAAGACGAACCAAACATCGTTATTAAAACATGACCCCTAATACAAACAACTGGTGGTAAAGACGTACCAAACATCGTTAATAAAACATGAGCCCTCATACAAACAAGGGGTGGTAAACACGAACCAAACATCGTTATTAAAACAAACATGTTCCCTCATACAAACAACTGGTGGTAAAGACGAACCGAACATCATTAATAAAACATGAGCCCTCACACAAACAACTGGTTGTAAAGACGAACCAAACATCGCTATTAAACATGAGCCCTCATACAAACAACTGTTGGTAAAGACGAACCAAACATCGTTAATAAAACATGAGCCCTCATACAAACAACTGGTGGTAAAGACGAACCAAACATCGTTATTAAAACATGACCCCTAATACAAACAACTGGTGGTAAAGACGTACCAAACATCGTTAATAAAACATGAGCCCTCATACAAACAACTGGTGGTAAAGACGAACCAAACATCGTTAATAAAACATGAGCCCTCATACAAACAACTGGAGGTAAAGACGAACCGAAAATCGTTATTAAAACATGAGCCCTCATACAAACAACTGGTGGTAAAGACGAACCGAATATCGTTATTAAAACATGAGCTCTCACACAAACAATTGGTGGTAAAGACGAACCGAACATCGTTATTAAAACATGAGCCCTCATACAAACAACTGGTGGTAAAGACGAACCGAACATCGTTAATAAAACATGAGCCCTCATACAAACAACTAGTGGTAAAGACGAACCGAACATCGTTAATAAAACATGAGCCCTCACACAAACAACTGGTGGTAAAGACGAATCTAACATCGTTAATAAAACATGAGCCCTCACACAAACAACTGGTGGTAAAGACGAATCTAACATCGTTATTAAAACATGAGCCCTCACACAAACAACTGGTGGTAAAGACGAACCGAACATCGTTATTAAAACATGAGCCCTCATACAAACAACTAGTGGTAAAGACGAACCGAACATCGTTAATAAAACATGAGCCCTCACACAAACAACTGGTGGTAAAGACGAATCTAACATCGTTATTAAAACATGAGCCCTCACACAAACAACTGGTGGTAAAGACGAACCGAACATCGTTAATAAAACATGAGCCCTCATACAAACAACTGGTGTTAAAGACGATCCAAACATCGTTAATAAAACATAAGCCCTCACACAAACAATTGATGGTAAAGACGAACCGAACATCGTTAATAAAACATGAGCCCTCACACAAACAACTGGTGGTAAAGACGAACAGAACATCGTTAATAAAACATGAGCCCTCACACAAACAACTGGTGGTAAATACGAACAGAACATCGTTAATAAAACATGAGCCCTCACACAAACAACTGGTGGTAAAGACGAACCGAACATCGTTAATAAAACATAAGCCCTCACACAAACAATTGGTGGTAAAGACGAACAGAACATCGTTAATAAAACATGAGCCCTCACACAAACAACTGGTGGTAAAGACGAACCGAACATCGTTAAGAAAACATGAGCCCTCATACAAACAATTGGTTGTAAAGACGAACAGAACAACGTTATTAAAACATGAGCCCTCATACAAACAACTGGTGGTAAAGACGAACCGAACCTCGTTAATAAAACATGAGCCCTCATACAAATAATTGGTTGTAAAGAGGAACAGAACATCGTTATTAAAACATGAGCCCTCATACAAACAACTGGTGGTAAAGACGAACCAAACATCGTTATTAAAACATGAGCCCTCATACAAACAACTGGTGGTAAAGACGAATCTAACATCGTTAATAAAAAATGAGCCCTCACACAAACAACTGGTGGTAAAGTCGAATCTAACATCGTTAATAAAAAATGAGCCCTCATACAAACAACTGGTGGTAAAGACGAATCTAACATCGTTAATAAATAATGAGCCCTCATACAAACAACTGGTGGTAAAGACGAACCGAACATCGTTAATGACACATGAGCCCTCATACAAACAACTGGAGGTAAAGACGAACCGAACATCGTTAATAAAACATGAGCCCTCATACAAACAACTGGGGGTAAAGACGAATCTAACATCGTTAATAAAACATGAGCCCTCATACAAACAACTGGAGGTAAAGACGAACCGAATATCGTTAATAAAACATGAGCCCTCATACAAACAACTGGTGGTAAAGACGAACCGAACATCGTTATTAAAACATGAGCCCTCACACAAACAACTGGTGGTAAAGACGAATCTAACATCGTTAATAAAAAATGAGCCCTCACACAAACAACTGGTGGTAAAGACGAATCTAACATCGTTAATAAAACATGAGCCCTCATACAAACAACTGGTGGTAAAGACGAATCTAACATCGTTAATAAAACATGAGCCCTCATACAAACAACTGGTGGTAAAGACGAACCTTACATCGTTAATAAAACATGAGCCCTCATACAAACAATTGGTTGTAAAGACGAACAGAACATCATTATGAAAACATGAGCCCTCACACAAACAACTGGTGGTAAAGGCGAACCGAACATCGTTAATAAAACTTGAGCCCTCATACAAACAACTAGTGGTAAAGACGAACCGAACATCGTTAATAAAACATAAGCCCTCACACAAACAACTGGTGGTAAAGACGAATCTAACATCGTTAATAAAACATGAGCCCTCATACAAACAACTAGTGGTAAAGACGAACCAAACATCGTTAATAAAACATGAGCCCTCACACAAACAACTGGTGGTAAAGACGAACCAAACATCGTTAATAAAACATGGGCCCTCATACAAACAGCTGGTGGTAGAGACGAACCGAATATCGTGATTTAAACATGAGCCCTCATACAAACAATTGGTGGTAAAGACGAACCAAACATCGTTAATAAAACATGAGCCCCCACACAAACAACTGGTGGTAAAGACGAACCGAATATCGTTATTAAAACATGAGCCCTCACACAAACAACTGGAGGTAAAGACGAACCAAACATCGTTAATAAAACATGAGCCCTCATACAAACAACTGGAGGTAAAGACGAAGCGAATATCGTTATCAAAACATGAGCCCTCATACAAACAACTGGTGGCAAAGACGAACCAAACATCGTTATTAAAACATGAGCCTTCATACAAACAACTGGTGGTAAAGACGAACCAAACATCGTTATTAAAACATGAGCCTTCATACAAACAACTGGGGGTAAACACGAACCAAACATCGTTATTAAAACATGAGCCATCATACAAACAATTGGTGGTAAAGACGAACCGAACATCGTTAATAAAACATGAGCCCTCATACAAACAACTGGTGGTAAAGACGAACCGAACATCGTTAATAAAACATGAGCCCACATACAAACAACTGGTGGTAATGACGAACCTAACATCGTTAATAAAACATGAGCCCTCATACAAACAACTAGTGGTAAAGACGAACCGAACATCGTTAATAAAACATGAGCCCTCACACAAACAACTGGTGGTAAAGACGAACCGAATATCGTTAATAAAACATGAGCCCTCATACAAACAACTAGTGGTAAAGAAGAACCGAACATCGTTAATAAAACATGAGCCTTCATACAAACAATTGGTTGTAAAGACGAACAGAACATCATTATTAATACATGAGCCCTCACACAAACAACTGGTGGTAAATGCGAACCGAACATCGTTAATAAAACATGAGCCCTCACACAACAACTAGTGGTAAAGACGAACCGAATATCGTTAATAAAACATGAACCCTCACACAAACAATTGGTGGTAAAGACGAACCGAACATCGTTATTAAAACATGAGCCCTCACACAAACAACTGGTGGTAAAGACGAACCGAACATCGTTAATAAAACATGAGCCCTCACACAAACAACTGGTGGTAAAGACGAACCGAGCATCGTTAATAAAACATGAGCCCTCATACAAACAACTGGTGGTAAAGACGAACCGAACATCGTTAATAAAGCATGAGCCCTCTTACAAACAACTAGTGGTAAAGACGAACCGAACATCGTAAATAAAACATGAGCCCTCACACAAACAACTGGTGGTAAAGACGAACCGAGCATCGTTAATAAAACATGAGCCCTCATACAAACAACTGGTGGTAAAGACGAACCGAACATCGTTAATAAAGCATGAGCCCTCTTACAAACAACTAGTGGTAAAGACGAACCGAACATCGTAAATAAAACATGAGCCCTCACACAAACAACTGGTGGTAAAGACGAATCTAACATCGTTAATAAAACATGAGGCCTCACACAAACAACTGGTGGTAACGACGAACCGAACATCGTTATTAAAACATGAGCCCTCATACAAACAATTGGTTGTAAAGACGAACAGAACATCATTATTAAAACATGAGCCCTCATACAAATAACTTGTGGTAAAGACGAACCGAACATCGTTAATAAAACATGAGCCCTCACACAAACAACTGGTGGTAAAGACGAATCTAACATCGGTAATAAAACATGAGCCCTCACACAAACAACTGGTGGTAAAGACGAACTGAATATTGTTAATAACACATGAGCCCTCATACAAACAACTGGTGGTAAAGACGAACCGAACATTGTTAATAAAACATGAGCCCCCACACAAACAACTGGTGGTAAAGACGAATCTAACATCGTTATTAAAATATGAGCCCTCATACAAACAACTGGTGGTAAAGACGAACCGAATATCGTTATTAAAATATGAGCCCTCACACAAACAACTGGAGGTAAAGACGAACCAAACATCGTTATTAAAACATGAGCCTTCATACAAACAACTGGTGGTAAAGACGAACCAAACATCGTTATTAAAACATGAGCCTTCATACAAACAACTGGAGTTAAAGACGAACCGAATATCCTTATTAAAACATGAGTCCCCATACAAACAACTGGTGGTAAAGACGAACCGAACATCGTTAATAAAACATGAGCCCTCACACAAACAACTGGTGGTAAAGACGAACCAAACATTGTTATTAAAACATGAGCCCTCATACAAACAACTGGAGGTAAAGACTAACCAAACATCGTTAATAAAACATGAGCCCTCATACAAACAACTGATGGTAAACACGAACCAAACATAGTTATTAAAACATGACCCCTCATACAAACAACTGGAGGTAAAGACGAACCGAATATCGTTATTAAAACATGAGTCCTCACACAAACAAATGGTGGTAAAGACGAACCAAACATCGTTATTAAAACATGTTCCCTCATACAAACAACTGGTGGTAAAGACGAACCGAATATCGTTAATAAAACATGAGCCCTCATACCAACAACTGGTGGTAAAGACGACTCAAACATCGTTAATAAAACATGAGCCCTCATACAAACAACTGGAGGTAAAGACGAATCGAACATCGTTAATAAAACATGAGCCCTCATACAAACAACTAGTGGTAAAGACGAACCGAACATCGTTAATAAAACATGAGCCTTCATACAAACAATTGGTTGTAAAGACGAACAGAACATCATTATTAATACATGAGCCCTCACACAAACAACTGGTGGTAAAGGCGAACCGAACATCGTTAATAAAACATGAGCCCTCACACAAACAACTGGTGGTAAAGACGAACCGAATATCGTTAATAAAACATGAGCCCTCATACAAACAACTGGTGGTAAAGACGAACCGAATATCGTTATTAAAATATGAGCCCTCATACAAACAACTGGTGGTAAAGACGAACCGAATATCGTTATTAAAATATGAGCCCTCACACAAACAACTGGAGGTAATGACGAACCAAACATCGTTATTAAAACATGAGCCTTCATACAAACAACTGGTGGTAAAGACGAACCAAACATCGTTATTAAAACATGAGCCTTCATACAAACAACTGGAGTTAAAGACGAACCGAATATCGTTATTAAAACATGAGTCCCCATACAAACAACTGGTTGTAAAGACGAACCGAACATCGTTAATAAAACATGAGCCCTCACACAAACAACTGGTGGTAAAGACGAACCAAACATCGTTATTAAAACATGAGCCCTCATACAAACAACTGGAGTTAAAGACGAACCGAATATCGTTATTAAAACATGAGTCCCCATACAAACAACTGGTGGTAAAGACGAACCGAACATCGTTAATAAAACATGAGCCCTCACAAAAAACAACTGGTGGTAAAGACGAACCAAACATCGTTATTAAAACATGACCCCTCATACAAACAACTGGAGGTAAAGACGAACCGAATATCGTTATTAAAACATGAGCCCTCACACAAACAAATGGTGGTAAAGACGAACCAAAAATCGTTATTAAAACATGTTCCCTCATACAAACAACTGGTGGTAAAGAAGAACCGAATATCGTTAATAAAACATGAGCCCTCATACCAACAACTGGTGGTAAAGACGACTCAAACATCGTTAATAAAACATGAGCCCTCATACAAACAACTGGAGGTAAAGACGAACCGAACATCGTTAATAAAACATGAGCCCTCATACAAACAACTAGTGGTAAAGACGAACCGAACATCGTTAATAAAACATGAGCCTTCATACAAACAATTGGTTGTAAAGACGAACAGAACATCATTATTAATACATGAGCCCTCACACAAACAACTGGTGGTAAAGGCGAACCGAACATCGTTAATAAAACATGAGCCCTCACACAAACAACTGGTGGTAAAGACGAACCGAATATCGTTAATAAAACATGAGCCCTCATAAAAACAACTGGTGGTAAAGACGAACCGAATATCGTTATTAAAATATGAGCCCTCATACAAACAACTGGTGGTAAAGACGAACCGAATATCGTTATTAAAATATGAGCCCTCACACAAACAACTGGAGGTAATGACGAACCAAACATCGTTATTAAAACATGAGCCTTCATACAAACAACTGGTGGTAAAGACAAACCAAACATCGTTATTAAAACATGAGCCTTCATACAAACAACTGGAGTTAAAGACGAACCGAATATCGTTATTAAAACATGAGTCCCCATACAAACAACTGGTGGTAAAGACGAACCGAACATCGTTAATAAAACATGAGCCCTCACACAAACAACTGGTGGTAAAGACGAACCAAACATCGTTATTAAAACATGAGCCTTCATACAAACAACTGGAGTTAAAGACGAACCGAATATCGTTATTAAAACATGAGTCCCCATACAAACAACTGGTGGTAAAGACGAACCGAACATCGTTAATAAAACATGAGCCCTCACAAAAAACAACTGGTGGTAAAGACGAACCAAACATCGTTATTAAAACATGACCCCTCATACAAACAACTGGAGGTAAAGACGAACCGAATATCGTTATTAAAACATGAGCCCTCACACAAACAAATGGTGGTAAAGACGAACCAAACATCGTTATTAAAACATGTTCCCTCATACAAACAACTGGTGGTAAAGACGAACCGAATATCGTTAATAAAACATGAGCCCTCATACCAACAACTGGTGGTAAAGACGACTCAAACATCGTTAATAAAACATGAGCCCTCATACAAACAACTGGAGGTAAAGACGAACCGAACATCGTTAATAAAACATGAGCCCTCATACAAACAACTAGTGGTAAAGACGAACCGAACATCGTTAATAAAACATGAGCCTTCATACAAACAATTGGTTGTAAAGACGAACAGAACATCATTATTAATACATGAGCCCTCACACAAACAACTGGTGGTAAAGGCGAACCGAACATCGTTAATAAAACATGAGCCCTCACACAAACAACTAGTGGTAAAGACGAACCGAATATCGTTAATAAAACATGAGCCCTCACACAAACAATTGGTGGTAAAGACGAACCGAACATCGTTATTAAAATATGAGCCCTCACACAAACAACTGGAGGTAAGGACGAACCAAACATCGTTAATAAAACATGAGCCTTCATACAAACAACTGGTGGTAAAGACGAACCAAACATCGTTATTAAAACATGAGCCTTCATACAAACAACTGGAGTTAAAGACGAACCGAATATCCTTATTAAAACATGAGTCCCCATACAAACAACTGGTGGTAAAGACGAACCGAACATCGTTAATAAAACATGAGACCTCACACAAACAACTGGTGGTAAAGACGAACCAAACATTGTTATTAAAACATGAGCCCTCATACAAACAACTGGAGGTAAAGACTAACCAAACATCGTTAATAAAACATGAGCCCTCATACAAACAACTGGTGGTAAAGACGAACCAAACATCGTTAATAAAACATGAGCCCTCATACAAACAACTGTTGGTAAACACGAACCAAACATCGTTATTAAAACATGACCCCTCATACAAACAACTGGAGGTAAAGACGAACCGAATATCGTTATTAAAACATGAGCCCTCACACAAACAAATGGTGGTAAAGACGAACCAAACATCGTTATTAAAACATGTTCCCTCATGCAAACAACTGGTGGTAAAGACGAACCGAATATCGTTAATAAAACATGAGCCCTCATACCAACAACTGGTGGTAAAGACGACTCAAACATCGTTAATAAAACATGAGCCCTCATACAAACAACTGGAGGTAAAGACGAACCGAACATCGTTAATAAAACATGAGCCCTCATACAAACAACTAGTGGTAAAGACGAACCGAACATCGTTAATAAAACATGAGCCTTCATACAAACAATTGGTTGTAAAGACGAACAGAACATCATTATTAATACATGAGCCCTCACACAAACAACTGGTGGTAAAGGCGAACCGAACATCGTTAATAAAACATGAGCCCTCACACAAACAACTAGTGGTAAAGACGAACCGAATATCGTTAATAAAACATGAGCCCTCATACAAACAACTGGTGGTAAAGACGAACCAAACATCGTTAATAAAACATGAGCCCTCATACAAACAACTGATGGTAAACACGAACCAAACATAGTTATTAAAACATGACCCCTCATACAAACAACTGGAGGTAAAGACGAACCGAATATCGTTATTAAAACATGATCCCTCATACAAACAACTGGTGGTAAAGACGAACCAAACATTGTTATTAAAACATGAGCCCTCATACAAACAACTGGAGGTAAAGACTAACCAAACATCGTTATTAAAACATGACCCCTCATACAAACAACTAGAGGTAAAGACGAACCGAATATCGTTATTAAAACATGAGCCCTCACACAAACAAATGGTGGTAAAGACGAACCAAACATCGTTATTAAAACATGTTCCCTCATACAAACAACTGGTGGTAAAGACGAACCGAATATCGTTAATAAAACATGAGCCCTCATACCAACAACTTGTGGTAAAGACGACTCAAACATCGTTAATAAAACATGAGCCCTCATACAAACAACTGGAGGTAAAGACGAACCGAACATCGTTAATAAAACATGAGCCCTCATACAAACAACTGGTGGTAAAGACGAACCAAACATCGTTAATAAAACATGAGCCCTCATACAAACAACTGATGGTAAACACGAACCAAATATAGTTATTAAAACATGACCCCTCATACAAACAACTGGAGGTAAAGACGAACCGAATATCGTTATTAAAACATGATCCCTCATACAAACAACTGGTGGTAAAGACGAACCGAATATCGTTATTAAAATATGAGCCCTCACACAAACAACTGGAGGTAAAGACGAACCAAACATCGTTATTAAAACATGAGCCTTCATACAAACAACTGGTGGTAAAGACGAACCAAACATCGTTATTAAAACATGAGCCTTCATACAAACAACTGGAGTTAAAGACGAACCGAATATCGTTATTAAAACATGAGTCCCCATACAAACAACTGGTGGTAAAGACGAACCGAACATCGTTAATAAAACATGAGCCCTCACACAAACAACTGGTGGTAAAGACGAACCAAACATTGTTATTAAAACATGAGCCCTCATACAAACAACTGGAGGTAAAGACTAACCAAACATCGTTAATAAAACATGAGCCCTCATACAAACAACTGGTGGTAAAGACGAACCAAACATCGTTAATAAAACATGAGCCCTCATACAAACAACTGATGGTAAACACGAACCAAACATAGTTATTAAAACATGACCCCTCATACAAACAACTGGAGGTAAAGACGAACCGAATATCGTTATTAAAACATGAGCCCTCACACAAACAAATGGTGGTAAAGACGAACCAAACATCGTTATTAAAACATGTTCCCTCATACAAACAACTGGTGGTAAAGACGAACCGAATATCGTTAATAAAACATGAGCCCTCATACCAACAACTGGTGGTAAAGACGACTCAAACATCGTTAATAAAACATGAGCCCTCATACAAACAACTGGAGGTAAAGACGAACCGAACATCGTTAATAAAACATGAGCCCTCATACAAACAACTGGTGGTAAAGACGAACCGAACATCGTTAATAAAACATGAGCCTTCATACAAACAATTGGTTGTAAAGACGAACAGAACATCATTATTAATACATGAGCCCTCACACAAACAACTGGTGGTAAAGGCGAACCGAACATCGTTAATAAAACATGAGCCGTCACACAAACAACTAGTGGTAAAGACGAACCGAATATCGTTAATAAAACATGAGCCCTCACACAAACAACTGGTGGTAAAGACGAACCGAACATCGTTAATAAAACATGAGCCCTCACACAAACAACTGGTGGTAAAGACGAACCAAACATCGTTAATAAAACATGAGCCCTCACACAAAGAACTGGTGGTAAAGACGAACCGAACATCGTTAATAAAACATGAGCCCGCATACAAACAACTGGTGGTAAAGACGAACCGAACATCGTTAATAAAGCATGAGCCCTCATACAAACAACTAGTGGTAAAGACGAACCGAACATCGTAAATAAAACATGAGCCCTCACACAAACAACTGGTGGTAAAGACGAATCTAACATCGTTAATAAAACATGAGCCCCCACACAAACAACTGGTGGTAACGACGAACCGAACATCGTTATTAAAACATGAGCCCTCATACAAACAATTGGTTGTAAAGACGAACAGAACATCATTATTAAAAGATGAGCCCTCATACAAATAACTTGTGGTAAAGACGAACCGAACATCGTTAATAAAACATGAGCCCTCACACAAACAACTGGTGGTAAAGACGAATCTAACATCGGTAATAAAACATGAGCCCTCACACACACAACTGGTGGTAAAGACGAACTGAATATTGTTAATAACACATGAGCCCTCATACAAACAACTGGTGGTAAAGACGAACCGAACATTGTTAATAAAACATGAGCCCCCACACAAACAACTGGTGGTAAAGACGAATCTAACATCGTTATTAAAATATGAGCCCTCATACAAACAACTGGTGGTAAAGACGAACCGAATATCGTTATTAAAATATGAGCCCTCACACAAACAACTTGAGGTAAAGACGAACCAAACATCGTTATTAAAACATGAGCCTTCATACAAACAAGGGGTGGTAAAGACGAACCAAACATCGTTATTAAAACATGAGCCTTCATACAAACAACTGGAGTTAAAGACGAACCGAATATCGTTATTAAAACATGAGTCCCCATACAAACAACTGGTGGTAAAGACGAACCGAACATCGTTAATAAAACATGAGCCCTCACAAAAAACAACTGGTGGTAAAGACGAACCAAACATCGTTATTAAAACATGACCCCTCATACAAACAACTAGAGGTAAAGACGAACCGAATATCGTTATTAAAACATGAGCCCTCACACAAACAAATGGTGGTAAAGACGAACCAAACATCGTTATTAAAACATGTTCCCTCATACAAACAACTGGTGGTAAAGACGAACCGAATATCGTTAATAAAACATGAGCCCTCATACCAACAACTGGTGGTAAAGACGACTCAAACATCGTTAATAAAACATGAGCCCTCATACAAACAACTGGAGGTAAAGACGAACCGAACATCGTTAATAAAACATGAGCCCTCATACAAACAACTAGTGGTAAAGACGAACCGAACATCGTTAATAAAACATGAGCCTTCATACAAACAATCGGTTGTAAAGACGAACAGAACATCATTATTAATACATGAGCCCTCACACAAACAACTGGTGGTAAAGGCGAACCGAACATCGTTAATAAAACATGAGCCCTCACACAAACAACTAGTGGTAAAGACGAACCGAATATCGTTAATAAAACATGAGCCCTCACACAAACAATTGGTGGTAAAGACGAACCGAACATCGTTATTAAAACATGAGCCCTCACACAAACAATTGGTGGAAAAGACGAACCGAACATCGTTAATAAAACATGAGCCCTCACACAAACAACTGGTGGTAAAGACGAACCAAACATCGTTAATAAAACATGAGCCCTCACACAAAGAACTGGTGGTAAAGACGAACCAAACATAGTTATTAAAACATGACCCCTCATACAAACAACTGGAGGTAAAGACGAACCGAATATCGTTATTAAAACATGAGCCCTCACACAAACAAATGGTGGTAAAGACGAACCAAACATCGTTATTAAAACATGTTCCCTCATACAAACAACTGGTGGTAAAGACGAACCGAATATCGTTAATAAAACATGAGCCCTCATACCAACAACTGGTGGTAAAGACGACTCAAACATCGTTAATAAAACATGAGCCCTCATACAAACAACTGGAGGTAAAGACGAACCGAACATCGTTAATAAAACATGAGCCCTCATACAAACAACTGGTGGTAAAGACGAACCGAACATCGTTAATAAAACATGAGCCTTCATACAAACAATTGGTTGTAAAGACGAACAGAACATCATTATTAATACATGAGCCCTCACACAAACAACTGGTGGTAAAGGCGAACCGAACATCGTTAATAAAACATGAGCCGTCACACAAACAACTAGTGGTAAAGACGAACCGAATATCGTTAATAAAACATGAGCCCTCACACAAACAATTGGTGGTAAAGACGAACCGAACATCGTTATTAAAACATGAGCCCTCACACAAACAACTGGTGGTAAAGACGAACCGAACATCGTTAATAAAACATGAGCCCTCACACAAACAACTGGTGGTAAAGACGAACCAAACATCGTTAATAAAACATGAGCCCTCACACAAAGAACTGGTGGTAAAGACGAACCGAACATCGTTAATAAAACATGAGCCCGCATACAAACAACTGGTGGTAAAGACGAACCGAACATCGTTAATAAAGCATGAGCCCTCATACAAACAACTAGTGGTAAAGACGAACCGAACATCGTAAATAAAACATGAGCCCTCACACAAACAACTGGTGGTAAAGACGAATCTAACATCGTTAATAAAACATGAGCCCCCACACAAACAACTGGTGGTAACGACGAACCGAACATCGTTATTAAAACATGAGCCCTCATACAAACAATTGGTTGTAAAGACGAACAGAACATCATTATTAAAAGATGAGCCCTCATACAAATAACTTGTGGTAAAGACGAACCGAACATCGTTAATAAAACATGAGCCCTCACACAAACAACTGGTGGTAAAGACGAATCTAACATCGGTAATAAAACATGAGCCCTCACACACACAACTGGTGGTAAAGACGAACTGAATATTGTTAATAACACATGAGCCCTCATACAAACAACTGGTGGTAAAGACGAACCGAACATTGTTAATAAAACATGAGCCCCCACACAAACAACTGGTGGTAAAGACGAATCTAACATCGTTATTAAAATATGAGCCCTCATACAAACAACTGGTGGTAAAGACGAACCGAATATCGTTATTAAAATATGAGCCCTCACACAAACAACTTGAGGTAAAGACGAACCAAACATCGTTATTAAAACATGAGCCTTCATACAAACAAGGGGTGGTAAAGACGAACCAAACATCGTTATTAAAACATGAGCCTTCATACAAACAACTGGAGTTAAAGACGAACCGAATATCGTTATTAAAACATGAGTCCCCATACAAACAACTGTTGGTAAAGACGAACCGAACATCGTTAATAAAACATGAGCCCTCACAAAAAACAACTGGTGGTAAAGACGAACCAAACATCGTTATTAAAACATGACCCCTCATGCAAACAACTGGAGGTAAAGACGAACCGAATATCGTTATTAAAACATGAGCCCTCACACAAACAAATGGTGGTAAAGACGAACCAAACATCGTTATTAAAACATGTTCCCTCATACAAACAACTGGTGGTAAAGACGAACCGAATATCGTTAATAAAACATGAGCCCTCATACCAACAACTGGTGGTAAAGACGACTCAAACATCGTTAATAAAACATGAGCCCTCATACAAACAACTGGAGGTAAAGACGAACCGAACATCGTTAATAAAACATGAGCCCTCATACAAACAACTAGTGGTAAAGACGAACCGAACATCGTTAATAAAACATGAGCCTTCATACAAACAATCGGTTGTAAAGACGAACAGAACATCATTATTAATACATGAGCCCTCACACAAACAACTGGTGGTAAAGGCGAACCGAACATCGTTAATAAAACATGAGCCCTCACACAAACAACTAGTGGTAAAGACGAACCGAATATCGTTAATAAAACATGAGCCCTCACACAAACAATTGGTGGTAAAGACGAACCGAACATCGTTATTAAAACATGAGCCCTCACACAAACAATTGGTGGAAAAGACGAACCGAACATCGTTAATAAAACATGAGCCCTCACACAAACAACTGGTGGTAAAGACGAACCAAACATCGTTAATAAAACATGAGCCCTCACACAAAGAACTGGTGGTAAAGACGAACCGAACATCGTTAATAAAACATCAGCCCGCATACAAACAACTGGTGGTAAAGACGAACCGAACATCGTTAATAAAGCATGAGCCCTCATACAAACAACTAGTGGTAAAGACGAACCGAACATCGTAAATAAAACATGAGCCCTCACACAAACAACTGGTGGTAAAGACGAATCTAACATCGTTAATAAAACATGAGCCCTCACACAAACAACTGGTGGTAACGACGAACCGAACATCGTTATTAAAACATGAGCCCTCATACAAACAATTGGTTGTAAAGACGAACAGAACATCATTATTAAAAGATGAGCCCTCATACAAATAACTTGTGGTAAAGACGAACCGAACATCGTTAATAAAACATGAGCCCTCACACAAACAACTGGTGGTAAAGACGAATCTAACATCGGTAATAAAACATGAGCCCTCACACAAACAACTGGTGGTAAAGACGAACTGAATATTGTTAATAACACATGAGCCCTCATACAAACAACTGGTGGTAAAGACGAACCGAACATTGTTAATAAAACATGAGCCCCCACACAAACAACTGGTGGTAAAGACGAATCTAACATCGTTATTAAAATATGAGCCCTCATACAAACAACTGGTGGTAAAGACGAACCGAATATCGTTATTAAAATATGAGCCCTCACACAAACAACTTGAGGTAAAGACGAACCAAACATCGTTATTAAAACATGAGCCTTCATACAAACAACTGGTGGTAAAGACGAACCAAACATCGTTACTAAAACATGAGCCTTCATACAAACAACTGGAGTTAAAGACGAACCGAATATCGTTATTAAAACATGAGTCCCCATACAAACAACTGGTGGTAAAGACGAACCGAACATCGTTAATAAAACATGAGCCCTCACAAAAAACAACTGGTGGTAAAGACGAACCAAACATCGTTATTAAAACATGAGCCCTCATACAAACAACTGGAGGTAAAGACTAACCAAACATCGTTAATAAAACATGAGCCCTCATACAAACAACTGGTGGTAAAGACGAACCAAACATCGTTAATAAAACATGAGCCCTCATACAAACAACTGGAGGTAAAGACGAACCGAACATCGTTAATAAAACATGAGCCCTCATACAAACAACTAGTGGTAAAGACGAACCGAACATCGTTAATAAAGCATGAGCCCTCATACAAACAACTAGTGGTAAAGACGAACCGAACATCGTAAATAAAACATGAGCCCTCACACAAACAACTGGTGGTAAAGACGAATCTAACATCGTTAATAAAACATGAGCCCTCACACAAACAACTGGTGGTAAAGACGAACCGAACATCGTTAATAAAGCATGAGCCCTCATACAAACAACTAGTGGTAAAGACGAACCGAACATCGTAAATAAAACATGAGCCCTCACACAAACAACTGGTGGTAAAGACGAACCGAACATCGTTAATAAAACATGAGCCCTCATACAAACAACTAGTGGTAAAGACGAACCGAACATCGTTAATAAAACATGAGCCTTCATACAAACAATTGGTTGTAAAGACGAACAGAACATCATTATTAATACATGAGCCCTCACACAAACAACTGGTGGTAAAGGCGAACCGAACATCGTTAATAAAACATGAGCCCTCACACAAACAACTAGTGGTAAAGACGAACCGAATATCGTTAATAAAACATGAGCCCTCATACAAACAACTGGTGGTAAAGACGAACCAAACATCGTTAATAAAACATGAGCCCTCATACAAACAACTGATGGTAAACACGAACCAAACATAGTTATTAAAACATGACCCCTCATACAAACAACTGGAGGTAAAGACGAACCGAATATCGTTATTAAAACATGAGCCCTCATACAAACAACTGGTGGTAAAGACGAACCGAATATCGTTATTAAAATATGAGCCCTCACACAAACAACTGGAGGTAAAGACGAACCAAACATCGTTATTAAAACATGAGCCTTCATACAAACAACTGGTGGTAAAGACGAACCAAACATCGTTATTAAAACATGAGCCTTCATACAAACAACTGGAGTTAAAGACGAACCGAATATCGTTATTAAAACATGAGTCCCCATACAAACAACTGGTGGTAAAGACGAACCGAACATCGTTAATAAAACATGAGCCCTCACACAAACAACTGGTGGTAAAGACGAACCAAACATTGTTATTAAAACATGAGCCCTCATACAAACAACTGGAGGTAAAGACTAACCAAACATCGTTAATAAAACATGAGCCCTCATACAAACAACTGGTGGTAAAGACGAACCAAACATCGTTAATAAAACATGAGCCCTCATACAAACAACTGATGGTAAACACGAACCAAACATAGTTATTAAAACATGACCCCTCATACAAACAACTGGAGGTAAAGACGAACCGAATATCGTTATTAAAAATGAGCCCTCACACAAACAAATGGTGGTAAAGACGAACCAAACATAGTTATTAAAACATGTTCCCTCATACAAACAACTGGTGGTAAAGACGAACCGAATATCGTTAATAAAACATGAGCCCTCATACCAACAACTGGTGGTAAAGACGACTCAAACATCGTTAATAAAACATGAGCCCTCATACAAACAACTGGAGGTAAAGACGAACCGAACATCGTTAATAAAACATGAGCCCTCATACAAACAACTAGTGGTAAAGACGAACCGAACATCGTTAATAAAACATGAGCCTTCATACAAACAATTGGTTGTAAAGACGAACAGAACATCATTATTAATACATGAGACCTCACACAAACAACTGGTGGTAAAGGCGAACCGAACATCGTTAATAAAACATGAGCCCTCACACAAACAACTAGTGGTAAAGACGAACCAAATATCGTTAATAAAACATGAGCCCTCACACAAACAATTGGTGGTAAAGACGAACCGAACATCGTTAATAAAACATGAGCCCGCATACAAACAACTGGTGGTAAAGACGAACCGAACATCGTTAATAAAGCATGAGCCCTCATACAAACAACTAGTGGTAAAGACGAACCGAACATCGTAAATAAAACATGAGCCCTCACACAAACAACTGGTGGTAAAGACGAATCTAACATCGTTAATAAAACATGAGCCCTCACACAAACAACTGGTGGTAACGACGAACCGAACATCGTTATTAAAACATGAGCCCTCATACAAACAATTGGTTGTAAAGACGAACAGAACATCATTATTAAAAGATGAGCCCTCATACAAATAACTTGTGGTAAAGACGAACCGAACATCGTAAATAAAACATGAGCCCTCACACAAACAACTGGTGGTAAAGACGAATCTAACATCGGTAATAAAACATGAGCCCTCACACAAACAACTGGTGGTAAAGACGAACTGAATATTGTTAATAACACATGAGCCCTCATACAAACAACTGGTGGTAAAGACGAACCGAACATTGTTAATAAAACATGAGCCCCCACACAAACAACTGGTGGTAAAGACGAATCTAACATCGTTATTAAAATATGAGCCCTCATACAAACAACTGGTGGTAAAGACGAACCGAATATCGTTATTAAAATATGAGCCCTCACACAAACAACTTGAGGTAAAGACGAACCAAACATCGTTATTAAAACATGAGCCTTCATACAAACAAGGGGTGGTAAAGACGAACCAAACATCGTTATTAAAACATGAGCCTTCATACAAACAACTGGAGTTAAAGACGAACCGAATATCGTTATTAAAACATGAGTCCCCATACAAACAACTGGTGGTAAAGACGAACCGAACATCGTTAATAAAACATGAGCCCTCACAAAAAACAACTGGTGGTAAAGACGAACCAAACATTGTTATTAAAACATGACCCCTCATACAAACAACTGGAGGTAAAGACGAACCGAATATCGTTATTAAAACATGAGCCCTCACACAAACAAATGGTGGTAGAGACGAACCAAACATCGTTATTAAAACATGTTCCCTCATACAAACAACTGGTGGTAAAGACGAACCGAATATCGTTAATAAAACATGAGCCCTCACACAAACAACTGGTGGTAAAGACGAACCGAACATCGTTAATAAAACATGAGCCCTCACACAAACAACTGGTGGTAAAGACGAACCAAACATCGTTAATAAAACATGAGCCCTCACACAAAGAACTGGTGGTAAAGACGAACCGAACATCGTTAATAAAACATGAGCCCGCATACAAACAACTGGTGGTAAAGACGAACCGAACATCGTTAATAAAGCATGAGCCCTCATACAAACAACTAGTGGTAAAGACGAACCGAACATCGTAAATAAAACATGAGCCCTCACACAAACAACTGGTGGTAAAGACGAATCTAACATCGTTAATAAAACATGAGCCCTCACACAAACAACTGGTGGTAACGACGAACCGAACATCGTTATTAAAACATGAGCCCTCATACAAACAATTGGTTGTAAAGACGAAGAGAACATCATTATTAAAAGATGAGCCCTCATACAAATAACTTGTGGTAAAACGAACCGAACATCGTTAATAAAACATGAGCCCTCACACAAACAACTGGTGGTAAAGACGAATCTAACATCGGTAATAAAACATGAGCCCTCACACAAACAACTGGTGGTAAAGACGAACTGAATATTGTTAATAACACATGAGCCCTCATACAAACAACTGGTGGTAAAGACGAACCGAACATTGTTAATAAAACATGAGCCCCCACACAAACAACTGGTGGTAAAGACGAATCTAACATCGTTATTAAAATATGAGCCCTCATACAAACAACTGGTGGTAAAGACGAACCGAATATCGTTATTAAAATATGAGCCCTCACACAAACAACTTGAGGTAAAGACGAACCAAACATCGTTATTAAAACATGAGCCTTCATACAAACAAGGGGTGGTAAAGACGAACCAAACATCGTTATTAAAACATGAGCCTTCATACAAACAACTGGAGTTAAAGACGAACCGAATATCGTTATTAAAACATGTTCCCTCATACAAACAACTGGTGGTAAAGACGAACCGAATATCGTTAATAAAACATGAGCCCTCATACCAACAACTGGTGGTAAAGACGACTCAAACATCGTTAATAAAACATGAGCCCTCATACAAACAACTGGAGGTAAAGACGAACCGAACATCGTTAATAAAACATGAGCCCTCATACAAACAACTAGTGGTAAAGACGAACCAAACATCGTTAATAAAACATGAGCCTTCATACAAACAATCGGTTGTAAAGACGAACAGAACATCATTATTAATACATGAGCCCTCACACAAACAACTGGTGGTAAGGGCGAACCGAACATCGTTAATAAAACATGAGCCCTCACACAAACAACTAGTGGTAAAGACTAACCGAATATCGTTAATAAAACATGAGCCCTCACACAAACAATTGGTGGTAAAGACGAACCGAACATCGTTATTAAAACATGAGCCCTCACACAAACAACTGGTGGAAAAGACGAACCGAACATCGTTAATAAAACATGAGCCCTCACACAAACAACTGGTGGTAAAGACGAACCAAACATCGTTAATAAAACATGAGCCCTCACACAAAGAACTGGTGGTAAAGACGAACCGAACATCGTTAATAAAACATGAGCCCGCATACAAACAACTGGTGGTAAAGACGAACCGAACATCGTTAATAAAGCATGAGCCCTCATACAAACAACTAGTGGTAAAGACGAACCGAACATCGTAAATAAAACATGAGCCCTCACACAAACAACTGGTGGTAAAGACGAATCTAACATCGTTAATAAAACATGAGCCCTCACACAAACAACTGGTGGTAACGACGAACCGAACATCGTTATTAAAACATGAGCCCTCATACAAACAATTGGTTGTAAAGACGAACAGAACATCATTATTAAAAGATGAGCCCTCATACAAATAACTTGTGGTAAAGACGAACCGAACATCGTTAATAAAACATGAGCCCTCACACAAACAACTGGTGGTAAAGACGAATCTAACATCGGTAATAAAACATGAGCCCTCACACAAACAACTGGTGGTAAAGACGAACTGAATATTGTTAATAACACATGAGCCCTCATACAAACAACTGGTGGTAAAGACGAACCGAACATTGTAAATAAAACATGAGCCCCCACACAAACAACTGGTGGTAAAGACGAATCTAACATCGTTATTAAAATATGAGCCCTCATACAAACAACTGGTGGTAAAGACGAACCGAATATCGTTATTAAAATATGAGCCCTCACACAAACAACTTGAGGTAAAGACGAACCAAACATCGTTATTAAAACATGAGCCTTCATACAAACAACTGGTGGTAAAGACGAACCAAACATCGTTATTAAAACATGAGCCTTCATACAAACAACTGGAGTTAAAGACGAACCGAATATCGTTATTAAAACATGAGTCCCCATACAAACAACTGGTGGTAAAGACGAACCGAATATCGTTAATAAAACATGAGCCCTCACACAAACAATTGGTGGTAAAGACGAACCGAACATCGTTATTAAAACATGAGCCCTCACACAAACAACTGGTGGAAAAGACGAACCGAACATCGTTAATAAAACATGAGCCCTCACACAAACAACTGGTGGTAAAGACGAACCAAACATCGTTAATAAAACATGAGCCCTCACACAAAGAACTGGTGGTAAAGACGAACCGAACATCGTTAATAAAACATGAGCCCGCATACAAACAACTGGTGGTAAAGACGAACCGAACATCGTTAATAAAGCATGAGCCCTCATACAAACAACTAGTGGTAAAGACGAACCGAACATCGTAAATAAAACATGAGCCCTCACACAAACAACTGGTGGTAAAGACGAATCTAACATCGTTAATAAAACATGAGCCCTCACACAAACAACTGGTGGTAACGACGAACCGAACATCGTTATTAAAACATGAGCCCTCATACAAACAATTGGTTGTAAAGACGAACAGAACATCATTATTAAAAGATGAGCCCTCATACAAATAACTTGTGGTAAAGACGAACCGAACATCGTTAATAAAACATGAGCCCTCACACAAACAACTGGTGGTAAAGACGAATCTAACATCGGTAATAAAACATGAGCCCTCACACAAACAACTGGTGGTAAAGACGAACTGAATATTGTTAATAACACATGAGCCCTCATACAAACAACTGGTGGTAAAGACGAACCGAACATTGTTAATAAAACATGAGCCCTCACACAAACAACTGGTGGTAAAGACGAATCTAACATCGTTATTAAAATATGAGCCCTCATACAAACAACTGGTGGTAAAGACGAACCGAATATCGTTATTAAAATATGAGCCCTCACACAAACAACTGGTGGTAAAGACGAACCAAACATTGTTATTAAAACATGACCCCTCATACAAACAACTGGAGGTAAAGACGAACCGAATATCGTTATTAAAACATGTTCCCTCATACAAACAACTGGTGGTAAAGACGAACCGAATATCGTTAATAAAACATGAGCCCTCATACCAACAACTGGTGGTAAAGACGACTCAAACATCGTTAATAAAACATGAGCCCTCATACAAACAACTGGAGGTAAAGACGAACCGAACATCGTTAATAAAACATGAGCCCTCATACAAACAACTAGTGGTAAAGACGAACCAAACATCGTTAATAAAACATGAGCCTTCATACAAACAATCGGTTGTAAAGACGAACAGAACATCATTATTAATACATGAGCCCTCACACAAACAACTGGTGGTAAGGGCGAACCGAACATCGTTAATAAAACATGAGCCCTCACACAAACAACTAGTGGTAAAGACGAACCGAATATCGTTAATAAAACATGAGCCCTCACACAAACAATTGGTGGTAAAGACGAACCGAACATCGTTATTAAAACATGAGCCCTCACACAAACAACTGGTGGAAAAGACGAACCGAACATCGTTAATAAAACATGAGCCCTCACACAAACAACTGGTGGTAAAGACGAACCAAACATCGTTAATAAAACATGAGCCCTCACACAAAGAACTGGTGGTAAAGACGAACCGAACATCGTTAATAAAACATGAGCCCGCATACAAACAACTGGTGGTAAAGACGAACCGAACATCGTTAATAAAGCATGAGCCCTCATACAAACAACTAGTGGTAAAGACGAACCGAACATCGTAAATAAAACATGAGCCCTCACACAAACAACTGGTGGTAAAGACGAATCTAACATCGTTAATAAAACATGAGCCCTCACACAAACAACTGGTGGTAACGACGAACCGAACATCGTTATTAAAACATGAGCCCTCATACAAACAATTGGTTGTAAAGACGAACAGAACATCATTATTAAAAGATGAGCCCTCATACAAATAACTTGTGGTAAAGACGAACCGAACATCGTTAATAAAACATGAGCCCTCACACAAACAACTGGTGGTAAAGACGAATCTAACATCGGTAATAAAACATGAGCCCTCACACAAACAACTGGTGGTAAAGACGAACTGAATATTGTTAATAACACATGAGCCCTCATACAAACAACTGGTGGTAAAGACGAACCGAACATTGTAAATAAAACATGAGCCCCCACACAAACAACTGGTGGTAAAGACGAATCTAACATCGTTATTAAAATATGAGCCCTCATACAAACAACTGGTGGTAAAGACGAACCGAATATCGTTATTAAAATATGAGCCCTCACACAAACAACTTGAGGTAAAGACGAACCAAACATCGTTATTAAAACATGAGCCTTCATACAAACAACTGGTGGTAAAGACGAACCAAACATCGTTATTAAAACATGAGCCTTCATACAAACAACTGGAGTTAAAGACGAACCGAATATCGTTATTAAAACATGAGTCCCCATACAAACAACTGGTGGTAAAGACGAACCGAATATCGTTAATAAAACATGAGCCCTCACACAAACAATTGGTGGTAAAGACGAACCGAACATCGTTATTAAAACATGAGCCCTCACACAAACAACTGGTGGAAAAGACGAACCGAACATCGTTAATAAAACATGAGCCCTCACACAAACAACTGGTGGTAAAGACGAACCAAACATCGTTAATAAAACATGAGCCCTCACACAAAGAACTGGTGGTAAAGACGAACCGAACATCGTTAATAAAACATGAGCCCGCATACAAACAACTGGTGGTAAAGACGAACCGAACATCGTTAATAAAGCATGAGCCCTCATACAAACAACTAGTGGTAAAGACGAACCGAACATCGTAAATAAAACATGAGCCCTCACACAAACAACTGGTGGTAAAGACGAATCTAACATCGTTAATAAAACATGAGCCCTCACACAAACAACTGGTGGTAACGACGAACCGAACATCGTTATTAAAACATGAGCCCTCATACAAACAATTGGTTGTAAAGACGAACAGAACATCATTATTAAAAGATGAGCCCTCATACAAATAACTTGTGGTAAAGACGAACCGAACATCGTTAATAAAACATGAGCCCTCACACAAACAACTGGTGGTAAAGACGAATCTAACATCGGTAATAAAACATGAGCCCTCACACAAACAACTGGTGGTAAAGACGAACTGAATATTGTTAATAACACATGAGCCCTCATACAAACAACTGGTGGTAAAGACGAACCGAACATTGTTAATAAAACATGAGCCCTCACACAAACAACTGGTGGTAAAGACGAATCTAACATCGTTATTAAAATATGAGCCCTCATACAAACAACTGGTGGTAAAGACGAACCGAATATCGTTATTAAAATATGAGCCCTCACACAAACAACTTGAGGTAAAGACGAACCAAACATCGTTATTAAAACATGAGCCTTCATACAAACAACTGGTGGTAAAGACGAACCAAACATCGTTATTAAAACATGAGCCTTCATACAAACAACTGGAGTTAAAGACGAACCGAATATCGTTATTAAAACATGAGTCCCCATACAAACAACTGGTGGTAAAGACGAACCGAACATCGTTAATAAAACATGAGCCCTCACAAAAAACAACTGGTGGTAAAGACGAACCAAACATCGTTATTAAAACATGAGCCCTCATACAAACAACTGGAGGTAAAGACTAACCAAACATCGTTAATAAAACATGAGCCCTCATACAAACAACTGGTGGTAAAGACGAACCAAACATCGTTAATAAAGCATGAGTCCTCATACAAACAACTGATGGTAAACACGAACCAAACATAGTTATTAAAACATGACCCCTCATACAAACAACTGGAGGTAAAGACGAACCGAATATCGTTATTAAAACATGAGCCCTCACACAAACAAATGGTGGTAAAGACGAACCAAACATCGTTATTAAAACATGTTCCCTCATACAAACAACTGGTGGTAAAGATGAACCGAATATCGTTAATAAAACATGAGCCCTCATACCAACAACTGGTGGTAAAGACGACTCAAACATCGTTAATAAAACATGAGCCCTCATACAAACAACTGGAGGTAAAGACGACTCAAACATCGTTAATAAAACATGAGCCCTCACACAAACAACTGGTGGAAAAGACGAACCGAACATCGTTAATAAAACATGAGCCCTCACACAAACAACTGGTGGTAAAGACGAACCAAACATCGTTAATAAAACATGAGCCCTCACACAAAGAACTGGTGGTAAAGACGAACCGAACATCGTTAATAAAACATGAGCCCGCATACAAACAACTGGTGGTAAAGACGAACCGAACATCGTTAATAAAGCATGAGCCCTCATACAAACAACTAGTGGTAAAGACGAACCGAACATCGTAAATAAAACATGAGCCCTCACACAAACAACTGGTGGTAAAGACGAATCTAACATCGTTAATAAAACATGAGCCCTCACACAAACAACTGGTGGTAACGACGAACCGAACATCGTTATTAAAACATGAGCCCTCATACAAACAATTGGTTGTAAAGACGAACAGAACATCATTATTAAAAGATGAGCCCTCATACAAATAACTTGTGGTAAAGACGAACCGAACATCGTTAATAAAACATGAGCCCTCACACAAACAACTGGTGGTAAAGACGAATCTAACATCGGTAATAAAACATGAGCCCTCACACAAACAACTGGTGGTAAAGACGAACTGAATATTGTTAATAACACATGAGCCCTCATACAAACAACTGGTGGTAAAGACGAACCGAACATTGTTAATAAAACATGAGCCCTCACACAAACAACTGGTGGTAAAGACGAATCTAACATCGTTATTAAAATATGAGCCCTCATACAAACAACTGGTGGTAAAGACGAACCGAATATCGTTATTAAAATATGAGCCCTCACACAAACAACTTGAGGTAAAGACGAACCAAACATCGTTATTAAAACATGAGCCTTCATACAAACAACTGGTGGTAAAGACGAACCAAACATCGTTATTAAAACATGAGCCTTCATACAAACAACTGGAGTTAAAGACGAACCGAATATCGTTATTAAAACATGAGTCCCCATACAAACAACTGGTGGTAAAGACGAACCGAACATCGTTAATAAAACATGAGCCCTCACAAAAAACAACTGGTGGTAAAGACGAACCAAACATCGTTATTAAAACATGAGCCCTCATACAAACAACTGGAGGTAAAGACTAACCAAACATCGTTAATAAAACATGAGCCCTCATACAAACAACTGGTGGTAAAGACGAACCAAACATCGTTAATAAAGCATGAGTCCTCATACAAACAACTGATGGTAAACACGAACCAAACATAGTTATTAAAACATGACCCCTCATACAAACAACTGGAGGTAAAGACGAACCGAATATCGTTATTAAAACATGAGCCCTCACACAAACAAATGGTGGTAAAGACGAACCAAACATCGTTATTAAAACATGTTCCCTCATACAAACAACTGGTGGTAAAGATGAACCGAATATCGTTAATAAAACATGAGCCCTCATACCAACAACTGGTGGTAAAGACGACTCAAACATCGTTAATAAAACATGAGCCCTCATACAAACAACTGGAGGTAAAGACGACTCAAACATCGTTAATAAAACATGAGCCCTCACACAAACAACTGGTGGTAAAGACGAATCTAACATCGGTAATAAAACATGAGCCCTCACACAAACAACTGGTGGTAAAGACGAACTGAATATTGTTAATAACACATGAGCCCTCATACAAACAACTGGTGGTAAAGACGAACCGAACATTGTAAATAAAACATGAGCCCCCACACAAACAACTGGTGGTAAAGACGAATCTAACATCGTTATTAAAATATGAGCCCTCATACAAACAACTGGTGGTAAAGACGAACCGAATATCGTTATTAAAATATGAGCCCTCACACAAACAACTTGAGGTAAAGACGAACCAAACATCGTTATTAAAACATGAGCCTTCATACAAACAACTGGTGGTAAAGACGAACCAAACATCGTTATTAAAACATGAGCCTTCATACAAACAACTGGAGTTAAAGACGAACCGAATATCGTTATTAAAACATGAGTCCCCATACAAACAACTGGTGGTAAAGACGAACCGAATATCGTTAATAAAACATGAGCCCTCACACAAACAATTGGTGGTAAAGACGAACCGAACATCGTTATTAAAACATGAGCCCTCACACAAACAACTGGTGGAAAAGACGAACCGAACATCGTTAATAAAACATGAGCCCTCACACAAACAACTGGTGGTAAAGACGAACCAAACATCGTTAATAAAACATGAGCCCTCACACAAAGAACTGGTGGTAAAGACGAACCGAACATCGTTAATAAAACATGAGCCCGCATACAAACAACTGGTGGTAAAGACGAACCGAACATCGTTAATAAAGCATGAGCCCTCATACAAACAACTAGTGGTAAAGACGAACCGAACATCGTAAATAAAACATGAGCCCTCACACAAACAACTGGTGGTAAAGACGAATCTAACATCGTTAATAAAACATGAGCCCTCACACAAACAACTGGTGGTAACGACGAACCGAACATCGTTATTAAAACATGAGCCCTCATACAAACAATTGGTTGTAAAGACGAACAGAACATCATTATTAAAAGATGAGCCCTCATACAAATAACTTGTGGTAAAGACGAACCGAACATCGTTAATAAAACATGAGCCCTCACACAAACAACTGGTGGTAAAGACGAATCTAACATCGGTAATAAAACATGAGCCCTCACACAAACAACTGGTGGTAAAGACGAACTGAATATTGTTAATAACACATGAGCCCTCATACAAACAACTGGTGGTAAAGACGAACCGAACATTGTTAATAAAACATGAGCCCTCACACAAACAACTGGTGGTAAAGACGAATCTAACATCGTTATTAAAATATGAGCCCTCATACAAACAACTGGTGGTAAAGACGAACCGAATATCGTTATTAAAATATGAGCCCTCACACAAACAACTTGAGGTAAAGACGAACCAAACATCGTTATTAAAACATGAGCCTTCATACAAACAACTGGTGGTAAAGACGAACCAAACATCGTTATTAAAACATGAGCCTTCATACAAACAACTGGAGT
Organism: Bathymodiolus brooksi; assembly: GCA_963680875.1. Taxonomy (NCBI): domain Eukaryota; kingdom Metazoa; phylum Mollusca; class Bivalvia; order Mytilida; family Modiolidae; genus Bathymodiolus; species Bathymodiolus brooksi. The sequence continues at coordinate 175,129,277 of OY804575.1, forward strand.
TAAAGACGAACCGAATATCGTTATTAAAACATGAGTCCCCATACAAACAACTGGTGGTAAAGACGAACCGAACATCGTTAATAAAACATGAGCCCTCACAAAAAACAACTGGTGGTAAAGACGAACCAAACATCGTTATTAAAACATGAGCCCTCATACAAACAACTGGAGGTAAAGACTAACCAAACATCGTTAATAAAACATGAGCCCTCATACAAACAACTGGTGGTAAAGACGAACCAAACATCGTTAATAAAGCATGAGTCCTCATACAAACAACTGATGGTAAACACGAACCAAACATAGTTATTAAAACATGACCCCTCATACAAACAACTGGAGGTAAAGACGAACCGAATATCGTTATTAAAACATGAGCCCTCACACAAACAAATGGTGGTAAAGACGAACCAAACATCGTTATTAAAACATGTTCCCTCATACAAACAACTGGTGGTAAAGATGAACCGAATATCGTTAATAAAACATGAGCCCTCATACCAACAACTGGTGGTAAAGACGACTCAAACATCGTTAATAAAACATGAGCCCTCATACAAACAACTGGAGGTAAAGACGAACCAAACATCGTTAATAAAACATGAGCCCTCATACAAACATCTGGAGGTAAAGACGAACCGAATATCGTTATTAAAACATGAGCCCTCACACAAACAACTAGAGGTAAAGACGAACCAAACATCGTTATTAAAACACGAGCCCTCATACAAACAACTGGTGGTAAACACGAACCAAACATCGTTATTAAAACATGAGCCCTCATACAAACAACTGGTGGTAAAGACGAACTGAATATCGTTATTAAAACATGAGCCCTCATACAAACAACTGGTAGTAAAGACGAACCGAACATCGTTAATAAAACATGATCCCTCACACAAACTACTGGTGGTAAAGACGTACCAAACATCGTTATTAAAACATGACCCATCATACAAACAACTGGAGGTAAAGACGAACCAAACATCGTTAATAAAACATGAACCCTCATACAAACAACTGGAGGTAAAGACGAACCAAACATCGTTAATAAAACATGACCCCCCATAAAAACAACTGGAGGTAAAGACGAACCAAACATCGTTATTAAAACATAACCCTCATACAAACAACTGGAGGTAAAGACGAACCAAACATCGTTAATAAAACATGAGCCCTCATACAAACAACTGGAGGTGAAGACGAAGCGAATATCGTTAATAAAACATGAGGCCTCATACAAACAACAGGTGGCAAAGACGAACCAAACATCGTTATTAAAACATGAGCCTTCATACAAACAACTGGTGGTAAAGACGAACCAAACATCGTTATTAAAACATGAGCATTCATACAAACAACTGGAGTTAAAGACGAACCGAATATCGTTATTAAAACATGAGTCCCCATACAAACAACTGGTGGTAAAGACGAACCGAACATCGTTAATAAAACATGAGCCCTCACACAAACAACTGGTGGTAAAGACGAACCAAACATCGTTATTAAAACATGAGCCCTCATACAAACAACTGGGGGTAAAGACTAACCAAACATCGTTAATAACACATGAGCCCTCATACAAACAACTGGTGGTAAAGACGAACCAAACATCGTTAATAAAACATGAGCCCTCATACAAACAACTGGTGGTAAACACGAACCAAACATAGTTATTAAAACATGACCCCTCATACAAACAACTGGAGGTAAAGACGAACCGAATATCGTTATTAAAACATGAGCCCTCACACAAAGAAATGGTGGTAAAGACGAACCAAACATCGTTATTAAAACATGATCCCTCATACAAACAACTGGTGGTAAAGACGAACCAAATATCGTTAATAAAACATGAGCCCTCATACCAACAACTGGAGGTAAAGACGACTCAAACATCGTTAATAAAACATGAGCCCTCATACAAACAACTGGTGGTAAAGACGAACCGACCATCGTTAATAAAACATGAGCCCTCATACAAACAACTGGTGGTAAAGACGAACCGAATATCCTTATTAAAACATGAGCCCTCATACAAACAACTGGAGGTAAAGACGAACCAAACATCGTTATTAAAACACGAGCCCTCATACAAACAACTGGTGGTAAAGACGAACCAAACATCGTTATTAATACATGAGCCCTCATACAAACAACTGGTGGTAAAGACGAACTGAATATCGTTATTAAAACATGAGCCCTCATACAAACAACTGGTAGTAAAGACGAACCGAACATCGTTAATAAAACATGATCCCTCACACAAACAACTGGGGTGGTAAAGACGAACCAAACATCGTTAATAAAACATGACCCCCCATACAAACAACTGGAGGTAAAGACGAACCAAACATCGTTATTAAAACATGAGCCCTCATACAAACAACTGGAGGTAAAGACGAACCAAACATCGTTAATAAAACATGAGCTCTCATACAAACAACTGGAGGTGAAGACGAACCGAATATCGTTATTAAAACATGAGCCCTCATACAAACAACTGGTGGTAAAGACGAACCGAATATCGTTATTAAAACATGATCCCTCATACAAACAACTGGTGGTAAAGACGAACCGAATATCGTTATTAAAACATGATCCCTCATACAAACAACTGGTGGTAAAGACAAACCGAATATTGTTAATAAAACATGATCCCTCATACAAACAACTGGTGGTAAAGACGAACCAAACATCGTTAATAAAACATGAGCCCTCATACAAACAAGAGGTGGTAAACACGAACCAAACATCGTTATTAAAACATGAGCCTTCATACAAACAACTGGAGGTAAAGACGAACCAAACATCGTTAATAAAACATGAGCCCTCATACAAACAACTGGTGGTAAAGACGAACCAAACATCGTTAATAAAACATGAGCCCTCATACAAACAACTGGTGGTAAACACTAACCAAACATAGTTATTAAAACATGACCACTCATACAAACAACTGGAGGTAAAGACGAACCGAATATCGTTATTAAAACATGAGCCCTCACACAAACAAATGGTGGTAAAGATGAACCGAACATCGTTATTAAAACATGTTCCCTCATACAAACAACTGGTGGTAAAGACGAACCGAATATCGTTAATAAAACATGAGCCCTCATACCAACAACTGGTGGTAAAGACGAACCAAACATCGTTAATAAAACATGAGCCCTCATACAAACAACTGGTGGTAAACACGAACCAAACATAGTTATTAAAACATGACCCCTCATACAAACAACTGGAGGTAAAGACGAACCGAATATCGTTATTAAAACATGAGCCCTCACACAAACAAATGGTGGTAAAGACGAACCAAACATCGTTATTAAAACATGTTCCCTCATACAAACAACTGGTGGTAAAGACGAACCAAATATCGTTAATAAAACATGAGCCCTCATACCAACAACTGGTGGTAAAGACGACTCAAACATCGTTAATAAAACATGAGCCCTCATACAAACAACTGGTGGTAAAGACGAACCGACCATCGTTAATAAAACATGAGCCCTCATACAAACAACTGGTGGTAAAGACGAACCGAATATCCTTATTAAAACATGAGCCCTCATACAAACAACTAGAGGTAAAGACGAACCAAACATCGTTATTAAAACACGAGCCCTCATACAAACAACTGGTGGTAAAGACGAACCAAACATCGTTATTAATACATGAGCCCTCATACAAACAACTGGTGGTAAAGACGAACTGAATATCGTTATTAAAACATGAGCCCTCATACAAACAACTGGTAGTAAAGACGAACCGAACATCGTTAATAAAACATGATCCCTCACACAAACAACTGGTGGTAAAGACGAACCAAACATCGTTATTAAAACATGACCCCTCATACAAACAACTGGAGGTAAAGACGAACCAAAAATCGTTAATAAAACATGACCCCTCATACAAACAACTGGAGGTAAAGACGAACCAAACATCGTTAATAAAACATGACCCCCCATACAAACAACTGGAGGTAAAGACGAACCAAACATCGTTATTAAAACATGAGCCCTCATACAAACAACTGGAGGTAAAGACGAACCAAACATCGTTAATAAAACATGAGCTCTCATACAAACAACTGGAGGTGAAGACGAACCGAATATCGTTATTAAAACATGAGCCCTCATACAAACAACTGGTGGTAAAGACGAACCGAATATCGTTATTAAAACATGATCCCTCATACAAACAACTGGTGGTAAAGACGAACCGAATATCGTTATTAAAACATGATCCCTCATACAAACAACTGGTGGTAAAGACAAACCGAATATTGTTAATAAAACATGATCCCTCATACAAACAACTGGTGGTAAAGACGAACCAAACATCGTTAATAAAACATGAGCCCTCATACAAACAAGAGGTGGTAAACACGAACCAAACATCGTTATTAAAACATGAGCCTTCATACAAACAACTGGAGGTAAAGACGAACCAAACATCGTTAATAAAACATGAGCCCTCATACAAACAACTGGTGGTAAAGACGAACCAAACATCGTTAATAAAACATGAGCCCTCATACAAACAACTGGTGGTAAACACTAACCAAATATAGTTATTAAAACATGACCACTCATACAAACAACTGGAGGTAAAGACGAACCGAATATCGTTATTAAAACATGAGCCCTCACACAAACAAATGGTGGTAAAGATGAACCGAACATCGTTATTAAAACATGTTCCCTCATACAAACAACTGGTGGTAAAGACGAACCGAATATCGTTAATAAAACATGAGCCCTCATACCAACAACCGGTGGTAAAGACGAACCAAACATCGTTAATAAAACATGAGCCCTCATACAAACAAGTGGTGGTAAAGACGAACCGAACATCGTTAATAAAACATGAGCCCTCATACAAACAACTGGAGGTAAAGACGAACCAAACATCGTTAATAAAACATGAGCCCTCATACAAACAACTGGAGGTGAAGACGAACAGAATATCGTTATTAAAACATGAGCCCTCATACAAACAACTGGTGGTAAAGACGAACCGAAAATCGTTATTAAAACATGATCCCTCATACAAGCAACTGGTGGTAAAGACGAACCGAATATCATTATTAAAACATGATCCCTCATACAAACAACTGGTGGTAAAGACGAACCAAACATCGTTAATAAAACATGAGCCCTCATACAAACAAGGGGTGGTAAACACGAACCAAACATCGTTATTAAAACATGAGCCCTCATACAAACAACTGGAGGTAAAGACGAACCAAACATCGTTAATAAAACATGAGCCCTCATACAAACAACTGGAGGTAAAGACGAACCAAACATCGTAAATAAAACATGAGCCCTCATAAAAACAACTGGTGGTAAACACGAACCAAACATAGTTATTAAAACATGACCCCTCATACAAACAACTGGAGGTAAAGACGAACCGAATATCGTTATTAAAACATGAGCCCTCACACAAACAAATGGTGGTAGAGACGAACCGAACATCGTTATTAAAACATGTTCCCTCATACAAACAACTGGTGGTAAAGACGAACCGAATATCGTTAATAAAACATGATCCCTCATACAAACAACTGGTGGTAAAGACGAACCAAACATCGTTAATAAAACATGAGCCCTCATACAAACAAGGAGTGGTAAACACGAACCAAACATCGTTATTAAAACATGAGCCCTCATACAAACAACTGGAGGTAAAGACGAACCAAACATCGTTAATAAAACATGAGCCCTCATACAAACAACTGGTGGTAAAGACGAACCAAACATCGTAAATAAAACATGAGCCCTCATAAAAACAACTGGTGGTAAACACGAACCAAACATAGTTATTAAAACATGACCACTCATAAAAACAACTGGAGGTAAAGACGAACCGAATATCGTTATTAAAACATGAGCCCTCACACAAACAAATGGTGGTAAAGACGAACCGAACATCGTTATTAAAACATGTTCCCTCATACAAACAACTTGTGGTAAAGACGAACCGAATATCGTTAATAAAACATGAGCCCTCATACCAACAACTGGAGGTAAAGACGACTCAAACATCGTTATGAGCCCTCATACAAACAACTGGTGGTAAAGACGTACCGAACATCGTTAATAAAACATGAGCCCTCATACAAACAACTGGTGGTAAAGACGAACCGAATATCGTTATTAAAACATGAGCCCTCATACAAACAACTGGTGGTAAAGACGAACCAAACATCGTTATTAAAACATGAGCCCTCATACAAACAACTGGAGGTAAAGACTAACCAAACATCGTTAATAACACATGAGCCCTCATACAAACAACTGGTGGTAAAGACGAACCAAACATCGTTAATAAAACATGAGCCCTCATACAAACAACTGGTGGTAAACACGAACCAAACATAGTTATTAAAACATGAACCCTCATACAAACAACTGGAGGTAAAGACAAACCGAATATCGTTATTAAAACATGAGCCCTCACACAAACAAATGGTTGTAAAGACGAACCAAACATCGTTATTAAAACATGTTCCCTCATACAAACAACTGGTGGTAAAGACGAACCGAATATCGTTAATAAAACATGAGCCCTCATACAAACAACTGGTGGTAAAGACGAACCGAACATCGTTAATAAAGCATGATCCCTCACACAAACAACTGGTGGTAAAGACGAACCAAACATCGTTATTAAAACATGACCCCTCATACAAACAACTGGAGGTAAAGACGAACCAAACATCGTTAATGAAACATGACCCCTCATACAAACAACTGGAGGTAAAGACAAACCAAACATCGTTAATAAAACATGACCCCTCATACAAACAAGGGGTGGTAAACACGAACCAAACATCGTTATTAAAACATGAGCCCTCATACAAACAACTGGAGGTAAAGACGAACCAAACATCGTTAATAAAACATGAGCCCTCATACAAACAACTGGTGGTAAAGACGAACCAAACATCGTAAATAAAACATGAGCCCTCATAAAAACAACTGGTGGTAAACACGAACCAAACATAGTTATTAAAACATGACCCCTCATACAAACAACTGGAGGTAAAGACGAACCGAATATCGTTATTAAAACATGAGCCCTCACACAAACAAATGGTGGTAAAGACGAACCGAACATCGTTATTAAAACATGTTCCCTCATACAAACAACTGGTGGTAAAGACGAACCGAATATCGTTAATAAAACATGATCCCTCATACAAACAACTGGTGGTAAAGACGAACCAAACATCGTTAATAAAACATGAGCCCTCATACAAACAAGGAGTGGTAAACACGAACCAAACATCGTTATTAAAACATGAGCCCTCATACAAACAACTGGAGGTAAAGACGAACCAAACATCGTTAATAAAACATGAGCCCTCATACAAACAACTGGTGGTAAAGACGAACCAAACATCGTAAATAAAACAAGAGCCCTCATAAAAACAACTGGTGGTAAACACGAACCAAACATAGTTATTAAAACATGACCACTCATACAAACAACTGGAGGTAAAGACGAACCGAATATCGTTATTAAAACATGAGCCCTCACACAAACAAATGGTGGTAAAGACGAACCGAACATCGTTATTAAAACATGTTCCCTCATACAAACAACTTGTGGTAAAGACGAACCGAATATCGTTAATAAAACATGAGCCCTCATACCAACAACTGGTGGTAAAGACGACTCAAACATCGTTATGAGCCCTCATACAAACAACTGGTGGTAAAGACGTACCGAACATCGTTAATAAAACATGAGCCCTCATACAAACAACTGGTGGTAAAGACGAACCGAATATCGTTATTAAAACATGAGCCCTCATACAAACAACTGGTGGTAAAGACGAACCAAACATCGTTATTAAAACATGAGCCCTCATACAAACAACTGGAGGTAAAGACTAACCAAACATCGTTAATAACACATGAGCCCTCATACAAACAACTGGTGGTAAAGACGAACCAAACATCGTTAATAAAACATGAGCCCTCATACAAACAACTGGTGGTAAACACGAACCAAACATAGTTATTAAAACATGAACCCTCATACAAACAACTGGAGGTAAAGACGAACCGAATATCGTTATTAAAACATGAGCCCTCACACAAACAAATGGTGGTAAAGACGAACCAAACATCGTTATTAAAACATGTTCCCTCATACAAACAACTGGTAATAAAGACGAACCGAATATCGTTAATAAAACATGAGCCCTCATACAAACAACTGGTGGTAAAGACGAACCGAACATCGTTAATAAAGCATGATCCCTCACACAAACAACTGGTGGTAAAGACGAACCAAACATCGTTATTAAAACATGACCCCTCATACAAACAACTGGAGGTAAAGACGAACCAAACATCGTTAATAAAACATGACCCCCCATACGAACAACTGGAGGTAAAGACGAACCAAACATAGTTATTAAAACATGAGCCCTCATACAAACAACTGGAGGTAAAGACGAACCAAACATCGTTAATAAAACATGAGCTCTCATACAAACAACTGGAGGTGAAGACGAACCGAATATCGTTATTAAAACATGAGCCCTCACACAAACAAATGGTGGTAAAGACGAACCGAAGATCGTTATTAAAACATGTTCCCTCATACAAACAACTGGTGGTAAAGACGAACCGAATATCGTTAATAAAACATGATCCCTCATACAAACAACTGGTGGTAAAGACGAACCAAACATCGTTAATAAAACATTAGCCCTCATACAAACAAGGGGTGGTAAACACGAACCAAACATCGTTATTAAAACATGAGCCCTCATACAAACAACTGGAGGTAAAGACGAACCAAACATCGTTAATAAAACATGAGCCCTCATACAAACAACTGGTGGTAAACACGAACCAAACATAGTTATTAAAACATGACCCCTCATACAAACAACTGGAGGTAAAGACGAACCGAATATCGTTATTAAAACATGAGCCCTCACACAAACAAATGGTGGTAAAGACGAACCGAACATCGTTATTAAAACATGTTCCCTCATACAAACGACTGGTGGTAAAGACGAACCGAATATCGTTAATAAAACATGATCCCTCATACAAACAACTGGTGGTAAAGACGAACCAAACATCGTTAATAAAACATGAGCCCTCATACAAACAAGGAGTGGTAAACACGAACCAAACATCGTTATTAAAACATGAGCCCTCATACAAACAACTGGAGGTAAAGACGAACCAAACATCGTTAATAAAACATGAGCCCTCATACAAACAACTGGTGGTAAAGACGAACCAAACATCGTAAATAAAACATGAGCCCTCATAAAAACAACTGGTGGTAAACACGAACCAAACATAGTTATTAAAACATGACCCCTCATACAAACAACTGGAGGTAAAGACGAACCGAATATCGTTATTAAAACATGAGCCCTCACACAAACAAATGGTGGTAAAGACGAACCGAACATCGTTATTAAAACATGTTCCCTCATACAAACAACTGGTGGTAAAGACGAACCGAATATCGTTAATAAAACATGATCCCTCATACAAACAACTGGTGGTAAAGACGAACCAAACATCGTTAATAAAACATGAGCCCTCATACAAACAAGGAGTGGTAAACACGAACCAAACATCGTTATTAAAACATGAGCCCTCATACAAATAACTGGAGGTAAAGACGAACCAAACATCGTTAATAAAACATGAGCCCTCATACAAACAACTGGTGGTAAAGACGAACCAAACATCGTAAATAAAACATGAGCCCTCATAAAAACAACTGGTGGTAAACACGAACCAAACATAGTTATTAAAACATGACCACTCATACAAACAACTGGAGGTAAAGACGAACCGAATATCGTTATTAAAACATGAGCCCTCACACAAACAAATGGTGGTAAAGACGAACCGAACATCGTTATTAAAACATGTTCCCTCATACAAACAACTTGTGGTAAAGACGAACCGAATATCGTTAATAAAACATGAGCCCTCATACCAACAACTGGTGGTAAAGACGACACAAACATCGCTATGAGCCCTCATACAAACAAGGAGTGGTAAAGACGTACCGAACATCGTTAATAAAACATGAGCCCTCATACAAACAACTGGTGGTAAAGACGAACCGAATATCGTTATTAAAACATGAGCCCTCATACAAACAACTGGTGGTAAAGACGAACCAAACATCGTTATTAAAACATGAGCCCTCATACAAACAACTGGAGGTAAAGACTAACCAAACATCGTTAATAACACATGAGCCCTCATACAAACAACTGGTGGTAAAGACGAACCAAACATCGTTAATAAAACAAGAGCCCTCATACAAACAACTGGTGGTAAACACGAACCAAACATAGTTATTAAAACATGAACCCTCATACAAACAACTGGAGGTAAAGACGAACCGAATATCGTTATTAAAACATGAGCCCTCACACAAACAAATGGTGGTAAAGACGAACCAAACATCGTTATTAAAACATGTTCCCTCATACAAACAACTGGTGGTAAAGACGAACCGAATATCGTTAATAAAACATGAGCCCTCATACAAACAACTGGTGGTAAAGACGAACCGAACATCGTTAATAAAGCATGATCCCTCACACAAACAACTGGTGGTAAAGACGAACCAAACATCGTTATTAAAACATGACCCCTCATACAAACAACTGGAGGTAAAGACGAACCAAACATCGTTAATGAAACATGACCCCTCATACAAACAACTGGAGGTAAAGACGAACCAAACATCGTTAATAAAACATGACCCCCCATACGAACAACTGGAGGTAAAGACGAACCAAACATCGTTATTAAAACATGAGCCCTCATACAAACAACTGGAGGTAAACACGAACCAAACATCGTTAATAAAACATGAGCTCTCATACAAACAACTGGAGGTGAAGACGAACCGAATATCGTTATTAAAACATGAGCCCTCACACAAACAAATGGTGGTAAAGACGAACCGAACATCGTTATTAAAACATGTTCCCTCATACAAACAACTGGTGGTAAAGACGAACCGAATATCGTTAATAAAACATGATCCCTCATACAAACAACTGGTGGTAAAGACGAACCAAACATCGTTAATAAAACATGAGCCCTCATACAAACAAGGAGTGGTATACACGAACCAAACATCGTTATTAAAACATGAGCCCTCATACAAACAACTGGAGGTAAAGACTAACCAAACATCGTTAATAACACATGAGCCCTCATACAAACAACTGGTGGTAAAAAGAAACCAAACATCGTTAATAAAACAAGAGCCCTCATACAAACAACTGGTGGTAAACACGAACCAAACATAGTTATTAAAACATGAACCCTCATACAAACAACTGGAGGTAAAGACGAACCGAATATCGTTATTAAAACATGAGCCCTCACACAAACAAATGGTGGTAAAGACGAACCAAACATCGTTATTAAAACATGTTCCCTCATACAAACAACTGGTGGTAAAGACGAACCGAATATCGTTAATAAAACATGAGCCCTCATACAAACAACTGGTGGTAAAGACGAACCGAACATCGTTAATAAAGCATGATCCCTCACACAAACAACTGGTGGTAAAGACGAACCAAACATCGTTATTAAAACATGACCCCTCATGCAAACAACTGGAGGTAAAGACGAACCGAATATCGTTATTAAAACATGAGCCCTCACACAAACAAATAATGGTAAAGACGAACCAAACATCGTTATTAAAACATGTTCCCTCATACAAACAACTGGTGGTAAAGACGAACCGAATATCGTTAATAAAACATGAGCCCTCATACAAACAACTGGTGGTAAAGACGAACCGAACATCGTTAATAAAGCATGATCCCTCACACAAACAACTGGTGGTAAAGACGAACCAAACATCGTTATTAAAACATGACCCCTCATACAAACAACTGGAGGTAAAGACGAACCAAACATCGTTAATGAAACATGACCCCTCATACAAACAACTGGAGGTAAAGACGAACCAAACATCGTTAATAAAACATGACCCCCCATACGAACAAATGGAGGTAAAGACGAACCAAACATCGTTATTAAAACATGAGCCCTCATACAAACAACTGGAGGTAAAGACGAACCAAACATCGTTAATAAAACATGAGCTCTCATACAAACAACTGGAGGTGAAGACGAACCGAATATCGTTATTAAAACATGAGCCCTCACACAAACAAATGGTGGTAAAGACGAACCGAACATCGTTATTAAAACATGTTCCCTCATACAAACAACTGGTGGTAAAGACGAACCGAATATCGTTAATAAAACATGATCCCTCATACAAACAACTGGTGGTAAAGACGAACCAAACATCGGTAATAAAACATGAGCCCTCATACAAACAAGGAGTGGTAAACACGAACCAAACATCGTTATTAAAACATGAGCCCTCATACAAACAACTGGAGGTAAAGACTAACCAAACATCGTTAATAACACATGAGCCCTCATACAAACAACTGGTGGTAAAGACGAACCAAACATCGTTAATAAAACAAGAGCCCTCATACAAACAACTGGTGGTAAACACGAACCAAACATAGTTATTAAAACATGAACCCTCATACAAACAACTGGAGGTAAAGACGAACCGAATATCGTTATTAAAACATGAGCCCTCACACAAACAAATGGTGGTAAAGACGAACCAAACATCGTTATTAAAACATGTTCCCTCATACAAACAACTGGTGGTAAAGACGAACCGAATATCGTTAATAAAACATGAGCCCTCATACAAACAACTGGTGGTAAAGACGAACCGAACATCGTTAATAAAGCATGATCCCTCACACAAACAACTGGTGGTAAAGACGAACCAAACATCGTTATTAAAACATGACCCCTCATACAAACAACTGGAGGTAAAGACGAACCAAACATCGTTAATGAAACATGACCCCTCATACAAACAACTGGAGGTAAAGACGAACCAAACATCGTTAATAAAACATGACCCCCCATACGAACAACTGGAGGTAAAGACGAACCAAACATCGTTATTAAAACATGAGCCCTCATACAAACAACTGGAGGTAAAGACGAACCAAACATCGTTAATAAAACATGAGCTCTCATACAAACAACTGGAGGTGAAGACGAACCGAATATCGTTATTAAAACATGAGCCCTCACACAAACAAATGGTGGTAAAGACGAACCGAACATCGTTATTAAAACATGTTCCCTCATACAAACAACTGGTGGTAAAGACGAACCGAATATCGTTAATAAAACATGATCCCTCATACAAACAACTGGTGGTAAAGACGAACCAAACATCGTTAATAAAACATGAGCCCTCATACAAACAAGGAGTGGTAAACACGAACCAAACATCGTTATTAAAACATGAGCCCTCATACAAACAACTGGAGGTAAAGACGAACCAAACATCGTTAATAAAACATGAGCCCTCATAAAAACAACTGGTGGTAAACACGAACCAAACATAGTTATTAAAACATGACCACTCATACAAACAAATGGAGGTAAAGACGAACCGAATATCGTTATTAAAACATGAGCCCTCACACAAACAAATGGTGGTAAAGACGAACCGAACATCGTTATTAAAACATGTTCCCTCATACAAACAACTTGTGGTAAAGACGAACCGAATATCGTTAATAAAACATGAGCCCTCATAACAACAACTGGTGGTAAAGACGACTCAAACATCGTTATGAGCCCTCATACAAACAACTGGTGGTAAAGACGTACCGAACATCGTTAATAAAACATGAGCCCTCATACAAACAACTGGTGGTAAAGACGAACCGAATATCGTTATTAAAACATGAGCCCTCATACAAACAACTGGTGGTAAAGACGAACCAAACATTGTTATTAAAACATGAGCCCTCATACAAACAACTGGAGGTAAAGACTAACCAAACATCGTTAATAACACATGAGCCCTCATACAAACAACTGGTGGTAAAGACGAACCAAACATCGTTAATAAAACATGAGCCCTCATACAAACAACTGGTGGTATACACGAACCAAACATAGTTATTAAAACATGAACCCTCATACAAACAACTGGAGGTAAAGACGAACCGAATATCGTTATTAAAACATGAGCCCTCACACAAACAAATGGTGGTAAAGACGAACCAAACATCGTTATTAAAACATGTTCCCTCATACAAACAACTGGTGGTAAAGACGAACCGAATATCGTTAATAAAACATGAGCCCTCATACAAACAACTGGTGGTAAAGACGAACCGAACATCGTTAATAAAGCATGATCCCTCACACAAACAACTGGTGGTAAAGACGAACCAAACATCGTTATTAAAACATGACCCCTCATACAAACAACTGGAGGTAAAGACGAACCAAACATCGTTAATGAAACATGACCCCTCATACAAACAACTGGAGGTAAAGACGAACCAAACATCGTTAATAAAACATGACCCCCCATACTAACAACTGGAGGTAAAGACGAACCAAACATCGTTATTAAAACATGAGCTCTCATACAAACAACTGGAGGTGAAGACGAACCGAATATCGTTATTAAAACATGAGCCCTCATACAAACAACTGGTGGTAAAGACGAACCGAATATCGTTATTAAAACATGATCCCTCATACAAACAACTGGTGTTAAAGACGAACCGAATATCGTTATTAAAACATTATCTCTCATACAAACAACTGGTGGTAAAGACAAACCGAATATTGTTAATAAAGCATGATCCCTCATACAAACAACTGGTGGTAAAGACGAACCAAGCATCGTTAATAAAACATGAGCCCTCATACAAACAAGAGGTGGTAAACACGAACCAAACATCGTTATTAAAACATGAGCCTTCATACAAACAACTGGAGGTAAAGACGAACCAAACATCGTTAATAAAACATGAGCCCTCATACAAACAACTGGTGGTAAAGACGAACCAAACATCGTTAATAAAACATGAGCCCTCATACAAACAACTGGTGGTAAACACGACCAAACATAGTTATTAAAGCATGACCACTCATACAAACAACTGGAGGTAAAGACAAACCGAATATCGTTAATAAAACATGAGCCCTCACACAAACAAATGGTGGTAAAGACGAACCGAACATCGTTATTAAAACATGTTCCCTCATACAAACAACTGGTGGTAAAGACGAACCGAATATCGTTAATAAAACATGAGCCCTCATACCAACAACTGGTGGTAAAGACGTCTCAAACATCGTTAATAAAACATGAGCCCTCATACAAACAAGTGGTGGTAAAGATTAACCGAACATCGTTAATAAAACATGAGCCCTCATACAAACAACTGGAGGTAAAGACGAACCAACCATCGTTAATAAAACATGAGCCCTCATACAAACAACTGGAGGTGAAGACGAACAGAATATCGTTATTAAAACATGAGCCCTCATACAAACAACTGGTGGTAAAGACGAACCGAATATCGTTATTAAAACATGATCCCTCATACAAACAACTGGTGGTAAAGACGAACCGAATATCGTTATTAAAACATGATCCCTCATACAAACAACTGGTGGTAAAGACAAACCGAATATTGTTAATAAAACATGATCCCTCATACAAACAACTGGTGGTAAAGACGGCTCAAACATCGTTAATAAAACATGAGCCCTCATACAAACAAGGGGTGGTAAACACGAACCAAACATCGTTATTAAAACATGAGCCCTTATACAAACAACTGGAGGTAAAGACGAACCAAACATCGTTATTAAAACATGAGCCCTCATACAAACAACTGGTGGTAAAGACGAACCAAACATCGTAAATAAAACATGAGCCCTCATAAAAACAACTGGTGGTAAACACGAACCAAACATAGTTAATAAAACATGACCCCTCATACAAACAACTGGAGGTAAAGACGAACCGAATATCGTTATTAAAACATGAGCCCTCACACAAACAAATGGTGGTAAAGACGAACCAAACATCGTAAATAAAACATGAGCCCTCATAAAAACAACTGGTGGTAAACACGAACCAAACATAGTTAATAAAACATGACCCCTCATACAAACAACTGGAGGTAAAGACGAACCGAATATCGTTATTAAAACATGTTCCCTCATACAAACAACTGGAGGTAAAGACGAACCAAACATCGTTAATAAAACATGAGCCCTCATACAAACAAGGAGTGGTAAACACGAACCAAACATCGTTATTAAAACATGAGCCCTCATACAAACAACTGGAGGTAAAGACGAACCAAACATCGTTAATAAAACATGAGCCCTCACACAAACAACTGGTGGTAAAGACGAACCAAACATCGTAAATAAAACATGAGC
The DNA here is from genome assembly GCA_963680875.1 of Bathymodiolus brooksi. Lineage (NCBI taxonomy): Eukaryota > Metazoa > Mollusca > Bivalvia > Mytilida > Modiolidae > Bathymodiolus > Bathymodiolus brooksi. Next base: position 175,145,641 of record OY804575.1, read on the forward strand.
CCTCATAAAAACAACTGGTGGTAAACACGAACCAAACATAGTTAATAAAACATGACCCCTCATACAAACAACTGGAGGTAAAGACGAACCGAATATCGTTATTAAAACATGTTCCCTCATACAAACAACTGGAGGTAAAGACGAACCAAACATCGTTAATAAAACATGAGCCCTCATACAAACAAGGAGTGGTAAACACGAACCAAACATCGTTATTAAAACATGAGCCCTCATACAAACAACTGGAGGTAAAGACGAACCAAACATCGTTAATAAAACATGAGCCCTCACACAAACAACTGGTGGTAAAGACGAACCAAACATCGTAAATAAAACATGAGCCCTCATAAAAACAACTGGAGGTAAACACGAACCAAACATAGTTATTAAAACATGACCACTCATACAAACAACTGGAGGTAAAGACGAACCGAATATCGTTATTAAAACATGAGCCCTCACACAAATAAATGGTTGTAAAGACGAACCGAACATCGTTATTAAAACATGTTCCCTCATACAAACAACTTGTGGTAAAGACGTACCGAATATCGTTAATAAAACATGAGCCCTCATACAAACAACTGGTGGTAAAGACGACTTAAACATCGTTAATAAAACATGAGCCCTCATACAAACAACTGGTGGTAAAGACGTACCGAACATCGTTAATAAAACATGAGCCCTCATACAAACAACTGGTGGTAAAGACGAACCGAATATCGTTATTAAAACATGAGCCCTCACACAAACAACTAGAGGTAAAGACGAACCAAACATCGTTATTAAAACATGAGCCCTCATACAAACAACTGGTGGTAAAGACGAACCAAACATCGTTATTAAAACATGAGCCCTCATACAAACAACTGGAGGTAAAGACTAACCAAACATCGTTAATAACACATGAGCCCTCATACAAACAACTGGTGGTAAAGACGAACCGAATATCGTTAATAAAACATGAGCCCTCATACCAACAACTGGTGGTAAACACGAACCAAACATAGTTATTAAAACATGACCCCTCATACAAACAACTGGAGGTAAAGACGAACCGAATATCGTTATTAAAACATGAGCCCTCACACAAACAAATGGTGGTAAAGACGAACCGAACATCGTTATTAAAACATGTTCCCTCATACAAACAACTGGTGGTAAAGACGAACCGAATATCGTTAATAAAACATGATCCCTCATACAAACAACTGGTGGTAAAGACGAACCAAACATCGTTAATAAAACATGAGCCCTCATACAAACAAGGAGTGGTAAACACGAACCAAACATCGTTATTAAAACATGAGCCCTCATACAAACAACTGGAGGTAAAGACGAACCAAACATCGTTAATAAAACATGAGCCCTCATACAAACAACTGGTGGTAAAGACGAACCAAACATCGTAAATAAAACATGAGCCCTCATAAAAACAACTGGTGGTAAACACGAACCAAACATAGTTATTAAAACATGACCCCTCATACAAACAACTGGAGGTAAAGACGAACCGAATATCGTTATTAAAACATGATCCCTCACACAAACAAATGGTGGTAAAGACGAACCGAACATCGTTATTAAAACATGTTCCCTCATACAAACAACTGGTGGTAAAGACGAACCGAATATCGTTAATAAAACATGATCCCTCATACAAACAACTGGTGGTAAAGACGAACCAAACATCGTTAATAAAACATGAGCCCTCATACAAACAAGGAGTGGTAAACACGAACCAAACATCGTTATTAAAACATGAGCCCTCATACAAACAACTGGAGGTAAAGACGAACCAAACATCGTTAATAAAACATGAGCCCTCACACAAACAACTGGTGGTAAAGACGAACCAAACATCGTAAATAAAACATGAGCCCTCATAAAAACAACTGGAGGTAAACACGAACCAAACATAGTTATTAAAACATGACCACTCATACAAACAACTGGAGGTAAAGACGAACCGAATATCGTTATTAAAACATGATCCCTCACACAAACAAATGGTGGTAAAGACGAACCGAACATCGTTATTAAAACATGTTCCCTCATACAAACAACTTGTGGTAAAGACGAACCAAACATCGTTAATAAAACATGAGCCCTCGTACAAACAACTGGTGGTAAAGACGAACCGAATATCGTTATTGAAACATGAGCCCTCACACAAACAACTAGAGGTAAAGACGAACCAAACATCGTTATTAAAACATGAGCCCTCATACCAACAACTGGTGGTAAAGACGTCTCAAACATCGTTATTAAAACATGTTCCCTCATACAAACAACTTGTGGTAAAGACGAACCGAACATCGTTAATAAAACATGAGCCCTCGTACAAACAACTGGTGGTAAAGACGAACCGAATATCGTTATTAAAACATGAGCCCTCATACAAACAACTAGAGGTAAAGACGAACCAAACATCGTTATTAAAACATGAGCCCTCATACAAACAACTGGTGGTAAAGACGAACCAAACATCGTTATTAAAACATGAGCCCTCATACAAACAACTGGAGGTAAAGACTAACCAAACATCGTTAATAACGCATGAGCCCTCATACAAACAACTGGTGGTAAAGACGAACTGAATATCGTTATTAAAACATGAGCCCTCATACCAACAACTGGTGGTAAAGCCGACTCAAACATCGTTAATAAAACATGAGCCCTCATACAAACAACTGGTGGTAAAGACGAACCGAATATCGTTAATACAACATGAGCCCTCATACAAACAACTGGTGGTAAAGACGAACCGAATATCGTTATTAAAACATGAGCCCTCATACAAACAACTAGAGGTAAAGACGAACCAAAGATCGTTATTAAAACACGAGCCCTCATACAAACAACTGGAGGTAAAGACGAACCTAACATCGTTATTAAAACATGAGCCCTCATACAAACAACTGGTGGTAAAGACGAACTGAATATCGTTATTAAAACATGAGCCCTCATACAAACAACTGGTAGTAAAGACGAACCGAACATCGTTAATAAAGCATGATCCCTCACACAAACAACTGGTGGTAAAGACGAACCAAACAACGTTATTAAAACATGACCCCTCATACAAACAACTGGAGGTAAAGACGAACCAAACATCGTTAATAAAACATGACCCCTCATACAAACAACTGGAGGTAAAGACGAACCAAACATCGTTAATAAAACATGACCCCCCATACAAACAACTGGGGGTAAAGACGAACCAAACATCGTTATTAAAACTTGAGCCCTCATACAAACAACTGGAGGTAAAGACGAACCAAACATCGTTAATAAAACATGAGCTCTCATACAAACAACTGGAGGTGAAGACGAACCGAATATCGTTATTAAAACATGAGCCCTCATACAAACAACTGGTGGTAAAGACGAACCGAATATCGTTATTAAAACATGATCCCTCATACAAACAACTGGTGGTAAAGACGAACCGAATATCGTTATTAAAACATGATCCCTCATACAAACAACTGGTGGTAAAGACAAACCGAATATTGTTAATAAAACTTGATCCCTCATACAAACAACTGGTGGTAAAGACGAACCAAACATCGTTAATAAAACATGAGCCCTCATACAAACAAGAGGTGGTAAACACGAACCAAACATCGTTATTAAAACATGAGCCCTCATACAAACAACTGGAGGTAAAGACGAACCAAACATCGTTAATAAAACATGAGCCCACATACAAACAACTGGTGGTAAAGACGAACCAAACATCGTTAATAAAACATGAGCCCTCATACAAACAACTGGTGGTAAACACTAACCAAACATAGTTATTAAATAATGACCACTCATACAAACAACTGGAGGTAAAGACGAACCGAATATCGTTATTAAAACATGAGCCCTCACACAAACAAATGGTGGTAAAGACGAACCGAACATCGTTATTAAAACATGTTCCCTCATACAAACAACTGGTGGTAAAGACGAACCGAATATCGTTAATAAAACATGAGCCCTCATACCAACAACTGGTGGTAAAGACGTCTCAAACATCGTTAATAAAACATGAGCCCTCATACAAACAAGTGGTGGTAAAGACAAACCGAACATCGTTAATAAAACATGAGCCCTCATACAAACAACTGGAGGTAAAGACGAACCAAACATCGTTAATAAAACATGAGCCCTCATACAAACAACTGGAGGTGAAGACGAACAGAATATCGTTATTAAAACATGAGCCCTCATACAAACAACTGGTGGTAAAGACGAACCGAATATCGTTATTAAAACATGATCCCTCATACAAACAACTGGTGGTAAAGACGAACCGATTATCGTTATTAAAACATGATCCCTCATACAAACAACTGGTGGTAAAGACAAACCGAATATTGTTAATAAAACATGATCCCTCATACACACAACTGGATGTAAAGACGAACCGAATATCGTTATTAAAACATGAGCCCTCACACAAACAAATGGTGGTAAAGACGAACCGAACATCGTTATTAAAACATGTTCCCTCATACAAACAACTGGTGGTAAAGACGAACCGAATATCGTTAATAAAACATGATCCCTCATACAAACAACTGGTGGTAAAGACGAACCAAACATCGTTAATAAAACATGAGCCCTCATACAAACAAGGAGTGGTAAACACGAACCGAATATCGTTATTAAAACATGAGCCCTCACACAAACAACTAGAGGTAAAGACGAACCAAACATCGTTATTAAAACATGAGCCCTCATACAAACAACTGGTGGTAAAGACGAACCAAACATCGTTATTAAAACATGAGCCCTCATACAAACAACTGGAGGTAAAGACTAAACAAACATCGTTAATAACACATGAGCCCTCATACAAACAACTGGTGGTAAAGACGAACCAAACATCGTTAATAAAACATGAGCCCTCATACAAACAACTGGTGGTAAACACGAACCAAACATAGTTATTAAAACATGACCCCTCATACAAACAACTGGAGGTAAAGACGAACCGAATATCGTTATTAAAACATGAGCCCTCACACAAACAACTGGTAGTAAAGACGAACCAAACATCGTTATTAAAACATGTTCCCTCATACAAACAACTGGTGGTAAAGACGAACCGAATATCGTTAATAAAACATGAGCCCTCATACCAACAACTGGTGGTAAAGACGACTCAAACATCGTTATTAAAACATGAGCCCTCATACAAACAACTGGTGGTAAAGACGAACCGAACATCGTTAATAAAACATGAGCCCTCATACAAACAACTGGTGGTAAAGACGAACCGAATATCGTTAATAAAACATGAGCCCTCATACAAACAACTAGAGGTAAAGACGAACCAAACATCGTTATTAAAACATGAGCCCTCATACAAACAACTGGTGGTAAAGACGAACTGAATATCGTTATTAAAACATGAGCCCTCATACAAACAGCTGGTAGTAAAGACGAACCGAACATCGTTAATAAAGCATGATCCCTCACACAAACAACTGGTGGTAAAGACGAACCAAACATCGTTATTAAAACATGACCCCTCATACAAACAACTGGAGGTAAAGACGAACCAAACATCGATAATAAAACATGACCCCTCATACAAACAACTGGAGGTAAAGACGAACCAAACATCGTTAATAAAACATGACCCCCCATACAAAAAACTGGGGGTAAAGACGAACCAAACATCGTTATTAAAACATGAGCCCTCATACAAACAACTGGAGGTAAAGACTAACCAAACATCGTTAATAACACATGAGCCCTCATACAAACAACTGGTGGTAAAGACGAACCAAACATCGTTAATAAAACATGAGCCCTCATACAAACAACTGGTGGTAAACACGAACCAAACATAGTTATTAAAACATGACCCCGCATACAAACAACTGGAGGTAAAGACGAACCGAATATCGTTATTAAAACATGAGCCCTCACACAAACAAATGGTGGTAAAGACGAACCAAACATCGTTATTAAAACATGTTCCCTCATACAAACAACTGGTGGTAAAGACGAACCGAATATCGTTAATTAAACATGAGCCCTCATACCAACAACTGGTGGTAAAGCCGACTCAAACATCGTTAATAAAACATGAGCCCTCATACAAACAAGTGGTGGTAAAGACGAACCGAACATCGTTAATACAACATGAGCCCTCATACAAACAACTGGTGGTAAAGACGAACCGAATATCGTTATTAAAACATGAGCCCTCATACAAACAACTAGAGGTAAAGACGAACCAAACATCGTTATTAAAACACGAGCCCTCATACAAACAACTGGTGGTAAAGACGAACCTAGCATCGTTATTAAAACATGAGCCCTCATACAAACAACTGGTGGTAAAGACGAACTGAATATCGTTATTAAAACATGAGCCCTCATACAATCAACTGGTAGTAAAGACGAACCGAACATCGTTAATAAAGCACGATCCCTCACACAAACAACTGGTGGTAAAGACGAACCAAACATCGTTATTAAAACATGACCCCTCATACAAACAACTGGAGGTAAAGACGAACCAAACATCGTTAATAAAACATGACCCCTCATACAAACAACTGGAGGTAAAGACGAACCAAACATCGTTAATAAAACATGACCCCCCATACAAACAACTGGGGGTAAAGACGAACCAAACATCGTTATTAAAACTTGAGCCCTCATACAAACAACTGGAGGTAAAGACGAACCAAACATCGTTAATAAAACATGAGCTCTCATACAAACAACTGGAGGTGAAGACGAACCGAATATCGTTATTAAAACACGAGCCCTCATACAAACAACTGGTGGTAAAGACGAACCGAATATCGTTATTAAAACATGATCCCTCATACAAACAACTGGTGGTAAAGACGAACCGAATATCGTTATTAAAACATGATCCCTCATACAAACAACTGGTGGTAAAGACAAACCGAATATTGTTAATAAAACATGATCCCTCATACAAACAACTGGTGGTAAAGACGAACCAAACATCGTTAATAAAACATGAGCCCTCATACAAACAAGAGGTGGTAAACACGAACCAAACATCGTTATTAAAACATGAGCCCTCATACAAACAACTGGAGGTAAAGACGAACCAAACATCGTTAATAAAACATGAGCCCACATACAAACAACTGGTGGTAAAGACGAATCAAACATCGTTAATAAAACATGAGCCCTCATACAAACAACTGGAGGTGAAGACGAACAGAATATCGTTATTAAAACATGAGCCCTCATACAAACAACTGGTGGTAAAGACGAACCGAATATCGTTATTAAAACATGATCCCTCATACAAACAACTGGTGGTAAAGACGAACCGATTATCGTTATTAAAACATGATCCCTCATACAAACAACTGGTGGTAAAGACAAACCGAATATTGTTAATAAAACATGATCCCTCATACACACAGCTGGATGTAAAGACGAACCGAATATCGTTATTAAAACATGAGCCCTCACACAAACAAATGGTGGTAAAGACGAACCGAACATCGTTATTAAAACATGTTCCCTCATACAAACAACTGGTGGTAAAGACGAACCGAATATCGTTAATAAAACATGATCCCTCATACAAACAACTGGTGGTAAAGACGAACCAAACATCGTTAATAAAACATGAGCCCTCATACAAACAAGGAGTGGTAAACACGAACCGAATATCGTTATTAAAACATGAGCCCTCACACAAACAACTAGAGGTAAAGACGAACCAAACATCGTTATTAAAACATGAGCCCTCATACAAACAACTGGTGGTAAAGACGAACCAAACATCGTTATTAAAACATGAGCCCTCATACAAACAACTGGAGGTAAAGACTAAACAAACATCGTTAATAACACATGAGCCCTCATACAAACAACTGGTGGTAAAGACGAACCAAACATCGTTAATAAAACATGAGCCCTCATACAAACAACTGGTGGTAAACACGAACCAAACATAGTTATTAAAACATGACCCCTCATACAAACAACTGGAGGTAAAGACGAACCGAATATCGTTATTAAAACATGAGCCCTCACACAAACAACTGGTAGTAAAGACGAACCAAACATCGTTATTAAAACATGTTCCCTCATACAAACAACTGGTGGTAAAGACGAACCGAATATCGTTAATAAAACATGAGCCCTCATACCAACAACTGGTGGTAAAGACGACTTAAACATCGTTAATAAAACATGAGCCCTCATACAAACAACTGGTGGTAAAGACGAACCGAACATCGTTAATAAAACATGAGCCCTCATACAAACAACTGGTGGTAAAGACGAACCGAATATCGTTAATAAAACATGAGCCCTCATACAAACAACTAGAGGTAAAGACGAACCAAACATCGTTATTAAAACATGAGCCCTCATACAAACAACTGGTGGTAAAGACGAACTGAATATCGTTATTAAAACATGAGCCCTCATACAAACAGCTGGTAGTAAAGACGAACCGAACATCGTTAATAAAGCATGACCCCTCACACAAACAACTGGTGGTAAAGACGAACCAAACATCGTTATTAAAACATGACCCCTCATACAAACAACTGGAGGTAAAGACGAACCAAACATCGATAATAAAACATGACCCCTCATACAAACAACTGGAGGTAAAGACGAACCAAACATCGTTAATAAAACATGACCCCCCATACAAAAAACTGGGGGTAAAGACGAACCAAACATCGTTATTAAAACATGAGCCCTCATACAAACAACTGGAGGTAAAGACTAACCAAACATCGTTAATAACACATGAGCCCTCATACAAACAACTAGTGGTAAAGACGAACCAAACATCGTTAATAAAACATGAGCCCTCATACAAACAACTGGTGGTAAACACGAACCAAACATAGTTATTAAAACATGACCCCGCATACAAACAACTGGAGGTAAAGACGAACCGAATATCGTTATTAAAACATGAGCCCTCACACAAACAAATGGTGGTAAAGACGAACCAAACATCGTTATTAAAACATGTTCCCTCATACAAACAACTGGTGGTAAAGATGAACCGAATATCGTTAATAAAACATGAGCCCTCATACCAACAACTGGTGGTAAAGCCGACTCAAACATCGTTAATAAAACATGAGCCCTCATACAAACAAGTGGTGGTAAAGACGAACCGAACATCTTTAATACAACATGAGCCCTCATACAAACAACTGGTGGTAAAGACGAACCGAATATCGTTATTAAAACATGAGCCCTCATACAAACAACTAGAGGTAAAGACGAACCAAACATCGTTATTAAAACACGAGCCCTCATACAAACAACTGGTGGTAAAGACGAACCTAGCATCGTTATTAAAACATGAGCCCTCATACAAACAACTGGTGGTAAAGACGAACTGAATATCGTTATTAAAACATGAGCCCTCATACAATCAACTGGTAGTAAAGACGAACCGAACATCGTTAGTAAAGCACGATCCCTCACACAAACAACTGGTGGTAAAGACGAACCAAACATCGTTATTAAAACATGACCCCTCATACAAACAACTGGAGGTAAAGACGAACCAAACATCGTTAATAAAACATGACCCCTCATACAAACAACTGGAGGTAAAGACGAACCAAACATCGTTAATAAAACATGACCCCCCATACAAACAACTGGGGGTAAAGACGAACCAAACATCGTTATTAAAACTTGAGCCCTCATACAAACAACTGGAGGTAAAGACGAACCAAACATCGTTAATAAAACATGAGCTCTCATACAAACAACTGGAGGTGAAGACGAACCGAATATCGTTATTAAAACATGAGCCCTCATACAAACAACTGGTGGTAAAGACGAACCGAATATCGTTATTAAAACATGATCCCTCATACAAACAACTGGTGGTAAAGACGAACCGAATATCGTTATTAAAACATGATCCCTCATACAAACAACTGGTGGTAAAGACAAACCGAATATTGTTAATAAAACATGATCCCTCATACAAACAACTGGTGGTAAAGACGAACCAAACATCGTTAATAAAACATGAGCCCTCATACAAACAAGAGGTGGTAAACACGAACCAAACATCGTTATTAAAACATGAGCCCTCATACAAACAACTGGAGGTAAAGACGAACCAAACATCGTTAATAAAACATGAGCCCACATACAAACAACTGGTGGTAAAGACGAACCAAACATCGTTAATAAAACATGAGCCCTCATACAAACAACTGGTGGTAAACACTAACCAAACATAGTTATTAAAACATGACCACTCATACAAACAACTGGAGGTAAAGACGAACCGAATATCGTTATTAAAACATGAGCCCTCACACAAACAAATGGTGGTAAAGACGAACCGAACATCGTTATTAAAACATGTTCCCTCATACAAACAACTGGTGGTAAAGACGAACCGAATGTCGTTAATAAAACATGAGCCCTAATACCAACAACTGGTGGTAAAGACGTCTCAAACATCGTTAATAAAACATGAGCCCTCATACAAACAAGTGGTGGTAAAGACAAACCGAACATCGTTAATAAAACATGAGCCCTCATACAAACAACTGGTGGTAAAGACGAACCAAACATCGTTAATAAAACATGAGCCCTCATACAAACAACTGGAGGTGAAAACGAACAGAATATCGTTATTAAAACATGAGCCCTCATACAAACAACTGGTGGTAAAGACGAACCGAATATCGTTATTAAAACATGATCCCTCATACAAACAACTGGTGGTAAAGACGAACCGATTATCGTTATTAAAACATGATCCCTCATACAAACAACTGGTGGTAAAGACAAACCGAATATTGTTAATAAAACATGATCCCTCATACAAACAACTGGTGGTAAAGACGAACCAAACATCGTTAATAAAACATGAGCCCTCATACAAACAAGGGGTGGTAAACACGAACCAAACATCGTTATTAAAACATGAGCCCTCATACAAACAACTGGAGGTAAAGACGAACCAAACATCGTTAATAAAACATGAGCCCTCATACAAACAACTGGTGGTAAAGACGAACCCAACATCGTAAATAAAACATGAGCCCTCATAAAAACAACTGGTGGTAAACACGAACCAAACATAGTTATTAAAACATGACCCCTCATACACAACTGGATGTAAAGACGAACCGAATATCGTTATTAAAACATGAGCCCTCACACAAACAAATGGTGGTAAAGACGAACCAAACATCGTTAATAAAACATGATCCCTCATACAAACAACTGGTGGTAAAGACGAACCAAACATCGTTAATAAAAGACGAGCCCTCATACAAACAAGGAGTGGTAAACACGAACCGAATATCGTTATTAAAACATGAGCCCTCACACAAACAACTAGAGGTAAAGACGAACCAAACATCGTTATTAAAACATGAGCCCTCATACAAACAACTGGTGGTAAAGACGAACCAAACATCGTTATTAAAACATGAGCCCTCATACAAACAACTGGAGGTAAAGACTAAACAAACATCGTTAATAACACATGAGCCCTCATACAAACAACTGGTGGTAAAGACGAACCAAACATCGTTAATAAAACATGAGCCCTCATACAAACAACTGGTGGTAAACACGAACCAAACATAGTTATTAAAACATGACCCCTCATACAAACAACTGGAGGTAAAGACGAACCGAATATCGTTATTAAAACATGAGCCCTCACACAAACAAATGGTGGTAAAGACGAATCTAACATCGTTATTAAAACATGTTCCCTCATACAAACAACTGGTGGTAAAGACGAACCGAATATCGTTAATAAAACATGAGCCCTCATACCAATAACTGGTGGTAAAGACGACTCAAACATCGTTAATAAAACATGAGCCCTCATACAAACAACTGGTGGTAAAGACGAACCGAACATCGTTAATAAAACATGAGCCCTCATACAAACAACTGGTGGTAAAGACGAACCGAATATCGTTATTAAAACATGAGCCCTCATACAAACAACTAGAGGTAAAGACGAACCAAACATCGTTATTAAAACACGAGCCCTCATACAAACAACTGGTGGTAAAGACGAACCAAACATCGTTATTAAAACATGAGCCCTCATACAAACAACTGGTGGTAAAGACGAACTGAATATCGTTATTAAAACATGAGCCCTCATACAAACAACTGGTGGTAAAGACGAACCAAACATCGTTATTAAAACATGACCCCTCATACAAACAACTGGAGGTAAAGACGAACCAAACATCGTTAATAAAACATGACCCCTCATACAAACAACTGGAGGTAAAGACGAACCAAACATCGTTAATAAAACATGACCCCCCATACAAACAACTGGGGTTAAAGACGAACCAAACATCGTTATTAAAACATGAGCCCTCATACAAACAACTGGAGGTAAAGTCGAACCAAACATCGTTAATAAAACATGAGCTCTCATACAAACAACTGGAGGTGAAGACGAACCGATTATCGTTATTAAAACATGAGCCCTCATACAAACAACTGGTGGTAAAGACGAACCGAATATCGTTATTAAAACATGATCCCTCATACAAACAACTGGTGGTAAAGACGAACCGAATATCGTTATTAAAACATGATCCCTCATACAAACAACTGGTGGTAAAGACAAACCGAATATTGTTAATAAAACATGATCCCTCATACAAACAACTGGTGGTAAAGACGAACCAGACATCGTTAATAAAACATGAGCCCTCATACAAACAAGAGGTGGTAAGCACGAACCAAACATCGTTATTAAAACAAGAGCCCTCATACAAACAACTGGAGGTAAAGACGAACCAAACATCGTTAATAAAACATGAGCCCTCATACAAACAACTGGTGGTAAAGACGAACCAAACATCGTTAATAAAACATGAGCCCTCATACAAACAACTGGTGGTAAACACTAACCAAACATAGTTATTAAAACATGACCACTCATACAAACAACTGGAGGTAAAGACGAACCGAATATCGTTATTAAAACATGAGCCCTCACACAAACAAATGGTGGTAAAGACGAACCGAACATCGTTTTTAAAACATGTTCCCTCATACAAACAACTGGTGGTAAAGACGAACCGAATATCGTTAATAAAACATGAGCCCTCATACCAACAACTGGTGGTAAAGACGTCTCAAACATCGTTAATAAAACATGAGCCCTCATACAAATAAGTGGTGGTAAAGACGAACCGAACATCGTTAATAAAACATGAGCCCTCATACAAACAACTGGAGGTAAAGACGAACCAAACATCGTTAATAAAACATGAGCCCTCATACAAACAACTGGAGGTGAAGACGAACAGAATATCGTTATTACAACATGAGCCCTCATACAAACAACTGGTGGTAAAGACGAACCGAATATCGTTATTAAAACATGATCCCTCATACAAACAACTGGTGGTAAAGACGAACCGAATATCGTTATTAAAACATGATCCCTCATACAAACAACTGGTGGTAAAGACAAACCGAATATTGTTAATAAAACATGATCCCTCATACAAACACCTGGTGGTAAAGACGAACCAAACATCGTTAATAAAACATGAGCCCTCATACAAACAAGGGGTGGTAAACACGAACCAAACATCGTTATTAAAACATGAGCCCTCATACAAACAAATGGAGGTAAAGACGAACCAAACATCGTTAATAAAACATGAGCCCTCATACAAACAACTGGTGGTAAAGACGAACCAAACATCGTAAATAAAACATGAGCCCTCATAAAAACAACTGGTGGTAAACACGAACCAAACATAGTTATTAAAACATGACCCCTCATACAAACAACTGGAGGTAAAGACGAACCGAATATCGTTATTAAAACATGAGCCCTCACACAAACAAATGGTGGTAAAGACGAACCGAACATCGTTAATAAAACATGATCCCTCATACAAACAACTGGTGGTAAAGACGAACCAAACATCGTTAATAAAACATGAGCCCTCATACAAACAAGGAGTGGTAAACACGAACCAAACATCGTTATTAAAACATGAGCCCTCATACAAACAACTGGAGGTAAAGACGAACCAAACATCTTTAATAAAACATGAGCCCTCATACAAACAACTGGTGGTAAAGACGAACCAAACATCGTAAATAAAACATGAGCCCTCATAAAAACAAGTGGTGGTAAACACGAACCAAACATAGTTATTAAAACATGACCACTCATACAAACAACTGGAGGTAAAGACGAACCGAATATCGTTATTAAAAGATGAGCCCTCACACAAACAAATGGTGGTAAAGACACACCGAACATCGTTATTAAAACATGTTCCCTCATACAAACAACTGGTGGTAAAGACGATTCAAACATCGTTAATAAAACATGAGCCCTCATACAAACAACTGGTGGTAAAGACGTACCGAACATCGTTAATAAAACATGAAACCTCATACCAACAACTGGTGGTAAAGACGATTCAAACATCGTTATTAAAACATGAGCCCTCATACAAACAACTGGTGGTAAAGACGAACCGAATATCGTTATTCAAACATGAGTCTTCATACAAACAACTGGAGGTAAAGACGAACCACACATCGTTAATAAAACATGAGCCCTCATACAAACAACTGGTGGTAAAGACGAACCAAACATCGTTAATAAAACATGAGCCCTCATACAAACAACTGGTGGTAAAGACGAACCAAACATCGTTAATAAAACATGAGCCCTCATACAAACAACTGGTGGTAAATACGAACCAAACATAGTTATTAAAACATGACCCCTCATACAAACAACTGGTGGTAAAGACGAACCAAATATCGTTATTAAAACATGAGCCCTCACACAAACAACTAGAGGTAAAGACGAACAAAACATCGTTATTAAAACATGAGCCCTCATACAAACAACTGGTGGTAAAGACGAACCAAACATCGTTATTAAAACATGAGCCCTCATACAAACAACTGGTGGTAAAGACGAACTGAATATCGTTAATAAAACATGAGCCCTCATACAAACAACTGGTAGTAAAGACGAACCGAACATCGTTAATAAAACATGAGCCCTCACACAAACAACTGGTGGTAAAGACGAACCAAACATCGTTATTAAAACATGACCGCTCATACAAACAACTGGAGGTAAAGACGAACCAAATATCGTTAATAAAACATGACCCCTCATACAAACAACTGGAGGTAAAGACGAACCAAGCATCGTTATTAAAACATGAGCCCTCATACAAACAACTGGTGGTAAAGACAAACCGAATATTGTTAATAAAACATGATCCCTCATACGAACAACTGGTGGTAAAGACGAACCAAACATCGTTAATAAAACATGAGCCCTCATACAAACAAGGGGTGGTAAAGACGAACCAAACATCGTTAATAAAACATGAGCCCTCATACAAACAACTGGAGGTAAAGACGAACCAACCATCGTTATTAAAACATGAGCCCTCATACAAACAACTGGTGGTAAAGACGAACCGAATATCGTTAATAAAACATGAGCCCTCATACAAACAACTGGTGGTAAAGACGACTCAAATATCGTTAATAAAACATGAGCCCTCATACAAACAACTGGTGGTAAAGACGAACCGAATATTATTAAAACATGAGCCCTCACACAAACAACTAGAGGTAAAGAAGAACCAAACATCGTTATTAAAACATGACCGCTCATACAAACAACTGGAGGTAAAGACGAACCAAACATCTTAATAAAACATGAGCCCTCATACAAACAACTGGAGGTAAAGACGAACCAACCATCGTTATTAAAACATGAGCCCGCATACAAACAACTGGTGGTAAAGACGAACTGAATATCGTTATTAAAACATGAGCCCTCATACAAACAACTGGTAGTAAAGACGAACCAAACATCGTTAATAAAACATGAGTCCTTACACAAACAACTGGTGGTAAAGACGAACCAAACATCGTTTTTAAAACATGACCCCTCATACAAACAACTGGAGGTAAAGACGAACCAAACATCGTTAATAAAACATGAACATTCATACAAACAACTAGAGGTAAAGACGAACCAAACATCGTTAATAAAACATGACCCCTCATACAAACAACTGGAGGTAAAGACGAACCAAACATCGTTATTAAAACATGAGCCCTCATACAAACAACTGGAGGTAAAGACGAACCAAACATCGTTAATAAAACATGAGCCCTCATACAAACAACTGGAGGTGAAGACGAACCGAATATCGTTATTAAAACATGAGCCCTCATACAAACAACTGGTGGTAAAGACGAACCAAATATTGTTAATAAAACATGATCCCTCATACAAACAACTGGTGGTAAAGACGAACCAAACATCGTTATTAAAACATGAGCCCTCATACAAACAACTGGAGGTAAAGACGAACCAAACATCGTTAATAAAACATGAGCCCTCATACAAACAACTGGAGGTGAAGACGAACCGAATATCGTTAATAAAACATGAGCCCTCATACAAACAACTGGTGGTAAAGACGAACCAAACATCGTTAATAAAACATGAGCCCTCATACAAACAAGGGGTGGTAAACACGAACCAAACATCGTTATTAAAATATGACCCCTCCTACAAACAACTGGAGGTAAAGACGAACCGAATATCGTTATTAAAACATGAACCCTCATACAAACAACTGGTTGTAAAGATGAACCGAACATCGTTAATAAAACATGAGCCCTCATACAAACAACTGTTGGTAAAGACGAACCAAACATCGTTAATAAAACATGAGCCCTCATACAAACAACTGGAGGTAACGACGAACCGAATATCGTTATTAAAACATGAGCCCTCATACAAACAACTGGTGGTAAAGACGAACCGAATATCGTTAATAAAACATGAGCCCTCATATCAACAACTGGTGGTAAAGACGAACCAAACATCGTTAATAAAACATGAGCCCTCATACAAACAACTGGTGGTAAAGACGAACCAAACATCGTTAATAAAACATGAGCCCTCATACATACAACTGGTTGTAAAGACGAACCAAACATCGTTAATAAAACATGAGCCCTCATACAAACAATTGGAGGTAAAGACGAACCGAATATCGTTATTAAAACATGAGCCCTCATACAAACAACTGGTGGTAAACACGAACCAAACATCGTTAATAAAACATGAGCCCTCATACAAACAACTGGAGGTAAAGACGAACCGAATATCGTTATTAAAACATGTGTCCTCACACAAACAAATGATGGTAAAGACGAACCGAACATCGTTAATAAAACATGAGCCCTCATACAAACAACTGGTGGTAAAGACGAACCGAATATCGTTATTAAAACATGAGCCCTCACACATACAACTAGAGGTAAAGACGAACCAAACATCGTTAATAAAACATGAGCCCTCATACAAACAACTGGAGGTAAAGACGAACCAACCATCGTTATTAAAACATGAGCCCGCATACAAACAACTGGAGGTAAAGACGAACCAAACATCGTTATTAAAACATGAGCCCTCATACAAACAACTGGTGGTAAAGACGAACTGAATATCGTTATTAAATCATGAGCCCTCATACAAACAACTGGTAGTAAAGACGAACCGAACATCGTTAATAAAACAGGAGCCCTCACACAAACAACTGGTGGTAATGACGAACCAAACATCGTTTTTAAAACATGACCCCTCATACAAACAACTAGAGGTAAAGACGAACCAAACATCGTTAATAAAACATGACCCCTCATACAAAAAACTGGAGGTAAAGACGAACCAAACATCGTTATTAAAACATGAGCCCTCATACAAACAACTGGAGGTAAAGACGAACCAAACATCGTTAATAAAACATGAGCCCTCATACAAACAACTGGAGGTGAAGACGAACCGAATATCGTTATTAAAACATGAGCCCTCATACAAACAACTGGTGGTAAAGACGAACCAAATATTGTTAATAAAACATGATCCCTCATACAAACAACTGGTGGTAAAGACGAACCAAACATCGTTATTAAAACATGAGCCCTCATACAAACAACTGGAGGTAAAGACGAACCAAACATCGTTAATAAAACATGAGCCCTCATACAAACAACTGGTGGTAAAGACGAACTGAATATCGTTATTAAAACATGAGCCCTCATACAAACAACTGGTAGTAAAGACGAACCAAACATCGTTAATAAAACATGAGCCCTCATACAAACAACTGGTGGTAAAGACGAACCAAACATCGTTAATAAAACATGAGCCCTCATACAAACAAGGGGTGGTAAACACGAACCAAACATCGTTATTAAAACATGACCCCTCCTACAAACAACTGGAGGTAAAGACGAACCGAATATCGTTATTAAAACATGAGTCCTCATACAAACAACTGGTGGTAAAGATGAACCGAACATCGTTAATAAAACATGAGCCCTCATACAAACAACTGGAGGTAAAGACGAACCAAACATCGTTAATAAAACATGAGCCCTCATACAAACAACTGGAGGTAAAGACGAACCGAACATCGTTATTAAAACATGAGCCCTCATAAAAACAACTGGTGGTAAAGACGAACTGAATATCGTTAATAAAACATGAGCCCTCATACCAACAACTGGTGGTAAAGACGAACCAAACATCGCTAATAAAACATGAGCCCTCATACAAACAACTGGTGATAAAGACGAACCAAACATCGTTAATAAAACATGAGCCCTCATACAAACAAGGGATGGTAAACACGAACCAAACATCGTTATTAAAACATGACCCCTCCTACAAACAACTGGAGGTAAAGACGAACCGAATATCGTTATTAAAACATGAGCCCTCATACAAACAACTGGTGGTAAAGATGAACCGAACATCGTTAATAAAACATGAGCCCTCATACAAACAACTGTTGGTAAAGACGAACCAAACATCGTTAATAAAACATGAGCCCTCATACAAACAACTGGAGGTAAAGACGAACCGAATATCGTTATTAAAACATGAGCCCTCATACACACAACAGGTGGTAAAGACGAACCGAATATCGTTAATAAAACATGAGCCCTCATACCAGCAACTGGTGGTAAAGACGAACCAAACATCGTTAATAAAACATGAGCCCTCATACAAACAACTGGTGGTAAAGACGAACCAAACATCGTTAATAAAACATGAGCCCTCATACAAACAACTGGTGGTAAAGACGAACCAAACATCGTTAATAAAACATGAGCCTTCATACAAACAATTGGAGGTAAAGACGAACCGAATATCGTTATTAAAACATGAGCCCTCATACAAACAACTGGTGGTAAACACGAACCAAACATAGTTAATAAAACAAGAGCCCTCATACAAACAACTGGAGGTAAAGACGAACCGAATATCCTTATTAAAACATGAGCCCTCACACAAACAAATGATGGTAAAGACGAACCGAACATCGTTATTAAAACATGTTCCCTCATACAAACAACTGGTGGTAAAGACGACTCAAACATCGTTAATAAAACATGAGCCCTCATACAAACAACTGGTGGTAAAGACGAACCGAACATCGTTAATAAAACATGAGCCCTCATACAAACAACTGGTGGTAAAGACGAACCGAATATCGTTATTAAAACATGAGTCCTCACACATACAACTAGAGGTAAAGACGAACCAAACATCGTTAATAAAACATGAGCCCTCATACAAACAACTGGAGGTAAAGACGAACCAACCATCGTTATTAAAACATGAGCCCGCATACAAACAACTGGTGGTAAAGACGAACCAAACATCGTTATTAAAACATGAGCCCCCCTCATGCAAACAACTGGTGGTAAAGACGAACTGAATATCGTTATTAAAACATGAGCCCTAATACAAACAACTGGTAGTAAAGACGAACCGAACATCGTTAATAAAACATGAGCCCTCACACAAACAACTGGTGGTAAAGACGAACCAAACATCGTTTTTAAAACATGACCCCTCATACAAACAACTGGAGGTAAAGACGAACCAAACATCGTTAATAAAACATGACCACTCATACAAACAACTAGAGATAAAGACGAACCAAACATCGTTGATAAAACATGACCCCTCATACAAACAACTGGAGGTAAAGACGAACCAAACATCGTTATTAAAACATGAGCCCTCATACAAACAACTGGAGGTAAAGACGAACCAAACATCGTTAATAAAACATGAGCCCTCATACAAACAACTGGAGGTGAAGACGAACCGAATATCGTTATTAAAACATGAGCCCTCATACAAACAACTGGTGGTAAAGACGAACCAAATATTGTTAATAAAACATGAGCCCTCATACAAACAACTGGAGGTAAAGACGAACCAACCATCGTTATTAAAACATGAGCCCGCATACAAACAACTGGTGGTAAAGACGAACAAAACATCGTTATCAAAACATGAGCCCTCATACAAACAACTGGTGGTAAAGACGAACTGAATATCGTTATTAAAACATGAGCCCTCATACAAACAACTGGTAGTAAAGACGAACCGAACATCGTTAATAAAACATGAGCCCTCACACAAACAAGTGGTGGTAAAGACGAACCAAACATCGTTTTTAAAACATGACCCCTCATACAAACAACTGGAGGTAAAGACGAACCAAACATCGTTAATAAAACATGACCACTCATACAAACAACTAGAGGTAAAGACGAACCAAACATCGTTAATAAAACATGACCCCTCATACAAACAACTGGAGGTAAAGACGAACCGAATATCGTTATTAAAACATGAGCCCTCACACAAACAACTGGTGGTAAAGACGAACCGAATATCGTTAATAAAACATGAGCCCTCATACCAACAACTGGTGGTAAAGACGACTCAAACATCGTTAATAAAACATGAGCCCTCATACAAACAACTGGTGGTAAAGACGAACCGAACATCGTGAATAAAACATGAGCTCTCATACAAACAACTGGTGGTAAAGACGAACCGAATATCGTTATTAAAACATGAGCCCTCATACAAACAACTAGAGGAAAAGACGAACCAAACATCGTTATTAAAACACGAGCCCTCATACAAACAACTGGTGGTAAAGACGAACCAAACATCGTTATTAAAACATGAGCCCTCATACAAACAACTGGTGGTAAAGACGAACTGAATATCGTTATTAAAACATGAGCCCTCATACAAACAACTGGTAGTAAAGACGAACCGAACATCATTAATAAAGCATGATCCCTCACACAAACAACTGGTGGTAAAGACGAACCAAACATCGTTATTAAAACATGACCCCTCATACAAACAACTGGAGGTAAAGACGAACCAAACATCGTTAATAAAACATGACCCCCCATACAAACAACTGGGGGTAAAGACGAACCAAACATCGTTATTAAAACATGAGCCCTCATACAAACAACTGGAGGTAAAGACGAACCAAACATCGTTAATAAAACATGAGCTCTCATACAAACAACTGGAGGTGAAGACGAACCGAATATCGTTATTAAAACATGAGCCCTCATACAAACAACTGGTGGTAAAGACGAACCGAATATCGTTATTAAAACATGATCCCTCATACAAACAACTGGTGGTAAAGACGAACCGAATATCGTTATTAAAACATGATCCCTCATACAAACAACTGGTGGTAAAGACAAACCGAATATTGTTAATAAAACATGATCCCTCATACAAACAACTGGTGGTAAAGACGAACCAAACATCGTTAATAAAACATGAGCCCTCATACAAACAAGAGGTGGTAAACACGAACCAAACATCGTTATTAAAACATGAGCCCTCATACAAACAACTGGAGGTAAAGACGAACCAAACATCGTTAATAAAACATGAGCCCTCATACAAACAACTGGTGGTAAAGACGAACCGAACATCGTTAATAAAACATGAGCCCTCATACAAACAACTGGTGGTAAACACTAACCAAACATAGTTATTAAAACATGACCACTCATACAAACAACTGGAGGTAAAGACGAACCGAATATCGTTATTAAAACATGAGCCCTCACACAAACAAATGGTGGTAAAGACGAACCGAACATCGTTATTAAAACATGTTCCTTCATACAAACAACTGGTGGTAAAGACGAACCGAATATCGTTAATAAAACATGAGCCCTCATATCAACAACTGGTGGTAAAGACGTCTCAAACATCGTTAATAAAACATGAGCCCTCATACAAACAAGTGGTGGTAAAGACGAACCAAACATCGTTAATAAAACATGAGCCCTCATACAAACAACTGGAGGTAAAGACGAACCAAACATTGTTAATAAAACATGAGCCCTCATACAAACAACTGGAGGTGAAGACGAACAGAATATCGTTATTAAAACATGAGCCCTCATACAAACAACTGGTGGTAAAGACGAACTGAATATCGTTATTAAAACATGATCCCTCATACAAACAACTGGTGGTAAAGACGAACCGAATATCGTTTTTAAAACATGATCCCTCATACAAACAACTGGTGGTAAAGACAAACCGAATATTGTTAATAAAACATGATCCCTCATACAAACAACTGGTGGTAAAGACGAACCAAACATCGTTAATAAAACATGAGCCCTCATACAAACAAGGGGTGGTAAACACGAACCAAACATCGTTATTAAAACATGAGCCCTCATACAAACAACTGGAGGTAAAGACGAACCAAACATCGTTAATAAAACATGAGCCCTCATACAAACAACTGGTGGTAAAGACGAACCAAACATCGTAAATAAAACATGAGCCCTCATAAAAACAACTGGTGGTAAACACGAACCAAACATCGTTATTAAAACATGACCCCTCATACAAACAACTGGAGGTAAAGACGAACCAAACATCGTTATTAAAACATGAGCCCTCATACAAACAACTGGAGGTAAAGACGAACCAAACATCGTTAATATAACATGAGCCCTCATACAAACAACTGGAGGTGAAGACGAACCGAATATCGTTATTAAAACATGAGCCCTCATACAAACAACTGGTGGTAAAGACGAACCAAATATTGTTAATAAAACATGATCCCTCATAAAAACAACTGGTGGTAAAGACGAACCAAACATCGTTATTAAAACATGAGCCCTCATACAAACAACTGGAGGTAAAGACTAACCAAACATCTTTAATAAAACATGAGCCCTCATACAAACAACTGGTGGTAAAGACGAACCAAACATCGTAAATAAAACTTGAGCCCTCATAAAAACAAGTGGTGGTAAACACGAACCAAACATAGTTATTAAAACATGACCACTCATACAAACAACTGGAGGTAAAGACGAACCGAATATCGTTATTAAAAGATGAGCCCTCACACAAACAAATGGTGGTAAAGACGAACCGAACATCGTTATTAAAACATGTTCCCTCATACAAACAACTGGTGGTAAAGACGAACCGAATATCGTTAATAAAACATGAACCCTCATACCAACAACTGGTGGTAAAGACGATTCAAACATCGTTAATAAAACATGAGCCCTCATACAAACAACTGGTGGTAAAGACGAACCGAACATCGTTAATAAAACATGAGCCCTCGTACAAACAACTGGTGGTAAAGACGAACCGAATATCGTTATTAAAACATGAGCCCTCACACAAACAACTAGAGGTAAAGACGAACCAAACATCGTTATTAAAACATGAGCCCTCATACAAACAACTGGTGGTAAAGACGAACCAAACATCGTTATTAAAACATGAGCCCTCATACAAACAACTGGTGGTAAAGACGAACCGAATATCGTTATTCAAACATGAGTCCTCATACAAACAACTGGAGGTAAAGACGAACCACACATCGTTAATAAAACATGAGCCCTCATACAAACAACTGGAGGTAAAGACGAACCAAACATCGTTAATAAAACATGAGCCCTCATACAAACAACTGGAGGTAAAGACGAACCGAACATCGTTATTAAAACATGAGCCCTCATAAAAACAACTGGTGGTAAAGACGAACTGAATATCGTTAATAAAACATGAGCCCTCATACCAACAACTGGTGGTAAAGACGAACCAAACATCGCTAATAAAACATGAGCCCTCATACAAACAACTGGTGATAAAGACGAACCAAACATCGTTAATAAAACATGAGCCCTCATACAAACAAGGGATGGTAAACACGAACCAAACATCGTTATTAAAACATGACCCCTCCTACAAACAACTGGAGGTAAAGACGAACCGAATATCGTTATTAAAACATGAGCCCTCATACAAACAACTGGTGGTAAAGATGAACCGAACATCGTTAATAAAACATGAGCCCTCATACAAACAACTGTTGGTAAAGACGAACCAAACATCGTTAATAAAACATGAGCCCTCATACAAACAACTGGAGGTAAAGACGAACCGAATATCGTTATTAAAACATGAGCCCTCATACACACAACAGGTGGTAAAGACGAACCGAATATCGTTAATAAAACATGAGCCCTCATACCAGCAACTGGTGGTAAAGACGAACCAAACATCGTTAATAAAACATGAGCCCTCATACAAACAACTGGTGGTAAAGACGAACCAAACATCGTTAATAAAACATGAGCCCTCATACAAACAACTGGTGGTAAAGACGAACCAAACATCGTTAATAAAACATGAGCCCTCATACAAACAATTGGAGGTAAAGACGAACCGAATATCGTTATTAAAACATGAGCCCTCATACAAACAACTGGTGGTAAACACGAACCAAACATAGTTAATAAAACAAGAGCCCTCATACAAACAACTGGAGGTAAAGACGAACCGAATATCCTTATTAAAACATGAGCCCTCACACAAACAAATGATGGTAAAGACGAACCGAACATCGTTATTAAAACATGTTCCCTCATACAAACAACTGGTGGTAAAGACGACTCAAACATCGTTAATAAAACATGAGCCCTCATACAAACAACTGGTGGTAAAGACGAACCGAACATCGTTAATAAAACATGAGCCCTCATACAAACAACTGGTGGTAAAGACGAACCGAATATCGTTATTAAAACATGAGTCCTCACACATACAACTAGAGGTAAAGACGAACCAAACATCGTTAATAAAACATGAGCCCTCATACAAACAACTGGAGGTAAAGACGAACCAACCATCGTTATTAAAACATGAGCCCGCATACAAACAACTAGTGGTAAAGACGAACCAAACATCGTTATTAAAACATGAGCCCCCCTCATGCAAACAACTGGTGGTAAAGACGAACTGAATATCGTTATTAAAACATGAGCCCTAATACAAACAACTGGTAGTAAAGACGAACCGAACATCGTTAATAAAACATGAGCCCTCACACAAACAACTGGTGGTAAAGACGAACCAAACATCGTTTTTAAAACATGACCCCTCATACAAACAACTGGAGGTAAAGACGAACCAAACATCGTTAATAAAACATGACCACTCATACAAACAACTAGAGATAAAGACGAACCAAACATCGTTGATAAAACATGACCCCTCATACAAACAACTGGAGGTAAAGACGAACCAAACATCGTTATTAAAACATGAGCCCTCATACAAACAACTGGAGGTAAAGACGAACCAAACATCGTTAATAAAACATGAGCCCTCATACAAACAACTGGAGGTGAAGACGAACCGAATATCGTTATTAAAACATGAGCCCTCATACAAACAACTGGTGGTAAAGACGAACCAAATATTGTTAATAAAACATGAGCCCTCATACAAACAACTGGAGGTAAAGACGAACCAACCATCGTTATTAAAACATGAGCCCGCATACAAACAACTGGTGGTAAAGACGAACAAAACATCGTTATCAAAACATGAGCCCTCATACAAACAACTGGTGGTAAAGACGAACTGAATATCGTTATTAAAACATGAGCCCTCATACAAACAACTGGTAGTAAAGACGAACCGAACATCGTTAATAAAACATGAGCCCTCACACAAACAAGTGGTGGTAAAGACGAACCAAACATCGTTTTTAAAACATGACCCCTCATACAAACAACTGGAGGTAAAGACGAACCAAACATCGTTAATAAAACATGACCACTCATACAAACAACTAGAGGTAAAGACGAACCAAACATCGTTAATAAAACATGACCCCTCATACAAACAACTGGAGGTAAAGACGAACCGAATATCGTTATTAAAACATGAGCCCTCACACAAACAACTGGTGGTAAAGACGAACCGAATATCGTTAATAAAACATGAGCCCTCATACCAACAACTGGTGGTAAAGACGACTCAAACATCGTTAATAAAACATGAGCCCTCATACAAACAACTGGTGGTAAAGACGAACCGAACATCGTGAATAAAACATGAGCTCTCATACAAACAACTGGTGGTAAAGACGAACCGAATATCGTTATTAAAACATGAGCCCTCATACAAACAACTAGAGGAAAAGACGAACCAAACATCGTTATTAAAACACGAGCCCTCATACAAACAACTGGTGGTAAAGACGAACCAAACATCGTTATTAAAACATGAGCCCTCATACAAACAACTGGTGGTAAAGACGAACTGAATATCGTTATTAAAACATGAGCCCTCATACAAACAACTGGTAGTAAAGACGAACCGAACATCATTAATAAAGCATGATCCCTCACACAAACAACTGGTGGTAAAGACGAACCAAACATCGTTATTAAAACATGACCCCTCATACAAACAACTGGAGGTAAAGACGAACCAAACATCGTTAATAAAACATGACCCCCCATACAAACAACTGGGGGTAAAGACGAACCAAACATCGTTATTAAAACATGAGCCCTCATACAAACAACTGGAGGTAAAGACGAACCAAACATCGTTAATAAAACATGAGCTCTCATACAAACAACTGGAGGTGAAGACGAACCGAATATCGTTATTAAAACATGAGCCCTCATACAAACAACTGGTGGTAAAGACGAACCAATATCGTTATTAAAACATGATCCCTCATACAAACAACTGGTGGTAAAGACGAACCGAATATCGTTATTAAAACATGATCCCTCATACAAACAACTGGTGGTAAAGACAAACCGAATATTGTTAATAAAACATGATCCCTCATACAAACAACTGGTGGTAAAGACGAACCAAACATCGTTAATAAAACATGAGCCCTCATACAAACAAGAGGTGGTAAACACGAACCAAACATCGTTATTAAAACATGAGCCCTCATACAAACAACTGGAGGTAAAGACGAACCAAACATCGTTAATAAAACATGAGCCCTCATACAAACAACTGGTGGTAAAGACGAACCGAACATCGTTAATAAAACATGAGCCCTCATACAAACAACTGGTGGTAAACACTAACCAAACATAGTTATTAAAACATGACCACTCATACAAACAACTGGAGGTAAAGACGAACCGAATATCGTTATTAAAACATGAGCCCTCACACAAACAAATGGTGGTAAAGACGAACCGAACATCGTTATTAAAACATGTTCCTTCATACAAACAACTGGTGGTAAAGACGAACCGAATATCGTTAATAAAACATGAGCCCTCATATCAACAACTGGTGGTAAAGACGTCTCAAACATCGTTAATAAAACATGAGCCCTCATACAAACAAGTGGTGGTAAAGACGAACCAAACATCGTTAATAAAACATGAGCCCTCATACAAACAACTGGAGGTAAAGACGAACCAAACATTGTTAATAAAACATGAGCCCTCATACAAACAACTGGAGGTGAAGACGAACAGAATATCGTTATTAAAACATGAGCCCTCATACAAACAACTGGTGGTAAAGACGAACTGAATATCGTTATTAAAACATGATCCCTCATACAAACAACTGGTGGTAAAGACGAACCGAATATCGTTTTTAAAACATGATCCCTCATACAAACAACTGGTGGTAAAGACAAACCGAATATTGTTAATAAAACATGATCCCTCATACAAACAACTGGTGGTAAAGACGAACCAAACATCGTTAATAAAACATGAGCCCTCATACAAACAAGGGGTGGTAAACACGAACCAAACATCGTTATTAAAACATGAGCCCTCATACAAACAACTGGAGGTAAAGACGAACCAAACATCGTTAATAAAACATGAGCCCTCATACAAACAACTGGTGGTAAAGACGAACCAAACATCGTAAATAAAACATGAGCCCTCATAAAAACAACTGGTGGTAAACACGAACCAAACATAGTTATTAAAACATGACCCCTCATACAAACAACTGGAGGTAAAGACGAACCAAACATCGTTATTAAAACATGAGCCCTCATACAAACAACTGGAGGTAAAGACGAACCAAACATCGTTAATATAACATGAGCCCTCATACAAACAACTGGAGGTGAAGACGAACCGAATATCGTTATTAAAACATGAGCCCTCATACAAACAACTGGTGGTAAAGACGAACCAAATATTGTTAATAAAACATGATCCCTCATAAAAACAACTGGTGGTAAAGACGAACCAAACATCGTTATTAAAACATGAGCCCTCATACAAACAACTGGAGGTAAAGACTAACCAAACATCTTTAATAAAACATGAGCCCTCATACAAACAACTGGTGGTAAAGACGAACCAAACATCGTAAATAAAACTTGAGCCCTCATAAAAACAAGTGGTGGTAAACACGAACCAAACATAGTTATTAAAACATGACCACTCATACAAACAACTGGAGGTAAAGACGAACCGAATATCGTTATTAAAAGATGAGCCCTCACACAAACAAATGGTGGTAAAGACGAACCGAACATCGTTATTAAAACATGTTCCCTCATACAAACAACTGGTGGTAAAGACGAACCGAATATCGTTAATAAAACATGAACCCTCATACCAACAACTGGTGGTAAAGACGATTCAAACATCGTTAATAAAACATGAGCCCTCATACAAACAACTGGTGGTAAAGACGAACCGAACATCGTTAATAAAACATGAGCCCTCGTACAAACAACTGGTGGTAAAGAAGAACCGAATATCGTTATTAAAACATGAGCCCTCACACAAACAACTAGAGGTAAAGACGAACCAAACATCGTTATTAAAACATGAGCCCTCATACAAACAACTGGTGGTAAAGACGAACCAAACATCGTTATTAAAACATGAGCCCTCATACAAACAACTGGTGGTAAAGACGAACCGAATATCGTTATTCAAACATGAGTCCTCATACAAACAACTGGAGGTAAAGACGAACCACACATCGTTAATAAAACATGAGCCCTCATACAAACAACTGGTGGTAAAGACGAACCAAACATCGTTAATAAAACATGAGCCCTCATACAAACAACTTGTGGTAAACACGAACCAAACATAGTTATTAAAACATGACCCCTCATACAAACAACTGGTGGTAAAGACGAATCAAATATCGTTATTAAAACATGAGCCCTCACACAAACAACTAGAGGTAAAGACGAACCAAACATCGTTATTAAAACATCAGCCCTCATACAAACAACTGGTGGTAAAGACGAACCAAACATCGTTATTAAAACATGAGCCCTCATACAAACAACTGGTGGTAAAGACGAACTGAATATCGTTAATAAAACATGAGCCCTCATACAAACAACTGGTAGTAAAGACGAACCGAACATCGTTAATAAAACATGAGCCCTCACACAAACAACTGGTGGTAAAGACGAACCAAACATCGTTATTAAAACATGACCGCTCATACAAACAACTGGAGGTAAAGACGAACCAAACATCGTTAATAAAACATGACCCTTCATACAAACAACTGGAGGTAAAGACGAACCAAACATCGTTAATAAAACATGACCCTTCATACAAACAACTGGAGGTAAAGACGAACCAAGCATCGTTATTAAAACATGAGCCCTCATACAAACAACTGGTGGTAAAGACAAACCGAATATTGTTAATAAAACATGATCCCTCATACAATCAACTGGTGGTAAAGACGAACCAAACATCGTTAATAAAACATGAGCCCTCATACAAACAAGGGGTGGTAAAGACGAACCAAACATCGTTAATAAAACATGAGCCCTCATACAAACAACTGGTGGTAAAGACGAACCAAACATCGTTATTAAAACATGTTCCCTCATACAAACAACTGGTGGTAAAGACGAACCAAACATCGTTAATAAAACATGAGCCCTCACACAAACAAATGGTGGTAAAGACGAACCGAACATCGTTATTAAAACATGTTCCCTCATACAAACAACTGGTGGTAAAGACGAACCGAATATCGTTAATAAAACTTGAGCCCTCATACAAACAACTGGTGGTAAAGACGACTCAAATATCGTTAATAAAACATGAGCCCTCATACAAACAACTGGAGGTAAAGACGAACCAAACATCGTTATTAAAACATGAGCCCTCATACAAACAACTGGAGGTAAAGACGAACCAAACATCGTTAATAAAACATGAGCCCTCATACAAACAACTGGAGGTGAAGACGAACCGAATATCGTTATTAAAACATGAGCCCTCATACAAACAACTGGTGGTAAAGACGAACCAAATATTGTTAATAAAACATGATCCCTCATAAAAACAACTGGTGGTAAAGACGAACCAAACATCGTTATTAAAACATGAGCCCTCATACAAACAACTGGAGGTAAAGACTAACCAAACATCTTTAATAAAACATGAGCCCTCATACAAACAACTGGTGGTAAAGACGAACCGAATATTGTTAATAAAACATGATCCCTCATACAATCAACTGGTGGTAAAGACGAACCAAACATCGTTAATAAAGCATGAGCCCTCATACAAACAAGGGGTGGTAAAGACGAACCAAACATCGTTAATAAAACATGAGCCCTCATACAAACAACTGGTGGTAAAGACGAACCAAACATCGTTATTAAAACATGTTCCCTCATACAAACAACTGGTGGTAAAGACGAACCAAACATCGTTAATAAAACATGAGCCCTCACACAAACAAATGGTGGTAAAGACGAACCGAACATCGTTATTAAAACATGTTCCCTCATACAAACAACTGGTGGTAAAGACGAACCGAATATCGTTAATAAAACATGAGCCCTCATACAAACAACTGGTGGTAAAGAGGACTCAAATATCGTTAATAAAACATGAGCCCTCATACAAACAACTGGTGGTAAAGACGAACCGAATATCGTTATTAAAACATGAGCCCTCACACAAACAACTAGAGGTAAAGAAGAACCAAACATCGTTATTAAAACATGACCTCTCATACAAACAACTGGAGGTAAAGACGAACCAAACATCTTAATAAAACATGAGCCCTCATACAAACAACTGGAGGTAAAGACGAACCAACCATCGTTATTAAAACATGAGCCCGCATACAAACAACTGGTGGTAAAGACGAACTGAATATCGTTATTAAAACATGAGCCCTCATACAAACAACTGGTAGTAAAGACGAACCGAACATCGTTAATAAAACATGAGCCCTCACACAAACAACTGGTGGTAAAGACGAACCAAACATCGTTTTTAAAACATGACCCCTCATACAAACAACTGGAGGTAAAGACGAACCAAACATCGTTAATAAAACATGACCACTCATACAAACAACTAGAGGTAAAGACGAACCAAACATCGTTAATAAAACATGACCCCTCATACAAACAACTGGAGGTAAAGACGAACCAAACATCGTTATTAAAACATGAGCCCTCATACAAACAACTGGAGGTAAAGACGAACCAAACATCGTTAATAAAACATGAGCCCTCATACAAACAACTGGAGGTGAAGACGAACCGAATATCGTTATTAAAACATGAGCCCTCATACAAACAACTGGTGGTAAAGACGAACCAAATATTGTTAATAAAACATGATCCCTCATAAAAACAACTGGTGGTAAAGACGAACCAAACATCGTTATTAAAACATGAGCCCTCATACAAACAACTGGAGGTAAAGACGAACCAAACATCTTTAATAAAACATGAGCCCTCATACAAACAACTGGAGGTGAAGACGAACCGAATATCGTTAATAAAACATGAGCCCTCATACAAACAACTGGTGGTAAAGACGAACCAAACATCGTTAATAAAACATGAGCCCTCATACAAACAAGGGGTGGTAAACACGAACCAAACATCGTTATTAAAACATGACCCCTCCTACAAACAACTGGAGGTAAAGACGAACCGAATATCGTTATTAAAACATGAGCCCTCATACAAACAACTGGTGGTAAAGATGAACCGAACATCGTTAATAAAACATGAGCCCTCATACAAACAACTGTTGGTAAAGACGAACCAAACATCGTTAATTAAACATGAGCCCTCATACAAACAACTGGAGGTAAAGACGAACCGAATATCGTTATTAAAACATGAGCCCTCATACAAACAACTGGTGGTAAAGACGAACCGAATATCGTTAATAAAACATGAGCCCTCATACCAACAACTGGTGGTAAAGACGAACCAAACATCGTTAATAAAACATGAGCCCTCATACAAACAACTGGTGGTAAAGACGAACCAAACATCGTTAATAAAACATGAGCCCTCATACAAACAACTGGTTGTAAAGACGACCCAAACATAGTTAATAAAATATGAGCCCTCATACAAACAATTGGAGGTAAAGACGAACCGAATATCGTTATTAAAACATGAGCCCTCATACAAACAACTGGTGGTAAACACGAACCAAACATAGTTAATAAAACATGAGCCCTCATACAAACAACTGGAGGTAAAGACGAACCGAATATCGTTATTAAAACATGTGCCCTCACACAAACAAATGGTGGTAAAGACGAACCGAACATCGTTAATAAAACATGAGCCCTCATACAAACAACTGGTGGTAAAGACGAACCGAATATCGTTGTTAAAATATGAGCCCTCACACATACAACTAGAGGTAAAGACGAACCAAACATCGTTAATAAAACATGAGCCCTCATACAAACAACTGGAGGTAAAGACGAACCAACCATCGTTATTAAAACATGAGCCCGCATACAAACACCTGGTGGTAAAGACGAACCAAACATCGTTATTAAAACATGAGCCCTCATACAAACAACTGGTGGTAACGACGAACTGAATATCGTTATTAAATCATGAGCCCTCATACAAACAACTGGTAGTAAAGACGAACCGAACATCGTTAATAAAACAGGAGCCCTCACACAAACAACTGGTGGTAAAGACGAACCAAACATCGTTTTTAAAACATGACCCCTCATACAAACAACTGGAGGTAAAGACGAACCAAACATCGTTAATAAAACATGACCACTCATACAAACAACTAGAGGTAAAGACGAACCAAACATCGTTAATAAAACATGACCCCTCATACAAAAAACTGGAGGTAAAGACGAACCAAACATCGTTATTAAAACATGAGCCCTCATACAAACAACTGGAGGTAAAGACGAACCAAACATCGTTAATAAAACATGAGCCCTCATACAAACAACTGGAGGTGAAGACGAACCGAATATCGTTATTAAAACATGAGCCCTCATACAAACAACTGGTGGTAAAGACGAACCAAATATTGTTAATAAAACATGATCCCTCATACAAACAACTGGTGGTAAAGACGAACCAAACATCGTTATTAAAACATGAGCCCTCATACAAACAACTGGAGGTAAAGACGAACCAAACATCGTTAATAAAACATGAGCCCTCATATAAACAACTGGTGGTAAAGACGAACTGAATATCGTTATTAAAACATGAGCCCTCATACAAACAACTGGTAGTAAAGACGAACCAAACATCGTTAATAAAACATGAGCCCTCATACAAACAACTGGTGGTAAAGACGAACCAAACATCGTTAATAAAACATGAGCCCTCATACAAACAAGGGGTGGTAAACACGAACCAAACATCGTTATTAAAACATGACCCCTCCTACAAACAACTGGAGGTAAAGACGAACCGAATATCGTTATTAAAACATGAGTCCTCATACAAACAACTGGTGGTAAAGATGAACCGAACATCGTTAATAAAACATGAGCCCTCATACAAACAACTGTTGGTAAAGACGAACCAAACATCGTTAATAAAACATGAGCCCTCATACAAACAACTGGAGGTAAAGACGAACCGAATATCGTTATTAAAACATGAGCCCTCATACAAACAACTGGTGGTAATGACGAACCGAATATCGTTAATAAAACATGAGCCCTCATACCAACAACTGGTGTTAAAGACGTACCAAACATCGCTAATAAAACATGAGCCCTCATACAAACAACTGGTGATAAAGACGAACCAAACATCGTTAATAAAACATGAGCCCTCATACAAACAAGGGATGGTAAACACGAACCAAACATCGTTATTAAAACATGACCCCTCCTACAAACAACTGGAGGTAAAGACGAACCGAATATCGTTATTAAAACATGAGCCCTCATACAAACAACTGGTGGTAAAGATGAACCGAAAATCGTTAATAAAACATGAGCCCTCATACAAACAACTGTTGGTAAAGACGAACCAAACATCGTTAATAAAACATGAGCCCTCATACAAACAACTGGAGGTAAAGACGAACCTAATATCGTTATTAAAACATGAGCCCTCATACAAACAACAGGTGGTAAAGACGAACCGAATATCGTTAATAAAACATGAGCCCTCATACCAACAACTGGTGGTAAAGACGAACCAAACATCGTTAATAAAACATGAGCCCTCATACAAACAACTGGTGGTAAAGACGAACCAAACATCGTTAATAAAACATGAGCCCTCATACAAACAACTGGTGGTAAAGACGAACCAAACATCGTAAATAAAACATGAGCCCTCATACAAACAATTGGAGGTAAAGACGAACCGAATATCGTTATTAAAACATGAGCCCTCATACAAACAACTGGTGGTAAACACGAACCAAACATAGTTAATAAAACAAGAGCCCTCATACAAACAACTGAAGGTAAAGACGAACCGAATATCCTTATTAAAACATGAGCCCTCACACAAACAAATGGTGGTAAAGACGAACCGAACATCGTTATTAAAACATGTTCCCTCATACAAACAACTGGTGGTAAAGACGACTCAAACATCGTTAATAAAACATGAGCCCTCATACAAACAACTGGTGGTAAAGACGAACCGAACATCGTTAATAAAACATGAGCCCTCATACAAACAACTGGAGGTAAAGACGAACCGAATATCGTTATTAAAACATGAGCCCTCATACAAACAACTGGTGGTAATGACGAACCGAATATCGTTAATAAAACATGAGCCCTCATACCAACAACTGGTGGTAAAGACGAACCAAACATCGCTAATAAAACATGAGCCCTCATACAAACAACTGGTGATAAAGACGAACCAAACATCGTTAATAAAACATGAGCCCTCATACAAACAAGGGATGGTAAACACGAACCAAACATCGTTATTAAAACATGACCCCTCCTACAAACAACTGGAGGTAAAGACGAACCGAATATCGTTATTAAAACATGAGCCCTCATACAAACAACTGGTGGTAAAGATGAACCGAAAATCGTTAATAAAACATGAGCCCTCATACAAACAACTGTTGGTAAAGACGAACCAAACATCGTTAATAAAACATGAGCCCTCATACAAACAACTGGAGGTGAAGACGAACCTAATATCGTTATTAAAACATGAGCCCTCATACAAACAACAGGTGGTAAAGACGAACCGAATATCGTTAATAAAACATGAGCCCTCATACCAACAACTGGTGGTAAAGACGAACCAAACATCGTTAATAAAACATGAGCCCTCATACAAACAACTGGTGGTAAAGACGAACCAAACATCGTTAATAAAACATGAGCCCTCATACAAACAACTGGTGGTAAAGACGAACCAAACATCGTTAATAAAACATGAGCCCTCATACAAACAATTGGAGGTAAAGACGAACCGAATATCGTTATTAAAACATGAGCCCTCATACAAACAACTGGTGGTAAACACGAACCAAACATAGTTAATAAAACAAGAGCCCTCATACAAAAAACTGAAGGTAAAGACGAACCGAATATCCTTATTAAAACATGAGCCCTCACACAAACAAATGGTGGTAAAGACGAACAGAACATCGTTATTAAAACATGTTCCCTCATACAAACAACTGGTGGTAAAGACGACTCAAACATTGTTAATAAAACATGAGCCCTCATACAAACAACTGGTGGTAAAGACGAACCGAACATCGTTAATAAATCATGAGCCCTCATACAAACAACTGGTGGTAAAGACGAACCGAATATCGTTATTAAAACATGAGCCCTCACACATACAACTAGAGGTAAAGACGAACCAAACATCGTTAATAAAACAAGAGCCCTCATACAAACAACTGAAGGTAAAGACGAACCGAATATCCTTATTAAAACATGAGCCCTCACACAAACAAATGGTGGTAAAGACGAACCGAACATCGTTATTAAAACATGTTCCCTCATACAAACAACTGGTGGTAAAGACGACTCAAACATCGTTAATAAAACATGAGCCCTCATACAAACAACTGGTGGTAAAGACGAACCGAACATCGTTAATAAAACATGAGCCCTCATACAAACAACTGGAGGTAAAGACGAACCGAATATCGTTATTAAAACATGAGCCCTCATACAAACAACTGGTGGTAATGACGAACCGAATATCGTTAATAAAACATGAGCCCTCATACCAACAACTGGTGGTAAAGACGAACCAAACATCGCTAATAAAACATGAGCCCTCATACAAACAACTGGTGATAAAGACGAACCAAACATCGTTAATAAAACATGAGCCCTCATACAAACAAGGGATGGTAAACACGAACCAAACATCGTTATTAAAACATGACCCCTCCTACAAACAACTGGAGGTAAAGACGAACCGAATATCGTTATTAAAACATGAGCCCTCATACAAACAACTGGTGGTAAAGATGAACCGAAAATCGTTAATAAAACATGAGCCCTCATACAAACAACTGTTGGTAAAGACGAACCAAACATCGTTAATAAAACATGAGCCCTCATACAAACAACTGGAGGTGAAGACGAACCTAATATCGTTATTAAAACATGAGCCCTCATACAAACAACAGGTGGTAAAGACGAACCGAATATCGTTAATAAAACATGAGCCCTCATACCAACAACTGGTGGTAAAGACGAACCAAACATCGTTAATAAAACATGAGCCCTCATACAAACAACTGGTGGTAAAGACGAACCAAACATCGTTAATAAAACATGAGCCCTCATACAAACAACTGGTGGTAAAGACGAACCAAACATCGTTAATAAAACATGAGCCCTCATACAAACAATTGGAGGTAAAGACGAACCGAATATCGTTATTAAAACATGAGCCCTCATACAAACAACTGGTGGTAAACACGAACCAAACATAGTTAATAAAACAAGAGCCCTCATACAAAAAACTGAAGGTAAAGACGAACCGAATATCCTTATTAAAACATGAGCCCTCACACAAACAAATGGTGGTAAAGACGAACAGAACATCGTTATTAAAACATGTTCCCTCATACAAACAACTGGTGGTAAAGACGACTCAAACATTGTTAATAAAACATGAGCCCTCATACAAACAACTGGTGGTAAAGACGAACCGAACATCGTTAATAAATCATGAGCCCTCATACAAACAACTGGTGGTAAAGACGAACCGAATATCGTTATTAAAACATGAGCCCTCACACATACAACTAGAGGTAAAGACGAACCAAACATCGTTAATAAAATATGAGCCCTCATACAAACAACTGGAGGTAAAGACGAACCAACCATCGTTATTAAAACATGAGCCCGCATACAAACAACTGGTGGTAAAGACGAACCAAACATCGTTATTAAAACATGAGCCCTCATACAAACAACTGGTGGTAAAGACGAACTGAATATCGTTATTAAAACATGAGCCCTCATACAAACAACTGGTAGTAAAGACGAACCGAACATCGTTAATAAAACATGAGCCCTCACACAAACAACTGGTGGTAAAGACGAACCAAACATCGTTTTTAAAACATGACCCCTCATACAAACAACTGGAGGTAAAGACGAACCAAACATCGTTAATAAAACATGACCACTCATACAAACAACTAGAGGTAAAGACGAACCAAACATCGTTAATAAAACATGACCCCTCATACAAACAACTGGAGGTAAAGACGAACCAAACATCGTTATTAAAACATGAGCCCTCATACAAACAACTGGAGGTAAAGACGAACCAAACATCGTTAATAAAACATGAGCCCTCATACAAACAATTGGAGGTGAAGACGAACCGAATATCGTTATTAAAACATGAGCCCTCATACAAACAACTGGTGGTAAAGACGAACCAAATATTGTTAATAAAACATGAGCCCTCATACAAACAACTGGAGGTAAAGACGAACCAACCATCGTTATTAAAACATGAGCCCGCATACAAACAACTGGTGGTAAAGACAAACCAAACATCGTTATTAAAACATGAGCCCTCATACAAACAACAGGTGGTAAAGACGAACCAAAGATCGTTAATAAAACATGAGCCCTCATACAAACAACTGGTGGTAAAGACGAACCAAACATCGTTAATAAAACATGAGCCCTCATACAAACAACTGGTGGTAAAGACGAACCGAACATCGTTAATAAATCATGAGCCCTCATACAAACAACTGGTGGTAAAGACGAACCGAATATCGTTATTAAAACATGAGCCCTCACACATACAACTAGAGGTAAAGACGAACCAAACATCGTTAATAAAATATGAGCCCTCATACAAACAACTGGAGGTAAAGACGAACCAACCATCGTTATTAAAACATGAGCCCGCATACAAACAACTGGTGGTAAAGACGAACCAAACATCGTTATTAAAACATGAGCCCTCATACAAACAACTGGTGGTAAAGACGAACTGAATATCGTTATTAAAACATGAGCCCTCATACAAACAACTGGTAGTAAAGACGAACCGAACATCGTTAATAAAACATGAGCCCTCACACAAACAACTGGTGGTAAAGACGAACCAAACATCGTTTTTAAAACATGACCCCTCATACAAACAACTGGAGGTAAAGACGAACCAAACATCGTTAATAAAACATGACCACTCATACAAACAACTAGAGGTAAAGACGAACCAAACATCGTTAATAAAACATGACCCCTCATACAAACAACTGGAGGTAAAGACGAACCAAACATCGTTATTAAAACATGAGCCCTCATACAAACAACTGGAGGTAAAGACGAACCAAACATCGTTAATAAAACATGAGCCCTCATACAAACAACTGGAGGTGAAGACGAACCGAATATCGTTATTAAAACATGAGCCCTCATACAAACAACTGGTGGTAAAGACGAACCAAATATTGTTAATAAAACATGAGCCCTCATACAAACAACTGGAGGTAAAGACGAACCAACCATCGTTATTAAAACATGAGCCCGCATACAAACAACTGGTGGTAAAGACGAACCAAACATCGTTATTAAAACATGAGCCCTCATACAAACAACTGGTGGTAAAGACGAACTGAATATCGTTATTAAAACATGAGCCCTCATACAAACAACTGGTAGTAAAGACGAACCGAACATCGTTTTTAAAACATGACCCCTCACACAAACAACTGGTGGTAAAGACGAACCAAACATCGTTTTTAAAACATGACCCCTCATACAAACAACTGGAGGTAAAGACGAACCAAACATCGCTAATAAAACATGACCACTCATACAAACAACTGGAGGTAAAGACGAACCAAACATCGTTAATAAAACATGACCCCTCATACAAACAACTGGAGGTAAAGACGAACCAAACATCGTTATTAAAACATGAGCCCTCATACAAACAACTGGAGGTAAAGACGAACCAAACATCGTTAATAAAACATGAGCCCTCATACAAACAACTGGAGGTGAAGACGAACCGAATATCGTTATTAAAACATGAGCCCTCATACAAACAACTGGTGGCAAAGACGAACCAAATATTGTTAATAAAACATGATCCCTCATACAAACAACTGGTGGTAAAGACGAACCGAACATCGTTAATAAAACATGAGCCCTCATACAAACAACTGGTGGTAAAGACGAACCGAATATCGTTATTAAAACATGAGCCCTCACACATACAACTAGAGGTAAAGACGAACCAAACATCGTTAATAAAATATGAGCCCTCATACAAACAACTGGAGGTAAAGACGAACCAACCATCGTTATTAAAACATGAGCCCGCATACAAACAACTGGTGGTAAAGACGAACCAAACATCGTTATTAAAACATGAGCCCTCATACAAACAACTGGTGGTAAAGACGAACTGAATATTGTTATTAAAACATGAGCCCTCATACAAACAACTGGTAGTAAAGACGAACCGAACATCGTTAATAAAACATGAGCCCTCACACAAACAACTGGTGGTAAAGACGAACCAAACATCGTTTATAAAACATGACCCCTCATACAAACAACTGGAGGTAAAGACGAACCAAACATCGTTAATAAAACATGACCACTCATACAAACAACTAGAGGTAAAGACGAACCAAACATCGTTAATAAAACATGACCCTTCATACAAACAACTGGAGGTAAAGACGAACCAAACATCGTTATTAAAACATGAGCCCTCATACAAACAACTGGAGGTAAATACGAACCAAACATCGTTAATAAAACATGAGCCCTCATACAAACAACTGGAGGTGAAGACGAACCGAATATCGTTATTAAAACATGAGCCCTCATACAAACAACTGGTGGTAAAGACGAACCAAATATTGTTAATAAAACATGAGCCCTCAAACAAACAACTGGAGGTAAAGACGAACCAACCATCGTTATTAAAACATGAGCCCGCATACAAACAACTGGTGGTAAAGACGAACCAAACATCGTTATTAAAACATGAGCCCTCATACAAACAACTGGTGGTAAAGACGAACTGAATATCGTTATTAAAACATGAGCCCTCATACAAACAACTGGTAGTAAAGACGAACCGAACATCGTTAATAAAACATGAGCCCTCACACAAACAACTGGTGGTAAAGACGAACCAAACATCGTTTTTAAAACATGACCCCTCATACAAACAACTGGAGGTAAAGACGAACCAAACATCGTTAATAAAACATGACCACTCATACAAACAACTAGAGGTAAAGACGAACCAAACATCGTTAATAAAACATGACCCCTCATACAAACAACTGGTGGTAAAGACGAACCAAACATCGTTATTAAAACATGAGCCCTCATACAAACAACTGGAGGTAAAGACGAACCAAACATCGTTAATAAAACATGAGCCCTCATACAAACAACTGGAGGTGAAGACGAACCGAATATCGTTATTAAAACATGAGCCCTCATACAAACAACTGGTGGTAAAGACGAACCAAATATTGTTAATAAAACATGATCCCTCATACAAACAACTGGTGGTAAAGACGAACCAAACATCGTTATTAAAACATGAGCCCTCATACAAACAAGGGGTGGTAAACACGAACCAAACATCGTTATTAAAACATGACCCCTCCTACAAACAACTAGAGGTAAAGACGAACCAAACATCGTTAATAAAACATGAGCCCTCATACAAACAAGGGGTGGTAAACACGAACCAAACATCGTTATTAAAACATGACCCCTCCTACAAACAACTGGAGGTAAAGACGAACCGAATATCGTTATTAAAACATGAGCCCTCATACAAAAAACTGGTGGTAAAGATGAACCGAACATCGTTAATAAAACATAAGCCCTCATAAAAACAACTGTTGGTAAAGACGAACCAAACATCGTTAATAAAACATGAGCCCTCATACAAACAACTGGAGGTAAAGACGAACCGAATATCGTTATTAAAACATGAGCCCTCATACAAACAACTGGTGGTAAAGACGAACCAAATATCGTTAATAAAACATGAGCCCTCATACCAACAACAGGTGGTAAAGACGAACCAAACATCGTTAATAAAACATGAGCCCTCATACAAACAACTGGTGGTAAAGACGAACCAAACATCGTTAATAAAACATGAGCCCTCATACAAACAACTGGTGGTAAAGACGAACCAAACATCGTTAATAAAACATGAGCCCTCATACAAACAATTGGAGGTAAAGACGAACCGAATATCGTTATTAAAACATGAGCCCTCATACAAACAACTGGTGGTAAAGACGAACCGAATATCGTTAATAAAACATGAGCCCTCATACCAACAACTGGTGGTAAAGACGAACCAAACATCGTTAATAAAACATGAGCCCTCATACAAACAACTGGTGGTAAAGACGAACCAAACATCGTGAATAAAACATGAGCCCTCATACAAACAACTGGTGGTAAAGACGAACCAAACATCGTTAATAAAACATGAGCCCTCATACAAACAACTGGAGGTAGAGACGAACCAAACATCGTTAATAAAACATGAGCCCTCATACAAACAACTGGAGGTAAAGACGAAGTGAATATCGTTATTAAAACATGAGCCCTCATACAAACAACTGGTGGTAAAGACGAACCGAATATCGTTATTAAAACATGAGCCCTTATACAAACAACTGGAGGTAAAGACGAACCAAATATCGTTATTAAAACATTAGCCCTCACACACACAATTGGTGGTACAGACGAACCAAACATCTTTATTAAAACATGAGCCCTCATACAAACAACTGGTGGTAAAGACGAACCAAACATCGTTAATAAAACATGAGCCCTCATACAAACAACTGGTGGTAAAGACGAACCAAACATCGTTAATAAAACATGAGCCCTCATACAAACAACTGGTGGTAAACACGAACCAAACATCGTTATTAAAACATGACCCCTCATACAAACAACTGGAGGTAAAGACGAACCGAATATCGTTATTAAAACATGAGCCCTCATACAAACAACTGGTGGTAAAGATGAACCGAACATCGTTAATAAAACATGAGCCCTCATACAAACAACTGGTGGTAAAGATGAACGAAACATCGTTAATAAAACATGAGCCCTCATACAAACAACTGGAGGTAAAGACGAACCAAACATCGTTAATAAAACATGAGCCCTCATACAAACAACTGGTGGTAAAGATGAACCAAACATCGTTAATAAAACATGAGCCCTCATAGAAACAACTGGTGGTAAAGACGAACCGAATATCGTTAATAAAACATGAGCCCTCATACAAACAATTGGTGGTAAAGACGAATCTAACATCGTTATTAAAACATGAGCCCTCATTCAAAGAACTGGTGGTAAAGACGAATCTAACATCGTTAATAAAACATGAGCCCTCATACAAACAACTGGTGGTAAAGACGAACCGAATATCGTTAATAAAACATGAGCCCTCATACAAACAACTGGTGGTAAAGACGAATCTAACATCGTTATTAAAACATGAGCCCTCATTCAAAGAACTGGTGGTAAAGACGAATCTAACATCGTTAATAAAACATGAGCCCTCATACAAACAACTGGTGGTAAAGAAGAACTGAATATCGTTAATAAAACATGAGCCCTCATACAAACAACTGGTGGTAAAGACGAACCGAATATCGTTAATAAAACATGAGCCCTCATACAAACAACTGGAGGTAAAGACGAATCTAACATCGTTAATAAAACATGAGCCCTCATACAAACAACTGGTGGTAAAGACGAACCGAACATCGTTAATAAAACGTGAGCCCTCATACAAACAACTGGTGGTAAAGACGAACCGAATATCGTTAATAAAACATGAGCCCTCATACAAACAACTGGTGGTAAAGACGAACCGAATATCGTTAATAAAACATGAGCCCTCATACAAACAACTGGTGGTAAAGACGAACCGAATATCGTTAATAAAACATGAGCCCTCATACAAACAACTGGTGGTAAAGACGAACCGAATATCGTTAATAAAACATGAGCCCTCATACAAACAACTGGAGGTAAAGACGAATCTAACATCGTTATTAAAACATGAGCCCTCATACAAACAACTGGTGGTAAAGACGAACCGAACATAGTTAATAAAACATGAGCCCTCATACAAACAACTGGTGGTAAAGACGAACCGAATATCGTTAATAAAACATGAGCCCTCATACAAACAACTGGTGGTAAAGACGAACCGAACATCGTTATTAAAACATGAGCCCTCATACAAACAACTGGAGGTAAATACGAACCAAACA
This sequence comes from Bathymodiolus brooksi, assembly GCA_963680875.1. Taxonomy (NCBI): domain Eukaryota; kingdom Metazoa; phylum Mollusca; class Bivalvia; order Mytilida; family Modiolidae; genus Bathymodiolus; species Bathymodiolus brooksi. The sequence goes on from OY804575.1 coordinate 175,189,909, forward strand.
TCGTTAATAAAACATGAGCCCTCATACAAACAACTGGAGGTAAAGTCGAACCGAATATCGTTAATAAAACATGAGCCCTCATACAAACAACTGGAGGTAAAGACGAACCAAACATCGTTAATAAAACATGAGCCCTCATACAAACAACTGGTGTTAAAGACGAACCGAACATCGTTATTAAAACATGATCCTCATACAAACAACTGGTGGTAAAGACGAATCTAACATCGTTAATAAAACATGAGCCCTCATACAAACAACTGGAGGTAAAGACGAACCGAACATCGTTATTAAAACATGATCCTCATACAAACAACTGGTGGTAAAGATGAACCAAACATCGTTAATAAAACATGAGCCCTCATACAAACAATTGGAGGTAAAGACGAACCGAATATCGTTATTAAAACATGAGCCCTCATACAAACAACTGGTGGTAAAGACGAACTGAATATGGTTAATAAAACATGAGCCCTCATACAAACAACTGGTGGTAAAGATGAACCGAATATCGTTAATAAAACATGAGCCCTCATACAAACAACTGGAGATAAAGACGAATCTAACATCGTTAATAAAACATGAGCCCTCATACAAACAACTGGTGGTAAAGACGAACCGAATATCGTTAATAAAACATGAGCCCTCATACAAACAACTGGTGGTAAAGACGAACCGAATATCGTTAATAAAACATGAGCCCTCATACAAACAACTGGTGGTAAAGACGAACCGAATATCGTTAATAAAACATGAGCCCTCATACAAACAACTGGTGGTAAAGACGAACCGAATATCGTTAATAAAACATGAGCCCTCATACAAACAACTGGAGGTAAATACGAACCGAACATCGTTAATAAAACATGAGCCCTCATACAAACAACTGGTGGTAAAGACGAACCGAATATCGTTAATAAAACATGAGCCCTCATACAAACAACTGGTGGTAAAGACGAACCGAACATCGTTATTAAAACATGAGCCCTCATACAAACAACTGGAGGTAAAGACGAACCAAACATCGTTAATAAAACATGAGCCCTCATACAAACAACTGGTGGTAAAGACGAACCGAATATCGTTAATAAAACTTGAGCCCTCATACAAACAACTGGTGGTAAAGACGAATCTAACATCGTTATTAAAACATGAGCCCTCATTCAAAGAACTGGTGGTAAAGACGAATCTAACATCGTTAATAAAACATGAGCCCTCATACAAACAACTGGTGGTAAAGACGAACTGAATATGGTTAATAAAACATGAGCCCTCATACAAACAACTGGTGGTAAAGACGAACTGAATATGGTTAATAAAACATGAGCCCTCATACAAACAACTGGTGGTAAAGATGAACCGAATATCGTTAATAAAACATGAGCCCTCATACAAACAACTGGAGATAAAGACGAATCTAACATCGTTAATAAAACATGAGCCCTCATACAAACAACTGGTGGTAAAGACGAACCGAATATCGTTAATAAAACATGAGCCCTCATACAAACAACTGGTGGTAAAGACGAACCGAATATCGTTAATAAAACATGAGCCCTCATACAAACAACTGGTGGTAAAGACGAACCGAATATCGTTAATAAAACATGAGCCCTCATACAAACAACTGGTGGTAAAGACGAACCGAATATCGTTAATAAAACATGAGCCCTCATACAAACAACTGGAGGTAAATACGAACCGAACATCGTTAATAAAACATGAGCCCTCATACAAACAACTGGTGGTAAAGACGAACCGAATATCGTTAATAAAACATGAGCCCTCATACAAACAACTGGTGGTAAAGACGAACCGAACATCGTTATTAAAACATGAGCCCTCATACAAACAACTGGAGGTAAAGACGAACCAAACATCGTTAATAAAACATGAGCCCTCATACAAACAACTGGTGGTAAAGACGAACCGAATATCGTTAATAAAACTTGAGCCCTCATACAAACAACTGGTGGTAAAGACGAATCTAACATCGTTATTAAAACATGAGCCCTCATTCAAAGAACTGGTGGTAAAGACGAATCTAACATCGTTAATAAAACATGAGCCCTCATACAAACAACTGGTGGTAAAGACGAACCGAATATCGTTAATAAAACATGTGCCCTCATACAAACAACTGGTGGTAAAGACGAATCTAACATCGTTATTAAAACATGAGCCCTCATTCAAAGAACTGGTGGTAAAGACGAATTTAACATCGTTAATAAAACATGAGCCCTCATACAAACAACTGGTGGTAAAGACGAACTGAATATCGTTAATAAAACATGAGCCCTCATACAAACAACTGGTGGTAAAGACGAACCGAATATCGTTAATAAAACATGAGCCCTCATAAAAACAACTGGAGGTAAAGACGAATCTAACATCGTTAATAAAACATGAGCCCTCATACAAACAACTGGTGGTAAAGACGAACCGAACATCGTTAATAAAACATGAGCCCTCATACAAACAACTGGTGGTAAAGACGAACCGAATATCGTTAATAAAACATGAGCCCTCATACAAACAACTGGTGGTAAAGACGAACCGAATATCGTTAATAAAACATGAGCCCTCATACAAACAACTGGTGGTAAAGACGAACCGAATATCGTTAATAAAACATGAGCCCTCATACAAACAACTGGAGGTAAAGACGAATCTAACATCGTTAATAAAACATGAGCCCTCATACAAACAACTGGTGGTAAAGACGAACCGAACATCGTTAATAAAACATGAGCCCTCATACAAACAACTGGTGGTAAAGACGAACCGAATATCGTTAATAAAACATGAGCCCTCATACAAACAACTGGTGGTAAAGACGAACCGAACATCGTTATTAAAACATGAGCCCTCATACAAACAACTGGAGGTAAATACGAACCAAACATCGTTAATAAAACATGAGCCCTCATACAAACAACTGGAGGTAAAGTCGAACCGAATATCGTTAATAAAACATGAGCCCTCATACAAACAACTGGAGGTAAAGACGAACCAAACATCGTTAATAAAACATGAGCCCTCATACAAACAACTGGTGTTAAAGACGAACCGAACATCGTTATTAAAACATGATCCTCATACAAACAACTGGTGGTAAAGACGAATCTAACATCGTTAATAAAACATGAGCCCTCATACAAACAACTGGAGGTAAAGACGAACCGAACATCGTTATTAAAACATGATCCTCATACAAACAACTGGTGGTAAAGATGAACCAAACATCGTTAATAAAACATGAGCCCTCATACAAACAATTGGAGGTAAAGACGAACCGAATATCTTATTAAAACATGAGCCCTCATACAAACAACTGGTGGTAAAGACGAACTGAATATCGTTAATAAAACATGAGCCCTCATACAAACAACTGGTGGTAAAGACGAACCGAATATCGTTAATAAAACATGAGCCCTCATACAAACAACTGGAGGTAAAGACGAATCTAACATCGTTAATAAAACATGACCCCTCATACAAACAACTGGTGGTAAAGACGAACCGAATATCGTTAATAAAACATGAGCCCTCATACAAACAACTGGTGGTAAAGACGAACCGAATATCGTTAATAAAACATGAGCCCTCATACAAACAACTGGAGGTAAAGACGAATCTAACATCGTTAATAAAACATGAGCCCTCATACAAACAACTGGAGGTAAAGACGAACCGAACATCGTTAATAAAACATGAGCCCTCATACAAACAACTGGTGGTAAAGACGAACCGAATATCGTTAATAAAACATGAGCCCTCATACAAACAACTGGTGGTAAAGACGAACCGAACATCGTTATTAAAACATGAGCCCTCATACAAACAACTGGAGGTAAATACGAACCAAACATCGTTAATAAAGCATGAGCCCTCATACAAACAACTGGAGGTAAAGTCGAACCGAATATCGTTAATAAAACATGAGCCCTCATACAAACAACTGGTGGTAAAGACAAACCAAACATCGTTAATAAAACATGAGCCCTCATACAAACAACTGGTGGTAAAGACGAACCAAACATCGTTATTAAAACATGATCCTCATACAAACAACTGGTGGTAAAGACGAATCTAACATCGTTAATAAAACATGAGCCCTCATACAAACAACTGGAGGTAAAGACGAACCGAACATCGTTATTAAAACATGATCCTCATACAAACAACTGGTGGTAAAGATGAACCAAATATCGTTAATAAAACATGAGCCCTCATACAAACAATTGGAGGTAAAGACGAACCGAATATCGTTATTAAAACATGAGCCCTCATACAAACAACTGGTGGTAAAGACGAACCGAATATCGTTAATAAAACATGAACCCTCATACCAACAACTGGTGGTAAAGACGAACCAAACATCGTTAATAAAACATGAGCCCTCATACAAACAACTGGTGGTAAAGAGGAACCAAACATCGTTAATAAAACATGAGCCCTCATACAAACAACTGGTGGTAAAGACGAACCAAACATCGTTAATAAAACATGAGCCCTCATACAAACAACTGGAGGTAAAGACGAACCAAACATCGTTAATAAAACATCAGCCCTCATACAAACAACTGGAGGTAAAGACGAAGTGAATATCGTTATTAAAACATGAGCCCTCATACAAACAACTGTTGGTAAAGACGAACCGAATATCGTTATTAAAACATGAGCCCTCATACAAACAACTGGTGGTAAAGACGAACCGAATATCGTTATTAAAACATTAGCCCTCACACACACAATTGGTGGTACAGACGAACCAAACATCTTTATTAAATCATGAGCCCTCATACAAACAACTGGTGGTAAAGACGAACCAAACATCGTTAATAAAACATGAGCCCTCATACAAACAACTGGAGGTAAAGACGAACCAAACATCGTTAATAAAACATGACCACTCATACAAACAACTAGAGGTAAAGACGAACCAAACATCGTTAATAAAACATGACCCCTCATACAAACAACTGGAGGTAAAGACGAACCAAACATCGTTATTAAAACATGAGCCCTCATACAAACAACTGGAGGTAAAGACGAACCAAACATCGTTAATAAAACATGAGCCCTCATACAAACAACTGGAGGTGAAGACGAACCGAATATCGTTATTAAAACATGCGCCCTCATACAAACAACTGGTGGTAAAGACGAACCAAATATTGTTAATAAAACATGATCCCTCATACAAACAACTGGTGGTAAAGACGAACCAAACATCGTTATTAAAACATGAGCCCTCATACAAACAACTGGAGGTAAAGACGAACCAAACATCGTTAATAAAACATGAGCCCTCATACAAACAACTGGAGGTGAAGACGAACCGAATATCGTTTTTAAAACATGAGCCCTCATACAAACAACTGGTGGTAAAGACGAACCAAACATCGTTAATAAAACATGAGCCCTCATACAAACAAGGGGTGGTAAACACGAACCAAACATCGTTATTAAAACATGACCCCTCCTACAAACAACTGGAGGTAAAGACGAACCGAATATCGTTATTGAAACATGAGCCCTCATACAAACAACTGGTGGTAAAGATGAACCGAACATCGTTAATAAAACATAAGCCCTCATACAAACAACTGTTGGTAAAGACGAACCAAACATCGTTAATAAAACATGAGCCCTCATACAAACAACTGGAGGTAAAGACGAACCGAATATCGTTATTAAAACATAAGCCCTCATACAAACAACTGGTGGTAAAGACGAACCAAATATCGTTAATAAAACATGAGCCCTCATACCAACAACTGGTGGTAAAGACGAACCTAACATCGTTAATAAAACATGAGCCCTCATACAAACAACTGGTGGTAAAGACGAACCAAACATCGTTAATAAAACATGAGCCCTCATACAAACAACTGGTGGTAAAGACGAACCAAACATCGTTAATAAAACATGAGCCCTCATACAAACAATTGGAGGTAAAGACGAACCGAATATCGTTATTAAAACATGAGCCCTCATACAAACAACTGGTGGTAAAGACGAACCGAATATCGTTAATAAAACATGAGCCCTCATACCAACAACTGGTGGTAAAGACGAACCGAACATCGTTAATAAAACATGAGCCCTCATACAAACAACTGGTGGTAAAGACGAACCAAACATCGTTAATAAAACATGAGCCCTCATACAAACAACTGGTGGTAAAGACGAACCAAACATCGTTAATAAAACATGAGCCCTCATACAAACAACTGGAGGTAAAGACGAACCAAATATCGTTAATAAAACATGAGCCCTCATACAAACAACTGTTGGTAAAGACGAACCGAATATCGTTATTAAAACATGAGCCCTCATACAAACAACTGGTGGTAAAGACGAACCGAATATCGTTATTAAAACATTAGCCCTCACACACACAATTGGTGGTACAGACGAACCAAACATCGTTATTAAATCATGAGCCCTCATACAAACAACTGGTGGTAAAGACGAACCAAACATCGTTAATAAAACATGAGCCCTCATACAAACAACTGGAGGTAAAGACGAACCAAACATCGTTAATAAAACATGACCACTCATACAAACAACTAGAGGTAAAGACGAACCAAACATCGTTAATAAAACATGACCCCTCATAGAAACAACTGGAGGTAAAGACGAACCAAACATCGTTATTAAAACATGAGCCCTCATACAAACAACTGGAGGTAAAGACGAACCAAACATCGTTAATAAAACATGAGCCCTCATACAAACAACTGGAGGTGAAGACGAACCGAATATCGTTATTAAAACATGCGCCCTCATACAAACAACTGGTGGTAAAGACGAACCAAATATTGTTAATAAAACATGATCCCTCATACAAACAACTGGTGGTAAAGACGAACCAAACATCGTTATTAAAACATGAGCCCTCATACAAACAACTGGAGGTAAAGACGAACCAAACATCGTTAATAAAACATGAGCCCTCATACAAACAACTGGAGGTGAAGACGAACCGAATATCGTTTTTAAAACATGAGCCCTCATACAAACAACTGGTGGTAAAGACGAACCAAACATCGTTAATAAAACATGAGCCCTCATACAAACAAGGGGTGGTAAACACGAACCAAACATCGTTATTAAAACATGACCCCTCCTACAAACAACTGGAGGTAAAGACGAACCGAATATCGTTATTAAAACATGAGCCCTCATACAAACAACTGGTGGTAAAGATGAACCGAACATCGTTAATAAAACATAAGCCCTCATACAAACAACTGGTGGTAAAGACGAACCAAACATCGTTATTAAAACATGAGCCCTCATACAAACAACTGGAGGTAAAGACGAACCAAACATCGTTAATAAAACATGAGCCCTCATACAAACAACTGGAGGTGAAGACGAACCGAATATCGTTTTTAAAACATGAGCCCTCATACAAACAACTGGTGGTAAAGACGAACCAAACATCGTTAATAAAACATGAGCCCTCATACAAACAAGGGGTGGTAAACACGAACCAAACATCGTTATTAAAACATGACCCCTCCTACAAACAACTGGAGGTAAAGACGAACCGAATATCGTTATTGAAACATGAGCCCTCATACAAACAACTGGTGGTAAAGATGAACCGAACATCGTTAATAAAACATAAGCCCTCATACAAACAACTGTTGGTAAAGACGAACCAAACATCGTTAATAAAACATGAGCCCTCATACAAACAACTGGAGGTAAAGACGAACCGAATATCGTTATTAAAACATAAGCCCTCATACAAACAACTGGTGGTAAAGACGAACCAAATATCGTTAATAAAACATGAGCCCTCATACCAACAACTGGTGGTAAAGACGAACCTAACATCGTTAATAAAACATGAGCCCTCATACAAACAACTGGTGGTAAAGACGAACCAAACATCGTTAATAAAACATGAGCCCTCATACAAACAACTGGTGGTAAAGACGAACCAAACATCGTTAATAAAACATGAGCCCTCATACAAACAATTGGAGGTAAAGACGAACCGAATATCGTTATTAAAACATGAGCCCTCATACAAACAACTGGTGGTAAAGACGAACCGAATATCGTTAATAAAACATGAGCCCTCATACCAACAACTGGTGGTAAAGACGAACCGAACATCGTTAATAAAACATGAGCCCTCATACAAACAACTGGTGGTAAAGACGAACCAAACATCGTTAATAAAACATGAGCCCTCATACAAACAACTGGTGGTAAAGACGAACCAAACATCGTTAATAAAACATGAGCCCTCATACAAACAACTGGAGGTAAAGACGAACCAAATATCGTTAATAAAACATGAGCCCTCATACAAACAACTGTTGGTAAAGACGAACCGAATATCGTTATTAAAACATGAGCCCTCATACAAACAACTGGTGGTAAAGACGAACCGAATATCGTTATTAAAACATTAGCCCTCACACACACAATTGGTGGTACAGACGAACCAAACATCGTTATTAAATCATGAGCCCTCATACAAACAACTGGTGGTAAAGACGAACCAAACATCGTTAATAAAACATGAGCCCTCATACAAACAACTGGAGGTAAAGACGAACCAAACATCGTTAATAAAACATGACCACTCATACAAACAACTAGAGGTAAAGACGAACCAAACATCGTTAATAAAACATGACCCCTCATAGAAACAACTGGAGGTAAAGACGAACCAAACATCGTTATTAAAACATGAGCCCTCATACAAACAACTGGAGGTAAAGACGAACCAAACATCGTTAATAAAACATGAGCCCTCATACAAACAACTGGAGGTGAAGACGAACCGAATATCGTTATTAAAACATGCGCCCTCATACAAACAACTGGTGGTAAAGACGAACCAAATATTGTTAATAAAACATGATCCCTCATACAAACAACTGGTGGTAAAGACGAACCAAACATCGTTATTAAAACATGAGCCCTCATACAAACAACTGGAGGTAAAGACGAACCAAACATCGTTAATAAAACATGAGCCCTCATACAAACAACTGGAGGTGAAGACGAACCGAATATCGTTTTTAAAACATGAGCCCTCATACAAACAACTGGTGGTAAAGACGAACCAAACATCGTTAATAAAACATGAGCCCTCATACAAACAAGGGGTGGTAAACACGAACCAAACATCGTTATTAAAACATGACCCCTCCTACAAACAACTGGAGGTAAAGACGAACCGAATATCGTTATTAAAACATGAGCCCTCATACAAACAACTGGTGGTAAAGATGAACCGAACATCGTTAATAAAACATAAGCCCTCATACAAACAACTGTTGGTAAAGACGAACCAAACATCGTTAATAAAACATGAGCCCTCATACAAACAACTGGAGGTAAAGACGAACCGAATATCGTTATTAAAACATGAGCCCTCATACAAACAACTGGTGGTAAAGACGAACCAAATATCGTTAATAAAACATGAGCCCTCATACCAACAACTGGTGGTAAAGACGAACCAAACATCGTTAATAAAACATGAGCCCTCATACAAACAACTGGTGGTAAAGACGAACCAAACATCGTTAATAAAACATGAGCCCTCATACAAACAACTGGTGGTAAAGACGAACCAAACATCGTAAATAAAACATGAGCCCTCATACAAACAATTGGAGGTAAAGACGAACCGAATATCGTTATTAAAACATGAGCCCTCATACAAACAACTGGTGGTAAAGACGAACCGAATATCGTTAATAAAACATGAGCCCTCATACCAACAACTGGTGGTAAAGACGAACCAAACATCGTTAATAAAACATGAGCCCTCATACAAACAACTGGTGGTAAAGACGAACCAAACATCGTTAATAAAACATGAGCCCTCATACAAACAACTGGTGGTAAAGACGAACCAAACATCGTTAATAAAACATGAGCCCTCATACAAACAACTGGAGGTAAAGACGAACCAAATATCGTTAATAAAACATGAGCCCTCATACAAACAACTGGAGGTAAAGACGAAGTGAATATCGTTATTAAAACATGAGCCCTCATACAAACAACTGGTGGTAAAGACGAACCGAACATCGTTATTAAAACATGAGCCCTCATACAAACAACTGGTGGTAAAGACGAACCGAATATCGTTAATAAAACATTAGCCCTCACACACACAATTGGTGGTACAGACGAACCAAACATCTTTATTAAAACATGAGCCCTCATACAAACAACTGGTGGTAAAGACGAACCAAACATCGTTAATAAAACATGAGCCCTCATACAAACAACTGGTGGTAAAGACGAACCAAACATCGTTAATAAAACATGAGCCCTCATACAAACAACTGGTGGTAAGCACGAACCAAACATCGTTATTAAAACATGACCCCTCATACAAACAACTGGAGGTGAAGACGAACCGAATATCGTTATTAAAACATGAGCCCTCATATAAACAACTGGTGGTAAAGATGAACCGAACATCGTTAATAAAACATGAGCCCTCATACAAACAACTGGTGGTAAAGATGAACCAAACATCGTTAATAAAACATGAGCCCTCATACAAACAACTGGAGGTAAAGACGAACCAAACATCGTTAATAAAACATGAGCCCTCATACAAACAACTGGTGGTAAAGATGAACCAAACATCGTTAATAAAACATGAGCCCTCATACTAACAACTGGTGGTAAAGACGAACCGAATATCGTTAATAAAACATGAGCCCTCATACAAACAACTGGTGGTAAAGACGAATCTAACATCGTTATTAAAACATGAGCCCTCATTCAAAGAACTGGAGGTAAAGACGAATCTAACATCGTTAATAAAACATGAGCCCTCATACAAACAACAGGTGGTAAAGACGAACCGAATATCGTTAATAAAACATGAGCCCTCATACAAACAACTGGTGGTAAAGACGAATCTAACATCGTTATTAAAACATGAGCCCTCATTCAAAGAACTGGTGGTAAAGACGAATCTAACATCGTTAATAAAACATGAGCCCTCATACAAACAACTGGTGGTAAAGACGAACTGAATATCGTTAATAAAACATGAGCCCTCATACAAACAACTGGTGGTAAAGACGAACCGAATATCGTTAATAAAACATGAGCCCTCATACAAACAACTGGAGTTAAAGACGAATCTAACATCGTTAATAAAACATGAGCCCTCATACAAACAACTGGTGGTAAAGACGAACCGAACATCGTTAATAAAACATGAGCCCTCATACAAACAACTGGTGGTAAAGACGAACCGAATATCGTTAATAAAACATGAGCCCTCATACAAACAACTGGTGGTAAAGACGAACCGAATATCGTTAATAAAACATGAGCCCTCATACAAACAACTGGTGGTAAAGACGAACCGAATATCGTTAATAAAACATGACCCCTCATACAAACAACTGGTGGTAAAGACGAACCGAATATCGTTAATAAAACATGAGCCCTCATACAAACAACTGGAGGTAAAGACGAATCTAACATCGTTAATAAAACATGAGCCCTCATACAAACAACTGGTGGTAAAGACGAACCGAACATCGTTAATAAAACATGAGCCCTCATACAAACAACTGGTGGTAAAGACGAACCGAATATCGTTAATAAAACATGAGCCCTCATACAAACAACTGGTGGTAAAGACGAACCGAACATCGTTATTAAAACATGAGCCCTCATACAAACAACTGGAGGTACATACGAACCAAACATCGTTAATAAAACATGAGCCCTCATACAAACAACTGGAGGTAAAGTCGAACCGAATATCGTTAATAAAACATGAGCCCTCATACAAACAACTGGAGGTAAAGACGAACCAAACATCGTTAATAAAACATGAGCCCTCATACAAACAACTGGTGGTAAAGACGAATCTAACATCGTTAATAAAACATGAGCCCTCATACAAACAACTGGAGGTAAAGACGAACCGAGCATCGTTATTAAAACATGATCCTCATACAAACAACTGGTGGTAAAGATGAACCAAACATCGTTAATAAAACATGAGCCCTCATACAAACAATTGGAGGTAAAGACGAACCGAACATCGTTAATAAAACATGAGCCCTCATACAAACAACTGGTGGTAAAGACGAACCAAATATCGTTAATAAAACATGAGCCCTCATACAAACAACTGGTGGTAAAGACGAACCGAACATCGTTAATAAAACATGAGCCCTCATACAAACAACTGGAGGTAAATATGAACCAAACATCGTTAATAAAACATGAGCCCTTATACAAACAACTGGTGGTAAAGACGAACCAAACATCGTTAATAAAACATGAGCCCTCATACAAACAACTGGTGGTAAAGACGAACAGAACATCGTTATTAAAACATGATCCTCATACAAACAACTGGTGGTAAAGACGAATCTAACATCGTTAATAAAACATGAGCCCTCATACAAACAACTGGAGGTAAAGACGAACCGAACATCGTTATTAAAACATGATCCTCATACAAACAACTGGTGGTAAAGATGAACCAAACATCGTTAATAAAACATGAGCCCTCATACAAACAATTGGAGGTAAAGACGAACCGAATATCGTTATTAAAACATGAGCCCTCATACAAACAACTGGTGGTAAAGACGAACCAAACATCGTTAATAAAACATGAGCCCTCATACAAACAACTGGTGGTAAAGACGAACCAAACATCGTTAATAAAACATGAGCCCTCATACAAACAACTGGTGGTAAAGACGAACCAAACATCGTTAATAAAACATGAGCCCTCATACAAACAACTGGAGGTAAAGACGAAGTGAATATCGTTATTAAAACATGAGCCCTCATACAAACAACTGGTGGTAAAGACGAACCGAATATCGTTATTAAAACATGAGCCCTCATACAAACAACTGGTGGTAAAGACGAACCGAATATCGTTATTAAAACATGAGCCCTCATACAAACAACTGGTGGTAAAGACGAACCAAACATCGTTAATAAAACATGAGCCCTCATACAAACAACTGGTGGTAAAGACGAACCAAACATCGTTAATAAAACATGAGCCCTCATACAAACAACTGGAGGTAAAGACGAACCAAATATCGTTAATAAAACATGAGCCCTCATACAAACAACTGGAGGTAAAGACGAAGTGAATATCGTTATTAAAACATGAGCCCTCATACAAACAACTGGTGGTAAAGACGAACCGAATATCGTTATTAAAACATGAGCCCACATACAAACAACTGGTGGTAAAGACGAACCGAATATCGTTAATAAAACATTAGCCCTCACACACACAATTGGTGGTACAGACGAACCAAACATCTTTATTAAAACATGAGCCCTCATACAAACAACTGGTGGTAAAGACGAACCAAACATCGTTAATAAAACATGAGCCCTCATACAAACAACTGGTGGTAAAGACGAACCAAACATCGTTAATAAAACATGAGCCCTCATACAAACAACTGGTGGTAAACACGAACCAAACATCGTTATTAAAACATGACCCCTCATACAAACAACTGGAGGTGAAGACGAACCGAATATCGTTATTAAAACATGAGCCCTCATATAAACAACTGGTGGTAAAGATGAACCGAACATCGTTAATAAAACATGAGCCCTCATACAAACAACTGGTGGTAAAGATGAACCAAACATCGTTAATAAAACATGAGCCCTCATACTAACAACTGGAGGTAAAGACGAACCAAACATCGTTAATAAAACATGAGCCCTCATACAAACAACTGGTGGTAAAGATGAACCAAACATCGTTAATAAAACATGAGCCCTCATACTAACAACTGGTGGTAAAGACGAACCGAATATCGTTAATAAAACATGAGCCCTCATACAAACAACTGGTGGTAAAGACGAATCTAACATCGTTATTAAAACATGAGCCCTCATTCAAAGAACTGGAGGTAAAGACGAATCTAACATCGTTAATAAAACATGAGCCCTCATACAAACAACAGGTGGTAAAGACGAACCGAATATCGTTAATAAAACATGAGCCCTCATACAAACAACTGGTGGTAAAGACGAATCTAACATCGTTATTAAAACATGAGCCCTCATTCAAAGAACTGGTGGTAAAGACGAATCTAACATCGTTAATAAAACATGAGCCCTCATACAAACAACTGGTGGTAAAGACGAACTGAATATCGTTAATAAAACATGAGCCCTCATACAAACAACTGGTGGTAAAGACGAACCGAATATCGTTAATAAAACATGAGCCCTCATACAAACAACTGGAGTTAAAGACGAATCTAACATCGTTAATAAAACATGAGCCCTCATACAAACAACTGGTGGTAAAGACGAACCGAACATCGTTAATAAAACATGAGCCCTCATACAAACAACTGGTGGTAAAGACGAACCGAATATCGTTAATAAAACATGAGCCCTCATACAAACAACTGGTGGTAAAGACGAACCGAATATCGTTAATAAAACATGAGCCCTCATACAAACAACTGGTGGTAAAGACGAACCGAATATCGTTAATAAAACATGAGCCCTCATACAAACAACTGGTGGTAAAGACGAACCGAATATCGTTAATAAAACATGAGCCCTCATACAAACAACTGGAGGTAAAGACGAATCTAACATCGTTAATAAAACATGAGCCCTCATACAAACAACTGGTGGTAAAGACGAACCGAACATCGTTAATAAAACATGAGCCCTCATACAAACAACTGGTGGTAAAGACGAACCGAATATCGTTAATAAAACATGAGCCCTCATACAAACAACTGGTGGTAAAGACGAACCGAACATCGTTATTAAAACATGAGCCCTCATACAAACAACTGGAGGTACATACGAACCAAACATCGTTAATAAAACATGAGCCCTCATACAAACAACTGGAGGTAAAGTCGAACCGAATATCGTTAATAAAACATGAGCCCTCATACAAACAACTGGAGGTAAAGACGAACCAAACATCGTTAATAAAACATGAGCCCTCATACAAACAACTGGTGGTAAAGACGAATCTAACATCGTTAATAAAACATGAGCCCTCATACAAACAACTGGAGGTAAAGACGAACCGAGCATCGTTATTAAAACATGATCCTCATACAAACAACTGGTGGTAAAGATGAACCAAACATCGTTAATAAAACATGAGCCCTCATACAAACAATTGGAGGTAAAGACGAACCGAACATCGTTAATAAAACATGAGCCCTCATACAAACAACTGGTGGTAAAGACGAACCGAATATCGTTAATAAAACATGAGCCCTCATACAAACAACTGGTGGTAAAGACGAACCGAACATCGTTATTAAAACATGAGCCCTCATACAAACAACTGGAGGTAAATATGAACCAAACATCGTTAATAAAACATGAGCCCTTATACAAACAACTGGTGGTAAAGACGAACCAAACATCGTTAATAAAACATGAGCCCTCATACAAACAACTGGTGGTAAAGACGAACAGAACATCGTTATTAAAACATGATCCTCATACAAACAACTGGTGGTAAAGACGAATCTAACATCGTTAATAAAACATGAGCCCTCATACAAACAACTGGAGGTAAAGACGAACCGAACATCGTTATTAAAACATGATCCTCATACAAACAACTGGTGGTAAAGATGAACCAAACATCGTTAATAAAACATGAGCCCTCATACAAACAATTGGAGGTAAAGACGAACCGAATATCGTTACTAAAACATGAGCCCTCATACAAACAACTGGTGGTAAAGACGAACCAAACATCGTTAATAAAACATGAGCCCTCATACAAACAACTGGTGGTAAAGACGAACCAAACATCGTTAATAAAACATGAGCCCTCATACAAACAACTGGTGGTAAAGACGAAGTGAATATCGTTATTAAAACATGAGCCCTCATACAAACAACTGGTGGTAAAGACGAACCGAATATCGTTATTAAAACATGAGCCCTCATACAAACAACTGGTGGTAAAGACGAACCGAATATCGTTAATAAAACATTAGCCCTCACACACACAATTGGTGGTACAGACGAACCAAACATCTTTATTAAAACATGAGCCCTCATACAAACAACTGGTGGTAAAGACGAACCAAACATCGTTAATAAAACATGAGCCCTCATACAAACAACTGGTGGTAAAGACGAACCAAACATCGTTAATAAAACATGAGCCCTCATACAAACAACTGGTGGTAAACACGAACCAAACATCGTTATTAAAACATGACCCCTCATACAAACAACTGGTGGTAAAGATGAACCAAACATCGTTAATAAAACATGAGCCCTCATACAAACAACTGGTGGTAAAGACGAACCGAATATCGTTAATAAAACATGAGCCCTCATACAAACAACTGGTGGTAAAGACAAATCTAACATCGTTATTAAAACATGAGCCCTCATTCAAAGAACTGGAGGTAAAGACGAATCTAACATCGTTAATAAAACATGAGCCCTCATACAAACAACAGGTGGTAAAGACGAACCGAATATCGTTAATAAAACATGAGCCCTCATACAAACAACTGGTGGTAAAGACGAATCTAACATCGTTATTAAAACATGAGCCCTCATTCAAAGAACTGGTGGTAAAGACGAATCTAACATCGTTAATAAAACATGAGCCCTCATACAAACAACTGGTGGTAAAGACGAACTGAATATCGTTAATAAAACATGAGCCCTCATACAAACAACTGGTGGTAAAGACGAACCGAATATCGTTAATAAAACATGAGCCCTCATACAAACAACTGGAGTTAAAGACGAATCTAACATCGTTAATAAAACATGAGCCCTCATACAAACAACTGGTGGTAAAGACGAACCGAACATCGTTAATAAAACATGAGCCCTCATACAAACAACTGGAGGTAAAGTCGAACCGAATATCGTTAATAAAACAGGAGCCCTCATACAAACAACTGGAGGTAAAGACGAACCAAACATCGTTAATAAAACATGAGCCCTCATACAAACAACTGGTGGTAAAGACGAATCTAACATCGTTAATAAAACATGAGCCCTCATACAAACAACTGGAGGTAAAGACGAACCGAGCATCGTTATTAAAACATGATCCTCATACAAACAACTGGTGGTAAAGATGAACCAAACATCGTTAATAAAACATGAGCCCTCATACAAACAATTGGAGGTAAACACGAATCTAACATCGTTAATAAAACATGAGCCCTCATACAAACAACTGGTGGTAAAGACGAACCGAACATCGTTAATAAAACATGAGCCCTCATACAAACAACTGGTGGTAAAGACGAACCGAATATCGTTAATAAAACATGAGCCCTCATAAAAACAACTGGTGGTAAAGACGAACCGAACATCGTTATTAAAACATGAGCCCTCATACAAACAACTGGAGGTAAATATGAACCAAACATCGTTAATAAAACATGAGCCCTTATACAAACAACTGGAGGTAAAGTCGAACCGAATATCGTTAATAAAACATGAGCCCTCATACAAACAACTGGTGGTAAAGACGAACAGAACATCGTTATTAAAACATGATCCTCATACAAACAACTGGTGGTAAAGACGAATCTAACATCGTTAATAAAACATGAGCCCTCATACAAACAACTGGAGGTAAAGACGAACCGAACATCGTTATTAAAACATGATCCTCATACAAACAACTGGTGGTAAAGATGAACCAAACATCGTTAATAAAACATGAGCCCTCATACAAACAATTGGAGGTAAAGACGAACCGAATATCGTTATTAAAACATGAACCCTCATACCAACAACTGGTGGTAAAGACGAACCAAACATCGTTATTAAAACATGAGCCCTCATACAAACAACTGGAGGTACATACGAACCAAACATTGTTAATAAAACATGAGCCCTCATACAAACAACTGGAGGTAAAGTCGAACCGAATATCGTTAATAAAACATGAGCCCTCATACAAACAACTGGTGGTAAAGACGAACCAAACATCGTTAATAAAACATGAGCCCTCATACAAACAACTGGTGGTAAAGACGAACCAAACATCGTTAATAAAACATGAGCCCTCATACAAACAACTGGAGGTAAAGACGAACCAAACATCGTAATAAAACATGAGCCCTCATACAAACAACTGGTGGTAAAGACGAACCAAACATCGTTAATAAAACATGAGCCCTCATACAAACAACTGGAGGTAAAGACGAAGTGAATATCGTTATTAAAACATGAGCCCTCATACAAACAACTGGTGGTAAAGACGAACCGAATATCGTTATTAAAACACGAGCCCTCATACAAACAACTGGTGGTAAAGACGAACCGAATATCGTTAATAAAACATTAGCCCTCACACACACAATTGGTGGTACAGACGAACCAAACATCTTTATTAAAACATGAGCCCTCATACAAACAACTGGTGGTAAAGACGAACCAAACATCGTTAATAAAACATGAGCCCTCATACAAACAACTGGTGGTAAAGACGAACCAAACATCGTTAATAAAACATGAGCCCTCATACAAACAACTGGTGGTAAACACGAACCAAACATCGTTATTAAAACATGACCCCTCATACAAACAACTGGAGGTGAAGACGAACCGAATATCGTTATTAAAACATGAGCCCTCATATAAACAACTGGTGGTAAAGATGAACCGAACATCGTTAATAAAACATGAGCCCTCATACAAACAACTGGTGGTAAAGATGAACCAAACATCGTTAATAAAACATGAGCCCTCATACAAACAACTGGAGGTAAAGACGAACCAAACATCGTTAATAAAACATGAGCCCTCATACAAACAACTGGTGTTAAAGATGAACCAAGCATCGTTAATAAAACATGAGCCCTCATACAAACAACTGGTGGTAAAGACGAACCGAATATCGTTAATAAAACATGAGCCCTCATACAAACAACTGGTGGTAAAGACGAATCTAACATCGTTATTAAAACATGAGCCCTCATTCAAAGAACTGGAGGTAAAGACGAATCTAACATCGTTAATAAAACATGAGCCCTCATACAAACAACAGGTGGTAAAGACGAACCGAATATCGTTAATAAAACATGAGCCCTCATACAAACAACTGGTGGTAAAGACGAATCTAACATCGTTATTAAAACATGAGCCCTCATTCAAAGAACTGGTGGTAAAGACGAATCTAACATCGTTAATAAAACATGAGCCCTCATACAAACAACTGGTGGTAAAGACGAACTGAATATCGTTAATAAAACATGAGCCCTCATACAAACAACTGGTGGTAAAGACGAACCGAATATCGTTAATAAAACATGAGCCCTCATACAAACAACTGGAGTTAAAGACGAATCTAACATCGTTAATAAAACATGAGCCCTCATACAAACAACTGGTGGTAAAGACGAACCGAACATCGTTAATAAAACATGAGCCCTCATACAAACAACTGGTGGTAAAGACGAACCAAATATCGTTAATAAAACATGAGCCCTCATACAAACAACTGGTGGTAAAGACGAACCGAATATCGTTAATAAAACATGAGCCCTCATACAAACAACTGGTGGTAAAGACGAACCGAATATCGTTAATAAAACATGAGCCCTCATACAAACAACTGGTGGTAAAGACGAACCGAATATCGTTAATAAAACATGAGCCCTCATACAAACAACTGGAGGTAAAGACGAATCTAACATCGTTAATAAAACATGAGCCCTCATACAAACAACTGGTGGTAAAGACGAACCGAACATCGTTAATAAAACATGAGCCCTCATACAAACAACTGGTGGTAAAGACGAACCGAATATCGTTAATAAAACATGAGCCCTCATACAAACAACTGGTGGTAAAGACGAACCGAACATCGTTATTAAAACATGAGCCCTCATACAAACAACTGGAGGTACATACGAACCAAACATTGTTAATAAAACATGAGCCCTCATACAAACAACTGGAGGTAAAGTCGAACCGAATATCGTTAATAAAACATGAGCCCTCATACAAACAACTGGTGGTAAAGACGAACCAAACATCGTTAATAAAACATGAGCCCTCATACAAACAACTGGTGGTAAAGACGAATCTAACATCGTTAATAAAACATGAGCCCTCATACAAACAACTGGAGGTAAAGACGAACCGAGCATCGTTATTAAAACATGATCCTCATACAAACAACTGGTGGTAAAGATGAACCAAACATCGTTAATAAAACATGAGCCCTCATACAAACAATTGGAGGTAAACACGAATCTAACATCGTTAATAAAACATGAGCCCTCATACAAACAACTGGTGGTAAATATGAACCAAACATCGTTAATAAAACATGAGCCCTTATACAAACAACTGGAGGTAAAGTCGAACCGAATATCGTTAATAAAACATGAGCCCTCATACAAACAACTGGTGGTAAAGACGAACCAAACATCGTTAATAAAACATGAGCCCTCATACAAACAACTGGTGGTAAAGACGAACAGAACATCGTTATTAAAACATGATCCTTATACAAACAACTGGTGGTAAAGACGAATCTAACATCGTTAATAAAACATGAGCCCTCATACAAACAACTGGAGGTAAAGACGAACCGAACATCGTTATTAAAACATGATCCTCATACAAACAACTGGTGGTAAAGATGAACCAAACATCGTTAATAAAACATGAGCCCTCATACAAACAATTGGAGGTAAAGACGAACCGAATATCGTTATTAAAACATGAGCCCTCATACAAACAACTGGTGGTAAAGACGAACCGAATATCGTTAATAAAACATGAACCCTCATACCAACAACTGGTGGTAAAGACGAACCAAACATCGTTAATAAAACATGAGCCCTCATACAAACAACTGGTGGTAAAGACGAACCAAACATCGTTAATAAAACATGAGCCCTCATACAAACAACTGGTGGTAAAGACGAACCAAACATCGTTAATAAAACATGAGCCCTCATACAAACAACTGGAGGTAAAGACGAATTGAATATCGTTATTAAAACATGAGCCCTCATACAAACAACTGGTGGTAAAGACGAACCGAATATCGTTATTAAAACATGAGCCCTCATACAAACAACTGGAGGTAAATACGAACCAAACATCGTTAATAAAACATGAGCCCTCATACAAACAACTGGAGGTAAAGTCGAACCGAATATCGTTAATAAAAGATGAGCCCTCATACAAACAACTGGAGGTAAAGACGAACCAAACATCGTTAATAAAACATGAGCCCTCATACAAACAACTGGTGTTAAAGACGAACCGAACATCGTTAATAAAACATGATCCTCATACAAACAACTGGTGGTAAAGACGAATCTAACATCGTTAATAAAACATGAGCCCTCATACAAACAACTGGAGGTAAAGACGAACCAAACATCGTTATTAAAACATGATCCTCATACAAACAACTGGTGGTAAAGATGAACCAAACATCGTTAATAAAACATGAGCCCTCATACAAACAATTGGAGGTAAAGACGAACCGAATATCGTTATTAAAACATGAGCCCTCATACAAACAACTGGTGGTAAAGACGAAACGAATATCGTTATTAAAACATGAGCCCTCATACAAACAACTGGAGGTAAAGACGAATCTAACATCGTTAATAAAACATGAGCCCTCATACAAACAACTGGTGGTAAAGACGAACCGAACATCGTTAATAAAACATGAGCCCTCATACAAACAACTGGTGGTAAAGACGAACCGAACATCGTTAATAAAACATGAGCCCTCATACAAACAACTGGTGGTAAAGACGAACCGAATATCGTTAATAAAACATGAGCCCTCATACAAACAACTGGTGGTAAAGACGAACCGAACATCGTTATTAAAACATGAGCCCTCATACAAACAACTGGAGGTAAATACGAACCAAACATCGTTAATAAAACATGAGCCCTCATACAAACAACTGGAGGTAAAGTCGAACCGAATATCGTTAATAAAACATGAGCCCTCATACAAACAACTGGTGGTAAAGACGAACCAAACATCGTTAATAAAACATGAGCCCTCATACAAACAACTGGTGGTAAAGACGAACCGAACATCGTTATTAAAACATGATCCTCATACAAACAACTGGTGGTAAAGACGAATCTAACATCGTTAATAAAACATGAGCCCTCATACAAACAACTGGAGGTAAAGACGAACCGAACATCGTTATTAAAACATGATCCTCATACAAACAACTGGTGGTAAAGATGAACCAAACATCGTTAATAAAACATGAGCCCTCATACAAACAATTGGAGGTAAAGACGAACCGAATATCGTTATTAAAACATGAGCCCTCATACAAACAACTGGTGGTAAAGACGAACCGAATATCGTTATTAAAACACGAGCCCTCATACAAACAACTGGTGGTAAAGACGAACCGAATATCGTTAATAAAACATTAGCCCTCACACACACAATTGGTGGTACAGACGAACCAAACATCTTTATTAAAACATGAGCCCTCATACAAACAACTGGTGGTAAAGACGAACCAAACATCGTTAATAAAACATGAGCCCTCATACAAACAACTGGTGGTAAAGACGAACCAAACATCGTTAATAAAACATGAGCCCTCATACAAACAACTGGTGGTAAACACGAACCAAACATCGTTATTAAAACATGACCCCTCATACAAACAACTGGAGGTGAAGACGAACCGAATATCGTTATTAAAACATGAGCCCTCATATAAACAACTGGTGGTAAAGATGAACCGAACATCGTTAATAAAACATGAGCCCTCATACAAACAACTGGTGGTAAAGATGAACCAAACATCGTTAATAAAACATGAGCCCTCATACAAACAACTGGAGGTAAAGACGAACCAAACATCGTTAATAAAACATGAGCCCTCATACAAACAACTGGTGTTAAAGATGAACCAAGCATCGTTAATAAAACATGAGCCCTCATACAAACAACTGGTGGTAAAGACGAACCGAATATCGTTAATAAAACATGAGCCCTCATACAAACAACTGGTGGTAAAGACGAATCTAACATCGTTATTAAAACATGAGCCCTCATTCAAAGAACTGGAGGTAAAGACGAATCTAACATCGTTAATAAAACATGAGCCCTCATACAAACAACAGGTGGTAAAGACGAACCGAATATCGTTAATAAAACATGAGCCCTCATACAAACAACTGGTGGTAAAGACGAATCTAACATCGTTATTAAAACATGAGCCCTCATTCAAAGAACTGGTGGTAAAGACGAATCTAACATCGTTAATAAAACATGAGCCCTCATACAAACAACTGGTGGTAAAGACGAACTGAATATCGTTAATAAAACATGAGCCCTCATACAAACAACTGGTGGTAAAGACGAACCGAATATCGTTAATAAAACATGAGCCCTCATACAAACAACTGGAGTTAAAGACGAATCTAACATCGTTAATAAAACATGAGCCCTCATACAAACAACTGGTGGTAAAGACGAACCGAACATCGTTAATAAAACATGAGCCCTCATACAAACAACTGGTGGTAAAGACGAACCAAATATCGTTAATAAAACATGAGCCCTCATACAAACAACTGGTGGTAAAGACGAACCGAATATCGTTAATAAAACATGAGCCCTCATACAAACAACTGGTGGTAAAGACGAACCGAATATCGTTAATAAAACATGAGCCCTCATACAAACAACTGGTGGTAAAGACGAACCGAATATCGTTAATAAAACATGAGCCCTCATACAAACAACTGGAGGTAAAGACGAATCTAACATCGTTAATAAAACATGAGCCCTCATACAAACAACTGGTGGTAAAGACGAACCGAACATCGTTAATAAAACATGAGCCCTCATACAAACAACTGGTGGTAAAGACGAACCGAATATCGTTAATAAAACATGAGCCCTCATACAAACAACTGGTGGTAAAGACGAACCGAACATCGTTATTAAAACATGAGCCCTCATACAAACAACTGGAGGTACATACGAACCAAACATTGTTAATAAAACATGAGCCCTCATACAAACAACTGGAGGTAAAGTCGAACCGAATATCGTTAATAAAACATGAGCCCTCATACAAACAACTGGTGGTAAAGACGAACCAAACATCGTTAATAAAACATGAGCCCTCATACAAACAACTGGTGGTAAAGACGAATCTAACATCGTTAATAAAACATGAGCCCTCATACAAACAACTGGAGGTAAAGACGAACCGAGCATCGTTATTAAAACATGATCCTCATACAAACAACTGGTGGTAAAGATGAACCAAACATCGTTAATAAAACATGAGCCCTCATACAAACAATTGGAGGTAAACACGAATCTAACATCGTTAATAAAACATGAGCCCTCATACAAACAACTGGTGGTAAATATGAACCAAACATCGTTAATAAAACATGAGCCCTTATACAAACAACTGGAGGTAAAGTCGAACCGAATATCGTTAATAAAACATGAGCCCTCATACAAACAACTGGTGGTAAAGACGAACCAAACATCGTTAATAAAACATGAGCCCTCATACAAACAACTGGTGGTAAAGACGAACAGAACATCGTTATTAAAACATGATCCTTATACAAACAACTGGTGGTAAAGACGAATCTAACATCGTTAATAAAACATGAGCCCTCATACAAACAACTGGAGGTAAAGACGAACCGAACATCGTTATTAAAACATGATCCTCATACAAACAACTGGTGGTAAAGATGAACCAAACATCGTTAATAAAACATGAGCCCTCATACAAACAATTGGAGGTAAAGACGAACCGAATATCGTTATTAAAACATGAGCCCTCATACAAACAACTGGTGGTAAAGACGAACCGAATATCGTTAATAAAACATGAACCCTCATACCAACAACTGGTGGTAAAGACGAACCAAACATCGTTAATAAAACATGAGCCCTCATACAAACAACTGGTGGTAAAGACGAACCAAACATCGTTAATAAAACATGAGCCCTCATACAAACAACTGGTGGTAAAGACGAACCAAACATCGTTAATAAAACATGAGCCCTCATACAAACAACTGGAGGTAAAGACGAATTGAATATCGTTATTAAAACATGAGCCCTCATACAAACAACTGGTGGTAAAGACGAACCGAATATCGTTATTAAAACATGAGCCCTCATACAAACAACTGGAGGTAAATACGAACCAAACATCGTTAATAAAACATGAGCCCTCATACAAACAACTGGAGGTAAAGTCGAACCGAATATCGTTAATAAAAGATGAGCCCTCATACAAACAACTGGAGGTAAAGACGAACCAAACATCGTTAATAAAACATGAGCCCTCATACAAACAACTGGTGTTAAAGACGAACCGAACATCGTTAATAAAACATGATCCTCATACAAACAACTGGTGGTAAAGACGAATCTAACATCGTTAATAAAACATGAGCCCTCATACAAACAACTGGAGGTAAAGACGAACCAAACATCGTTATTAAAACATGATCCTCATACAAACAACTGGTGGTAAAGATGAACCAAACATCGTTAATAAAACATGAGCCCTCATACAAACAATTGGAGGTAAAGACGAACCGAATATCGTTATTAAAACATGAGCCCTCATACAAACAACTGGTGGTAAAGACGAAACGAATATCGTTATTAAAACATGAGCCCTCATACAAACAACTGGAGGTAAAGACGAATCTAACATCGTTAATAAAACATGAGCCCTCATACAAACAACTGGTGGTAAAGACGAACCGAACATCGTTAATAAAACATGAGCCCTCATACAAACAACTGGTGGTAAAGACGAACCGAACATCGTTAATAAAACATGAGCCCTCATACAAACAACTGGTGGTAAAGACGAACCGAATATCGTTAATAAAACATGAGCCCTCATACAAACAACTGGTGGTAAAGACGAACCGAACATCGTTATTAAAACATGAGCCCTCATACAAACAACTGGAGGTAAATACGAACCAAACATCGTTAATAAAACATGAGCCCTCATACAAACAACTGGAGGTAAAGTCGAACCGAATATCGTTAATAAAACATGAGCCCTCATACAAACAACTGGTGGTAAAGACGAACCAAACATCGTTAATAAAACATGAGCCCTCATACAAACAACTGGTGGTAAAGACGAACCGAACATCGTTATTAAAACATGATCCTCATACAAACAACTGGTGGTAAAGACGAATCTAACATCGTTAATAAAACATGAGCCCTCATACAAACAACTGGAGGTAAAGACGAACCGAACATCGTTATTAAAACATGATCCTCATACAAACAACTGGTGGTAAAGATGAACCAAACATCGTTAATAAAACATGAGCCCTCATACAAACAATTGGAGGTAAAGACGAACCGAATATCGTTATTAAAACATGAGCCCTCATACAAACAACTGGTGGTAAAGACGAACCGAATATCGTTAATAAAACATGAACCCTCATACCAACAACTGGTGGTAAAGACGAACCAAACATCGTTAATAAAACATGAGCCCTCATACAAACAACTGGTGGTAAAGACGAACCGAATATCGTTAATAAAACATGAGCCCTCATACAAAAAACTGGAGGTAAAGACGAATCTAACATCGTTAATAAAACATGAGCCCTCATACAAACAACTGGTGGTAAAGACGAACCGAACATCGTTAATAAAACATGAGCCCTCATACAAACAACTGGTGGTAAAGACGAACCGAATATCGTTAATAAAACATGAGCCCTCATACAAACAACTGGTGGTAAAGACGAACCAAACATCGTTAATAAAACATGAGCCCTCATACAAACAACTGGTGGTAAAGACGAACCAAACATCGTTAATAAAACATGAGCCCTCATACAAACAACTGGAGGTAAAGACGAATTGAATATCGTTATTAAAACATGAGCCCTCATACAAACAACTGGTGGTAAAGACGAACCGAATATCGTTATTAAAACATGAGCCCTCATACAAACAACTGGAGGTAAATACGAACCAAACATCGTTAATAAAACATGAGCCCTCATACAAACAACTGGAGGTAAAGTCGAACCGAATATCGTTAATAAAAGATGAGCCCTCATACAAACAACTGGAGGTAAAGACGAACCAAACATCGTTAATAAAACATGAGCCCTCATACAAACAACTGGTGTTAAAGACGAACCGAACATCGTTAATAAAACATGATCCTCATACAAACAACTGGTGGTAAAGACGAATCTAACATCGTTAATAAAACATGAGCCCTCATACAAACAACTGGAGGTAAAGACGAACCAAACATCGTTATTAAAACATGATCCTCATACAAACAACTGGTGGTAAAGATGAACCAAACATCGTTAATAAAACATGAGCCCTCATACAAACAATTGGAGGTAAAGACGAACCGAATATCGTTATTAAAACATGAGCCCTCATACAAACAACTGGTGGTAAAGACGAAACGAATATCGTTATTAAAACATGAGCCCTCATACAAACAACTGGAGGTAAAGACGAATCTAACATCGTTAATAAAACATGAGCCCTCATACAAACAACTGGTGGTAAAGACGAACCGAACATCGTTAATAAAACATGAGCCCTCATACAAACAACTGGTGGTAAAGACGAACCGAACATCGTTAATAAAACATGAGCCCTCATACAAACAACTGGTGGTAAAGACGAACCGAATATCGTTAATAAAACATGAGCCCTCATACAAACAACTGGTGGTAAAGACGAACCGAACATCGTTATTAAAACATGAGCCCTCATACAAACAACTGGAGGTAAATACGAACCAAACATCGTTAATAAAACATGAGCCCTCATACAAACAACTGGAGGTAAAGTCGAACCGAATATCGTTAATAAAACATGAGCCCTCATACAAACAACTGGTGGTAAAGACGAACCAAACATCGTTAATAAAACATGAGCCCTCATACAAACAACTGGTGGTAAAGACGAACCGAACATCGTTATTAAAACATGATCCTCATACAAACAACTGGTGGTAAAGACGAATCTAACATCGTTAATAAAACATGAGCCCTCATACAAACAACTGGAGGTAAAGACGAACCGAACATCGTTATTAAAACATGATCCTCATACAAACAACTGGTGGTAAAGATGAACCAAACATCGTTAATAAAACATGAGCCCTCATACAAACAATTGGAGGTAAAGACGAACCGAATATCGTTATTAAAACATGAGCCCTCATACAAACAACTGGTGGTAAAGACGAACCGAATATCGTTAATAAAACATGAACCCTCATACCAACAACTGGTGGTAAAGACGAACCAAACATCGTTAATAAAACATGAGCCCTCATACAAACAACTGGTGGTAAAGACGAACCGAATATCGTTAATAAAACATGAGCCCTCATACAAAAAACTGGAGGTAAAGACGAATCTAACATCGTTAATAAAACATGAGCCCTCATACAAACAACTGGTGGTAAAGACGAACCGAACATCGTTAATAAAACATGAGCCCTCATACAAACAACTGGTGGTAAAGACGAACCGAATATCGTTAATAAAACATGAGCCCTCATACAAACAACTGGTGGTAAAGACGAACTGAATATCGTTAATAAAACATGAGCCCTCATACAAACAACTGGTGGTAAAGACGAACCGAATATCGTTAATAAAACATGAGCCCTCATACAAACAACTGGTGGTAAAGACGAATCGAATATCGTTAATAAAACATGAGCCCTCATACAAACAACTGGAGGTAAAGACGAATCTAACATCGTTAATAAAACATGAGCCCTCATACAAACAACTGGTGGTAAAGACGAACCGAACATCGTTAATAAAACATGAGCCCTCATACAAACAACTGGTGGTAAAGACGAACCGAATATCGTTAATAAAACATGAGCCCTCATACAAACAACTGGTGGTAAAGACGAACCGAACATCGTTATTAAAACATGAGCCCTCATACAAACAACTGGAGGTAAATACGAACAAAACATCGTTAATAAAACATGAGCCCTCATACAAACAACTGGAGGTAAAGTCGAACCGAATATCGTTAATAAAACATGAGCCCTCATACAAACAACTGGTGGTAAAGACGAACCAAACATCGTTAATAAAACATGAGCCCTCATACAAACAACTGGTGGTAAAGACGAACCGAACATCGTTATTAAAACATGATCCTCATACAAACAACTGGTGGTAAAGACGAATCTAACATCGTTAATAAAACATGAGCCCTCATACAAACAACTGGAGGTAAAGACGAACCGAACATCGTTATTAAAACATGATCCTCATACAAACAACTGGTGGTAAAGATGAACCAAACATCGTTAATAAAACATGAGCCCTCATACAAACAATTGGAGGTAAAGACGAACCGAATATCGTTTTTAAAACATGAGCCCTCATACAAACAACTGGTGGTACAGACGAACCGAATATCGTTAATAAAACATGAACCCTCATACCAACAACTGGTGGTAAAGACGAACCAAACATCGTTAATAAAACATGAGCCCTCATACAAACAACTGGTGGTAAAGAGGAACCAAACATCGTTAATAAAACATGAGCCCTCATACAAACAACTGGTGGTAAAGACGAACCAAACATCGTTATTAAAACATGAGCCCTCATACAAACAACTGGAGGTAAAGACGAACCAAACATCGTTAGTAAAACATGAGCCCTCATACAAACAACTGGAGGTAAAGACGAAGTGAATATCGTTATTAAAACATGAGCCCTCATACAAACAACTGATGGTAAAGACGAACCGAATATCGTTATTAAAACATGAGCCCTCATACAAACAACTGGTGGTAAAGACGAACCGAATATCGTTATTAAAACATTAGCCCTCACACACACAATTGGTGGTACAGACGAACCAAACATCTTTATTAAAACATGAGCCCTCATACAAACAACTGGTGGTAAAGACGAACCAAACATCGTTAATAAAACATGAGCCCTCATACAAACAACTGGAGGTAAAGACGAACCAAACATCGTTAATAAAACATGACCACTCATACAAACAACTAGAGGTAAAGACGAACCAAACATCGTTAATAAAACATGACCCCTCATACAAACAACTGGAGGTAAAGAAGAACCAAACATCGTTATTAAAACATGAGCCCTCATACAAACAACTGGATGTAAAGACGAACCAAACATCGTTAATAAAACATGAGCCCTCATACAAACAACTGGTGGTAAAGACGAACCGAATATCGTTATTAAAACATGAGCCCTCATACAAACAACTGGTGGTAAAGACGAACCAAATATTGTTAATAAAACATGATCCCTCATACAAACAACTGGTGGTAAAGACGAACCAAACATCGTTATTAAAACATGAGCCCTCATACAAACAACTGGATGTAAAGACGAACCAAACATCGTTAATAAAACATGAGCCCTCATACAAACAACTGGAGGTGAAGACGAACCGAATATCGTTATTAAAACATGAGCCCTCATACAAACAACTGGTGGTAAAGACGAACCAAACATCGTTAATAAAACATGAGCCCTCATACAAACAAGGGGTGGTAAACACGAACCAAACATCGTTATTAAAACATGACCCCTCCTACAAACAACTGGAGGTAAAGACGAACCGAATATCGTTATTAAAACATGAGCCCTCATACAAACAACTGGTAGTAAAGATGAACCGAACATCGTTAATAAAACATAAGCCCTCATACAAACAACTGTTGGTAAAGACGAACCAAACATCGTTAATAAAACATGAGCCCTCATACAAACAACTGGAGGTAAAGACGAACCGAATATCGTTATTAAAACATGAGCCCTCATACAAACAACTGGTGGTAAAGACGAACCAAATATCGTTAATAAAACATGAGCCCTCATACCAACAACTGGTGGTAAAGACGAACCAAACATCGTTAATAAAACATGAGCCCTCATACAAACAACTGGTGGTAAAGACGAACCAAACATCGTTATTAAAACATGAGCCCTCATATAAACAACTGGTGGTAAAGACGAACCAAACATCGTTAATAAAACATGAGCCCTCATACAAACAACTGGAGGTAAAGACGAACCAAACATCGTTAATAAAACATGAGCCCTCATACAAACAACTGGAGGTAAAGACGAAGTGAATATCGTTATTAAAACATGAGCCCTCATACAAACAACTGGTGGTAAAGACGAACCGAATATCGTTATTAAAACATGAGCCCTCATACAAACAACTGGTGGTAAAGACGAACCGAATATCGTTAATAAAACATTAGCCCTCACACACACAATTGGTGGTACAGACGAACCAAACATCTTTATTAAAACATGACCCCTCATACAAACAACTGGAGGTAAAGACGAAGTGAATATCGTTATTAAAACATGAGCCCTCATACAAACAACTGGTGGTAAAGACGAACCGAATATCGTTATTAAAACATGAGCCCTCATACAAACAACTGGTGGTAAAGACGAACCGAATATCGTTAATAAAACATTAGCCCTCACACACACAATTGGTGGTACAGACGAACCAAACATCTTTATTAAAACATGACCCCTCATACAAACAACTGGTGGTAAAGACGAACCAAACATCTTTAATAAAACATGAGCCCTCATACAAACAACTGGTGGTAAACACGAACCAAACATCGTTATTAAAACATGACCCCTCATACAAACAACTGGAGGTGAAGACGAACCGAATATCGTTATTAAAACATGAGCCCTCATATAAACAACTGGTGATAAAGATGAACCGAACATCGTTAATAAAACATGAGCCCTCATACAAACAACTGGTGGTAAAGATGAACCAAACATCGTTAATAAAACATGAGCCCTCATACAAACAACTGGAGGTAAAGACGAACCAAACATCGTTAATAAAACTTGAGCCCTCATACAAACAACTGGTGGTAAAGATGAACCAAACATCGTTAATAAAACATGAGCCCTCATACAAACAACTGGTGGTAAAGACGAACCGAATATCGTTAATAAAACATGAGCCCTCATACAAACAACTGGTGGTAAAGACGAATCTAACATCGTTATTAAAACATGAGCCTTCATTCAAAGAACTGGTGGTAAAGACGAATCTAACATCGTTAATAAAACATGAGCCCTCATACAAACAAATGGAGGTAAAGACGAACCGAATATCGTTAATAAAACATGAGCCCTCATACAAACAACTGGTGGTAAAGACGAATCTAACATCGTTATTAAAACATGAGCCCTCATTCAAAGAACTGGTGGTAAAGACGAATCTACCATCGTTAATAAAACATGAGCCCTCATACAAACAACTGGTGGTAAAGACGAACTGAATATCGTTAATAAAACATGAGCCCTCATACAAACAACTGGTGGTAAAGACGAACCGAATATCGTTAATAAAACATGAGCCCTCATACAAACAACTGGAGGTAAAGACGAATCTAACATCGTTAATAAAACATGAGCCCTCATACAAACAACTGGTGGTAAAGACGAACCGAACATCGTTAATAAAACATGAGATCTCATACAAACAACTGGTGGTAAAGACGAACCGAATATCGTTAATAAAACATGAGCCCTCATACAAACAACTGGTGGTAAAGACGAACCGAATATCGTTAATAAAACATGAGCCCTCATACAAACAACTGGTGGTAAAGACGAACCGAATATCGTTAATAAAACATGAGCCCTCATACAAACAACTGGTGGTAAAGACGAACCAAACATCGTTAATAAAACATGAGCCCTCATACAAACAACTGGAGGTAAAGACGAAGTGAATATCGTTATTAAAACATGAGCCCTCATACAAACAACTGGTGGTAAAGACGAACCGAATATCGTTATCAAAACATGAGCCCTCATACAAACAACTGGTGGTAAAGACGAACCGAATATCGTTAATAAAACATTAGCCCTCACACACACAATTGGTGGTACAGACGAAACAAACATCTTTATTAAAACATGACCCCTCATACAAACAACTGGTGGTAAAGACGAACCAAACATCGTTAATAAAACATGAGCCCTCATACAAACAACTGTTGGTAAAGACGAACCAAACATCGTTAATAAAACATGAGCCCTCATACAAACAACTGGAGGTAAAGACGAACCGAATATCGTTATTAAAACATGAGCCCTCATACAAACAACTGGTGGTAAAGACGAACCAAATATCGTTAATAAAACATGAGCCCTCATACCAACAACTGGTGGTAAAGACGAACCAAACATCGTTAATAAAACATGAGCCCTCATACAAACAACTGGTGGTAAAGACGAACCAAACATCGTTATTAAAACATGAGCCCTCATATAAACAACTGGTGGTAAAGATGAACCGAACATCGTTAATAAAACATGAGCCCTCATACAAACAACTGGTGGTAAAGATGAACCAAACATCGTTAATAAAACATGAGCCCTCATACAAACAACTGGAGGTAAAGACGAACCAAACATCGTTAATAAAACATGAGCCCTCATACAAACAACTGGAGGTAAAGACGAACCAAACATCGTTAATAAAACATGAGCCCTCATACAAACAACTGGAGGTAAAGACGAACCAAACATCGTTAATAAAACATGAGCCCTCATACAAACAACTGGAGGTAAAGACGAAGTGAATATCGTTATTAAAACATGAGCCCTCATACAAACAACTGGTGGTAAAGACGAACCGAATATCGTTATTAAAACATGAGCCCTCATACAAACAACTGGTGGTAAAGACGAACCGAATATCGTTAATAAAACATTAGCCCTCACACACACAATTGGTGGTACAGACGAACCAAACATCTTTATTAAAACATGACCCCTCATACAAACAACTGGAGGTAAAGACGAAGTGAATATCGTTATTAAAACATGAGCCCTCATACAAACAACTGGTGGTAAAGACGAACCGAATATCGTTATTAAAACATGAGCCCTCATACAAACAACTGGTGGTAAAGACGAACCGAATATCGTTAATAAAACATTAGCCCTCACACACACAATTGGTGGTACAGACGAACCAAACATCTTTATTAAAACATGACCCCTCATACAAACAACTGGTGGTAAAGACGAACCAAACATCGTTAATAAAACATGAGCCCTCATACAAACAACTGGTGGTAAACACGAACCAAACATCGTTATTAAAACATGACCCCTCATACAAACAACTGGAGGTGAAGACGAACCGAATATCGTTATTAAAACATGAGCCCTCATATAAACAACTGGTGATAAAGATGAACCGAACATCGTTAATAAAACATGAGCCCTCATACAAACAACTGGTGGTAAAGATGAACCAAACATCGTTAATAAAACATGAGCCCTCATACAAACAACTGGAGGTAAAGACGAACCAAACATCGTTAATAAAACATGAGCCCTCATACAAACAACTGGTGGTAAAGATGAACCAAACATCGTTAATAAAACATGAGCCCTCATACAAACAACTGGTGGTAAAGACGAACCGAATATCGTTAATAAAACATGAGCCCTCATACAAACAACTGGTGGTAAAGACGAACCGAATATCGTTAATAAAACATGAGCCCTCATACAAACAACTGGTGGAAAAGACGAATCTAACATCGTTATTAAAACATGAGCCTTCATTCAAAGAACTGGTGGTAAAGACGAATCTAACATCGTTAATAAAACATGAGCCCTCATACAAACAAATGGAGGTAAAGACGAACCGAATATCGTTAATAAAACATGAGCCCTCATACAAACAACTGGTGGTAAAGACGAATCTAACATCGTTATTAAAACATGAGCCCTCATTCAAAGAACTGGTGGTAAAGACGAATCTACCATCGTTAATAAAACATGAGCCCTCATACAAACAACTGGTGGTAAAGACGAACTGAATATCGTTAATAAAACATGAGCCCTCATACAAACAACTGGTGGTAAAGACGAACCGAATATCGTTAATAAAACATGAGCCCTCATACAAACAACTGGAGGTAAAGACGAATCTAACATCGTTAATAAAACATGAGCCCTCATACAAACAACTGGTGGTAAAGACGAACCGAACATCGTTAATAAAACATGAGATCTCATACAAACAACTGGTGGTAAAGACGAACCGAATATCGTTAATAAAACATGAGCCCTCATACAAACAACTGGTGGTAAAGACGAACCGAATATCGTTAATAAAACATGAGCCCTCATACAAACAACTGGTGGTAAAGACGAACCGAATATCGTTAATAAAACATGAGCCCTCATACAAACAACTGGTGGTAAAGACGAACCAAACATCGTTAATAAAACATGAGCCCTCATACAAACAACTGGAGGTAAAGACGAAGTGAATATCGTTATTAAAACATGAGCCCTCATACAAACAACTGGTGGTAAAGACGAACCGAATATCGTTATCAAAACATGAGCCCTCATACAAACAACTGGTGGTAAAGACGAACCGAATATCGTTAATAAAACATTAGCCCTCACACACACAATTGGTGGTACAGACGAAACAAACATCTTTATTAAAACATGACCCCTCATACAAACAACTGGTGGTAAAGACGAACCAAACATCGTTAATAAAACATGAGCCCTCATACAAACAACTGTTGGTAAAGACGAACCAAACATCGTTAATAAAACATGAGCCCTCATACAAACAACTGGAGGTAAAGACGAACCGAATATCGTTATTAAAACATGAGCCCTCATACAAACAACTGGTGGTAAAG
Organism: Bathymodiolus brooksi; assembly: GCA_963680875.1. Lineage (NCBI taxonomy): Eukaryota > Metazoa > Mollusca > Bivalvia > Mytilida > Modiolidae > Bathymodiolus > Bathymodiolus brooksi. The sequence goes on from OY804575.1 coordinate 175,225,713, forward strand.
ACGAACCAAATATCGTTAATAAAACATGAGCCCTCATACCAACAACTGGTGGTAAAGACGAACCAAACATCGTTAATAAAACATGAGCCCTCATACAAACAACTGGTGGTAAAGACGAACCAAACATCGTTATTAAAACATGAGCCCTCATATAAACAACTGGTGGTAAAGATGAACCGAACATCGTTAATAAAACATGAGCCCTCATACAAACAACTGGTGGTAAAGATGAACCAAACATCGTTAATAAAACATGAGCCCTCATACAAACAACTGGAGGTAAAGACGAACCAAACATCGTTAATAAAACATGAGCCCTCATACAAACAACTGGAGGTAAAGACGAACCAAACATCGTTAATAAAACATGAGCCCTCATACAAACAACTGGAGGTAAAGACGAACCAAACATCGTTAATAAAACATGAGCCCTCATACAAACAACTGGAGGTAAAGACGAAGTGAATATCGTTATTAAAACATGAGCCCTCATACAAACAACTGGTGGTAAAGACGAACCGAATATCGTTATTAAAACATGAGCCCTCATACAAACAACTGGTGGTAAAGACGAACCGAATATCGTTAATAAAACATTAGCCCTCACACACACAATTGGTGGTACAGACGAACCAAACATCTTTATTAAAACATGACCCCTCATACAAACAACTGGAGGTAAAGACGAAGTGAATATCGTTATTAAAACATGAGCCCTCATACAAACAACTGGTGGTAAAGACGAACCGAATATCGTTATTAAAACATGAGCCCTCATACAAACAACTGGTGGTAAAGACGAACCGAATATCGTTAATAAAACATTAGCCCTCACACACACAATTGGTGGTACAGACGAACCAAACATCTTTATTAAAACATGACCCCTCATACAAACAACTGGTGGTAAAGACGAACCAAACATTGTTAATAAAACATGAGCCCTCATACAAACAACTGGTGGTAAACACGAACCAAACATCGTTATTAAAACATGACCCCTCATACAAACAACTGGAGGTGAAGACGAACCGAATATCGTTATTAAAACATGAGCCCTCATATAAACAACTGGTGATAAAGATGAACCGAACATCGTTAATAAAACATGAGCCCTCATACAAACAACTGGTGGTAAAGATGAACCAAACATCGTTAATAAAACATGAGCCCTCATACAAACAACTGGAGGTAAAGACGAACCAAACATCGTTAATAAAACATGAGCCCTCATACAAACAACTGGTGGTAAAGATGAACCAAACATCGTTAATAAAACATGAGCCCTCATACAAACAACTGGTGGTAAAGACGAACCGAATATCGTTAATAAAACATGAGCCCTCATACAAACAACTGGTGGTAAAGACGAATCTAACATCGTTATTAAAACATGAGCCTTCATTCAAAGAACTGGTGGTAAAGACGAATCTAACATCGTTAATAAAACATGAGCCCTCATACAAACAAATGGAGGTAAAGACGAACCGAATATCGTTAATAAAACATGAGCCCTCATACAAACAACTGGTGGTAAAGACGAATCTAACATCGTTATTAAAACATGAGCCCTCATTCAAAGAACTGGTGGTAAAGACGAATCTACCATCGTTAATAAAACATGAGCCCTCATACAAACAACTGGTGGTAAAGACGAACCGAACATCGTTAATAAAACATGAGCCCTCATACAAACAACTGGTGGTAAAGACGAACCGAATATCGTTAATAAAACATGAGCCCTCATACAAACAACTGGTGGTAAAGACGAACCGAATATCGTTAATAAAACATGAGCCCTCATACAAACAACTGGTGGTAAAGACGAACCGAATATCGTTAATAAAACATGAGCCCTCATACAAACAACTGGTGGTAAAGACGAACCAAACATCGTTAATAAAACATGAGCCCTCATACAAACAACTGGAGGTAAAGACGAAGTGAATATCGTTATTAAAACATGAGCCCTCATACAAACAACTGGTGGTAAAGACGAACCGAATATCGTTATCAAAACATGAGCCCTCATACAAACAACTGGTGGTAAAGACGAACCGAATATCGTTAATAAAACATTAGCCCTCACACACACAATTGGTGGTACAGACGAACCAAACATCTTTATTAAAACATGACCCCTCATACAAACAACTGGTGGTAAAGACGAACCAAACATCGTTAATAAAACATGAGCCCTCATACAAACAACTGTTGGTAAAGACGAACCAAACATCGTTATTAAAACATGAGCCCTCATATAAACAACTGGTGGTAAAGATGAACCGAACATCGTTAATAAAACATGAGCCCTCATACAAACAACTGGTGGTAAAGATGAACCAAACATCGTTAATAAAACATGAGCCCTCATACAAACAACTGGAGGTAAAGACGAACCGAATATCGTTATTAAAACATGAGCCCTCATACAAACAACTGGTGGTAAAGACGAACCAAATATCGTTAATAAAACATGAGCCCTCATACCAACAACTGGTGGTAAAGACGAACCAAACATCGTTAATAAAACATGAGCCCTCATACAAACAACTGGTGGTAAAGACGAACCAAACATCGTTATTAAAACATGAGCCCTCATATAAACAACTGGTGGTAAAGATGAACCGAACATCGTTAATAAAACATGAGCCCTCATACAAACAACTGGTGGTAAAGATGAACCAAACATCGTTAATAAAACATGAGCCCTCATACAAACAACTGGAGGTAAAGACGAACCAAACATCGTTAATAAAACATGAGCCCTCATACAAACAACTGGAGGTAAAGACGAACCAAACATCGTTAATAAAACATGAGCCCTCATACAAACAACTGGAGGTAAAGACGAACCAAACATCGTTAATAAAACATGAGCCCTCATACAAACAACTGGAGGTAAAGACGAAGTGAATATCGTTATTAAAACATGAGCCCTCATACAAACAACTGGTGGTAAAGACGAACCGAATATCGTTATTAAAACATGAGCCCTCATACAAACAACTGGTGGTAAAGACGAACCGAATATCGTTAATAAAACATTAGCCCTCACACACACAATTGGTGGTACAGACGAACCAAACATCTTTATTAAAACATGACCCCTCATACAAACAACTGGAGGTAAAGACGAAGTGAATATCGTTATTAAAACATGAGCCCTCATACAAACAACTGGTGGTAAAGACGAACCGAATATCGTTATTAAAACATGAGCCCTCATACAAACAACTGGTGGTAAAGACGAACCGAATATCGTTAATAAAACATTAGCCCTCACACACACAATTGGTGGTACAGACGAACCAAACATCTTTATTAAAACATGACCCCTCATACAAACAACTGGTGGTAAAGACGAACCAAACATCGTTAATAAAACATGAGCCCTCATACAAACAACTGGTGGTAAACACGAACCAAACATCGTTATTAAAACATGACCCCTCATACAAACAACATGAGGTGAAGACGAACCGAATATCGTTATTAAAACATGAGCCCTCATATAAACAACTGGTGATAAAGATGAACCGAACATCGTTAATAAAACATGAGCCCTCATACAAACAACTGGTGGTAAAGATGAACCAAACATCGTTAATAAAACATGAGCCCTCATACAAACAACTGGAGGTAAAGACGAACCAAACATCGTTAATAAAACATGAGCCCTCATACAAACAACTGGTGGTAAAGATGAACCAAACATCGTTAATAAAACATGAGCCCTCATACAAACAACTGGTGGTAAAGACGAACCGAATATCGTTAATAAACCATGAGCCCTCATACAAACAACTGGTGGTAAAGACGAATCTAACATCGTTATTAAAACATGAGCCTTCATTCAAAGAACTGGTGGTAAAGACGAATCTAACATCGTTAATAAAACATGAGCCCTCATACAAACAAATGGAGGTAAAGACGAACCGAATATCGTTAATAAAACATGAGCCCTCATACAAACAACTGGTGGTAAAGACGAATCTAACATCGTTATTAAAACATGAGCCCTCATTCAAAGAACTGGTGGTAAAGACGAATCTACCATCGTTAATAAAACATGAGCCCTCATACAAACAACTGGTGGTAAAGACGAACTGAATATCGTTAATAAAACATGAGCCCTCATACAAACAACTGGTGGTAAAGACGAACCGAATATCGTTTATAAAACATGAGCCCTCATACAAACAACTGGAGGTAAAGACGAATCTAACATCGTTAATAAAACATGAGCCCTCATACAAACAACTGGTGGTAAAGACGAACCGAACATCGTTAATAAAACATGAGCCCTCATACAAACAACTGGTGGTAAAGACGAACCGAATATCGTTAATAAAACATGAGCCCTCATACAAACAACTGGTGATAAAGACGAACCGAATATCGTTAATAAAACATGAGCCCTCATACAAACAACTGGTGGTAAAGACGAACCGAATATCGTTAATAAAACATGAGCCCTCATACAAACAACTGGTGGTAAAGACGAACCAAACATCGTTAATAAAACATGAGCCCTCATACAAACAACTGGAGGTAAAGACGAAGTGAATATCGTTATTAAAACATGAGCCCTCATACAAACAACTGGTGGTAAAGACGAACCGAATATCGTTATCAAAACATGAGCCCTCATACAAACAACTGGTGGTAAAGACGAACCGAATATCGTTAATAAAACATTAGCCCTCACACACACAATTGGTGGTACAGACGAACCAAACATCTTTATTAAAACATGACCCCTCATACAAACAACTGGTGGTAAAGACGAACCAAACATCGTTAATAAAACATGAGCCCTCATACAAACAACTGTTGGTAAAGACGAACCAAACATCGTTAATAAAACATGAGCCCTCATACAAACAACTGGTGGTAAAGACGAACCGAATATCGTTAATAAAACATGAGCCCTCATACAAACAACTGGTGGTAAAGACGAACCGAATATCGTTAATAAAACATGAGCCCTCATACAAACAACTGGTGGTAAAGACGAACCGAATATCGTTAATAAAACATGAGCCCTCATACAAACAACTGGTGGTAAAGACGAACCAAACATCGTTAATAAAACATGAGCCCTCATACAAACAACTGGAGGTAAAGACGAAGTGAATATCGTTATTAAAACATGAGCCCTCATACAAACAACTGGTGGTAAAGACGAACCGAATATCGTTATCAAAACATGAGCCCTCATACAAACAACTGGTGGTAAAGACGAACCGAATATCGTTAATAAAACATTAGCCCTCACACACACAATTGGTGGTACAGACGAACCAAACATCTTTATTAAAACATGACCCCTCATACAAACAACTGGTGGTAAAGACGAACCAAACATCGTTAATAAAACATGAGCCCTCATACAAACAACTGTTGGTAAAGACGAACCAAACATCGTTAATAAAACATGAGCCCTCATACAAACAACTGGAGGTAAAGACGAACCAAACATCGTTAATAAAACATGAGCCCTCATACAAACAACTGGAGGTAAAGACGAACCAAACATCGTTAATAAAACATGAGCCCTCATACAAACAACTGGAGGTAAAGACGAACCAAACATCGTTAATAAAACATGAGCCCTCATACAAACAACTGGAGGTAAAGACGAAGTGAATATCGTTACTAAAACATGAGCCCTCATACAAACAACTGGTGGTAAAGACGAACCGAATATCGTTATTAAAACATGAGCCCTCATACAAACAACTGGTGGTAAAGACGAACCGAATATCGTTAATAAAACATTAGCCCTCACACACACAATTGGTGGTACAGCTTTATTAAAACATGACCCCTCATACAAACAACTGGAGGTAAAGACGAAGTGAATATCGTTATTAAAACATGAGCCCTCATACAAACAACTGGTGGTAAAGACGAACCGAATATCGTTATTAAAACATGAGCCCTCATACAAACAACTGGTGGTAAAGACGAACCGAATATCGTTAATAAAACATTAGCCCTCACACACACAATTGGTGGTACAGACGAACCAAACATCTTTATTAAAACATGACCCCTCATACAAACAACTGGTGGTAAAGACGAACCAAACATCGTTAATAAAACATGAGCCCTCATACAAACAACTGGTGGTAAACACGAACCAAACATCGTTATTAAAACATGACCCCTCATACAAACAACTGGAGGTGAAGACGAACCGAATATCGTTATTAAAACATGAGCCCTCATATAAACAACTGGTGATAAAGATGAACCGAACATCGTTAATAAAACATGAGCCCTCATACAAACAACTGGTGGTAAAGATGAACCAAACATCGTTAATAAAACATGAGCCCTCATACAAACAACTGGAGGTAAAGACGAACCAAACATCGTTAATAAAACATGAGCCCTCATACAAACAACTGGTGGTAAAGATGAACCAAACATCGTTAATAAAACATGAGCCCTCATACAAACAACTGGTGGTAAAGACGAACCGAATATCGTTAATAAAACATGAGCCCTCATACAAACAACTGGTGGTAAAGACGAATCTAACATCGTTATTAAAACATGAGCCTTCATTCTAAGAACTGGTGGTAAAGACGAATCTAACATCGTTAATAAAACATGAGCCCTCATACAAACAAATGGAGGTAAAGACGAACCGAATATCGTTAATAAAACATGAGCCCTCATACAAACAACTGGTGGTAAAGACGAATCTAACATCGTTATTAAAACATGAGCCCTCATTCAAAGAACTGGTGGTAAAGACGAATCTACCATCGTTAATAAAACATGAGCCCTCATACAAACAACTGGTGGTAAAGACGAACTGAATATCGTTAATAAAACATGAGCCCTCATACAAACAACTGGTGGTAAAGACGAACCGAATATCGTTAATAAAACATGAGCCCTCATACAAACAACTGGAGGTAAAGACGAATTTAACATCGTTAATAAAACATGAGCCCTCATACAAACAACTGGTGGTAAAGACGAACCGAACATCGTTAATAAAACATGAGCCCTCATACAAACAACTGGTGGTAAAGACGAACCGAATATCGTTAATAAAACATGAGCCCTCATACAAACAACTGGTGGTAAAGACGAACCGAATATCGTTAATAAAACATGAGCCCTCATACAAACAACTGGTGGTAAAGACGAACCGAATATCGTTAATAAAACATGAGCCCTCATACAAACAACTGGTGGTAAAGACGAACCAAACATCGTTAATAAAACATGAGCCCTCATACAAACAACTGGAGGTAAAGACGAAGTGAATATCGTTATTAAAACATGAGCCCTCATACAAACAACTGGTGGTAAAGACGAACCGAATATCGTTATCAAAACATGAGCCCTCATACAAACAACTGGTGATAAAGATGAACCGAACATCGTTAATAAAACATGAGCCCTCATACAAACAACTGGTGGTAAAGACGAACCAAACATCGTTAATAAAACATGAGCCCTCATACAAACAACTGTTGGTAAAGACGAACCAAACATCGTTAATAAAACATGAGCCCTCATACAAACAACTGGAGGTAAAGACGAACCGAATATCGTTATTAAAACATGAGCCCTCATACAAACAACTGGTGGTAAAGACGAACCAAATATCGTTAATAAAACATGAGCCCTCATACCAACAACTGGTGGTAAAGACGAACCAAACATCGTTAATAAAACATGAGCCCTCATACAAACAACTGGTGGTAAAGACGAACCAAACATCGTTATTAAAACATGAGCCCTCATATAAACAACTGGTGGTAAAGATGAACCGAACATCGTTAATAAAACATGAGCCCTCATACAAACAACTGGTGGTAAAGATGAACCAAACATCGTTAATAAAACATGAGCCCTCATACAAACAACTGGAGGTAAAGACGAACCAAACATCGTTAATAAAACATGAGCCCTCATACAAACAACTGGAGGTAAAGACGAACCAAACATCGTTAATAAAACATGAGCCCTCATACAAACAACTGGAGGTAAAGACGAACCAAACATCGTTAATAAAACATGAGCCCTCATACAAACAACTGGAGGTAAAGACGAAGTGAATATCGTTATTAAAACATGAGCCCTCATACAAACAACTGGTGGTAAAGACGAACCGAATATCGTTATTAAAACATGAGCCCTCATACAAACAACTGGTGGTAAAGACGAACCGAATATCGTTAATAAAACATTAGCCCTCACACACACAATTGGTGGTACAGACGAACCAAACATCTTTATTAAAACATGACCCCTCATACAAACAACTGGAGGTAAAGACGAAGTGAATATCGTTATTAAAACATGAGCCCTCATACAAACAACTGGTGGTAAAGACGAACCGAATATCGTTATTAAAACATGAGCCCTCATACAAACAACTGGTGGTAAAGACGAACCGAATATCGTTAATAAAACATTAGCCCTCACACACACAATTGGTGGTACAGACGAACCAAACATCTTTATTAAAACATGACCCCTCATACAAACAACTGGTGGTAAAGACGAACCAAACATCGTTAATAAAACATGAGCCCTCATACAAACAACTGGTGGTAAAGACGAACCAAACATCGTTAATAAAACATGAGCCCTCATACAAACAACTGGTGGTAAACACGAACCAAACATCGTTATTAAAACATGACCCCTCATACAAACAACTGGAGGTGAAGACGAACCGAATATCGTTATTAAAACATGAGCCCTCATATAAACAACTGGTGGTAAAGATGAACCGAACATCGTTAATAAAACATGAGCCCTCATACAAACAACTGGTGGTAAAGATGAACCAAACATCGTTAATAAAACATGAGCCCTCATACAAACAACTGGAGGTAAAGACGAACCAAACATCGTTAATAAAACATGAGCCCTCATACAAACAACTGGTGGTAAAGATGAACCAAACATCGTTAATAAAACATGAGCCCTCATACAAACAACTGGTGGCAAAGACGAACCGAATATCGTTAATAAAACATGAGCCCTCATACAAACAACTGGTGGTAAAGACGAATCTAACATCGTTATTAAAACATGAGCCCTCATTCAAAGAACTGGTGGTAAAGACGAATCTAACATCGTTAATAAAACATGAGCCCTCATACAAACAAATGGAGGTAAAGACGAACCGAATATCGTTAATAAAACATGAGCCCTCATACAAACAACTGGTGGTAAAGACGAATCTAACATCGTTATTAAAACATGAGCCCTCATTCAAAGAACTGGTGGTAAAGACGAATCTACCATCGTTAATAAAACATGAGCCCTCATACAAACAACTGGTGGTAAAGACGAACTGAATATCGTTAATAAAACATGAGCCCTCATACAAACAACTGGTGGTAAAGACGAACCGAATATCGTTAATAAAACATGAGCCCTCATACAAACAACTGGAGGTAAAGACGAATCTAACATCGTTAATAAAACATGAGCCCTCATACAAACAACTGGTGGTAAAGACGAACCGAACATCGTTAATAAAACATGAGCCCTCATACAAACAACTGGAGGTAAAGACGAACCGAATATCGTTAATAAAACATGAGCCCTCATACAAACAACTGGTGGTAAAGACGAACCGAATATCGTTAATAAAACATGAGCCCTCATACAAACAACTGGTGGTAAAGACGAACCGAATATCGTTAATAAAACATGAGCCCTCATACAAACAACTGGTGGTAAAGACGAACCAAACATCGTTAATAAAACATGAGCCCTCATACAAACAACTGGTGGTAAAGACGAACCAAACATCGTTAATAAAACATGAGCCCTCATACAAACAACTGGAGGTAAAGACGAACCAAACATCGTTAATAAAACATGAGCCCTCATACAAACAACTGGAGGTAAAGACGAAGTGAATATCGTTATTAAAACTTGAGCCCTCATACAAACAACTGGTGGTAAAGACGAACCGAATATCGTTATCAAAACATGATCCCTCATACAAACAACTGGTGGTAAAGACGAACCGAATATCGTTAATAAAACATTAGCCCTCACACACACAATTGGTGGTACAGACGAACCAAACATCTTTATTAAAACATGACCCCTCATACAAACAACTGGTGGTAAAGACGAACCAAACATCGTTAATAAAACATGAGCCCTCATACAAACAACTGGTGGTAAAGACGAACCAAACATCGTTAATAAAACATGAGCCCTCATACAAACAACTGGTGGTAAACACGAACCAAACATCGTTATTAAAACATGACCCCTCATACAAACAACTGGAGGTGAAGACGAACCGAATATCGTTATTAAAACATGAGCCCTCATATAAACAACTGGTGGTAAAGATGAACCGAACATCGTTAATAAAACATGAGCCCTCATACAAACAACTGGTGGTAAAGATGAACCTAACATCGTTAATAAAACATGAGCCCTCATACAAACAACTGGTGGTAAAGATGAACCAAACATCGTTAATAAAACATGAGCCCTCATACAAACAACTGGTGGTAAAGACGAACCGAATATCGTTAATAAAACATGAGCCCTCATACAAACAACTGGTGGTAAAGACGAATCTAACATCGTTATTAAAACATGAGCCCTCATTCAAAGATGTGGTGGTAAAGACGAATCTAACATCGTTAATAAAACATAAGCCCTCATACAAACAAATGGAGGTAAAGACGAACCGAATATCGTTAATAAAACATGAGCCCTCATACAAACAACTGGTGGTAAAGACGAATCTAACATCGTTATTAAAACATGAGCCCTCATTCAAAGAACTGGTGGTAAAGACGAATCTAACATCGTTAATAAAACATGAGCCCTCATACAAACAACTGGTGGTAAAGACGAACTGAATATCGTTAATAAAACATGAGCCCTCATACAAACAACTGGTGGTAAAGACGAACCAAATATCGTTAATAAAACATGAGCCCTCATACAAACAACTGGAGGTAAAGACGAATCTAACATCGTTAATAAAACATGAGCCCTCATACAAACAACTGGTGGTAAAGACGAACCGAACATCGTTAATAAAACATGAGCCCTCATACAAACAACTGGTGGTAAAGACGAACCGAATATCGTTAATAAAACATGAGCCCTCATACAAACAACTGGTGGTAAAGACGAACCGAATATCGTTAATAAAACATGAGCCCTCATACAAACAACTGGTGGTAAAGACGAACCGAATATCGTTAATAAAACATGAGCCCTCATACAAACAACTGGTGGTAAAGACGAACCAAACATCGTTAATAAAACATGAGCCCTCATACAAACAACTGGAGGTAAAGACGAACCAAACATCGTTAATAAAACATGAGCCCTCATACAAACAACTGGAGGTAAAGACGAACCAAACATCGTTAATAAAACATGAGCCCTCATACAAACAACTGGAGGTAAAGACGAAGTGAATATCGTTATTAAAACATGAGCCCTCATACAAACAACTGGTGGTAAAGACGAACCGAATATCGTTATTAAAACATGAGCCCTCATACAAACAACTGGTGGTAAAGACGAACCGAATATCGTTAATAAAACATTAGCCCTCACACACACAATTGGTGGTACAGACGAACCAAACATCTTTATTAAAACATGAGCCCTCATACAAACAACTGGTGGTAAAGACGAACCAAACATCGTTAATAAAACATGAGCCCTCATACAAACAACTGGTGGTAAAGACGAACCAAACATCGTTAATAAAACATGAGCCCTCATACAAACAACTGGTGGTAAACACGAACCAAACATCGTTATTAAAACATGACCCCTCATACAAACAACTGGAGGTGAAGACGAACCGAATATCGTTATTAAAACATGAGCCCTCATATAAACAACTGGTGGTAAAGATGAACCGAACATCGTTAATAAAACATGAGCCCTCATACAAACAACTGGTGGTAAAGATGAACCAAACATCGTTAATAAAACATGAGCCCTCATACAAACAACTGGAGGTAAAGACGAACCAAACATCGTTAATAAAACATGAGCCCTCATACAAACAACTGGTGGTAAAGATGAACCAAACATTGTTAATAAAACATGAGCCCTCATACAAACAACTGGTGGTAAAGACGAACCGAATATCGTTAATAAAACATGAGCCCTCATACAAACAACTGGTGGTAAAGACGAATCTAACATCGTTATTAAAACATGAGCCCTCATTCAAAGAACTGGTGGTAAAGACGAATCTAACATCGTTAATAAAACATGAGCCCTCATACAAACAACAGGTGGTAAAGACGAACCGAATATCGTTAATAAAACATGAGCCCTCATACAAACAACTGGTGGTAAAGACGAATCTAACATCGTTATTAAAACATGAGCCCTCATTCAAAGAACTGGTGGTAAAGACGAATCTAACATCGTTAATAAAACATGAGCCCTCATACAAACAACTGGTGGTAAAGACGAACTGAATATCGTTAATAAAACATGAGCCCTCATACAAACAACTGGTGGTAAAGACGAACCGAATATCGTTAATAAAACATGAGCCCTCATACAAACAACTGGAGTTAAAGACGAATCTAACATCGTTAATAAAACATGAGCCCTCATACAAACAACTGGTGGTAAAGACGAACCGAACATCGTTAATAAAACATGAGCCCTCATACAAACAACTGGTGGTAAAGACGAACCGAATATCGTTAATAAAACATGAGCCCTCATACAAACAACTGGTGGTAAAGACGAACCGAATATCGTTAATAAAACATGAGCCCTCATACAAACAACTGGTGGTAAAGACGAACCGAATATCGTTAATAAAACATGAGCCCTCATACAAACAACTGGAGGTAAAGACGAATCTAACATCGTTAATAAAACATGAGCCCTCATACAAACAACTGGTGGTAAAGAAGAACCGAACATCGTTAATAAAACATGAGCCCTCATACAAACAACTGGTGGTAAAGACGAACCGAATATCGTTATTAAAACATGAGCCCTCATACAAACAACTGGTGGTAAAGACGAACCGAACATCGTTATTAAAACATGAGCCCTCATACAAACAACTGGAGGTACATACGAACCAAACATCGTTAATAAAACATGAGCCCTCATACAAACAACTGGAGGTAAAGTCGAACCGAATATCGTTAATAAAACATGAGCCCTCATACAAACAACTGGTGGTAAAGACGAACCAAACATCGTTAATAAAACATGAGCCCTCATACAAACAACTGGTGGTAAAGACGAATCTAACATCGTTAATAAAACATGAGCCCTCATACAAACAACTGGAGGTAAAGACGAACCGAGCATCGTTATTAAAACATGATCCTCATACAAACAACTGGTGGTAAAGATGAACCAAACATCGTTAATAAAACATGAGCCCTCATACAAACAATTGGAGGTAAAGACGAACCGAACATCGTTAATAAAACATGAGCCCTCATACAAACAACTGGTGGTAAAGACGAACCGAACATCGTTAATAAAACATGAGCCCTCATACAAACAACTGGTGATAAAGACGAACCGAATATCGTTAATAAAACATGAGCCCTCATACAAACAACTGGTGGTAAAGACGAACCGAATATCGTTAATAAAACATGAGCCCTCATACAAACAACTGGTGGTAAAGACGAACCGAATATCGTTAATAAAACATGAGCCCTCATACAAACAACTGGTGGTAAAGACGAACCGAATATCGTTAATAAAACATGAGCCCTCATACAAACAACTGGTGGTAAAGACGAACCGAATATCGTTAATAAAACATGAGCCCTCATACAAACAACTGGAGGTAAAGACGAATCTAACATCGTTAATAAAACATGAGCCCTCATACAAACAACTGGTGGTAAAGAAGAACCGAACATCGTTAATAAAACATGAGCCCTCATACAAACAACTGGTGGTAAAGACGAACCGAATATCGTTAATAAAACATGAGCCCTCATACAAACAACTGGTGGTAAAGACGAACCGAACATCGTTATTAAAACATGAGCCCTCATACAAACAACTGGAGGTAAATACGAACCAAACATCGTTAATAAAACATGAGCCCTCATACAAACAACTGGAGGTAAAGTCGAACCGAATATCGTTAATAAAACATGAGCCCTCATACAAACAACTGGAGGTAAAGACGAACCAAACATCGTTAATAAAACATGAGCCCTCATACAAACAACTGGTGTTAAAGACGAACCGAACATCGTTATTAAAACATGATCCTCATACAAACAACTGGTGGTAAAGACGAATCTAACATCGTTAATAAAACATGAGCCCTCATACAAACAACTGGGGGTAAAGACGAACCGAACATCGTTATTAAAACATGATCCTCATACAAACAACTGGTGGTAAAGATGAACCAAACATCGTTAATAAAACATGAGCCCTCATACAAACAATTGGAGGTAAAGACGAACCGAATATCGTTATTAAAAGATGAGCCCTCATACAAACAACTGGTGGTAAAGACGAACTGAATATCGTTAATAAAACATGAGCCCTCATACCAACAACTGGTGGTAAAGACGAACCGAATATCGTTAATAAAACATGAGCCCTCATACAAACAACTGGAGGTAAAGACGAATCTAACATCGTTAATAAAACATGAGCCCTCATACAAACAACTGGTGGTAAAGACGAACCGAATATCGTTAATAAAACATGAGCCCTCATACAAACAACTGGTGGTAAAGACGAACCGAATATCGTTAATAAAACATGAGCCCTCATACAAACAACTGGTGGTAAAGACGAACCGAATATCGTTAATAAAACATGAGCCCTCATACAAACAACTGGAGGTAAAGACGAATCTAACATCGTTAATAAAACATGAGCCCTCATACAAACAACTGGAGGTAAAGACGAACCGAACATCGTTAATAAAACATGAGCCCTCATACAAACAACTGGTGGTAAAGACGAACCGAATATCGTTAATAAAACATGAGCCCTCATACAAACAACTGGTGGTAAAGACGAACCGAACATCGTTATTAAAACATGAGCCCTCATACAAACAACTGGAGGTAAATACGAACCAAACATCGTTAATAAAGCATGAGCCCTCATACAAACAACTGGAGGTAAAGTCGAACCGAATATCGTTAATAAAACATGAGCCCTCATACAAACAACTGGTGGTAAAGACGAACCAAACATCGTTAATAAAACATGAGCCCTCATACAAACAACTGGTGGTAAAGACGAACCAAACATCGTTATTAAAACATGATCCTCATACAAACAACTGGTGGTAAAGACGAATCTAACATCGTTAATAAAACATGAGCCCTCATACAAACAACTGGAGGTAAAGACGAACCGAACATCGTTATTAAAACATGATCCTCATACAAACAACTGGTGGTAAAGATGAACCAAATATCGTTAATAAAACATGAGCCCTCATACAAACAATTGGAGGTAAAGACGAACCGAATATCGTTATTAAAACATGAGCCCTCATACAAACAACTGGTGGTAAAGACGAACCGAATATCGTTAATAAAACATGAACCCTCATACCAACAACTGGTGGTAAAGACGAACCAAACATCGTTAATAAAACATGAGCCCTCATACAAACAACTGGTGGTAAAGACGAACCAAACATCGTTAATAAAACATGAGCCCTCATACAAACAACTGGAGGTAAAGACGAAGTGAATATCGTTATTAAAACATGAGCCCTCATACAAACAACTGTTGGTAAAGACGAACCGAATATCGTTATTAAAACATGAGCCCTCATACAAACAACTGGTGGTAAAGACGAACCGAATATCGTTATTAAAACATTAGCCCTCACACACAGAATTGGTGGTACAGACGAACCAAACATCTTTATTAAATCATGAGCCCTCATACAAACAACTGGTGGTAAAGACGAACCAAACATCGTTAATAAAACATGAGCCCTCATACAAACAACTGGAGGTAAAGACGAACCAAACATCGTTAATAAAACATGAGCCCTCATACAAACAACTGGTGGTAAAGACGAACCGAATATCGTTATTAAAACATGAGCCCTCATACAAACAACTGGTGGTAAAGACGAACCGAACATCGTTATTAAAACATGAGCCCTCATACAAACAACTGGAGGTACATACGAACCAAACATCGTTAATAAAACATGAGCCCTCATACAAACAACTGGAGGTAAAGTCGAACCGAATATCGTTAATAAAACATGAGCCCTCATACAAACAACTGGTGGTAAAGACGAACCAAAAATCGTTAATAAAACATGAGCCCTCATACAAACAACTGGTGGTAAAGACGAATCTAACATCGTTAATAAACATGAGCCCTCATACAAACAACTGGAGGTAAAGACGAACCGAGCATCGTTATTAAAACATGATCCTCATACAAACAACTGGTGGTAAAGATGAACCAAACATCGTTAATAAAACATGAGCCCTCATACAAACAATTGGAGGTAAAGACGAACCGAACATCGTTAATAAAACATGAGCCCTCATACAAACAACTGGTGGTAAAGACGAACCGAACATCGTTAATAAAACATGAGCCCTCATACAAACAACTGGTGGTAAAGACGAACCGAATATCGTTAATAAAACATGAGCCCTCATACAAACAACTGGTGGTAAAGACGAACCGAATATCGTTAATAAAACATGAGCCCTCATACAAACAACTGGTGGTAAAGACGAACCGAATATCGTTAATAAAACATGAGCCCTCATACAAACAACTGGTGGTAAAGACGAACCGAATATCGTTAATAAAACATGAGCCCTCATACAAACAACTGGTGGTAAAGACGAACCGAATATCGTTAATAAAACATGAGCCCTCATACAAACAACTGGAGGTAAAGACGAATCTAACATCGTTAATAAAACATGAGCCCTCATACAAACAACTGGTGGTAAAGAAGAACCGAACATCGTTAATAAAACATGAGCCCTCATACAAACAACTGGTGGTAAAGACGAACCGAATATCGTTAATAAAACATGAGCCCTCATACAAACAACTGGTGGTAAAGACGAACCGAACATCGTTATTAAAACATGAGCCCTCATACAAACAACTGGTGGTAAAGACGAACCGAATATCGTTAATAAAACATGAGCCCTCATACCAACAACTGGTGGTAAAGACGAACCAAACATCGTTAATAAAACATGAGCTCTCATACAAACAACTGGTGGTAAAGACGAACCAAACATCGTTAATAACACATGAGCCCTCATACAAACAACTGGTGGTAAAGACGAACCAAACATCGTTAATAAAACATGAGCCCTCATACAAACAACTGGAGGTAAAGACGAACCAAATATCGTTAATAAAACATGAGCCCTCATACAAACAACTGGAGGTAAAGACGAAGTGAATATCGTTATTAAAACATGAGCCCTCATACAAACAACTGGTGGTAAAGACGAACCGAATATCGTTATTAAAACATGAGCCCTCATACAAACAACTGGTGGTAAAGACGAACCGAATATCGTTAATAAAACATTAGCCCTCACACACACAATTGGTGGTACAGACGAACCAAACATCTTTATTAAAACATGAGCCCTCATACAAACAACTGGTGGTAAAGACGAACCAAACATCGTTAATAAAACATGAGCCCTCATACAAACAACTGGTGGTAAAGACGAACCAAACATCGTTAATAAAACATGAGCCCTCATACAAACAACTGGTGGTAAACACGAACCAAACATCGTTATTAAAACATGACCCCTCATACAAACAACTGGAGGTGAAGACGAACCGAATATCGTTATTAAAACATGAGCCCTCATATAAACAACTGGTGGTAAAGATGAACCGAACATCGTTAATAAAACATGAGCCCTCATACAAACAACTGGTGGTAAAGATGAACCAAACATCGTTAATAAAACATGAGCCCTCATACAAACAACTGGAGGTAAAGACGAACCAAACATCGTTAATAAAACATGAGCCCTCATACAAACAACTGGTGGTAAAGATGAACCAAACATTGTTAATAAAACATGAGCCCTCATACAAACAACTGGTGGTAAAGACGAACCGAATATCGTTAATAAAACATGAGCCCTCATACAAACAACTGGTGGTAAAGACGAATCTAACATCGTTATTAAAACATGAGCCCTCATTCAAAGAACTGGTGGTAAAGACGAATCTAACATCGTTAATAAAACATGAGCCCTCATACAAACAACAGGTGGTAAAGACGAACCGAATATCGTTAATAAAACATGAGCCCTCATACAAACAACTGGTGGTAAAGACGAATCTAACATCGTTATTAAAACATGAGCCCTCATTCAAAGAACTGGTGGTAAAGACGAATCTAACATCGTTAATAAAACATGAGCCCTCATACAAACAACTGGTGGTAAAGACGAACTGAATATCGTTAATAAAACATGAGCCCTCATACAAACAACTGGTGGTAAAGACGAACCGAATATCGTTAATAAAACATGAGCCCTCATACAAACAACTGGAGTTAAAGACGAATCTAACATCGTTAATAAAACATGAGCCCTCATACAAACAACTGGTGGTAAAGACGAACCGAACATCGTTAATAAAACATGAGCCCTCATACAAACAACTGGTGGTAAAGACGAACCGAATATCGTTAATAAAACATGAGCCCTCATACAAACAACTGGTGGTAAAGACGAACCGAATATCGTTAATAAAACATGAGCCCTCATACAAACAACTGGTGGTAAAGACGAACCGAATATCGTTAATAAAACATGAGCCCTCATACAAACAACTGGAGGTAAAGACGAATCTAACATCGTTAATAAAACATGAGCCCTCATACAAACAACTGGTGGTAAAGAAGAACCGAACATCGTTAATAAAACATGAGCCCTCATACAAACAACTGGTGGTAAAGACGAACCGAATATCGTTATTAAAACATGAGCCCTCATACAAACAACTGGTGGTAAAGACGAACCGAACATCGTTATTAAAACATGAGCCCTCATACAAACAACTGGAGGTACATACGAACCAAACATCGTTAATAAAACATGAGCCCTCATACAAACAACTGGAGGTAAAGTCGAACCGAATATCGTTAATAAAACATGAGCCCTCATACAAACAACTGGTGGTAAAGACGAACCAAACATCGTTAATAAAACATGAGCCCTCATACAAACAACTGGTGGTAAAGACGAATCTAACATCGTTAATAAAACATGAGCCCTCATACAAACAACTGGAGGTAAAGACGAACCGAGCATCGTTATTAAAACATGATCCTCATACAAACAACTGGTGGTAAAGATGAACCAAACATCGTTAATAAAACATGAGCCCTCATACAAACAATTGGAGGTAAAGACGAACCGAACATCGTTAATAAAACATGAGCCCTCATACAAACAACTGGTGGTAAAGACGAACCGAACATCGTTAATAAAACATGAGCCCTCATACAAACAACTGGTGATAAAGACGAACCGAATATCGTTAATAAAACATGAGCCCTCATACAAACAACTGGTGGTAAAGACGAACCGAATATCGTTAATAAAACATGAGCCCTCATACAAACAACTGGTGGTAAAGACGAACCGAATATCGTTAATAAAACATGAGCCCTCATACAAACAACTGGTGGTAAAGACGAACCGAATATCGTTAATAAAACATGAGCCCTCATACAAACAACTGGTGGTAAAGACGAACCGAATATCGTTAATAAAACATGAGCCCTCATACAAACAACTGGAGGTAAAGACGAATCTAACATCGTTAATAAAACATGAGCCCTCATACAAACAACTGGTGGTAAAGAAGAACCGAACATCGTTA
This sequence comes from Bathymodiolus brooksi, assembly GCA_963680875.1. Lineage (NCBI taxonomy): Eukaryota > Metazoa > Mollusca > Bivalvia > Mytilida > Modiolidae > Bathymodiolus > Bathymodiolus brooksi. The sequence goes on from OY804575.1 coordinate 175,245,603, forward strand.
ATAAAACATGAGCCCTCATACAAACAACTGGTGGTAAAGACGAACCGAATATCGTTAATAAAACATGAGCCCTCATACAAACAACTGGTGGTAAAGACGAACCGAACATCGTTATTAAAACATGAGCCCTCATACAAACAACTGGAGGTAAATACGAACCAAACATCGTTAATAAAACATGAGCCCTCATACAAACAACTGGAGGTAAAGTCGAACCGAATATCGTTAATAAAACATGAGCCCTCATACAAACAACTGGAGGTAAAGACGAACCAAACATCGTTAATAAAACATGAGCCCTCATACAAACAACTGGTGTTAAAGACGAACCGAACATCGTTATTAAAACATGATCCTCATACAAACAACTGGTGGTAAAGACGAATCTAACATCGTTAATAAAACATGAGCCCTCATACAAACAACTGGGGGTAAAGACGAACCGAACATCGTTATTAAAACATGATCCTCATACAAACAACTGGTGGTAAAGATGAACCAAACATCGTTAATAAAACATGAGCCCTCATACAAACAATTGGAGGTAAAGACGAACCGAATATCGTTATTAAAAGATGAGCCCTCATACAAACAACTGGTGGTAAAGACGAACTGAATATCGTTAATAAAACATGAGCCCTCATACAAACAACTGGTGGTAAAGACGAACCGAATATCGTTAATAAAACATGAGCCCTCATACAAACAACTGGAGGTAAAGACGAATCTAACATCGTTAATAAAACATGAGCCCTCATACAAACAACTGGTGGTAAAGACGAACCGAATATCGTTAATAAAACATGAGCCCTCATACAAACAACTGGTGGTAAAGACGAACCGAATATCGTTAATAAAACATGAGCCCTCATACAAACAACTGGTGGTAAAGACGAACCGAATATCGTTAATAAAACATGAGCCCTCATACAAACAACTGGAGGTAAAGACGAATCTAACATCGTTAATAAAACATGAGCCCTCATACAAACAACTGGAGGTAAAGACGAACCGAACATCGTTAATAAAACATGAGCCCTCATACAAACAACTGGTGGTAAAGACGAACCGAATATCGTTAATAAAACATGAGCCCTCATACAAACAACTGGTGGTAAAGACGAACCGAACATCGTTATTAAAACATGAGCCCTCATACAAACAACTGGAGGTAAATACGAACCAAACATCGTTAATAAAGCATGAGCCCTCATACAAACAACTGGAGGTAAAGTCGAACCGAATATCGTTAATAAAACATGAGCCCTCATACAAACAACTGGTGGTAAAGACGAACCAAACATCGTTAATAAAACATGAGCCCTCATACAAACAACTGGTGGTAAAGACGAACCAAACATCGTTATTAAAACATGATCCTCATACAAACAACTGGTGGTAAAGACGAATCTAACATCGTTAATAAAACATGAGCCCTCATACAAACAACTGGAGGTAAAGACGAACCGAACATCGTTATTAAAACATGATCCTCATACAAACAACTGGTGGTAAAGATGAACCAAATATCGTTAATAAAACATGAGCCCTCATACAAACAATTGGAGGTAAAGACGAACCGAATATCGTTATTAAAACATGAGCCCTCATACAAACAACTGGTGGTAAAGACGAACCGAATATCGTTAATAAAACATGAACCCTCATACCAACAACTGGTGGTAAAGACGAACCAAACATCGTTAATAAAACATGAGCCCTCATACAAACAACTGGTGGTAAAGACGAACCAAACATCGTTAATAAAACATGAGCCCTCATACAAACAACTGGAGGTAAAGACGAAGTGAATATCGTTATTAAAACATGAGCCCTCATACAAACAACTGTTGGTAAAGACGAACCGAATATCGTTATTAAAACATGAGCCCTCATACAAACAACTGGTGGTAAAGACGAACCGAATATCGTTATTAAAACATTAGCCCTCACACACAGAATTGGTGGTACAGACGAACCAAACATCTTTATTAAATCATGAGCCCTCATACAAACAACTGGTGGTAAAGACGAACCAAACATCGTTAATAAAACATGAGCCCTCATACAAACAACTGGAGGTAAAGACGAACCAAACATCGTTAATAAAACATGAGCCCTCATACAAACAACTGGTGGTAAAGACGAACCGAATATCGTTATTAAAACATGAGCCCTCATACAAACAACTGGTGGTAAAGACGAACCGAACATCGTTATTAAAACATGAGCCCTCATACAAACAACTGGAGGTACATACGAACCAAACATCGTTAATAAAACATGAGCCCTCATACAAACAACTGGAGGTAAAGTCGAACCGAATATCGTTAATAAAACATGAGCCCTCATACAAACAACTGGTGGTAAAGACGAACCAAAAATCGTTAATAAAACATGAGCCCTCATACAAACAACTGGTGGTAAAGACGAATCTAACATCGTTAATAAACATGAGCCCTCATACAAACAACTGGAGGTAAAGACGAACCGAGCATCGTTATTAAAACATGATCCTCATACAAACAACTGGTGGTAAAGATGAACCAAACATCGTTAATAAAACATGAGCCCTCATACAAACAATTGGAGGTAAAGACGAACCGAACATCGTTAATAAAACATGAGCCCTCATACAAACAACTGGTGGTAAAGACGAACCGAACATCGTTAATAAAACATGAGCCCTCATACAAACAACTGGTGGTAAAGACGAACCGAATATCGTTAATAAAACATGAGCCCTCATACAAACAACTGGTGGTAAAGACGAACCGAATATCGTTAATAAAACATGAGCCCTCATACAAACAACTGGTGGTAAAGACGAACCGAATATCGTTAATAAAACATGAGCCCTCATACAAACAACTGGTGGTAAAGACGAACCGAATATCGTTAATAAAACATGAGCCCTCATACAAACAACTGGTGGTAAAGACGAACCGAATATCGTTAATAAAACATGAGCCCTCATACAAACAACTGGAGGTAAAGACGAATCTAACATCGTTAATAAAACATGAGCCCTCATACAAACAACTGGTGGTAAAGAAGAACCGAACATCGTTAATAAAACATGAGCCCTCATACAAACAACTGGTGGTAAAGACGAACCGAATATCGTTAATAAAACATGAGCCCTCATACAAACAACTGGTGGTAAAGACGAACCGAACATCGTTATTAAAACATGAGCCCTCATACAAACAACTGGAGGTAAATACGAACCAAACATCGTTAATAAAACATGAGCCCTCATACAAACAACTGGAGGTAAAGTCGAACCGAATATCGTTAATAAAACATGAGCCCTCATACAAACAACTGGAGGTAAAGACGAACCAAACATCGTTAATAAAACATGAGCCCTCATACAAACAACTGGTGTTAAAGACGAACCGAACATCGTTATTAAAACATGATCCTCATACAAACAACTGGTGGTAAAGACGAATCTAACATCGTTAATAAAACATGAGCCCTCATACAAACAACTGGGGGTAAAGACGAACCGAACATCGTTATTAAAACATGATCCTCATACAAACAACTGGTGGTAAAGATGAACCAAACATCGTTAATAAAACATGAGCCCTCATACAAACAATTGGAGGTAAAGACGAACCGAATATCGTTATTAAAAGATGAGCCCTCATACAAACAACTGGTGGTAAAGACGAACTGAATATCGTTAATAAAACATGAGCCCTCATACAAACAACTGGTGGTAAAGACGAACCGAATATCGTTAATAAAACATGAGCCCTCATACAAACAACTGGAGGTAAAGACGAATCTAACATCGTTAATAAAACATGAGCCCTCATACAAACAACTGGTGGTAAAGACGAACCGAATATCGTTAATAAAACATGAGCCCTCATACAAACAACTGGTGGTAAAGACGAACCGAATATCGTTAATAAAACATGAGCCCTCATACAAACAACTGGTGGTAAAGACGAACCGAATATCGTTAATAAAACATGAGCCCTCATACAAACAACTGGAGGTAAAGACGAATCTAACATCGTTAATAAAACATGAGCCCTCATACAAACAACTGGAGGTAAAGACGAACCGAACATCGTTAATAAAACATGAGCCCTCATACAAACAACTGGTGGTAAAGACGAACCGAATATCGTTAATAAAACATGAGCCCTCATACAAACAACTGGTGGTAAAGACGAACCGAACATCGTTATTAAAACATGAGCCCTCATACAAACAACTGGAGGTAAATACGAACCAAACATCGTTAATAAAGCATGAGCCCTCATACAAACAACTGGAGGTAAAGTCGAACCGAATATCGTTAATAAAACATGAGCCCTCATACAAACAACTGGTGGTAAAGACGAACCAAACATCGTTAATAAAACATGAGCCCTCATACAAACAACTGGTGGTAAAGACGAACCAAACATCGTTATTAAAACATGATCCTCATACAAACAACTGGTGGTAAAGACGAATCTAACATCGTTAATAAAACATGAGCCCTCATACAAACAACTGGAGGTAAAGACGAACCGAACATCGTTATTAAAACATGATCCTCATACAAACAACTGGTGGTAAAGATGAACCAAATATCGTTAATAAAACATGAGCCCTCATACAAACAATTGGAGGTAAAGACGAACCGAATATCGTTATTAAAACATGAGCCCTCATACAAACAACTGGTGGTAAAGACGAACCGAATATCGTTAATAAAACATGAACCCTCATACCAACAACTGGTGGTAAAGACGAACCAAACATCGTTAATAAAACATGAGCCCTCATACAAACAACTGGTGGTAAAGACGAACCAAACATCGTTAATAAAACATGAGCCCTCATACAAACAACTGGAGGTAAAGACGAAGTGAATATCGTTAATAAAACATGAGCCCTCATACAAACAACTGTTGGTAAAGACGAACCGAATATCGTTATTAAAACATGAGCCCTCATACAAACAACTGGTGGTAAAGACGAACCGAATATCGTTATTAAAACATTAGCCCTCACACACACAATTGGTGGTACAGACGAACCAAACATCTTTATTAAATCATGAGCCCTCATACAAACAACTGGTGGTAAAGACGAACCAAACATCGTTAATAAAACATGAGCCCTCATACAAACAACTGGAGGTAAAGACGAACCAAACATCGTTAATAAAACATGACCACTCATACAAACAACTAGAGGTAAAGACGAACCAAACATCGTTAATAAAACATGACCCCTCATACAAACAACTGGAGGTAAAGACGAACCAAACATCGTTATTAAAACATGAGCCCTCATACAAACAACTGGAGGTAAAGACGAACCAAACATCGTTAATAAAACATGAGCCCTCATACAAACAACTGGAGGTGAAGACGAACCGAATATCGTTATTAAAACATGAGCCCTCATACAAACAACTGGTGGTAAAGACGAACCAAATATTGTTAATAAAACATGATCCCTCATACAAACAACTGGTGGTAAAGACGAACCAAACATCGTTATTAAAACATGAGCCCTCATACAAACAACTGGTGGTAAAGACGAACCAAACATCGTTAATAAAACATGAGCCCTCATACAAACAACTGGAGGTGAAGACGAACCGAATATCGTTTTTAAAACATGAGCCCTCATACAAACAACTGGTGGTAAAGACGAACCAAACATCGTTAATAAAACATGAGCCCTCATACAAACAAGGGGTGGTAAACACGAACCAAACATCGTTATTAAAACATGACCCCTCCTACAAACAACTGGAGGTAAAGACGAACCGAATATCGTTATTAAAACATGAGCCCTCATACAAACAACTGGTGGTAAAGATGAACCGAACATCGTTAGTAAAACATAAGCCCTCATACAAACAACTGTTGGTAAAGACGAACCAAACATCGTTAATAAAACATGAGCCCTCATACAAACAACTGGAGGTAAAGACGAACCGAATATCGTTATTAAAACATGAGCCCTCATACAAACAACTGGTGGTAAAGACGAACCAAACATCGTTAATAAAACATGAGCCCTCATACAAACAAGGGGTGGTAAACACGAACCAAACATCGTTATTAAAACATGACCCCTCCTACAAACAACTGGAGGTAAAGACGAACCGAATATCGTTATTAAAACATGAGCCCTCATACAAACAACTGGTGGTAAAGATGAACCGAACATCGTTAATAAAACATAAGCCCTCATACAAACAACTGTTGGTAAAGACGAACCAAACATCGTTAATAAAACATGAGCCCTCATACAAACAACTGGAGGTAAAGACGAACCGAATATCGTTATTAAAACATGAGCCCTCATACAAACAACTGGTGGTAAAGACGAACCAAATATCGTTAATAAAACATGAGCCCTCATACCAACAACTGGTGGTAAAGACGAACCAAACATCGTTAATAAAACATGAGCCCTCATACAAACAACTGGTGGTAAAGACGAACCAAACATCGTTAATAAAACATGAGCCCTCATACAAACAACTGGTGGTAAAGACGAACCAAACATCGTTAATAAAACATGAGCCCTCATACAAACAATTGGAGGTAAAGACGAACCGAATATCGTTATTAAAACATGAGTCCTCATACAAACAACTGGTGGTAAAGACGAACCGAATATCGTTAATAAAACATGAGCCCTCATACCAACAACTGGTGGTAAAGACGAACCAAACATCGTTAATAAAACATGAGCTCTCATACAAACAACTGGTGGTAAAGACGAACCAAACATCGTTAATAAAACATGAGCCCTCATACAAACAACTGGTGGTAAAGACGAACCAAACATCGTTAATAAAACATGAGCCCTCATACAAACAACTGGAGGTAAAGACGAACCAAATATCGTTAATAAAACATGAGCCCTCATACAAACAACTGGAGGTAAAGACGAAGTGAATATCGTTATTAAAACATGAGCCCTCATACAAACAACTGGTGGTAAAGACGAACCGAATATCGTTATTAAAACATGAGCCCTCATACAAACAACTGGTGGTAAAGACGAACCGAATATCGTTAATAAAACATTAGCCCTCACACACACAATTGGTGGTACAGACGAACCAAACATCTTTATTAAAACATGAGCCCTCATACAAACAACTGGTGGTAAAGACGAACCAAACATCGTTAATAAAACATGAGCCCTCATACAAACAACTGGTGGTAAAGACGAACCAAACATCGTTAATAAAACATGAGCCCTCATACAAACAACTGGTGGTAAACACGAACCAAACATCGTTATTAAAACATGACCCCTCATACAAACAACTGGAGGTGAAGACGAACCGAATATCGTTATTAAAACATGAGCCCTCATATAAACAACTGGTGGTAAAGATGAACCGAACATCGTTAATAAAACATGAGCCCTCATACAAACAACTGGTGGTAAAGATGAACCAAACATCGTTAATAAAACATGAGCCCTCATACAAACAACTGGAGGTAAAGACGAACCAAACATCGTTAATAAAACATGAGCCCTCATACAAACAACTGGTGGTAAAGATGAACCAAACATTGTTAATAAAACATGAGCCCTCATACAAACAACTGGTGGTAAAGACGAACCGAATATCGTTAATAAAACATGAGCCCTCATACAAACAACTGGTGGTAAAGACGAATCTAACATCGTTATTAAAACATGAGCCCTCATTCAAAGAACTGGTGGTAAAGACGAATCTAACATCGTTAATAAAACATGAGCCCTCATACAAACAACAGGTGGTAAAGACGAACCGAATATCGTTAATAAAACATGAGCCCTCATACAAACAACTGGTGGTAAAGACGAATCTAACATCGTTATTAAAACATGAGCCCTCATTCAAAGAACTGGTGGTAAAGACGAATCTAACATCGTTAATAAAACATGAGCCCTCATACAAACAACTGGTGGTAAAGACGAACTGAATATCGTTAATAAAACATGAGCCCTCATACAAACAACTGGTCGTAAAGACGAACCGAATATCGTTAATAAAACATGAGCCCTCATACAAACAACTGGAGTTAAAGACGAATCTAACATCGTTAATAAAACATGAGCCCTCATACAAACAACTGGTGGTAAAGACGAACCGAACATCGTTAATAAAACATGAGCCCTCATACAAACAACTGGTGGTAAAGACGAACCGAATATCGTTAATAAAACATGAGCCCTCATACAAACAACTGGTGGTAAAGACGAACCGAATATCGTTAATAAAACATGAGCCCTCATACAAACAACTGGTGGTAAAGACGAACCGAATATCGTTAATAAAACATGAGCCCTCATACAAACAACTGGAGGTAAAGACGAATCTAACATCGTTAATAAAACATGAGCCCTCATACAAACAACTGGTGGTAAAGAAGAACCGAACATCGTTAATAAAACATGAGCCCTCATACAAACAACTGGTGGTAAAGACGAACCGAATATCGTTATTAAAACATGAGCCCTCATACAAACAACTGGTGGTAAAGACGAACCGAACATCGTTATTAAAACATGAGCCCTCATACAAACAACTGGAGGTACATACGAACCAAACATCGTTAATAAAACATGAGCCCTCATACAAACAACTGGAGGTAAAGTCGAACCGAATATCGTTAATAAAACATGAGCCCTCATACAAACAACTGGTGGTAAAGACGAACCAAACATCGTTAATAAAACATGAGCCCTCATACAAACAACTGGTGGTAAAGACGAATCTAACATCGTTAATAAAACATGAGCCCTCATACAAACAACTGGAGGTAAAGACGAACCGAGCATCGTTATTAAAACATGATCCTCATACAAACAACTGGTGGTAAAGATGAACCAAACATCGTTAATAAAACATGAGCCCTCATACAAACAATTGGAGGTAAAGACGAACCGAACATCGTTAATAAAACATGAGCCCTCATACAAACAACTGGTGGTAAAGACGAACCGAACATCGTTAATAAAACATGAGCCCTCATACAAACAACTGGTGGTAAAGACGAACCGAATATCGTTAATAAAACATGAGCCCTCATACAAACAACTGGTGGTAAAGACGAACCGAATATCGTTAATAAAACATGAGCCCTCATACAAACAACTGGTGGTAAAGACGAACCGAATATCGTTAATAAAACATGAGCCCTCATACAAACAACTGGTGGTAAAGACGAACCGAATATCGTTAATAAAACATGAGCCCTCATACAAACAACTGGTGGTAAAGACGAACCGAATATCGTTAATAAAACATGAGCCCTCATACAAACAACTGGAGGTAAAGACGAATCTAACATCGTTAATAAAACATGAGCCCTCATACAAACAACTGGTGGTAAAGAAGAACCGAACATCGTTAATAAAACATGAGCCCTCATACAAACAACTGGTGGTAAAGACGAACCGAATATCGTTAATAAAACATGAGCCCTCATACAAACAACTGGTGGTAAAGACGAACCGAACATCGTTATTAAAACATGAGCCCTCATACAAACAACTGGAGGTACATACGAACCAAACATCGTTAATAAAACATGAGCCCTCATACATACAACTGGAGGTAAAGTCGAACCGAATATCGTTAATAAAACATGAGCCCTCATACAAACAACTGGTGGTAAAGACGAACCAAACATCGTTAATAAAACATGAGCCCTCATACAAACAACTGGTGGTAAAGACGAATCTAACATCGTTAATAAAACATGAGCCCTCATACAAACAACTGGAGGTAAAGACGAACCGAGCATCGTTATTAAAACATGATCCTCATACAAACAACTGGTGGTAAAGATGAACCAAACATCGTTAATAAAACATGAGCCCTCATACAAACAATTGGAGGTAAAGACGAACCGAACATCGTTAATAAAACATGAGCCCTCATACAAACAACTGGTGGTAAAGACGAACCGAACATCGTTAATAAAACATGAGCCCTCATACAAACAACTGGTGGTAAAGACGAACCGAATATCGTTAATAAAACATGAGCCCTCATACAAACAACTGGTGGTAAAGACGAACCGAACATCGTTATTAAAACATGAGCTCTCATACAAACAACTGGAGGTAAATATGAACCAAACATCGTTAATAAAACATGAACCCTTATACAAACAACTGGAGGTAAAGTCGAACAGAACATCGTTATTAAAACATGATCCTCATACAAACAACTGGTGGTAAAGACGAATCTAACATCGTTAATAAAACATGAGCCCTCATACAAACAACTGGAGGTAAAGACGAACCGAACATCGTTATTAAAACATGATCCTCATACAAACAACTGGTGGTAAAGATGAACCAAACATCGTTAATAAAACATGAGCCCTCATACAAACAATTGGAGGTAAAGACGAACCGAATATCGTTATTAAAACATGAGCCCTCATACAAACAACTGGTGGTAAAGACGAACCGAATATCGTTAATAAAACATGAACCCTCATACCAACAACTGGTGGTAAAGACGAACCAAACATCGTTAATAAAACATGAGCCCTCATACAAACAACTGGTGGTAAAGACGAACCAAACATCGTTAATAAAACATGAGCCCTCATACAAACAACTGGTGGTAAAGACGAACCAAACATCGTTAATAAAACATGAGCTCTCCTACAAACAACTGGAGGTAAAGACGAACCAAACATCGTAATAAAACATGAGCCCTCATACAAACAACTGGAGGTAAAGACGAATTGAATATCGTTATTAAAACATGAGCCCTCATACAAACAACTGGTGGTAAAGACGAACCGAATATCGTTATTAAAACATGAGCCCTCATACAAACAACTGGAGGTAAATACGAACCAAACATCGTTAATAAAACATGAGCCCTCATACAAACAACTGGAGGTAAAGTCGAACCGAATATCGTTAATAAAACATGAGCCCTCATACAAACAACTGGAGGTAAAGACGAACCAAACATCGTTAATAAAACATGAGCCCTCATACAAACAACTGGTGTTAAAGACGAACCGAACATCGTTATTAAAACATGATCCTCATACAAACAACTGGTGGTAAAGACGAATCTAACATCGTTAATAAAACATGAGCCCTCATACAAACAATTGGAGGTAAAGACGAACCGAATATCGTTATTAAAACATGAGCCCTCATACAAACAACTGGTGGTAAAGACGAACTGAATATCGTTAATAAAACATGAGCCCTCATACAAACAACTGGTGGTAAAGACGAACCGAATATCGTTAATAAAACATGAGCCCTCATACAAACAACTGGAGGTAAAGACGAATCTAACATCGTTAATAAAACATGAGCCCTCATACAAACAACTGGTGGTAAAGACGAACCGAACATCGTTAATAAAACATGAGCCCTCATACAAACAACTGGTGGTAAAGACGAACCAAATATCGTTAATAAAACATGAGCCCTCATACAAACAACTGGTGGTAAAGACGAACCGAATACCGTTAATAAAACATGAGCCCTCATACAAACAACTGGTGGTAAAGACGAACCGAATATCATTAATAAAACATGAGCCCTCATACAAACAACTGGAGGTAAAGACGAATCTAACATCGTTATTAAAACATGAGCCCTCATACAAACAACTGGTGGTAAAGACGAACCGAACATCGTTAATAAAACATGAGCCCTCATACAAACAACTGGTGGTAAAGACGAACCGAATATCGTTAATAAAACATGAGCCCTCATACAAACAACTGGTGGTAAAGACGAACCGAACATCGTTATTAAAACATGAGCCCTCATACAAACAACTGGAGGTAAATACGAACCAAACATCGTTAATAAAACATGAGCCCTCATACAAACAACTGGAGGTAAAGTCGAACCGAATATCGTTAATAAAACATGAGCCCTCATACAAACAACTGGTGGTAAAGACGAACCAAACATCGTTAATAAAACATGAGCCCTCATACAAACAACTGGTGGTAAAGACGAACCGAACATCGTTATTAAAACATGATCCTCATACAAACAACTGGTGGTAAAGACGAATCTAACATCGTTAATAAAACATGAGCCCTCATACAAACAACTGGAGGTAAAGACGAACCGAACATCGTTATTAAAACATGATCCTCATACAAACAACTGGTGGTAAAGATGAACCAAACATCGTTAATAAAACATGAGCCCTCATACAAACAATTGGAGGTAAAGACGAACCGAATATCGTTATTAAAACATGAGCCCTCATACAAACAACTGGTGGTAAAGACGAACCGAATATCGTTAATAAAACATGAACCCTCATACCAACAACTGGTGGTAAAGACGAACCAAACATCGTTAATAAAACATGAGCCCTCATACAAACAACTGGTGGTAAAGACGAACCGAATATCGTTAATAAAACATGAGCCCTCATACAAACAACTGGAGGTAAAGACGAATCTAACATCGTTAATAAAACATGAGCCCTCATACAAACAACTGGTGGTAAAGACGAACCGAACATCGTTAATAAAACATGAGCCCTCATACAAACAACTGGTGGTAAAGACGAACCGAATATCGTTAATAAAACATGAGCCCTCATACAAACAACTGGTGGTAAAGACGAACCGAATATCGTTAATAAAACATGAGCCCTCATACAAACAACTGGTGGTAAAGACGAACCGAATATCGTTAATAAAACATGAGCCCTCATACAAACAACTGGTGGTAAAGACGAACCGAATATCGTTAATAAAACATGAGCCCTCATACAAACAACTGGAGGTAAAGACGAATCTAACATCGTTAATAAAACATGAGCCCTCATACAAACAACTGGTGGTAAAGACGAACCGAACATCGTTAGTAAAACATGAGCCCTCATACAAACAACTGGTGGTAAAGACGAACCGAATATCGTTAATAAAACATGAGCCCTCATACAAACAACTGGTGGTAAAGACCAACCGAACATCGTTATTAAAACATGAGCCCTCATACAAACAACTGGAGGTAAATACGAACAAAACATCGTTAATAAAACATGAGCCCTCATACAAACAACTGGAGGTAAAGTCGAACCGAATATCGTTAATAAAACATGAGCCCTCATACAAACAACTGGTGGTAAAGACGAACCAAACATCGTTAATAAAACATGATCCCTCATACAAACAACTGGTGGAAAAGACGAACCGAACATCGTTATTAAAACATGATCCTCATACAAACAACTGGTGGTAAAGACGAATCTAACATCGTTAATAAAACATGAGCCCTCATACAAACAACTGGAGGTAAAGACGAACCGAACATCGTTATTAAAACATGATCCTCATACAAACAACTGGTGGTAAAGATGAACCAAACATCGTTAATAAAACATGAGCCCTCATACAAACAATTGGAGGTAAAGACGAATCTAATATCGTTATTAAAACATGAGCCCTCATACAAACAACTGGTGGTACAGACGAACCGAATATCGTTAATAAAACATGAACCCTCATACCAACAACTGGTGGTAAAGACGAACCAAACATCGTTAATAAAACATGAGCCCTCATACAAACAACTGGTGGTAAAGAGGAACCAAACATCGTTAATAAAACATGAGCCCTCATACAAACAACTGGTGGTAAAGACGAACCAAACATCGTTATTAAAACATGAGCCCTCATACAAACAACTGGAGGTAAAGACGAACCAAACATCGTTAATAAAACATGAGCCCTCATACAAACAACTGGAGGTAAAGACGAAGTGAATATCGTTAATAAAACATGAGCCCTCATACAAACAACTGGTGGTAAAGACGAACCGAATATCGTTATTAAAATATGAGCCCTCATACAAACAACTGGTGGTAAAGACGAACCGAATATCGTTATTAAAACATTAGCCCTCACACACACAATTGGTGGTACAGACGAACCAAACATCTTTATTAAAACATGAGCCCTCATACAAACAACTGGTGGTAAAGACGAACCAAACATCGTTAATAAAACATGAGCCCTCATACAAACAACTGGAGGTAAAGACGAACCAAACATCGTTAATAAAACATGACCACTCATACAAACAACTAGAGGTAAAGACGAACCAAACATCGTTAATAAAACATGACCCCTCATACAAACAACTGGAGGTAAAGAAGAACCAAACATCGTTTTTAAAACATGAGCCCTCATACAAACAACTGGATGTAAAGACGAACCAAACATCGTTAATAAAACATGAGCCCTCATACAAACAACTGGAGGTAAAGACGAACCGAATATCGTTAATAAAACATGAGCCCTCATACAAACAATTGGTGGTAAAGACGAACCAAACATCTTTATTAAAACATGAGCCCTCATACAAACAACTGGAGGTAAAGACGAACCAAACATCGTTAATAAAACATGAGCCCTCATACAAACAACTGGAGGTGAAGACGAACCGAATATCGTTATTAAAACATGAGCCCTCATACAAACAACTGGTGGTAAAGACGAACCAAACATCGTTAATAAAACATGAGCCCTCATACAAACAAGGGGTGGTAAACACGAACCAAACATCGTTATTAAAACATGACCCCTCCTACAAACAACTGGAGGTAAAGACGAACCGAATATCGTTATTAAAACATGAGCCCTCATACAAACAACTGGTGGTAAAGATGAACCGAACATCGTTAATAAAACATAAGCCCTCATACAAACAATTGGTGGTAAAGACGAACCAAACATCGTTATTAAAACATGAGCCCTCATACAAACAACTGGAGGTAAAGACGAACCAAACATCGTTAATAAAACATGAGCCCTCATACAAACAACTGGAGGTGAAGACGAACCGAATATCGTTATTAAAACATGAGCCCTCATACAAACAACTGGTGGTAAAGACGAACCAAACATCGTTAATAAAACATGAGCCCTCATACAAACAAGGGGTGGTAAACACGAACCAAACATCGTTATTAAAACATGACCCCTCCTACAAACAACTGGAGGTAAAGACGAACCGAATATCGTTATTAAAACATGAGCCCTCATACAAACAACTGGTGGTAAAGATGAACCGAACATCGATAATAAAACATAAGCCCTCATACAAACAACTGTTGGTAAAGACGAACCAAACATCGTTAATAAAACATGAGCCCTCATACAAACAACTGGAGGTAAAGACGAACCGAATATCGTTATTAAAACATGAGCCCTCATACAAACAACTGGTGGTAAAGACGAACCAAATATCGTTAATAAAACATGAGCCCTCATACCAACAACTGGTGGTAAAGACGAACCAAACATCGTTAATAAAACATGAGCCCTCATACCAACAACTGGTGGTAAAGACGAACCAAACATCGTTAATAAAACATGAGCCCTCATACAAACAACTGGTGGTACAGACGAACCAAACATCGTTAATAAAACATGAGCCCTCATACAAACAACTGGTGGTAAAGACGAACCAAACATCGTTAATAAAACATGAGCCCTCATACAAACAACTGGTGGTAAAGACGAACCAAACATCGTTAATAAAACATGAGCCCTCATACAAACAACTGGAGGTAAAGACGAACCAAACATCGTTAATAAAACATGAGCCCTCATACAAACAACTGGAGGTAAAGACGAAGTGAATATCGTTATTAAAACATGAGCCCTCATACAAACAACTGGTGGTAAAGACGAACCGAATATCGTTAATAAAACATGAGCCCTCATACAAACAACTGGTGGTAAAGATGAACCAAACATCGTTAATAAAACATGAGCCCTCATGCAAACAACTGGAGGTAAAGACGAACCAAACATCGTTAATAAAACATGAGCCCTCATACAAACAACTGGTGGTAAAGATGAACCAAACATCATTAATAAAACATGAGCCCTCATACAAACAACTGGTGGTAAAGACGAACCGAATATCGTTAATAAAACATGAGCCCTCATACAAACAACTGGTGGTAAAGACGAATCTAACATCGTTACTAAAACATGAGCCCTCATTCAAAGAACTGGTGGTAAAGACGAATCTAACATCGTTAATAAAACATGAGCCCTCATACAAACAACTGGAGGTAAAGACGAAGTGAATATCGTTATTAAAACATGAGCCCTCATACAAACAACTGGTGGTAAAGACGAACCGAATATCGTTATTAAAACATGAGCCCTCATACAAACAACTGGTGGTAAAGACGAACCGAATATCGTTAATAAAACATTAGCCCTCACACACACAATTGGTGGTACAGACGAACCAAACATCTTTATTAAAACATGACCCCTCATACAAACAACTGGTGGTAAAGACGAACCAAACATCGTTAATAAAACATGAGCCCTCATACAAACAACTGGTGGTAAAGACGAACCAAACATCGTTAATAAAACATGAGCCCTCATACAAACAACTGGTGGTAAACACGAACCAAACATCGTTATTAAAACATGACCCCTCATACAAACAACTGGAGGTGAAGACGAACCGAATATCGTTATTAAAACATGAGCCCTCATATAAACAACTGGTGGTAAAGATGAACCGAACATCGTTAATAAAACATGAGCCCTCATACAAACAACTGGTGGTAAAGATGAACCAAACATCGTTAATAAAACATGAGCCCTCATACAAACAACTGGAGGTAAAGACGAACCAAACATCGTTAATAAAACATGAGCCCTCATACAAACAACTGGTGGTAAAGATGAACCAAACATCATTAATAAAACATGAGCCCTCATACAAACAACTGGTGGTAAAGACGAACCGAATATCGTTAATAAAACATGAGCCCTCATACAAACAACTGGTGGTAAAGACGAATCTAACATCGTTATTAAAACATGAGCCCTCATTCAAAGAACTGGTGGTAAAGACGAATCTAACATCGTTAATAAAACATGAGCCCTCATACAAACAAATGGAGGTAAAGACGAACCGAATATCGTTAATAAAACATGAGCCCTCATACATACAACTGGTGGTAAAGACGAATCTAACATCGTTATTAAAACATGAGCCCTCATTCAAAGAACTGGTGGTAAAGACGAATCTAACATCGTTAATAAAACATGAGCCCTCATACAAACAACTGGTGGTAAAGACGAACTGAATATCGTTAATAAAACATGAGCCCTCATACAAACAACTGGTGGTAAAGACGAACCGAATATCGTTAATAAAACATGAGCCCTCATACAAACAACTGGAGGTAAAGACGAATCTAACATCGTTAATAAAACATGAGCCCTCATACAAACAACTGGTGGTAAAGACGAACCGAACATCGTTAATAAAACATGAGCCCTCATACAAACAACTGGTGGTAAAGACGAACCGAATATCGTTAATAAAACATGAGCCCCCATACAAACAACTGGTGGTAAAGACGAACCGAATATCGTTAATAAAACATGAGCCCTCATACAAACAACTGGTGGTAAAGACGAACCGAATATCGTTAATAAAACATGAGCCCTCATACAAACAACTGGTGGTAAAGACGAACCAAACATCGTTAATAAAACATGAGCCCTCATACAAACAACTGGTGGTAAAGACGAACCAAACATCGTTAATAAAACATGAGCCCTCATACAAACAACTGGAGGTAAAGACGAAGTGAATATCGTTATTAAAACATGAGCCCTCATACAAACAACTGGTGGTAAAGACGAACCGAATATCGTTATCAAAACATGAGCCCTCATACAAACAACTGGTGGTAAAGACGAACCGAATATCGTTAATAAAACATTAGCCCTCACACACACAATTGGTGGTACAGACGAACCAAACATCTTTATTAAAACATGACCCCTCATACAAACAACTGGTGGTAAAGACGAACCAAACATCGTTAATAAAACATGAGCCCTCATACAAACAACTGGTGGTAAAGACGAACCAAACATCGTTAATAAAACATGAGCCCTCATACAAACAACTGGTGGTAAACACGAACCAAACATCGTTATTAAAACATGACCCCTCATACAAACAACTGGAGGTGAAGACGAACCGAATATCGTTATTAAAACATGAGCCCTCATATAAACAACTGGTGGTAAAGATGAACCGAACATCGTTAATAAAACATGAGCCCTCATACAAACAACTGGTGGTAAAGATGAACCAGACATCGTTAATAAAACATGAGCCCTCATACAAACAACTGGTGGTAAAGATGAACCAAACATCGTTAATAAAACATGAGCCCTCATACAAACAACTGGTGGTAAAGACGAACCGAATATCGTTAATAAAACATGAGCCCTCATACAAACAACTGGTGGTAAAGACGAATCTAACATCGTTAATAAAACATGAGCCCTCATACAAACAAATGGAGGTAAAGACGAACCGAATATCGTTAATAAAACATGAGCCCTCTTACAAACAACTGGTGGTAAAGACGAATCTAACATCGTTATTAAAACATGAGCCCTCATTCAAAGAACTGGTGGTAAAGACGAATCTAACATCGTTAATAAAACATGAGCCCTCATACAAACAACTGGTGGTAAAGACGAACTGAATATCGTTTATAAAACATGAGCCCTCATACAAACAACTGGTGGTAAAGACGAACCAAATATCGTTAATAAAACATGAGCCCTCATACAAACAACTGGAGGTAAAGACGAATCTAACATCGTTAATAAAACATGAGCCCTCATACAAACAACTGGTGGTAAAGACGAACAGAACATCGTTAATAAAACATGAGCCCTCATACAAACAACTGGTGGTAAAGACGAACCGAATATCGTTAATAAAACATGAGCCCTCATACAAACAACTGGTGGTAAAGACGAACCGAATATCGTTAATAAAACATGAGCCCTCATACAAACAACTGGTGGTAAAGACGAACCGAATATCGTTAATAAAACATGAGCCCTCATACAAACAACTGGTGGTAAAGACGAACCAAACATCGTTAATAAAACATGAGCCCTCATACAAACAACTGGAGGTAAAGACGAACCGAATATCGTTATCAAAACATGAGCCCTCATACAAACAACTGGTGGTAAAGACGAACCGAATATCATTAGTAAAACATTAGCCCTCACACACACAATTGGTGGTACAGACGAACCAAACATCTTTATTAAAACATGACCCCTCATACAAACAACTGGTGGTAAAGACGAACCAAACATCGTTAATAAAACATGAGCCCTCATACAAACAACTGGTGGTAAAGACGAACCAAACATCGTTAATAAAACATGAGCCCTCATACAAACAACTGGTGGTAAACACGAACCAAACATCGTTATTAAAACATGACCCCTCATACAAACAACTGGAGGTGAAGACGAACCGAATATCGTTATTAAAACATGAGCCCTCATATAAACAACTGGTGGTAAAGATGAACCGAACATCGTTAATAAAACATGAGCCCTCATACAAACAACTGGTGGTAAAGATGAACCAAACATCGTTAATAAAACATGAGCCCTCATACAAACAACTGGAGGTAAAGACGAACCAAACATCGTTAATAAAACATGAGCCCTCATACAAACAACTGGTGGTAAAGATGAACCAAACATCGTTAATAAAACATGAGCCCTCATACAAACAACTGGTGGTAAAGACGAACCGAATATCGTTAATAAAACATGAGCCCTCATACAAACAACTGGTGGTAAAGACGAATCTAACATCGTTATTAAAACATGAGCCCTCATTCAAAGAACTGGTGGTAAAGACGAATCTAACATCGTTAATAAAACATGAGCTCTCATACAAACAACTGGTGGTAAAGACGAACCGAATATCGTTAATAAAACATGAGCCCTCATACAAACAACTGGTGGTAAAGACGAATCTAACATCGTTATTAAAACATGAGCCCTCATTCAAAGAACTGGTGGTAAAGACGAATCTAACATCGTTAATAAAACATGAGCCCTCATACAAACAACTGGTGGTAAAGACGAACTGAATATCGTTAATAAAACATGAGCCCTCATACAAACAACTGGTGGTAAAGACGAACCGAATATCGTTAATAAAACATGAGCCCTCATACAAACAACTGGAGGTAAAGACGAATCTAACATCGTTAATAAAACATGAGCCCTCATACAAACAACTGGTGGTAAAGACGAACCGAACATCGTTAATAAAACATGAGCCCTCATACAGACAACTGGTGGTAAAGACGAACCGAATATCGTTAATAAAACATGAGCCCTCATACAAACAACTGGTGGTAAAGACGAACCGAATATCGTTAATAAAACATGAGCCCTCATACAAACAACTGGTGGTAAAGACGAACCGAATATCGTTAATAAAACATGAGCCCTCATACAAACAACTGGTGGTACAGACGAACCAAACATCGTTAATAAAACATGAGCCCTCATACAAACAACTGGTGGTAAAGACGAACCAAACATCGTTAATAAAACATGAGCCCTCATACAAACAACTGGTGGTAAAGACGAACCAAACATCGTTAATAAAACATGAGCCCTCATACAAACAACTGGAGGTAAAGACGAACCAAACATCGTTAATAAAACATGAGCCCTCATACAAACAACTGGAGGTAAAGACGAAGTGAATATCGTTATTAAAACATGAGCCCTCATACAAACAACTGGTGGTAAAGACGAACCGAATATCGTTAATAAAACATGAGCCCTCATACAAACAACTGGTGGTAAAGATGAACCAAACATCGTTAATAAAACATGAGCCCTCATGCAAACAACTGGAGGTAAAGACGAACCAAACATCGTTAATAAAACATGAGCCCTCATACAAACAACTGGTGGTAAAGATGAACCAAACATCATTAATAAAACATGAGCCCTCATACAAACAACTGGTGGTAAAGACGAACCGAATATCGTTAATAAAACATGAGCCCTCATACAAACAACTGGTGGTAAAGACGAATCTAACATCGTTACTAAAACATGAGCCCTCATTCAAAGAACTGGTGGTAAAGACGAATCTAACATCGTTAATAAAACATGAGCCCTCATACAAACAACTGGAGGTAAAGACGAAGTGAATATCGTTATTAAAACATGAGCCCTCATACAAACAACTGGTGGTAAAGACGAACCGAATATCGTTATTAAAACATGAGCCCTCATACAAACAACTGGTGGTAAAGACGAACCGAATATCGTTAATAAAACATTAGCCCTCACACACACAATTGGTGGTACAGACGAACCAAACATCTTTATTAAAACATGACCCCTCATACAAACAACTGGTGGTAAAGACGAACCAAACATCGTTAATAAAACATGAGCCCTCATACAAACAACTGGTGGTAAAGACGAACCAAACATCGTTAATAAAACATGAGCCCTCATACAAACAACTGGTGGTAAACACGAACCAAACATCGTTATTAAAACATGACCCCTCATACAAACAACTGGAGGTGAAGACGAACCGAATATCGTTATTAAAACATGAGCCCTCATATAAACAACTGGTGGTAAAGATGAACCGAACATCGTTAATAAAACATGAGCCCTCATACAAACAACTGGTGGTAAAGATGAACCAAACATCGTTAATAAAACATGAGCCCTCATACAAACAACTGGAGGTAAAGACGAACCAAACATCGTTAATAAAACATGAGCCCTCATACAAACAACTGGTGGTAAAGATGAACCAAACATCATTAATAAAACATGAGCCCTCATACAAACAACTGGTGGTAAAGACGAACCGAATATCGTTAATAAAACATGAGCCCTCATACAAACAACTGGTGGTAAAGACGAATCTAACATCGTTATTAAAACATGAGCCCTCATTCAAAGAACTGGTGGTAAAGACGAATCTAACATCGTTAATAAAACATGAGCCCTCATACAAACAAATGGAGGTAAAGACGAACCGAATATCGTTAATAAAACATGAGCCCTCATACATACAACTGGTGGTAAAGACGAATCTAACATCGTTATTAAAACATGAGCCCTCATTCAAAGAACTGGTGGTAAAGACGAATCTAACATCGTTAATAAAACATGAGCCCTCATACAAACAACTGGTGGTAAAGACGAACTGAATATCGTTAATAAAACATGAGCCCTCATACAAACAACTGGTGGTAAAGACGAACCGAATATCGTTAATAAAACATGAGCCCTCATACAAACAACTGGAGGTAAAGACGAATCTAACATCGTTAATAAAACATGAGCCCTCATACAAACAACTGGTGGTAAAGACGAACCGAACATCGTTAATAAAACATGAGCCCTCATACAAACAACTGGTGGTAAAGACGAACCGAATATCGTTAATAAAACATGAGCCCTCATACAAACAACTGGTGGTAAAGACGAACCGAATATCGTTAATAAAACATGAGCCCTCATACAAACAACTGGTGGTAAAGACGAACCGAATATCGTTAATAAAACATGAGCCCTCATACAAACAACTGGTGGTAAAGACGAACCAAACATCGTTAATAAAACATGAGCCCTCATACAAACAACTGGTGGTAAAGACGAACCAAACATCGTTAATAAAACATGAGCCCTCATACAAACAACTGGAGGTAAAGACGAAGTGAATATCGTTATTAAAACATGAGCCCTCATACAAACAACTGGTGGTAAAGACGAACCGAATATCGTTAATAAAACATGAGCCCTCATACAAACAACTGGTGGTAAAGATGAACCAAACATCGTTAATAAAACATGAGCCCTCATGCAAACAACTGGAGGTAAAGACGAACCAAACATCGTTAATAAAACATGAGCCCTCATACAAACAACTGGTGGTAAAGATGAACCAAACATCATTAATAAAACATGAGCCCTCATACAAACAACTGGTGGTAAAGACGAACCGAATATCGTTAATAAAACATGAGCCCTCATACAAACAACTGGTGGTAAAGACGAATCTAACATCGTTACTAAAACATGAGCCCTCATTCAAAGAACTGGTGGTAAAGACGAATCTAACATCGTTAATAAAACATGAGCCCTCATACAAACAACTGGAGGTAAAGACGAAGTGAATATCGTTATTAAAACATGAGCCCTCATACAAACAAATGGTGGTAAAGACGAACCGAATATCGTTATTAAAACATGAGCCCTCATACAAACAACTGGTGGTAAAGACGAACCGAATATCGTTAATAAAACATTAGCCCTCACACACACAATTGGTGGTACAGACGAACCAAACATCTTTATTAAAACATGACCCCTCATACAAACAACTGGTGGTAAAGACGAACCAAACATCGTTAATAAAACATGAGCCCTCATACAAACAACTGGTGGTAAAGACGAACCAAACATCGTTAATAAAACATGAGCCCTCATACAAACAACTGGTGGTAAACACGAACCAAACATCGTTATTAAAACATGACCCCTCATACAAACAACTGGAGGTGAAGACGAACCGAATATCGTTATTAAAACATGAGCCCTCATATAAACAACTGGTGGTAAAGATGAACCGAACATCGTTAATAAAACATGAGCCCTCATACAAACAACTGGTGGTAAAGATGAACCAAACATCGTTAATAAAACATGAGCCCTCATACAAACAACTGGAGGTAAAGACGAACCAAACATCGTTAATAAAACATGAGCCCTCATACAAACAACTGGTGGTAAAGATGAACCAAACATCATTAATAAAACATGAGCCCTCATACAAACAACTGGTGGTAAAGACGAACCGAATATCGTTAATAAAACATGAGCCCTCATACAAACAACTGGTGGTAAAGACGAATCTAACATCGTTATTAAAACATGAGCCCTCATTCAAAGAACTGGTGGTAAAGACGAATCTAACATCGTTAATAAAACATGAGCCCTCATACAAACAAATGGAGGTAAAGACGAACCGAATATCGTTAATAAAACATGAGCCCTCATACATACAACTGGTGGTAAAGACGAATCTAACATCGTTATTAAAACATGAGCCCTCATTCAAAGAACTGGTGGTAAAGACGAATCTAACATCGTTAATAAAACATGAGCCCTCATACAAACAACTGGTGGTAAAGACGAACTGAATATCGTTAATAAAACATGAGCCCTCATACAAACAACTGGTGGTAAAGACGAACCGAATATCGTTAATAAAACATGAGCCCTCATACAAACAACTGGAGGTAAAGACGAATCTAACATCGTTAATAAAACATGAGCCCTCATACAAACAACTGGTGGTAAAGACGAACCGAACATCGTTAATAAAACATGAGCCCTCATACAAACAACTGGTGGTAAAGACGAACCGAATATCGTTAATAAAACATGAGCCCTCATACAAACAACTGGTGGTAAAGACGAACCGAATATCGTTAATAAAACATGAGCCCTCATACAAACAACTGGTGGTAAAGACGAACCGAATATCGTTAATAAAACATGAGCCCTCATACAAACAACTGGTGGTAAAGACGAACCAAACATCGTTAATAAAACATGAGCCCTCATACAAACAACTGGTGGTAAAGACGAACCAAACATCGTTAATAAAACATGAGCCCTCATACAAACAACTGGAGGTAAAGACGAAGTGAATATCGTTATTAAAACATGAGCCCTCATACAAACAACTGGTGGTAAAGACGAACCGAATATCGTTATCAAAACATGAGCCCTCATACAAACAACTGGTGGTAAAGACGAACCGAATATCGTTAATAAAACATTAGCCCTCACACACACAATTGGTGGTACAGACGAACCAAACATCTTTATTAAAACATGACCCCTCATACAAACAACTGGTGGTAAAGACGAACCAAACATCGTTAATAAAACATGAGCCCTCATACAAACAACTGGTGGTAAAGACGAACCAAACATCGTTAATAAAACATGAGCCCTCATACAAACAACTGGTGGTAAACACGAACCAAACATCGTTATTAAAACATGACCCCTCATACAAACAACTGGAGGTGAAGACGAACCGAATATCGTTATTAAAACATGAGCCCTCATATAAACAACTGGTGGTAAAGATGAACCGAACATCGTTAATAAAACATGAGCCCTCATACAAACAACTGGTGGTAAAGATGAACCAAACATCGTTAATAAAACATGAGCCCTCATACAAACAACTGGTGGTAAAGATGAACCAAACATCGTTAATAAAACATGAGCCCTCATACAAACAACTGGTGGTAAAGACGAACCGAATATCGTTAATAAAACATGAGCCCTCATACAAACAACTGGTGGTAAAGACGAATCTAACATCGTTAATAAAACATGAGCCCTCATACAAACAAATGGAGGTAAAGACGAACCGAATATCGTTAATAAAACATGAGCCCTCTTACAAACAACTGGTGGTAAAGACGAATCTAACATCGTTATTAAAACATGAGCCCTCATTCAAAGAACTGGTGGTAAAGACGAATCTAACATCGTTAATAAAACATGAGCCCTCATACAAACAACTGGTGGTAAAGACGAACTGAATATCGTTTATAAAACATGAGCCCTCATACAAACAACTGGTGGTAAAGACGAACCAAATATCGTTAATAAAACATGAGCCCTCATACAAACAACTGGAGGTAAAGACGAATCTAACATCGTTAATAAAACATGAGCCCTCATACAAACAACTGGTGGTAAAGACGAACAGAACATCGTTAATAAAACATGAGCCCTCATACAAACAACTGGTGGTAAAGACGAACCGAATATCGTTAATAAAACATGAGCCCTCATACAAACAACTGGTGGTAAAGACGAACCGAATATCGTTAATAAAACATGAGCCCTCATACAAACAACTGGTGGTAAAGACGAACCGAATATCGTTAATAAAACATGAGCCCTCATACAAACAACTGGTGGTAAAGACGAACCAAACATCGTTAATAAAACATGAGCCCTCATACAAACAACTGGAGGTAAAGACGAACCGAATATCGTTATCAAAACATGAGCCCTCATACAAACAACTGGTGGTAAAGACGAACCGAATATCATTAGTAAAACATTAGCCCTCACACACACAATTGGTGGTACAGACGAACCAAACATCTTTATTAAAACATGACCCCTCATACAAACAACTGGTGGTAAAGACGAACCAAACATCGTTAATAAAACATGAGCCCTCATACAAACAACTGGTGGTAAAGACGAACCAAACATCGTTAATAAAACATGAGCCCTCATACAAACAACTGGTGGTAAACACGAACCAAACATCGTTATTAAAACATGACCCCTCATACAAACAACTGGAGGTGAAGACGAACCGAATATCGTTATTAAAACATGAGCCCTCATATAAACAACTGGTGGTAAAGATGAACCGAACATCGTTAATAAAACATGAGCCCTCATACAAACAACTGGTGGTAAAGATGAACCAAACATCGTTAATAAAACATGAGCCCTCATACAAACAACTGGAGGTAAAGACGAACCAAACATCGTTAATAAAACATGAGCCCTCATACAAACAACTGGTGGTAAAGATGAACCAAACATCGTTAATAAAACATGAGCCCTCATACAAACAACTGGTGGTAAAGACGAACCGAATATCGTTAATAAAACATGAGCCCTCATACAAACAACTGGTGGTAAAGACGAATCTAACATCGTTATTAAAATATGAGCCCTCATTCAAAGAACTGGTGGTAAAGACGAATCTAACATCGTTAATAAAACATGAGCTCTCATACAAACAACTGGTGGTAAAGACGAACCGAATATCGTTAATAAAACATGAGCCCTCATACAAACAACTGGTGGTAAAGACGAATCTAACATCGTTATTAAAACATGAGCCCTCATTCAAAGAACTGGTGGTAAAGACGAATCTAACATCGTTAATAAAACATGAGCCCTCATACAAACAACTGGTGGTAAAGACGAACTGAATATCGTTAATAAAACATGAGCCCTCATACAAACAACTGGTGGTAAAGACGAACCGAATATCGTTAATAAAACATGAGCCCTCATACAAACAACTGGAGGTAAAGACGAATCTAACATCGTTAATAAAACATGAGCCCTCATACAAACAACTGGTGGTAAAGACGAACCGAACATCGTTAATAAAACATGAGCCCTCATACAGACAACTGGTGGTAAAGACGAACCGAATATCGTTAATAAAACATGAGCCCTCATACAAACAACTGGTGGTAAAGACGAACCGAATATCGTTAATAAAACATGAGCCCTCATACAAACAACTGGTGGTAAAGACGAACCGAATATCGTTAATAAAACATGAGCCCTCATACAAACAACTGGTGGTAAAGACGAACCGAATATCGTTAATAAAACATGAGCCCTCATACAAACAACTGGAGGTAAAGACGAATCTAACATCGTTAATAAAACATGAGCCCTCATACAAACAACTGGTGGTAAAGACGAACCGAACATCGTTAATAAAACATGAGCCCTCATACAAACAACTGGTGGTAAAGACGAACCGAATATCGTTAATAAAACATGAGCCCTCATACAAACAACTGGTGGTAAAGACGAACCGAACATCGTTATTAAAACATGAGCCCTCATACAAACAACTGGAGGTAAATACGAACCAAACATCGTTAATAAAACATGAGCCCTCATACAAACAACTGGAGGTAAAATCGAACCGAATATCGTTAATAAACCATGAGCCCTCATACAAACAACTGGTGGTAAAGACGAACCAAACATCGTTAATAAAACATGAGCCCTCATACAAACAACTGGTGGTAAAGACGAATCTAACATCGTTAATAAAACATGAGCCCTCATACAAACAACTGGAGGTAAAGACGAACCGAACATCGTTATTAAAACATGATCCTCATACAAACAACTGGTGGTAAAGATGAACCAAACATCGTTAATAAAACATGAGCCCTCATACAAACAATTGGAGGTAAAGACGAATCTAACATCGTTAATAAAACATGAGCCCTCATACAAACAACTGGTGGTAAAGACGAACCAAACATCGTTAATAAAACATGAGCCCTCATACAAACAACTGGTGGTACAGACGAACCAAACATCTTTATTAAAATATGACCCCTCATACAAACAACTGGTGGTAAAGACGAACCAAACATCGTTAATAAAACATGAGCCCTCATACAAACAACTGGTGGTAAAGACGAACCAAACATCGTTAATAAAACATGAGCCCTCATACAAACAACTGGTGGTAAACACGAACCAAACATCGTTATTAAAACATGACCCCTCATACAAACAACTGGAGGTGAAGACGAACCGAATATCGTTATTAAAACATGAGCCCTCATATAAACAACTGGTGGTAAAGATGAACCGAACATCGTTAATAAAACATGAGCCCTCATACAAACAACTGGTGGTAAAGATGAACCAAACATCGTTAATAAAACATGAGCCCTCATACAAACAACTGGAGGTAAAGACGAACCAAACATCGTTAATAAAACATGAGCCCTCATACAAACAACTGGTGGTAAAGATGAACCAAACATCGTTAATAAAACATGAGCCCTCATACAAACAACTGGTGGTAAAGACGAATCTAACATCGTTATTAAAACATGAGCCCTCATTCAAAGAACTGGTGGTAAAGACGAATCTAACATCGTTAATAAAACATGAGCTATCATACAAACAACTGGTGGTAAAGACGAACCGAATATCGTTAATAAAACATGAGCCCTCATACAAACAACTGGTGGTAAAGACGAATCTAACATCGTTATTAAAACATGAGCCCTCATTCAAAGAACTGGTGGTAAAGACGAATCTAACATCGTTAATAAAACATGAGCCCTCATACAAACAACTGGTGGTAAAGACGAACTGAATATCGTTAATAAAACATGAGCCCTCATACAAACAACTGGTGGTAAAGACGAACCGAATATCGTTAATAAAACATGAGCCCTCATACAAACAACTGGAGGTAAAGACGAATCTAACATCGTTAATAAAACATGAGCCCTCATACAAACAACTGGTGGTAAAGACGAACCGAACATCGTTAATAAAACATGAGCCCTCATACAGACAACTGGTGGTAAAGACGAACCGAATATCGTTAATAAAACATGAGCCCTCATACAAACAACTGGTGGTAAAGACGAACCGAATATCGTTAATAAAACATGAGCCCTCATACAAACAACTGGTGGTAAAGACGAACCGAATATCGTTAATAAAACATGAGCCCTCATACAAACAACTGGTGGTAAAGACGAACCGAATATCGTTAATAAAACATGAGCCCTCATACAAACAACTGGAGGTAAAGACGAATCTAACATCGTTAATAAAACATGAGCCCTCATACAAACAACTGGTGGTAAAGACGAACCGAACATCGTTAATAAAACATGAGCCCTCATACAAACAACTGGTGGTAAAGACGAACCGAATATCGTTAATAAAACATGAGCCCTCATACAAACAACTGGTTGTAAAGACGAACCGAACATCGTTATTAAAACATGAGCCCTCATACAAACAACTGGAGGTCAATACGAACCAAACATCGTTAATAAAACATGAGCCCTCATACAAACAACTGGAGGTAAAATCGAACCGAATATCGTTAATAAACCATGAGCCCTCATACAAACAACTGGTGGTAAAGACGAACCAAACATCGTTAATAAAATATGAGCCCTCATACAAACAACTGGTGGTAAAGACGAATCTAACATCGTTAATAAAACATGAGCCCTCATACAAACAACTGGAGGTAAAGACGAACCGAACATCGTTATTAAAACATGATCCTCATACAAACAACTGGTGGTAAAGATGAACCAAACATCGTTAATAAAACATGAGCCCTCATACAAACAATTGGAGGTAAAGACGAATCTAACATCGTTAATAAAACATGAGCCCTCATACAAACAACTGGTGGTAAAGACGAACCAAACATCGTTAATAAAACATGAGCCCTCATACAAACAACTGGTGGTAAAGACGAACCGAATATTGTTAATAAAACATGAGCCCTCATACAAACAACTGGAGGTAAAGACGAATCTAACATCGTTAATAAAACATGAGCCCTCATACAAACAACTGGTGGTAAAGACGAACCGAACATCGTTAATAAAACATGAGCCCTCATACAGACAACTGGTGGTAAAGACGAACCGAATATCGTTAATAAAACATGAGCCCTCATACAAACAACTGGTGGTAAAGACGAACCGAATATCGTTAATAAAACATGAGCCCTCATACAAACAACTGGTGGTAAAGACGAACCGAATATCGTTAATAAAACATGAGCCCTCATACAAACAACTGGTGGTAAAGACGAACCGAATATCGTTAATAAAACATGAGCCCTCATACAAACAACTGGAGGTAAAGACGAATCTAACATCGTTAATAAAACATGAGCCCTCATACAAACAACTGGTGGTAAAGACGAACCGAACATCGTTAATAAAACATGAGCCCTCATACAAACAACTGGTGGTAAAGACGAACCGAATATCGTTAATAAAACATGAGCCCTCATACAAACAACTGGTTGTAAAGACGAACCGAACATCGTTATTAAAACATGAGCCCTCATACAAACAACTGGAGGTCAATACGAACCAAACATCGTTAATAAAACATGAGCCCTCATACAAACAACTGGAGGTAAAATCGAACCGAATATCGTTAATAAACCATGAGCCCTCATACAAACAACTGGTGGTAAAGACGAACCAAACATCGTTAATAAAATATGAGCCCTCATACAAACAACTGGTGGTAAAGACGAATCTAACATCGTTAATAAAACATGAGCCCTCATACAAACAACTGGAGGTAAAGACGAACCGAACATCGTTATTAAAACATGATCCTCATACAAACAACTGGTGGTAAAGATGAACCAAACATCGTTAATAAAACATGAGCCCTCATACAAACAATTGGAGGTAAAGACGAATCTAACATCGTTAATAAAACATGAGCCCTCATACAAACAACTGGTGGTAAAGACGAACCAAACATCGTTAATAAAACATGAGCCCTCATACAAACAACTGGTGGTAAAGACGAACCGAATATTGTTAATAAAACATGAGCCCTCATACAAACAACTGGTGGTAAAGACGAACCGAACATCGTTATTAAAACATGAGCCCTCATACAAACAACTGGAGGTAAATACGAACCAAACATCGTTAATAAAACATGAGCCCTCATACAAACAACTGGAGGTAAAGTCGAACCGAATATCGTTAATAAAACATGAGCCCTCATACAAACAACTGGTGGTAAAGACGAACCGAATATCGTTAATAAAACATGAGCCCTCATACAAACAACTGGTGGTAAAGACGAACCGAATATCGTTAATAAAACATGAGCCCTCATACAAACAACTGGTGGTAAAGACGAACCGAATATCGTTAATAAAACATGAGCCCTCATACAAACAACTGGTGGTAAAGACGAACCGAATATCGTTAATAAAACATGAGCCCTCATACAAACAACTGGAGGTAAAGACGAATCTAACATCGTTAATAAAACATGAGCCCTCATACAAACAACTGGTGGTAAAGACGAACCGAACATCGTTAATAAAACATGAGCCCTCATACAAACAACTGGTGGTAAAGACGAACCGAATATCGTTAATAAAACATGAGCCCTCATACAAACAACTGGTTGTAAAGACGAACCGAACATCGTTATTAAAACATGAGCCCTCATACAAACAACTGGAGGTCAATACGAACCAAACATCGTTAATAAAACATGAGCCCTCATACAAACAACTGGAGGTAAAATCGAACCGAATATCGTTAATAAACCATGAGCCCTCATACAAACAACTGGTGGTAAAGACGAACCAAACATCGTTAATAAAATATGAGCCCTCATACAAACAACTGGTGGTAAAGACGAATCTAACATCGTTAATAAAACATGAGCCCTCATACAAACAACTGGAGGTAAAGACGAACCGAACATCGTTATTAAAACATGATCCTCATACAAACAACTGGTGGTAAAGATGAACCAAACATCGTTAATAAAACATGAGCCCTCATACAAACAATTGGAGGTAAAGACGAATCTAACATCGTTAATAAAACATGAGCCCTCATACAAACAACTGGTGGTAAAGACGAACCAAACATCGTTAATAAAACATGAGCCCTCATACAAACAACTGGTGGTAAAGACGAACCGAATATTGTTAATAAAACATGAGCCCTCATACAAACAACTGGTGGTAAAGACGAACCGAACATCGTTATTAAAACATGAGCCCTCATACAAACAACTGGAGGTAAATACGAACCAAACATCGTTAATAAAACATGAGCCCTCATACAAACAACTGGAGGTAAAGTCGAACCGAATATCGTTAATAAAACATGAGCCCTCATACAAACAACTGGTGGTAAAGACGAACCAAACATCGTTAATAAAACATGAGCCCTCATACAAACAACTGGTGGTAAAGACGAACAGAACATCGTTATTAAAACATGATCCTCATACAAACAACTGGTGGTAAAGACGAATCTAACATCGTTAATAAAACATGAGCCCTCATACAAACAACTGGAGGTAAAGACGAACCGAACATCGTTATTAAAACATGATCCTCATACAAACAACTGGTAGTAAAGATGAACCAAACATCGTTAATAAAACATGAGCCCTCATACAAACAATTTGAGGTAAAGACGAACCGAATATCGTTATTAAAACATGAGCCCTCATACAAACAACTGGTGGTAAAGACGAACCGAATATCGTTAATAAAACATAAACCCTCATACCAACAACTGGTGGTAAAGACGAACCAAACATCGTTAATAAAACATGAGCTCTCATACAAACAACTGGTGGTAAAGACGAACCAAACATCGTTAATAAAACATGAGCCCTCATACAAACAACTGGTGGTAAAGACGAACCAAACATCGTTAATAAAACATGAGCCCTCATACAAACAACTGGAGGTAAAGACGAACCAAACATCGTAATAAAACATGAGCCCTCATACAAACAACTGGAGGTAAAGACGAATTGAATATCGTTATTAAAACATGAGCCCTCATACAAACAACTGGTGGTAAAGACGAACCGAATATCGTTATTAAAACATGAGCCCTCATACAAACAACTGGAGGTAAAGACGAACCAAACATCGTTAATAAAACATGACCACTCATACAAATAACTAGAGGTAAAGACGAACCAAACATCGTAAATAAAACATGACCCCTCATACAAACAACTGGAGGTAAAGACGAATCAAACATCGTTATTAAAACATGAGCCCTCATACAAACAACTGGAGGTAAAGACGAACCAAACATCGTTAATAAAACATGAGCCCTCATACAAACAACTGGAGGTGAAGACGAACCGAATATCGTTATTAAAACATGAGCCCTCATATAAACAACTGGTGGTAAAGATGAACCGAACATCGTTAATAAAACATGAGCCCTCATACAAACAACTGGTGGTAAAGATGAACCAAACATCGTTAATAAAACATGAGCCCTCATACAAACAACTGGAGGTAAAGACGAACCAAACATCGTTAATAAAACATGAGCCCTCATACAAACAACTGGTGGTAAAGATGAACCAAACATCGTTAATAAAACATGAGCCCTCATACAAACAACTGGTGGTAAAGACGAACCGAATATCGTTAATAAAACATGAGCCCTCATACAAACAACTGGTGGTAAAGACGAATCTAACATCGTTATTAAAACATGAGCCCTCATTCAAAGAACTGGTGGTAAAGACGAATCTAACATCGTTAATAAAACATGAGCTCTCATACAAACAACTGGTGGTAAAGACGAACCGAATATCGTTAATAAAACATGAGCCCTCATACAAACAACTGGTGGTAAAGACGAATCTAACATCGTTATTAAAACATGAGCCCTCATTCAAAGAACTGGTGGTAAAGACGAATCTAACATCGTTAATAAAACATGAGCCCTCATACAAACAACTGGTGGTAAGGACGAACTGAATATCGTTAATAAAACATGAGCCCTCATACAAACAACTGGTGGTAAAGACGAACCGAATATCGTTAATAAAACATGAGCCCTCATACAAACAACTGGAGGTAAAGACGAATCTAACATCGTTAATAAAACATGAGCCCTCATACAAACAACTGGTGGTAAAGACGAACCGAACATCGTTAATAAAACATGAGCCCTCATACAGACAACTGGTGGTAAAGACGAACCGAATATCGTTAATAAAACATGAGCCCTCATACAAACAACTGGTGGTAAAGACGAACCGAATATCGTTAATAAAACATGAGCCCTCATACAAACAACTGGTGGTAAAGACGAACCGAATATCGTTAATAAAACATGAGCCCTCATACAAACAACTGGTGGTAAAGACGAACCGAATATCGTTAATAAAACATGAGCCCTCATACAAACAACTGGAGGTAAAGACGAATCTAACATCGTTAATAAAACATGAGCCCTCATACAAACAACTGGTGGTAAAGACGAACCGAACATCGTTAATAAAACATGAGCCCTCATACAAACAACTGGTGGTAAAGACGAACCGAATATCGTTAATAAAACATGAGCCCTCATACAAACAACTGGTGGTAAAGACGAACCGAACATCGTTATTAAAACATGAGCCCTCATACAAACAACTGGAGGTAAATACGAACCAAACATCGTTAATAAAACATGAGCCCTCATACAAACAACTGGAGGTAAAATCGAACCGAATATCGTTAATAAACCATGAGCCCTCATACAAACAACTGGTGGTAAAGACGAACCAAACATCGTTAATAAAACATGAGCCCTCATACAAACAACTGGTGGTAAAGACGAATCTAACATCGTTAATAAAACATGAGCCCTCATACAAACAACTGGAGGTAAAGACGAACCGAACATCGTTATTAAAACATGATCCTCATACAAACAACTGGTGGTAAAGATGAACCAAACATCGTTAATAAAACATGAGCCCTCATACAAACAATTGGAGGTAAAGACGAATCTAACATCGTTAATAAAACATGAGCCCTCATACAAACAACTGGTGGTAAAGACGAACCAAACATCGTTAATAAAACATGAGCCCTCATACAAACAACTGGTGGTACAGACGAACCAAACATCTTTATTAAAATATGACCCCTCATACAAACAACTGGTGGTAAAGACGAACCAAACATCGTTAATAAAACATGAGCCCTCATACAAACAACTGGTGGTAAAGACGAACCAAACATCGTTAATAAAACATGAGCCCTCATACAAACAACTGGTGGTAAACACGAACCAAACATCGTTATTAAAACATGACCCCTCATACAAACAACTGGAGGTGAAGACGAACCGAATATCGTTATTAAAACATGAGCCCTCATATAAACAACTGGTGGTAAAGATGAACCGAACATCGTTAATAAAACATGAGCCCTCATACAAACAACTGGTGGTAAAGATGAACCAAACATCGTTAATAAAACATGAGCCCTCATACAAACAACTGGAGGTAAAGACGAACCAAACATCGTTAATAAAACATGAGCCCTCATACAAACAACTGGTGGTAAAGATGAACCAAACATCGTTAATAAAACATGAGCCCTCATACAAACAACTGGTGGTAAAGACGAATCTAACATCGTTATTAAAACATGAGCCCTCATTCAAAGAACTGGTGGTAAAGACGAATCTAACATCGTTAATAAAACATGAGCTATCATACAAACAACTGGTGGTAAAGACGAACCGAATATCGTTAATAAAACATGAGCCCTCATACAAACAACTGGTGGTAAAGACGAATCTAACATCGTTATTAAAACATGAGCCCTCATTCAAAGAACTGGTGGTAAACACGAATCTAACATCGTTAATAAAACATGAGCCCTCATACAAACAACTGGTGGTAAAGACGAACTGAATATCGTTAATAAAACATGAGCCCTCATACAAACAACTGGTGGTAAAGACGAACCGAATATCGTTAATAAAACATGAGCCCTCATACAAACAACTGGAGGTAAAGACGAATCTAACATCGTTAATAAAACATGAGCCCTCATACAAACAACTGGTGGTAAAGACGAACCGAACATCGTTAATAAAACATGAGCCCTCATACAGACAACTGGTGGTAAAGACGAACCGAATATCGTTAATAAAACATGAGCCCTCATACAAACAACTGGTGGTAAAGACGAACCGAATATCGTTAATAAAACATGAGCCCTCATACAAACAACTGGTGGTAAAGACGAACCGAATATCGTTAATAAAACATGAGCCCTCATACAAACAACTGGTGGTAAAGACGAACCGAATATCGTTAATAAAACATGAGCCCTCATACAAACAACTGGAGGTAAAGACGAATCTAACATCGTTAATAAAACATGAGCCCTCATACAAACAACTGGTGGTAAAGACGAACCGAACATCGTTAATAAAACATGAGCCCTCATACAAACAACTGGTGGTAAAGACGAACCGAATATCGTTAATAAAACATGAGCCCTCATACAAACAACTGGTTGTAAAGACGAACCGAACATCGTTATTAAAACATGAGC
Organism: Bathymodiolus brooksi; assembly: GCA_963680875.1. Lineage (NCBI taxonomy): Eukaryota > Metazoa > Mollusca > Bivalvia > Mytilida > Modiolidae > Bathymodiolus > Bathymodiolus brooksi. The sequence continues at coordinate 175,282,239 of OY804575.1, forward strand.
CCTCATACAAACAACTGGAGGTCAATACGAACCAAACATCGTTAATAAAACATGAGCCCTCATACAAACAACTGGAGGTAAAATCGAACCGAATATCGTTAATAAACCATGAGCCCTCATACAAACAACTGGTGGTAAAGACGAACCAAACATCGTTAATAAAATATGAGCCCTCATACAAACAACTGGTGGTAAAGACGAATCTAACATCGTTAATAAAACATGAGCCCTCATACAAACAACTGGAGGTAAAGACGAACCGAACATCGTTATTAAAACATGATCCTCATACAAACAACTGGTGGTAAAGATGAACCAAACATCGTTAATAAAACATGAGCCCTCATACAAACAATTGGAGGTAAAGACGAATCTAACATCGTTAATAAAACATGAGCCCTCATACAAACAACTGGTGGTAAAGACGAACCAAACATCGTTAATAAAACATGAGCCCTCATACAAACAACTGGTGGTAAAGACGAACCGAATATTGTTAATAAAACATGAGCCCTCATACAAACAACTGGTGGTAAAGACGAACCGAACATCGTTATTAAAACATGAGCCCTCATACAAACAACTGGAGGTAAATACGAACCAAACATCGTTAATAAAACATGAGCCCTCATACAAACAACTGGAGGTAAAGTCGAACCGAATATCGTTAATAAAACATGAGCCCTCATACAAACAACTGGTGGTAAAGACGAACCAAACATCGTTAATAAAACATGAGCCCTCATACAAACAACTGGTGGTAAAGACGAACAGAACATCGTTATTAAAACATGATCCTCATACAAACAACTGGTGGTAAAGACGAATCTAACATCGTTAATAAAACATGAGCCCTCATACAAACAACTGGAGGTAAAGACGAACCGAACATCGTTATTAAAACATGATCCTCATACAAACAACTGGTAGTAAAGATGAACCAAACATCGTTAATAAAACATGAGCCCTCATACAAACAATTTGAGGTAAAGACGAACCGAATATCGTTATTAAAACATGAGCCCTCATACAAACAACTGGTGGTAAAGACGAACCGAATATCGTTAATAAAACATAAACCCTCATACCAACAACTGGTGGTAAAGACGAACCAAACATCGTTAATAAAACATGAGCTCTCATACAAACAACTGGTGGTAAAGACGAACCAAACATCGTTAATAAAACATGAGCCCTCATACAAACAACTGGTGGTAAAGACGAACCAAACATCGTTAATAAAACATGAGCCCTCATACAAACAACTGGAGGTAAAGACGAACCAAACATCGTAATAAAACATGAGCCCTCATACAAACAACTGGAGGTAAAGACGAATTGAATATCGTTATTAAAACATGAGCCCTCATACAAACAACTGGTGGTAAAGACGAACCGAATATCGTTATTAAAACATGAGCCCTCATACAAACAACTGGAGGTAAAGACGAACCAAACATCGTTAATAAAACATGACCACTCATACAAATAACTAGAGGTAAAGACGAACCAAACATCGTAAATAAAACATGACCCCTCATACAAACAACTGGAGGTAAAGACGAATCAAACATCGTTATTAAAACATGAGCCCTCATACAAACAACTGGAGGTAAAGACGAACCAAACATCGTTAATAAAACATGAGCCCTCATACAAACAACTGGAGGTGAAGACGAACCGAATATCGTTATTAAAACATGAGCCCTCATACAAACAACTGGTGGTAAAGACGAACCAAATATTGTTAATAAAACATGATCCCTCATACAAACAACTGGTGGTAAAGACGAACCAAACATCGTTATTAAAACATGAGCCCTCATACAAACAACTGGAGGTAAAGACGAACCAAACATCGTTAATAAAACATGAGCCCTCATACAAACAACTGGAGGTGAAGACGAACCGAATATCGTTATTAAAACATGAGCCCTCATACAAACAACTGTTGGTAAAGACGAACCAAACATCGTTAATAAAACATGAGCCCTCATACAAACAAGGGGTGGTAAACACGAACCAAACATCGTTATTAAAACATGACCCCTCCTACAAACAACTGGAGGTAAAGACGAACCGAATATCGTTATTAAAACATGAGCCCTCATACAAACAACTGGTGGTAAAGATGAACCGAACATCGTTAATAAAACATAAGCCCTCATACAAACAACTGTTGGTAAAGACGAACCAAACATCGTTAATAAAACATGAGCCCTCATACAAACAACTGGAGGTAAAGACGAACCGAATATCGTTATTAAAACATGAGCCCTCATACAAACAACTGGTGGTAAAGACGAACCAAATATCGTTAATAAAACATGAGCCCTCATACCAACAACTGGTGGTAAAGACGAACCAAACGTCGTTAATAAAACATGAGCCCTCATACAAACAACTGGTGGTAAAGACGAACCAAACATCGTTAATAAAACATGAGCCCTCATACAAACAACTGGTGGTAAAGACGAACCAAACATCGTTAATAAAACATGAGCCCTCATACAAACAACTGGTGGTAAAGACGAACCGAACATCGTTATTAAAACATGATCCTCATACAAACAACTGGAGGAAAATACGAACCAAACATCGTTAATAAAACATGAGCCCTCATACAAACAACTGGAGGTAAAGTCGAACCAAACATCGTAAATAAAACATGAGGCCTCATACAAACAACTGGTGGTAAAGACGAACCGAACATCGTTATTAAAACATGAGCCCTCATACAAACAACTGGTGTTACAGACGAATCTAACATCGTTAATAAAACATGAGCCCTCATACAAACAACTGGAGGTAAAGACGAACCGAACATCGTTATTAAAACATGATCCTCATACAAACAACTGGTGGTAAAGATGAACCAAACATCGTTAATAAAACATGAGCCCTCATACAAACAATTGGAGGTAAAGACGAACCGAATATCGTTATTAAAACATGAGCCCTCATACAAACAACTGGTGGTAAAGACGAACCGAATATCGTTAATAAAACATGAACCCTCATACCAACAACTGGTGGTAAAGACGAACCAAACATCGTTAATAAAACATGAGCCCTCATACAAACAACTGGTGGTAAAGACGAACCAAACATCGTTAATAAAACATGAGCCCTCATACAAACAACTGGTGGTAAAGACGAACCAAACATCGTTAATAAAACATGAGCCCTCATACAAACAACTGGAGGTAAAGACGAACCAAACATCGTTAATAAAACATGAGCCCTCATACAAACAACTGGAGGTAAAGACGAAGTGAATATCGTTATTAAAACATGAGCCCTCATACAAACAACTGGAGGTGAAGACGAACCGAATATCGTTATTAAAACATGAGCCCTCATACAAACAACTGGTGGTAAAGACGAACCAAACATCGTTAATAAAACATGAGCCCTCATACAAACAAGGGGTGGTAAACACGAACCAAACATCGTTATTAAAACATGACCCCTCCTACAAACAACTGGAGGTAAAGACGAACCGAATATCGTTAATAAAACATGAACCCTCATACCAACAACTGGTGGTAAAGACGAACCAAACATCGTTAATAAAACATGAGCTCTCATACAAACAACTGGTGGTAAAGACGAACCAAACATCGTTAATAAAACATGAGCCCTCATACAAACAACTGTTGGTAAAGACGAACCAAACATCGTTAATAAAACATGAGCCCTCATACAAACAACTGGAGGTAAAGACGAACCAAACATCGTAATAAAACATGAGCCCTCATACAAACAACTGGAGGTAAAGACGAATTGAATATCGTTATTAAAACATGAGCCCTCATACAAACAACTGGTGGTAAAGACGAACCGAATATCGTTATTAAAACATGAGCCCTCATACAAACAACTGGAGGTAAAGACGAACCAAACATCGTTAATAAAACATGACCACTCATACAAATAACTAGAGGTAAAGACGAACCAAACATCGTAAATAAAACATGACCCCTCATACAAACAACTGGAGGTAAAGACGAATCAAACATCGTTATTAAAACATGAGCCCTCATACAAACAACTGGAGGTAAAGACGAACCAAACATCGTTAATAAAACATGAGCCCTCATACAAACAACTGGAGGTGAAGACGAACCGAATATCGTTATTAAAACATGAGCCCTCATACAAACAACTGGTGGTAAAGACGAACCAAATATTGTTAATAAAACATGATCCCTCATACAAACAACTGGTGGTAAAGACGAACCAAACATCGTTATTAAAACATGAGCCCTCATACAAACAACTGGAGGTAAAGACGAACCAAACATCGTTAATAAAACATGAGCCCTCATACAAACAACTGGAGGTGAAGACGAACCGAATATCGTTATTAAAACATGAGCCCTCATACAAACAACTGTTGGTAAAGACGAACCAAACATCGTTAATAAAACATGAGCCCTCATACAAACAAGGGGTGGTAAACACGAACCAAACATCGTTATTAAAACATGACCCCTCCTACAAACAACTGGAGGTAAAGACGAACCGAATATCGTTATTAAAACATGAGCCCTCATACAAACAACTGGTGGTAAAGATGAACCGAACATCGTTAATAAAACATAAGCCCTCATACAAACAACTGTTGGTAAAGACGAACCAAACATCGTTAATAAAACATGAGCCCTCATACAAACAACTGGTGGTAAAGACGAACCAAACATCGTTAATAAAACATGAGCCCTCATACAAACAACTGGTGGTAAAGACGAACCAAACATCGTTAATAAAACATGAGCCCTCATACAAACAACTGGTGGTAAAGACGAACCGAACATCGTTATTAAAACATGATCCTCATACAAACAACTGGAGGAACATACGAACCAAACATCGTTAATAAAACATGAGCCCTCATACAAACAACTGGAGGTAAAGTCGAACCAAACATCGTAAATAAAACATGAGGCCTCATACAAACAACTGGTGGTAAAGACGAACCGAACATCGTTATTAAAACATGAGCCCTCATACAAACAACTGGTGGTACAGACGAATCTAACATCGTTAATAAAACATGAGCCCTCATACAAACAACTGGAGGTAAAGACGAACCGAACATCGTTATTAAAACATGATCCTCATACAAACAACTGGTGGTAAAGATGAACCAAACATCGTTAATAAAACATGAGCCCTCATACAAACAATTGGAGGTAAAGACGAACCGAATATCGTTATTAAAACATGAGCCCTCATACAAACAACTGGTGGTAAAGACGAACCGAATATCGTTAATAAAACATGAACCCTCATACCAACAACTGGTGGTAAAGACGAACCAAACATCGTTAATAAAACATGAGCCCTCATACAAACAACTGGTGGTAAAGACGAACCAAACATCGTTAATAAAACATGAGCCCTCATACAAACAACTGGTGGTAAAGACGAACCAAACATCGTTAATAAAACATGAGCCCTCATACAAACAACTGGAGGTAAAGACGAACCAAACATCGTTAATAAAACATGAGCCCTCATACAAACAACTGGAGGTAAAGACGAAGTGAATATCGTTATTAAAACATGAGCCCTCATACAAACAACTGGAGGTGAAGACGAACCGAATATCGTTATTAAAACATGAGCCCTCATACAAACAACTGGTGGTAAAGACGAACCAAACATCGTTAATAAAACATGAGCCCTCATACAAACAAGGGGTGGTAAACACGAACCAAACATCGTTATTAAAACATGACCCCTCCTACAAACAACTGGAGGTAAAGACGAACCGAATATCGTTAATAAAACATGAACCCTCATACCAACAACTGGTGGTAAAGACGAACCAAACATCGTTAATAAAACATGAGCTCTCATACAAACAACTGGTGGTAAAGACGAACCAAACATCGTTAATAAAACATGAGCCCTCATACAAACAACTGGTGGTAAAGACGAACCAAACATCGTTAATAAAACATGAGCCCTCATACAAACAACTGGAGGTAAAGACGAACCAAACATCGTAATAAAACATGAGCCCTCATACAAACAACTGGAGGTAAAGACGAATTGAATATCGTTATTAAAACATGAGCCCTCATACAAACAACTGGTGGTAAAGACGAACCGAATATCGTTATTAAAACATGAGCCCTCATACAAACAACTGGAGGTAAAGACGAACCAAACATCGTTAATAAAACATGACCACTCATACAAATAACTAGAGGTAAAGACGAACCAAACATCGTAAATAAAACATGACCCCTCATACAAACAACTGGAGGTAAAGACGAATCAAACATCGTTATTAAAACATGAGCCCTCATACAAACAACTGGTGGTAAAGACGAACCAAACATCGTTAATAAAACATGAGCCCTCATACAAACAACTGGAGGTGAAGACGAACCGAATATCGTTATTAAAACATGAGCCCTCATACAAACAACTGGTGGTAAAGACGAACCAAATATTGTTAATAAAACATGATCCCTCATACAAACAACTGGTGGTAAAGACGAACCAAACATCGTTATTAAAACATGAGCCCTCATACAAACAACTGGAGGTAAAGACGAACCAAACATCGTTAATAAAACATGAGCCCTCATACAAACAACTGGAGGTGAAGACGAACCGAATATCGTTATTAAAACATGAGCCCTCATACAAACAACTGTTGGTAAAGACGAACCAAACATCGTTAATAAAACATGAGCCCTCATACAAACAAGGGGTGGTAAACACGAACCAAACATCGTTATTAAAACATGACCCCTCCTACAAACAACTGGAGGTAAAGACGAACCGAATATCGTTATTAAAACATGAGCCCTCATACAAACAACTGGTGGTAAAGATGAACCGAACATCGTTAATAAAACATAAGCCCTCATACAAACAACTGTTGGTAAAGACGAACCAAACATCGTTAATAAAACATGAGCCCTCATACAAACAACTGGAGGTAAAGACGAACCGAATATCGTTATTAAAACATGAGCCCTCATACAAACAACTGGTGGTAAAGACGAACCAAATATCGTTAATAAAACATGAGCCCTCATACCAACAACTGGTGGTAAAGACGAACCAAACGTCGTTAATAAAACATGAGCCCTCATACAAACAACTGGTGGTAAAGACGAACCAAACATCGTTAATAAAACATGAGCCCTCATACAAACAACTGGTGGTAAAGACGAACCAAACATCGTTAATAAAACATGAGCCCTCATACAAACAACTGGTAGTAAAGACGAACCGAACATCGTTATTAAAACATGATCCTCATACAAACAACTGGAGGAAAATACGAACCAAACATCGTTAATAAAACATGAGCCCTCATACAAACAACTGGAGGTAAAGTCGAACCAAACATCGTAAATAAAACATGAGGCCTCATACACACAACTGGTGGTAAAGACGAATCTAACATCGTTAATAAAACATGAGCCCTCATACAAACAACTGGAGGTAAAGACGAACCGAACATCGTTATTAAAACATGATCCTCATACAAACAACTGGTGGTAAAGATGAACCAAACATCGTTAATAAAACATGAGCCCTCATACAAACAATTGGAGGTAAAGACGAACCGAATATCGTTATTAAAACATGAGCCCTCATACAAACAACTGGTGGTAAAGACGAACCGAATATCGTTAATAAAACATGAACCCTCATACCAACAACTGGTGGTAAAGACGAACCAAACATCGTTAATAAAACATGAGCCCTCATACAAACAACTGGTGGTAAAGACGAACCAAACATCGTTAATAAAACATGAGCCCTCATACAAACAACTGGTGGTAAAGACGAACCAAACATCGTTAATAAAACATGAGCCCTCATACAAACAACTGGAGGTAAAGACGAACCAAACATCGTTAATAAAACATGAGCCCTCATACAAACAACTGGAGGTAAAGACGAAGTGAATATCGTTATTAAAACATGAGCCCTCATACAAACAACTGGAGGTGAAGACGAACCGAATATCGTTATTAAAACATGAGCCCTCATACAAACAACTGGTGGTAAAGACGAACCAAACATCGTTAATAAAACATGAGCCCTCATACAAACAAGGGGTGGTAAACACGAACCAAACATCGTTATTAAAACATGACCCCTCCTACAAACAACTGGAGGTAAAGACGAACTGAATATCGTTATTAAAACATGAGCCCTCATACAAACAACTGGTGGTAAAGATGAACCGAACATCGTTAATAAAACATAAGCCCTCATACAAACAACTGTTGGTAAAGACGAACCAAACATCGTTAATAAAACATGAGCCCTCATACAAACAACTGGAGGTAAAGACGAACCGAATATCGTTATTAAAACATGAGCCCTCATACAAACAACTGGTGGTAAAGACGAACCGAATATCTTTAATAAAACATGAGCCCTCATACCAACAACTGGTGGTAAAGACGAACCAAACATCCTTAATAAAACATGAGCCCTCATACAAACAACTGGTGGTAAAGACGAACCAAACATCGTTAATAAAACATGAGCCCTCATACAAACAACTGGTGGTAAAGACGAACCGAACATCGTTAATAAAACATGAGCCCTCATACAAACAACTGGAGGTAAAGACGAACCAAACATCGTTAATAAAACATAAGCCCTCATACAAACAACTGGAGGTAAAGACGAAGTGAATATCGTTATTAAAACATGAGCCCTCATACAAACAACTGGTGGTAAAGACGAACCGAATATCGTTATTAAAACATGAGCCCTCATACAAACAACTGGTGGTAAAGACGAACCGAATATCGTTATTAAAACATTAGCCCTCACACACACAATTGGTGGTACAGACGAACCAAACATCTTTATTAAAATATGAGCCCTCATACAAACAACTGGTGGTAAAGACGAACCAAACATCGTTAATAAAACATGAGCCCTCATACAAACAACTGGTGGTAAAGACGAAGTGAATATCGTTATTAAAACATGAGCCCTCATACAAACAACTGGTGGTAAAGACGAACCGAATATCGTTATTAAAACATGAGCCCTCATACAAACAACTGGTGGTAAAGACGAACCGAATATCGTTATTAAAACATGAGCCCTCATACAAACAACTGGTGGTAAAGACGAACCAAACATCGTTATTAAAACATGAGCCCTCATACAAACAACTGGAGGTGAAGACGAACCGAATATCGTTATTAAAACATGAGCCCTCATATAAACAACTGGTGGTAAAGATGAACCGAACATCGTTAATAAAACATGAGCCCTCATACAAACAACTGGTGGTAAAGATGAACCAAACATCGTTAATAAAACATGAGCCCTCATACAAACAACTGGAGGTAAAGACGAACCAAACATCGTTAATAAAACATGAGCCCTCATACAAACAACTGGTGGTAAAGATGAACCGAACATCGTTAATAAAACATGAGCCCTCATACAAACAACTGGTGGTAAAGACGAACCGAATATCGTTAATAAAACATGAGCCCTCATACAAACAACTGGTGGTAAAGACGAATCTAACATCGTTATTAAAACATGAGCCCTCATTCAAAGAACTGGTGGTAAAGACGAATCTAACATCGTTAATAAAACATGAGCCCTCATACAAACAACTGGTGGTAAAGACGAACCGAACATCGTTAATAAAACATGAGCCCTCATACAAACAACTGGTGGTAAAGATGAACCAAACATCGTTAATAAAACATGAGCCCTCATACAAACAACTGGAGGTAAAGACGAACCAAACATCGTTAATAAAACATGAGCCCTCATACAAACAACTGGTGGTAAAGATGAACCAAACATCGTTAATAAAACATGAGCCCTCATACAAACAACTGGTGGTAAAGACGAACCGAATATCGTTAATAAAACATGAGCCCTCATACAAACAACTGGTGGTAAAGACGAATCTAACATCGTTATTAAAACATGAGCCCTCATTCAAAGAACTGGTGGTAAAGACGAATCTAACATCGTTAATAAAACATGAGCCCTCATACAAACAACTGGTGGTAAAGACGAACCGAATATCGTTAATAAAACATGAGCCCTCATACAAACAACTGGTGGTAAAGACGAATATAACATCGTTATTAAAACATGAGCCCTCATTCAAAGAACTGGTGGTAAAGACGAATCTAACATCGTTAATAAAACATGAGCCCTCATACAAACAACTGGTGGTAAAGACGAACTGAATATCGTTAATAAAACATGAGCCCTCATACAAACAACTGGTGGTAAAGACGAACCGAATATCGTTAATAAAACATGAGCCCTCATACAAACAACTGGAGGTAAAGACGAATCTAACATCGTTAATAAAACATGAGCCCTCATACAAACAACTGGTGGTAAAGACGAACCGAACATCGTTAATAAAACATGAGCCCTCATACAAACAACTGGTGGTAAAGACGAACCGAATATCGTTAATAAAACATGAGCCCTCATACAAACAACTGGTGGTAAAGACGAACCGAATATCGTTAATAAAACATGAGCCCTCATACAAACAACTGGTGGTAAAGACGAACCGAATATCGTTTATAAAACATGAGCCCTCATACAAACAACTGGTGGTAAAGACGAACCGAACATCGTTAATAAAACATGAGCCCTCATACAAACAACTGGTGGTAAAGACGAACCGAACATCGTTATTAAAACATGATCCTCATACAAACAACTGGAGGAAAATACGAACCAAACATCGTTAATAAAACATGAGCCCTCATACAAACAACTGGAGGTAAAGTCGAACCAAACATCGTAAATAAAACATGAGGCCTCATACAAACAACTGGTGGTAAAGACGAACCGAACATCGTTATTAAAACATGAGCCCTCATACAAACAACTGGTGGTACAGACGAATCTAACATCGTTAATAAAACATGAGCCCTCATACAAACAACTGGAGGTAAAGACGAACCGAACATCGTTATTAAAACATGATCCTCATACAAACAACTGGAGGTAAAGATGAACCAAACATCGTTAATAAAACATGAGCCCTCATACAAACAATTGGAGGTAAAGACGAACCGAATATCGTTATTAAAACATGAGCCCTCATACAAACAACTGGTGGTAAAGACGAACCGAATATCGTTAATAAAACATGAACCCTCATACCAACAACTGGTGGTAAAGACGAACCAAACATCGTTAATAAAACATGAGCCCTCATACAAACAACTGGTGGTAAAGACGAACCAAACATCGTTAATAAAACATGAGCCCTCATACAAACAACTGGTGGTAAAGACGAACCAAACATCGTTAATAAAACATGAGCCCTCATACAAACAACTGGAGGTAAAGACGAACCAAACATCGTTAATAAAACATGAGCCCTCATACAAACAACTGGAGGTAAAGACGAAGTGAATATCGTTATTAAAACATGAGCCCTCATACAAACAACTGGAGGTGAAGACGAACCGAATATCGTTATTAAAACATGAGCCCTCATACAAACAACTGGTGGTAAAGACGAACCAAACATCGTTAATAAAACATGAGCCCTCATACAAACAAGGGGTGGTAAACACGAACCAAACATCGTTATTAAAACATGACCCCTCCTACAAACAACTGGAGGTAAAGACGAACTGAATATCGTTATTAAAACATGAGCCCTCATACAAACAACTGGTGGTAAAGATGAACCGAACATCGTTAATAAAACATAAGCCCTCATACAAACAACTGTTGGTAAAGACGAACCAAACATCGTTAATAAAACATGAGCCCTCATACAAACAACTGGAGGTAAAGACGAACCGAATATCGTTATTAAAACATGAGCCCTCATACAAACAACTGGTGGTAAAGACGAACCGAATATCTTTAATAAAACATGAGCCCTCATACCAACAACTGGTGGTAAAGACGAACCAAACATCCTTAATAAAACATGAGCCCTCATACAAACAACTGGTGGTAAAGACGAACCAAACATCGTTAATAAAACATGAGCCCTCATACAAACAACTGGTGGTAAAGACGAACCGAACATCGTTAATAAAACATGAGCCCTCATACAAACAACTGGAGGTAAAGACGAACCAAACATCGTTAATAAAACATAAGCCCTCATACAAACAACTGGAGGTAAAGACGAAGTGAATATCGTTATTAAAACATGAGCCCTCATACAAACAACTGGTGGTAAAGACGAACCGAATATCGTTATTAAAACATGAGCCCTCATACAAACAACTGGTGGTAAAGACGAACCGAATATCGTTATTAAAACATTAGCCCTCACACACACAATTGGTGGTACAGACGAACCAAACATCTTTATTAAAACATGAGCCCTCATACAAACAACTGGTGGTAAAGACGAACCAAACATCGTTAATAAAACATGAGCCCTCATACAAACAACTGGTGGTAAAGACGAAGTGAATATCGTTATTAAAACATGAGCCCTCATACAAACAACTGGTGGTAAAGACGAACCGAATATCGTTATTAAAACATGAGCCCTCATACAAACAACTGGTGGTAAAGACGAACCGAATATCGTTATTAAAACATGAGCCCTCATACAAACAACTGGTGGTAAAGACGAACCAAACATCGTTATTAAAACATGAGCCCTCATACAAACAACTGGAGGTGAAGACGAACCGAATATCGTTATTAAAACATGAGCCCTCATATAAACAACTGGTGGTAAAGATGAACCGAACATCGTTAATAAAACATGAGCCCTCATACAAACAACTGGTGGTAAAGATGAACCAAACATCGTTAATAAAACATGAGCCCTCATACAAACAACTGGAGGTAAAGACGAACCAAACATCGTTAATAAAACATGAGCCCTCATACAAACAACTGGTGGTAAAGATGAACCGAACATCGTTAATAAAACATGAGCCCTCATACAAACAACTGGTGGTAAAGACGAACCGAATATCGTTAATAAAACATGAGCCCTCATACAAACAACTGGTGGTAAAGACGAATCTAACATCGTTATTAAAACATGAGCCCTCATTCAAAGAACTGGTGGTAAAGACGAATCTAACATCGTTAATAAAACATGAGCCCTCATACAAACAACTGGTGGTAAAGACGAACCGAACATCGTAAATAAAACATGAGCCCTCATACAAACAACTGGTGGTAAAGATGAACCAAACATCGTTAATAAAACATGAGCCCTCATACAAACAACTGGAGGTAAAGACGAACCAAACATCGTTAATAAAACATGAGCCCTCATACAAACAACTGGTGGTAAAGATGAACCAAACATCGTTAATAAAACATGAGCCCTCATACAAACAACTGGTGGTAAAGACGAACCGAATATCGTTAATAAAACATGAGCCCTCATACAAACAACTGGTGGTAAAGACGAATCTAACATCGTTATTAAAACATGAGCCTCATTCAAAGAACTGGTGGTAAAGACGAATCTAACATCGTTAATAAAACATGAGCCCTCATACAAACAACTGGTGGTAAAGACGAACCGAATATCGTTAATAAAACATGAGCCCTCATACAAACAACTGGTGGTAAAGACGAATATAACATCGTTATTAAAACATGAGCCCTCATTCAAAGAACTGGTGGTAAAGTCGAATCTAACATCGTTAATAAAACATGAGCCCTCATACAAACAACTGGTGGTAAAGACGAACTGAATATCGTTAATAAAACATGAGCCCTCATACAAACAACTGGAGGTAAAGACGAATCTAACATCGTTAATAAAACATGAGCCCTCATACAAACAACTGGTGGTAAAGACGAACCGAACATCGTTAATAAAACATGAGCCCTCATACAAACAACTGGTGGTAAAGACGAACCGAATATCGTTAATAAAACATGAGCCCTCATACAAACAACTGGTGGTAAAGACGAACCGAATATCGTTAATAAAACATGAGCCCTCATACAAACAACTGGTGGTAAAGACGAACCGAATATCGTTTATAAAACATGAGCCCTCATACAAACAACTGGTGGTAAAGACGAACCGAATATCGTTAATAAAACATGAGCCCTCATACAAACAACTGGAGGTAAAGACAAATCTAACATCGTTAATAAAACATGAGCCCTCATACAAACAACTGGTGGTAAAGACGAACCGAACATCGTTAATAAAACATGAGCCCTCATACAAACAACTGGTGGTAAAGACGAACCGAATATCGTTAATAAAACATGAGCCCTCATACAAACAACTGGTGGTAAAGACGAACCGGACATCGTTATTAAAACATGAGCCCTCATACAAACAACTGGAGGTAAAGACGAACCAAACATCGTTAATAAAACATGAGCCCTCATACAAACAACTGGAGGTAAAGTCGAACCGAATATCGTTAATAAAACATGAGCCCTCATACAAACAACTGTTGGTAAAGACGAACCAAACATCGTTAATAAAACATGAGCCCTCATACAAACAACTGGTGGTAAAGACGAATCTAACATCGTTAATAAAACATGAGCCCTCATACAAACAACTGGAGGTAAAGACGAACCGAACATCGTTATTAAAACATGATCCTCATACAAACAACTGGTGGTAAAGATGAACCAAACATCGTTAATAAAACATGAGCCCTCATACAAACAATTGGAGGTAAAGACGAATCTAACATCGTTAATAAAACATGAGCCCTCATACAAACAACTGGTGGTAAAGACGAACCGAACATCGTTAATAAAACATGAGCCCTCATACAAACAACTGGTGGTAAAGACGAACCGAATATCGTTAATAAAACATGAGCCCTCATACAAACAACTGGTGGTAAAGACGAACCGAACATCGTTATTAAAACATGAGCCCTCATACAAACAACTGGAGGTAAAGTCGAACCGAATATCGTTAATAAAACATGAGCCCTCATACAAACAACTGGTGGTAAAGACGAACCAAACATCGTTAATAAAACATGAGCCCTCATACAAACAATTGGTTGTAAAGACGAACCGAACATCATTAATAAAACATGAGCCTCATACAAACAACTGGTGGTAAAGACGAACCGAACATCGTTAATAAAACATGAGCCCTCATACAAACAACTGGAGGTAAAGACGAATCTAACATCGTTAATAAAACATGAGCCCTCATACAAACAACTGGTGGTAAAGACGAACCGAACATCGTTAATAAAACATGAGCCCTCATACAAACAACTGGTGGTAAAGACGAACCGAATATCGTTAATAAAACATGAGCCCTCATACAAACAACTGGTGGTAAAGACGAACCGAATATCGTTAATAAAACATGAGCCCTCATACAAACAACTGGTGGTAAAGACGAACCGAATATCGTTTATAAAACATGAGCCCTCATACAAACAACTGGTGGTAAAGACGAACCGAATATCGTTAATAAAACATGAGCCCTCATACAAACAACTGGAGGTAAAGACAAATCTAACATCGTTAATAAAACATGAGCCCTCATACAAACAACTGGTGGTAAAGACGAACCGAACATCGTTAATAAAACATGAGCCCTCATACAAACAACTGGTGGTAAAGACGAACCGAATATCGTTAATAAAACATGAGCCCTCATACAAACAACTGGTGGTAAAGACGAACCGGACATCGTTATTAAAACATGAGCCCTCATACAAACAACTGGAGGTAAAGACGAACCAAACATCGTTAATAAAACATGAGCCCTCATACAAACAACTGGAGGTAAAGTCGAACCGAATATCGTTAATAAAACATGAGCCCTCATACAAACAACTGTTGGTAAAGACGAACCAAACATCGTTAATAAAACATGAGCCCTCATACAAACAACTGGTGGTAAAGACGAATCTAACATCGTTAATAAAACATGAGCCCTCATACAAACAACTGGAGGTAAAGACGAACCGAACATCGTTATTAAAACATGATCCTCATACAAACAACTGGTGGTAAAGATGAACCAAACATCGTTAATAAAACATGAGCCCTCATACAAACAATTGGAGGTAAAGACGAATCTAACATCGTTAATAAAACATGAGCCCTCATACAAACAACTGGTGGTAAAGACGAACCGAACATCGTTAATAAAACATGAGCCCTCATACAAACAACTGGTGGTAAAGACGAACCGAATATCGTTAATAAAACATGAGCCCTCATACAAACAACTGGTGGTAAAGACGAACCGAACATCGTTATTAAAACATGAGCCCTCATACAAACAACTGGAGGTAAAGTCGAACCGAATATCGTTAATAAAACATGAGCCCTCATACAAACAACTGGTGGTAAAGACGAACCAAACATCGTTAATAAAACATGAGCCCTCATACAAACAACTGGTGGTAAAGACGAACCGAACATCGTTATTAAAACATGATCCTCATACAAACAACTGGTGGTAAAGACGAATCTAACATCGTTAATAAAACATGAGCCCTCATACAAACAACTGGAGGTAAAGACGAACCAAACATCGTTATTAAAACATGATCCTCATACAAACAACTAGTGGTAAAGATGAACCAAACATCGTTAATAAAACATGAGCCCTCATACAAACAACTGGTGGTAAAGACGAACCGAATATCGTTTATAAAACATGAGCCCTCATACAAACAACTGGTGGTAAAGACGAACCGAACATCGTTAATAAAACATGAGCCCTCATACAAACAACTGGTGGTAAAGACGAACCGAACATCGTTATTAAAACATGATCCTCATACAAACAACTGGAGGAAAATACGAACCAAACATCGTTAATAAAACATGAGCCCTCATACAAACAACTGGAGGTAAAGTCGAACCAAACATCGTAAATAAAACATGAGGCCTCATACAAACAACTGGTGGTAAAGACGAACCGAACATCGTTATTAAAACATGAGCCCTCATACAAACAACTGGTGGTACAGACGAATCTAACATCGTTAATAAAACATGAGCCCTCATACAAACAACTGGAGGTAAAGACGAACCGAACATCGTTATTAAAACATGATCCTCATACAAACAACTGGTGGTAAAGATGAACCAAACATCGTTAATAAAACATGAGCCCTCATACAAACAATTGGAGGTAAAGACGAACCGAATATCGTTATTAAAACATGAGCCCTCATACAAACAACTGGTGGTAAAGACGAACCGAATATCGTTAATAAAACATGAACCCTCATACCAACAACTGGTGGTAAAGACGAACCAAACATCGTTAATAAAACATGAGCCCTCATACAAACAACTGGTGGTAAAGACGAACCAAACATCGTTAATAAAACATGAGCCCTCATACAAACAACTGGTGGTAAAGACGAACCAAACATCGTTAATAAAACATGAGCCCTCATACAAACAACTGGAGGTAAAGACGAACCAAACATCGTTAATAAAACATGAGCCCTCATACAAACAACTGGAGGTAAAGACGAAGTGAATATCGTTATTAAAACATGAGCCCTCATACAAACAACTGGAGGTGAAGACGAACCGAATATCGTTATTAAAACATGAGCCCTCATACAAACAACTGGTGGTAAAGACGAACCAAACATCGTTAATAAAACATGAGCCCTCATACAAACAAGGGGTGGTAAACACGAACCAAACATCGTTATTAAAACATGACCCCTCCTACAAACAACTGGAGGTAAAGACGAACTGAATATCGTTATTAAAACATGAGCCCTCATACAAACAACTGGTGGTAAAGACGAACCGAATATCGTTAATAAAACATGAGCCCTCATACAAACAACTGGTGGTAAAGACGAACCGAATATCGTTAATAAAACATGAGCCCTCATACAAACAACTGGTGGTAAAGACGAACCGAATATCGTTTATAAAACATGAGCCCTCATACAAACAACTGGTGGTAAAGACGAACCGAATATCGTTAATAAAACATGAGCCCTCATACAAACAACTGGTGGTAAAGACGAACCGAATATCGTTAATAAAACATGAGCCCTCATACAAACAACTGGTGGTAAAGACGAACCGAATATCGTTTATAAAACATGAGCCCTCATACAAACAACTGGTGGTAAAGACGAACCGAATATCGTTAATAAAACATGAGCCCTCATACAAACAACTGGTGGTAAAGACGAATCTAACATCGTTATTAAAACATGAGCCCTCATTCAAAGAACTGGTGGTAAAGACGAATCTAACATCGTTAATAAAACATGAGCCCTCATACAAACAACTGGTGGTAAAGACGAACCGAATATCGTTAATAAAACATGAGCCCTCATACAAACAACTGGTGGTAAAGACGAATATAACATCGTTATTAAAACATGAGCCCTCATTCAAAGAACTGGTGGTAAAGTCGAATCTAACATCGTTAATAAAACATGAGCCCTCATACAAACAACTGGTGGTAAAGACGAACTGAATATCGTTAATAAAACATGAGCCCTCATACAAACAACTGGTGGTAAAGACGAACCGAATATCGTTAATAAAACATGAGCCCTCATACAAACAACTGGAGGTAAAGACGAATCTAACATCGTTAATAAAACATGAGCCCTCATACAAACAACTGGTGGTAAAGACGAACCGAACATCGTTAATAAAACATGAGCCCTCATACAAACAACTGGTGGTAAAGACGAACCGAATATCGTTAATAAAACATGAGCCCTCATACAAACAACTGGTGGTAAAGACGAACCGAATATCGTTAATAAAACATGAGCCCTCATACAAACAACTGGTGGTAAAGACGAACTGAATATCGTTAATAAAACATGAGCCCTCATACAAACAACTGGTGGTAAAGACGAACCGAATATCGTTAATAAAACATGAGCCCTCATACAAACAACTGGAGGTAAAGACGAATCTAACATCGTTAATAAAACATGAGCCCTCATACAAACAACTGGTGGTAAAGACGAACCGAACATCGTTAATAAAACATGAGCCCTCATACAAACAACTGGTGGTAAAGACGAACCGAATATCGTTAATAAAACATGAGCCCTCATACAAACAACTGGTGGTAAAGACGAACCGAATATCGTTAATAAAACATGAGCCCTCATACAAACAACTGGTGGTAAAGACGAACCGAATATCGTTTATAAAACATGAGCCCTCATACAAACAACTGGTGGTAAAGACGAACCGAATATCGTTAATAAAACATGAGCCCTCATACAAACAACTGGTGGTAAAGACGAACTGAATATCGTTAATAAAACATGAGCCCTCATACAAACAACTGGTGGTAAAGACGAACCGAATATCGTTAATAAAACATGAGCCCTCATACAAACAACTGGAGGTAAAGACGAATCTAACATCGTTAATAAAACATGAGCCCTCATACAAACAACTGGTGGTAAAGACGAACCGAACATCGTTAATAAAACATGAGCCCTCATACAAACAACTGGTGGTAAAGACGAACCGAATATCGTTAATAAAACATGAGCCCTCATACAAACAACTGGTGGTAAAGACGAACCGAATATCGTTAATAAAACATGAGCCCTCATACAAACAACTGGTGGTAAAGACGAACCGAATATCGTTTATAAAACATGAGCCCTCATACAAACAACTGGTGGTAAAGACGAACCGAATATCGTTAATAAAACATGAGCCCTCATACAAACAACTGGTGGTAAAGACGAACCGAATATCGTTAATAAAACATGAGCCCTCATACAAACAACTGGTGGTAAAGACGAACCGAACATCGTTATTAAAACATGAGCCCTCATACAAACAACTGGAGGTAAAGTCGAACCGAATATCGTTAATAAAACATGAGCCCTCATACAAACAACTGGTGGTAAAGACGAACCAAACATCGTTAATAAAACATGAGCCCTCATACAAACAACTGGTGGTAAAGACGAACCGAACATCGTTATTAAAACATGATCCTCATACAAACAACTGGTGGTAAAGACGAATCTAACATCGTTAATAAAACATGAGCCCTCATACAAACAACTGGAGGTAAAGACGAACCAAACATCGTTATTAAAACATGATCCTCATACAAACAACTAGTGGTAAAGATGAACCAAACATCGTTAATAAAACATGAGCCCTCATACAAACAACTGGTGGTAAAGACGAACCGAATATCGTTTATAAAACATGAGCCCTCATACAAACAACTGGTGGTAAAGACGAACCGAACATCGTTAATAAAACATGAGCCCTCATACAAACAACTGGTGGTAAAGACGAACCGAACATCGTTATTAAAACATGATCCTCATACAAACAACTGGAGGAAAATACGAACCAAACATCGTTAATAAAACATGAGCCCTCATACAAACAACTGGAGGTAAAGTCGAACCAAACATCGTAAATAAAACATGAGGCCTCATACAAACAACTGGTGGTAAAGACGAACCGAACATCGTTATTAAAACATGAGCCCTCATACAAACAACTGGTGGTACAGACGAATCTAACATCGTTAATAAAACATGAGCCCTCATACAAACAACTGGAGGTAAAGACGAACCGAACATCGTTATTAAAACATGATCCTCATACAAACAACTGGTGGTAAAGATGAACCAAACATCGTTAATAAAACATGAGCCCTCATACAAACAATTGGAGGTAAAGACGAACCGAATATCGTTATTAAAACATGAGCCCTCATACAAACAACTGGTGGTAAAGACGAACCGAATATCGTTAATAAAACATGAACCCTCATACCAACAACTGGTGGTAAAGACGAACCAAACATCGTTAATAAAACATGAGCCCTCATACAAACAACTGGTGGTAAAGACGAACCAAACATCGTTAATAAAACATGAGCCCTCATACAAACAACTGGTGGTAAAGACGAACCAAACATCGTTAATAAAACATGAGCCCTCATACAAACAACTGGAGGTAAAGACGAACCAAACATCGTTAATAAAACATGAGCCCTCATACAAACAACTGGAGGTAAAGACGAAGTGAATATCGTTATTAAAACATGAGCCCTCATACAAACAACTGGAGGTGAAGACGAACCGAATATCGTTATTAAAACATGAGCCCTCATACAAACAACTGGTGGTAAAGACGAACCAAACATCGTTAATAAAACATGAGCCCTCATACAAACAAGGGGTGGTAAACACGTACCAAACATCGTTATTAAAACATGACCCCTCCTACAAACAACTGGAGGTAAAGACGAACTGAATATCGTTATTAAAACATGAGCCCTCATACAAACAACTGGTGGTAAAGATGAACCGAACATCGTTAATAAAACATAAGCCCTCATACAAACAACTGTTGGTAAAGACGAACCAAACATCGTTAATAAAACATGAGCCCTCATACAAACAACTGGAGGTAAAGACGAACCGAATATCGTTATTAAAACATGAGCCCTCATACAAACAACTGGTGGTAAAGACGAACCGAATATCTTTAATAAAACATGAGCCCTCATACCAACAACTGGTGGTAAAGACGAACCAAACATCCTTAATAAAACATGAGCCCTCATACAAACAACTGGTGGTAAAGACGAACCAAACATCGTTAATAAAACATGAGCCCTCATACAAACAACTGGTGGTAAAGACGAACCGAACATCGTTAATAAAACATGAGCCCTCATACAAACAACTGGAGGTAAAGACGAACCAAACATCGTTAATAAAACATAAGCCCTCATACAAACAACTGGAGGTAAAGACGAAGTGAATATCGTTATTAAAACATGAGCCCTCATACAAACAACTGGTGGTAAAGACGAACCGAATATCGTTATTAAAACATGAGCCCTCATACAAACAACTGGTGGTAAAGACGAACCGAATATCGTTATTAAAACATTAGCCCTCACACACACAATTGGTGGTACAGACGAACCAAACATCTTTATTAAAACATGAGCCCTCATACAAACAACTGGTGGTAAAGACGAACCAAACATCGTTAATAAAACATGAGCCCTCATACAAACAACTGGTGGTAAAGACGAAGTGAATATCGTTATTAAAACATGAGCCCTCATACAAACAACTGGTGGTAAAGACGAACCGAATATCGTTATTAAAACATGAGCCCTCATACAAACAACTGGTGGTAAAGACGAACCGAATATCGTTATTAAAACATGAGCCCTCATACAAACAACTGGTGGTAAAGACGAACCAAACATCGTTATTAAAACATGAGCCCTCATACAAACAACTGGAGGTGAAGACGAACCGAATATCGTTATTAAAACATGAGCCCTCATATAAACAACTGGTGGTAAAGATGAACCGAACATCGTTAATAAAACATGAGCCCTCATACAAACAACTGGTGGTAAAGATGAACCAAACATCGTTAATAAAACATGAGCCCTCATACAAACAACTGGAGGTAAAGACGAACCAAACATCGTTAATAAAACATGAGCCCTCATACAAACAACTGGTGGTAAAGATGAACCGAACATCGTTAATAAAACATGAGCCCTCATACAAACAACTGGTGGTAAAGACGAACCGAATATCGTTAATAAAACATGAGCCCTCATACAAACAACTGGTGGTAAAGACGAATCTAACATCGTTATTAAAACATGAGCCCTCATTCAAAGAACTGGTGGTAAAGACGAATCTAACATCGTTAATAAAACATGAGCCCTCATACAAACAACTGGTGGTAAAGACGAACCGAACATCGTTAATAAAACATGAGCCCTCATACAAACAACTGGTGGTAAAGATGAACCAAACATCGTTAATAAAACATGAGCCCTCATACAAACAACTGGAGGTAAAGACGAACCAAACATCGTTAATAAAACATGAGCCCTCATACAAACAACTGGTGGTAAAGATGAACCAAACATCGTTAATAAAACATGAGCCCTCATACAAACAACTGGTGGTAAAGACGAACCGAATATCGTTAATAAAACATGAGCCCTCATACAAACAACTGGTGGTAAAGACGAATCTAACATCGTTATTAAAACATGAGCCCTCATTCAAAGAACTGGTGGTAAAGACGAATCTAACATCGTTAATAAAACATGAGCCCTCATACAAACAACTGGTGGTAAAGACGAACCGAATATCGTTAATAAAACATGAGCCCTCATACAAACAACTGGTGGTAAAGACGAATATAACATCGTTATTAAAACATGAGCCCTCATTCAAAGAACTGGTGGTAAAGTCGAATCTAACATCGTTAATAAAACATGAGCCCTCATACAAACAACTGGTGGTAAAGACGAACTGAATATCGTTAATAAAACATGAGCCCTCATACAAACAACTGGTGGTAAAGACGAACCGAATATCGTTAATAAAACATGAGCCCTCATACAAACAACTGGAGGTAAAGACGAATCTAACATCGTTAATAAAACATG
The DNA here is from genome assembly GCA_963680875.1 of Bathymodiolus brooksi. Lineage (NCBI taxonomy): Eukaryota > Metazoa > Mollusca > Bivalvia > Mytilida > Modiolidae > Bathymodiolus > Bathymodiolus brooksi. Next base: position 175,305,637 of record OY804575.1, read on the forward strand.
AGCCCTCATACAAACAACTGGTGGTAAAGACGAACCGAACATCGTTAATAAAACATGAGCCCTCATACAAACAACTGGTGGTAAAGACGAACCGAATATCGTTAATAAAACATGAGCCCTCATACAAACAACTGGTGGTAAAGACGAACCGAATATCGTTAATAAAACATGAGCCCTCATACAAACAACTGGTGGTAAAGACGAACCGAATATCGTTTATAAAACATGAGCCCTCATACAAACAACTGGTGGTAAAGACGAACCGAATATCGTTAATAAAACATGAGCCCTCATACAAACAACTGGAGGTAAAGACAAATCTAACATCGTTAATAAAACATGAGCCCTCATACAAACAACTGGTGGTAAAGACGAACCGAACATCGTTAATAAAACATGAGCCCTCATACAAACAACTGGTGGTAAAGACGAACCGAATATCGTTAATAAAACATGAGCCCTCATACAAACAACTGGTGGTAAAGACGAACCGGACATCGTTATTAAAACATGAGCCCTCATACAAACAACTGGAGGTAAAGACGAACCAAACATCGTTAATAAAACATGAGCCCTCATACAAACAACTGGAGGTAAAGTCGAACCGAATATCGTTAATAAAACATGAGCCCTCATACAAACAACTGTTGGTAAAGACGAACCAAACATCGTTAATAAAACATGAGCCCTCATACAAACAACTGGTGGTAAAGACGAATCTAACATCGTTAATAAAACATGAGCCCTCATACAAACAACTGGAGGTAAAGACGAACCGAACATCGTTATTACAACATGATCCTCATACAAACAACTGGTGGTAAAGATGAACCAAACATCGTTAATAAAACATGAGCCCTCATACAAACAATTGGAGGTAAAGACGAATCTAACATCGTTAATAAAACATGAGCCCTCATACAAACAACTGGTGGTAAAGACGAACCGAACATCGTTAATAAAACATGAGCCCTCATACAAACAACTGGTGGTAAAGACGAACCGAATATCGTTAATAAAACATGAGCCCTCATACAAACAACTGGTGGTAAAGACGAACCGAACATCGTTATTAAAACATGAGCCCTCATACAAACAACTGGAGGTAAAGTCGAACCGAATATCGTTAATAAAACATGAGCCCTCATACAAACAACTGGTGGTAAAGACGAACCAAACATCGTTAATAAAACATGAGCCCTCATACAAACAACTGGTGGTAAAGACGAACCGAACATCGTTATTAAAACATGATCCTCATACAAACAACTGGTGGTAAAGACGAATCTAACATCGTTAATAAAACATGAGCCCTCATACAAACAACTGGAGGTAAAGACGAACCAAACATCGTTATTAAAACATGATCCTCATACAAACAACTAGTGGTAAAGATGAACCAAACATCGTTAATAAAACATGAGCCCTCATACAAACAATTGGAGGTAAAGACGAACCGAATATCGTTATTAAAACATGAGCCCTCATACAAACAACTGGTGGTAAAGACGAACCGAACATCGTTATTAAAACATGATCCTCATACAAACAACTGGTGGTAAAGACGAATCTAACATCATTAATAAAACATGAGCCCTCATACAAACAACTGGAGGTAAAGACGAACCGAACATCGTTATTAAAACATGATCCTCATACAAACAACTAGTGGTAAAGATGAACCAAACATCGTTAATAAAACATGAGCCCTCATACAAACAATTGGAGGTAAAGACGAACCGAATATCGTTATTAAAACATGAGCCCTCATACAAACAACTGGTGGTAAAGACGAACCGAATATCGTTAATAAAACATGAACCCTCATACCAACAACTGGTGGTAAAGACGAACCAAACATCGTTAATAAAACATGAGCCCTCATACAAACAACTGGTGGTAAAGACGAACCAAACATCGTTAATAAAACATGAGCCCTCATACAAACAACTGGAGGTAAAGACGAACCAAACATCGTAATAAAACATGAGCCCTCATACAAACAACTGGAGGTAAAGACGAATTGAATATCGTTATTAAAACATGAGCCCTCATACAAACAACTGGTGGTAAAGACGAACCGAATATCGTTATTAAAACATGAGCCCTCATACAAACAACTGGTGGTAAAGACGAACCGAATATCGTTATTAAAACATTAGCCCTCATACACACAATTGGTGGTACAGACGAACCAAACATCTTTATTAAAACATGAGCCCTCATACAAACAACTGGTGGTAAAGACGAACCAAACATCGTTAATAAAACATGAGCCCTCATACAAACAACTGGAGGTAAAGACGAACCAAACATCGTTAATAAAACATGACCACTCATACAAACAACTAGAGGTAAAGACGAACCAAACATCGTTAATAAAACATGACCCCTCATACAAACAACTGGTGGTAAAGACGAACCAAACATCGTTATTAAAAAATGAGCCCTCATACAAACAACTGGAGGTAAAGACGAACCAAACATCGTTAATAAAACATGAGCCCTCATACAAACAACTGGAGGTAAAGACGAACCGAACATCGTTATTAAAACATGATCCTCATACAAACAACTGGTGGTAAAGATGAACCAAACATCGTTAATAAAACATGAGCCCTCATACAAACAATTGGAGGTAAAGACGAACCGAATATCGTTATTAAAACATGAGCCCTCATACAAACAACTGGTGGTAAAGACGAACCGAATATCGTTAATAAAACATGAGCCCTCATACAAACAACTGGTGGTAAAGACGAACCGGACATCGTTATTAAAACATGAGCCCTCATACAAACAACTGGAGGTAAAGACGAACCAAACATCGTTAATAAAACATGAGCCCTCATACAAATAACTGGAGGTAAAGTCGAACCGAATATCGTTAATAAAACATGAGCCCTCATACAAACAACTGTTGGTAAAGACGAACCAAACATCGTTAATAAAACATGAGCCCTCATACAAACAACTGGTGGTAAAGACGAATCTAACATCGTTAATAAAACATGAGCCCTCATACAAACAACTGGAGGTAAAGACGAACCGAACATCGTTATTAAAACATGATCCTCATACAAACAACTGGTGTTAAAGATGAACCAAACATCGTTAATAAAACATGAGCCCTCATACAAACAATTGGAGGTAAAGACGAATCTAACATCGTTAATAAAACATGAGCCCTCATACAAACAACTGGTGGTAAAGACGAACCGAACATCGTTAATAAAACATGAGCCCTCATACAAACAACTGGTGGTAAAGACGAACCAAACATCGTTAATAAAACATGAGCCCTCATACAAACAACTGGTGGTAAAGACGAACCGAACATCGTTATTAAAACATGATCCTCATACAAACAACTGGTGGTAAAGACGAATCTAACATCGTTAATAAAACATGAGCCCTCATACAAACAACTGGAGGTAAAGACGAACCAAACATCGTTATTAAAACATGATCCTCATACAAACAACTAGTGGTAAAGATGAACCAAACATCGTTAATAAAACATGAGCCCTCATACAAACAATTGGAGGTAAAGACGAACCGAATATCGTTATTAAAACATGAGCCCTCATACAAACAACTGGTGGTAAAGACGAACCGAATATCGTTAATAAAACATGAACCCTCATACCAACAACTGGTGGTAAAGACGAACCAAACATCGTTAATAAAACATGAGCCCTCATACAAACAACTGGTGGTAAAGACGAACCAAACATCGTTAATAAAACATGAGCCCTCATACAAACAACTGGAGGTAAAGACGAACCAAACATCGTAATAAAACATGAGCCCTCATACAAACAACTGGAGGTAAAGACGAATTGAATATCGTTATTAAAACATGAGCCCTCATACAAACAACTGGTGGTAAAGACGAACCGAATATCGTTATTAAAACATGAGCCCTCATACAAACAACTGGTGGTAAAGACGAACCGAATATCGTTATTAAAACATTAGCCCTCATACACACAATTGGTGGTACAGACGAACCAAACATCTTTATTAAAACATGAGCCCTCATACAAACAACTGGTGGTAAAGACGAACCAAACATCGTTAATAAAACATGAGCCCCCATACAAACAACTGGAGGTAAAGACGAACCAAACATCGTTAATAAAACATGACCACTCATACAAATAACTAGAGGTAAAGACGAACCAAACATCGTTAATAAAACATGACCCCTCATACAAACAACTGGTGGTAAAGACGAACCAAACATCGTTATTAAAAAATGAGCCATCATACAAACAACTGGAGGTAAAGACGAACCAAACATCGTTAATAAAACATGAGCCCTCATACAAACAACTGGAGGTAAAGAAGAACCGAACATCGTTATTAAAACATGATCCTCATACAAACAACTGGTGGTAAAGATGAACCAAACATCGTTAATAAAACATGAGCCCTCATACAAACAATTGGAGGTAAAGACGAACCGAATATCGTTATTAAAACATGAGCCCTCATACAAACAACTGGTGGTAAAGACGAACCGAATATCGTTAATAAAACATGAACCCTCATACCAACAACTGGTGGTAAAGACGAACCAAACATCGTTAATAAAACATGAGCCCTCATACAAACAACTGGTGGTAAAGACGAACCAAACATCGTTAATAAAACATGACCCCTCATACAAACAACTGGTGGTAAAGACGAACCAAACATCGTTAATAAAACATGAGCCCTCATACAAACAACTGGAGGTAAAGACGAACCAAACATCGTTAATAAAACATGAGCCCTCATACAAACAACTGGAGGTAAAGACGAAGTAAATATCGTTATTAAAACATGAGCCCTCATACAAACAACTGGTGGTAAAGACGAACCGAATATCGTTATTAAAACATGAGCCCTCATACAAACAACTGGTGGTAAAGACGAACCGAATATCGTTATTAAAACATTAGCCCTCACACACACAATTGGTGGTACAGACGAACCAAACATCTTTATTAAAACATGAGCCCTCATACAAACAACTGGTGGTAAAGACGAACCAAACATCGTTAATAAAACATGAGCCCTCATACAAACAACTGGAGGTAAAGACGAACCAAACATCGTTAATAAAACATGACCACTCATACAAACAACTAGAGGTAAAGACGAACCAAACATCGTTAATAAAACATGACCCCTCATACAAACAACTGGAGGTAAAGACGAACCAAACATCGTTATTAAAACATGAGCCCTCATACAAACAACTGGAGGTAAAGACGAACCAAATATCGTTAATAAAACATGAGCCCTCATACAAACAACTGGAGGTAAAGACGAACCAAACATCGTTAATAAAACATGACCACTCATACAAACAACTAGAGGTAAAGACGAACCAAACATCGTTAATAAAACATGACCCCTCATACAAACAACTGGTGGTAAAGACGAACCAAACATCGTTATTAAAAAATGAGCCCTCATACAAACAACTGGAGGTAAAGACGAACCAAACATCGTTAATAAAACATGAGCCCTCATACAAACAACTGGAGGTAAAGACGAACCGAACATCGTTATTAAAACATGATCCTCATACAAACAACTGGTGGTAAAGATGAACCAAACATCGTTAATAAAACATGAGCCCTCATACAAACAATTGGAGGTAAAGACGAACCGAATATCGTTATTAAAACATGAGCCCTCATACAAACAACTGGTGGTAAAGACGAACCGAATATCGTTAATAAAACATGAACCCTCATACCAACAACTGGTGGTAAAGACGAACCAAACATCGTTAATAAAACATGAGCCCTCATACAAACAACTGGTGGTAAAGACGAACCAAACATCGTTAATAAAACATGAGCCCTCATACAAACAACTGGTGGTAAAGACGAACCAAACATCGTTAATAAAACATGAGCCCTCATACAAACAACTGGATGTAAAGACGAACCAAACATCGTTAATAAAACATGAGCCCTCATACAAACAACTGGAGGGAAAGACGAAGTAAATATCGTTATTAAAACATGAGCCCTCATACAAACAACTGGTGGTAAAGACGAACCGAATATCGTTATTAAAACATGAGCCCTCATACAAACAACTGGTGGTAAAGACGAACCGAATATCGTTATTAAAACATTAGCCCTCACACACACAATTGGTGGTACAGACGAACCAAACATCTTTATTAAAACATGAGCCCTCATACAAACAACTGGTGGTAAAGACGAACCAAACATCGTTAATAAAACATGAGCCCTCATACAAACAACTGGAGGTAAAGACGAACCAAACATCGTTAATAAAACATGACCACTCATACAAACAACTAGAGGTAAAGACGAACCAAACATCGTTAATAAAACATGACCCCTCATACAAACAACTGGAGGTAAAGACGAACCAAACATCGTTATTAAAACATGAGCCCTCATACAAACAACTGGAGGTAAAGACGAACCAAATATCGTTAATAAAACATGAGCCCTCATACAAACAACTGGAGGTGAAGACGAACCGAATATCGTTATTAAAACATGAGCCCTCATACAAACAACTGGTGGTAAAGACGAACCAAATATTGTTAATAAAACATGATCCCTCATACAAACAACTGGAGGTAAAGACGAACCAAACATCGTTATTAAAACATGAGCCCTCATACAAACAACTGGAGGTAAAGACGAACCAAACATCGTTAATAAAACATGAGCCCTCATACAAACAACTGGAGGTGAAGACGAACCAAATATCGTTATTAAAACATGAGCCCTCATACAAACAACTGATGGTAAAGACGAACCAAACATCGTTATTAAAACATGACCCCTCCTACAAACAACTGGAGGTAAAGACGAACCGAATATCGTTATTAAAACATGAGCCCTCATACAAACAACTGGTGGTAAAGATGAACCGAACATCGTTAATAAAACATAAGCCCTCATACAAACAACTGTTGGTAAAGACGAACCAAACATCGTTATTAAAACATGAGCCCTCATACAAACAACTGGTGGTAAAGACGAACCGAATATCGTTATTAAAACATTAGCCCTCACACACACAATTGGTGGTACAGACGAACCAAACATCTTTATTAAAACATGAGCCCTCATACAAACAACTGGTGGTAAAGACGAACCAAACATCGTTAATAAAACATGAGCCCTCATACAAACAACTGGTGGTAAAGACGAACCAAACATCGTTAATAAAACATGAGCCCTCATACAAACAACTGGTGGTAAACACGAACCAAACATCGTTATTAAAACATGACCCCTCTACAAACAACTGGAGGTGAAGACGAACCGAATATCGTTATTAAAACATGAGCCCTCATACAAACAACTGGTGGTAAAGATGAACCGAACATCGTTAATAAAACATGAGCCCTCATACAAACAACTGGTGGTAAAGATGAACCAAACATCGTTAATAAAACATGAGCCCTCATACAAACAACTGAAAGTAAAGACGAACCAAACATCGTTAATAAAACATGAGCCCTCATACAAACAACTGGTGGTAAAGATGAACCAAACATCGTTAATAAAACATGAGCCCTCATACAAACAACTGGTGGTAAAGACGAACCGAATATCGTTAATAAAACATGAGCCCTCATACAAACAACTGGTGGTAAAGACGAATCTAACATCGTTATTAAAACATGAGCCCTCATTCAAAGAACTGGTGGTAAAGACGAATCTAACATCGTTAATAAAACATGAGCCCTCATACAAACAACTGGTGGTAAAGACGAACCGAATATCGTTAATAAAACATGAGCCCTCATACAAACAACTGGTGGTAAAGACGAATCTAACATCGTTATTAAAACATGAGCCCTCATTCAAAGAACTGGTGGTAAAGACGAATCTAACATCGTTAATAAAACATGAGCCCTCATACAAACAACTGGTGGTAAAGACGAACCGAATATCGTTAATAAAACATGAGCCCTCATACAAACAACTGGTGGTAAAGACGAACCGAATATCGTTAATAAAACATGAGCCCTCATACAAACAACTGGAGGTAAAGACGAATCTAACATCGTTAATAAAACATGAGCCCTCATACAAACAACTGGTGGTAAAGACGAACCGAACATCGTTAATAAAACATGAGCCCTCATACAAACAACTGGTGGTAAAGACGACCCGAATATCGTTAATAAAACATGAGCCCTCATACAAACAACTGGTGGTAAAGACGAACCGAATATCGTTAATAAAACATGAGCCCTCATACAAACAACTGGTGGTAAAGACGAACCGAATATCGTTAATAAAACATGAGCCCTCATACAAACAACTGGTGGTAAAGACGAACCGAATATCGTTAATAAAACATGAGCCCTCATATACACAACTGGAGGTAAAGACGAATCTAACATCGTTAATAAAACATGAGCCCTCATACAAACAACTGGTGGTAAAGACGAACCGAACATCGTTAATAAAACATGAGCCCTCATACAAACAACTGGTGGTAAAGACGAACCGAATATCGTTAATAAAACATGATCCTCATACAAACAACTGGTGGTAAAGACGAATCTAACATCGTTAATAAAACATGAGCCCTCATACAAACAACTGGAGGTAAAGACGAACCGAACATCGTTATTAAAACATGATCCTCATACAAACAACTGGTGGTAAAGATGAACCAAACATCGTTAATAAAACATGAGCCCTCATACAAACAATTGGAGGTAAAGACGAACCGAATATCGTTATTAAAACATGAGCCCTCATACAAACAACTGGTGGTAAAGACGAACCGAATATCGTTAATAAAACATGAGCCCTCATACCAACAACTGGTGGTAAAGACGAACCAAACATCGTTAATAAAACATGAGCCGTCATACAAACAACTGGTGGTAAAGACGAACCAAACATCGTTAATAAAACATGAGCCCTCATACAAACAACTGGTGGTAAAGACGAACCAAACATCGTTAATAAAACATGAGCCCTCGTACAAACAACTGGAGGTAAAGACGAACCAAACATCGTTAATAAAACATGAGCCCTCATACAAACAACTGGAGGTAAAGACGAAGTGAATATCGTTATTAAAACATGAGCCCTCATACAAACAACTGGTGGTAAAGACGAACCGAATATCGTTATTAAAACATGAGCCCTCATACAAACAACTGGTGGTAAAGACGAACCGAATATCGTTATTAAAACATTAGCCCTCACACACACAATTGGTGGTACAGACGAACCAAACATCTTTATTAAAACATGAGCCCTCATACAAACAACTGATGGTAAAGACGAACCAAACATCGTTAATAAAACATGAGCCCTCATACAAACAACTGGTGGTAAAGACGAACCAAACATCGTTAATAAAACATGAGCCCTCATACAAACAACTGGTGATAAAGATGAACCAAACATCGTTATTAAAACATGAGCCCTCATACAAACAACTGGAGGGGAAGACGAACCGAATATCGTTATTAAAACATGAGCCGTCATACAAACAACTGGTGGTAAAGATGAACCGAACATCGTTAATAAAACATGAGCCCTCATACAAACAACTGGTGGTAAAGATGAACCAAACGTCGTTAATAAAACATGAGCCCTCATACAAACAACTGGAGGTAAAGACGAACCAAACATCGTTAATAAAACATGAGCCCTCATACAAACAACTGGTGGTAAAGATGAACCAAACATCGTTAATAAAACATGAGCCCTCATACAAACAACTGGTGGTAAAGACGAACCGAATATCGTTAATAAAACATGAGCCCTCATACAAACAACTGGTGGTAAAGACGAATCTAACATCGTTATTAAAACATGAGCCCTCATACAAACAACTGGAGGTAAAGACGAACCGAACATCGTTATTAAAACATGATCCTCATACAAACAACTGGTCGTAAAGATGAACCAAACATCGTTAATAAAACATGAGCCCTCATACAAACAATTGGAGGTAAAGACGAACCGAATATCGTTATTAAAACATGAGCCCTCATACAAACAACTGGTGGTAAAGACGAACCGAATATCGTTAATAAAACATGAGCCCTCATACCAACAACTGGTGGTAAAGACGAACCAAACATCGTTAATAAAACATGAGCCGTCATACAAACAACTGGTGGTAAAGACGAACCAAACATCGTTAATAAAACATGAGCCCTCATACAAACAACTGGTGGTAAAGACGAACCAAACATCGTTAATAAAACATGAGCCCTCATACAAACAACTGGAGGTAAAGAGGAACCAAACATCGTTAATAAAACATGAGCCCTCATACAAACAACTGGAGGTAAAGACGAAGTGAATATCGTTATTAAAACATGAGCCCTCATACAAACAACTGGTGGTAAAGATGAACCGAATATCGTTATTAAAACATGAGCCCTCATACAAACAACTGGTGGTAAAGACGAACCGAATATCGTTATTAAAACATTAGCCCTCACACACACAATTGGTGGTACAGACGAACCAAACATCTTTATTAAAACATGAGCCCTCATACAAACAACTGGTGGTAAAGACGAACCAAACATCGTTAATAAAACATGAGCCCTCATACAAACAACTGGTGGTAAAGACGAACCAAACATCGTTAATAAAACATGAGCCCTCATACAAACAACTGGTGATAAAGATGAACCAAACATCTTTATTAAAACATGACCCCTCATACCAACAACTGGTGGTAAAGACGAACCAAACATCGTTAATAAAACATGAGCCGTCATACAAACAACTGGTGGTAAAGACGAACCAAACATCGTTAATAAAACATGAGCCCTCATACAAACAACTGGTGGTAAAGACGAACCAAACATCGTTAATAAAACATGAGCCCTCATACAAACAACTGGAGGTAAGGACGAACCAAACATCGTTAATAAAACATGAGCCCTCATACAAACAACTGGAGGTAAAGACGAAGTGAATATCGTTATTAAAACATGAGCCCTCATACAAACAACTGGTGGTAAAGACGAACCGAATATCGTTATTAAAACATGAACCCTCATACAAACAACTGGTGGTAAAGACGAACCGAATATCGTTATTAAAACATTAGCCCTCACACACACAATTGGTGGTACAGACGAACCAAACATCTTTATTAAAACATGAGCCCTCATACAAACAACTGGTGGTAAAGACGAACCAAACATCGTTAATAAAACATGAGCCCTCATACAAACAACTGGTGGTAAAGACGAACCAAACATCGTTAATAAAACATGAGCCCTCATACAAACAACTGGTGATAAACATGAACCAAACATCGTTATTAAAACATGACCCCTCATACAAACAACTGGAGGTGAAGACGAACCGAATATCGTTATTAAAACATGAGCCGTCATACAAACGACTGGTGGTAAAGATGAACCGAACATCGTTAATAAAACATGAGCCCTCATACAAACAACTGGTGGTAAAAATGAACCAAACATCGTTAATAAAACATGAGCCCTCATACAAACAACTGGATGTAAAGACGAACCAAACATCGTTAATAAAACATGAGCCCTCATACAAACAACTGGTGGTAAAGAGGAATCTAACATCGTTATTAAAACATGAGCCCTCATTCAAAGAACTGGTGGTAAAGACGAATCTAACATCGTTAATAAAGCATGAGCCCTCATACAAACAACTGGTGGTAAAGACGAACCGAATATCGTTAATAAAACATGAGCCCTCATACAAACAACTGGTGGTAAAGACGAATGTAACATCGTTATTAAAACATGAGCCCTCATTCAAAGAACTGGTGGTAAAGACGAATCCAACATCGTTAATAAAACATGAGCCCTCATACAAACAACTGGTGGTAAAGACGAACCGAATATCGTTAATAAAACATGAGCCCTCATACACACAACTGGTGGTAAAGACGAACCGAATATCGTTAATAAAACATGAGCCCTCATACAAACAACTGGAGGTAAAGACGAATCTAACATCGTTAATAAAACATGAGCCCTCATACAAACAACTGGTGGTAAAGACGAACCGAACATCGTTAATAAAACATGAGCCCTCATACAAACAACTGGTGGAAAAGACGAACCGAATATCGTTAATAAAACATGAGCCCTCATACAAACAACTGGTGGTAAAGACGAACCAAATATCGTTAATAAAACATGAGCCCTCATACAAACAACTGGTGGTAAAGACGAACCGAATATCGTTAATACAACATGAGCCCTCATACAAACAACTGGTGGTAAAGACGAACCGAATATCGTTAATAAAACATGAGCCCTCATACAAACAACTGGAGGTAAAGACGAATCTAACATCGTTAATAAAACATGAGCCCTCATACAAACAACTGGTGGTAAAGACGAACCGAACATCGTTAATAAAACATGAGCCCTCATACAAACAACTGGTGGTAAAGACGAACCGAATATCGTTAATAAAACATGAGCCCTCATACAAACCACTGGTGGTAAAGACGAACCGAACATCGTTATTAAAACATGAGCCCTCATACAAACAACTGGATGTAAAGACGAACCAAACATCGTTAATAAAACATGAACCCTCATACAAACAACTGGTGGTAAAGATGAACCAAACATCGTTAATAAAACATGAGCCCTCATACAAACAACTGGTGGTAAAGACGAACCGAATATCGTTAATAAAACATGAGCCCTCATACAAACAACTGGTGGTAAAGACGAATCTAACATCGTTATTAAAACATGAGCCCTCATTCAAAGACCTGGTGGTAAAGACGAATCTAACATCGTTAATAAAACATGAGCCCTCATACAAACAACTGGTGGTAAAGACGAACCGAATATCGTTAATAAAACATGAGCCCTCATACAAACAACTGGTGGTAAAGACTAATGTAACATCGTTATTAAAACATGAGCCCTCATTCAAAGAACTGGTGGTAAAGACGAATCCAACATCTTTAATAAAACATGAGCCCTCATACAAACAACTGGTGGTAAAGACGAACCGAATATCGTTAATAAAACATGAGCCCTCATACACACAACTGGTGGTAAAGACGAACCGAATTTCGTTAATACAACATGAGCCCTCATACAAACAACTGGAGGTAAAGACGAATCTAACATCGTTAATAAAACATGAGCCCTCATACAAACAACTGGTGGTAAAGACGAACCGAACATCGTTAATAAAACATGAGCCCTCATACAAACAACTGGTGGAAAAGACGAACCGAATATCGTTAATAAAACATGAGCCCTCATACAAACAACTGGTGGTAAAGACGAACCGAATATCGTTAATAAAACATGAGCCCTCATACAAACAACTGGTGGTAAAGACGAACCGAATATCGTTAATACAACATGAGCCCTCATACAAACAACTGGTGGTAAAGACGAACCGAATATCGTTAATAAAACATGAGCCCTCATACAAACAACTGGAGGTAAAGACGAATCTAACATCGTTAATAAAACATGAGCCCTCATACAAACAACTGGTGGTAAAGACGAACCGAACATCGTTAATAAAACATGAGCCCTCATACAAACAACTGGTGGTAAAGACGAACCGAATATCGTTAATAAAACATGAGCTCTCATACAAACCACTGGTGGTAAAGACGAACCGAACATCGTTATTAAAACATGAGCCCTCATACAAACAACTGGATGTAAAGACGAACCAAACATCGTTAATAAAACATGAACCCTCATACAAACAACTGGTGGTAAAGATGAACCAAACATCGTTAATAAAACATGAGCCCTCATACAAAGAACTGGTGGTAAAGACGAACCGAATATCGTTAATAAAACATGAGCCCTCATACAAACAACTGGTGGTAAAGACGAATCTAACATCGTTATTAAAACATGAGCCCTCATTCAAAGAACTGGTGGTAAAGACGAATCTAACATCGTTAATAAAACATGAGCCCTCATACAAACAACTGGTGGTAAAGACGAACCGAATATCGTTAATAAAACATGAGCCCTCATACAAACAACTGGTGGTAAAGACGAATGTAACATCGTTATTAAAACATGAGCCCTCATTCAAAGAACTGGTGGTAAAGACGAATCCAACATCGTTAATAAAACATGAGCCCTCATACAAACAACTGGTGGTAAAGACGAACCGAATATCGTTAATAAAACATGAGCCCTCATACACACAACTGGTGGTAAAGACGAACCGAATATCGTTAATAAAACATGAGCCCTCATACAAACAACTGGAGGTAAAGACGAATCTAACATCGTTAATAAAACATGAGCCCTCATACAAACAACTGGTGGTAAAGACGAACCGAACATCGTTAATAAAACATGAGCCCTCATACAAACAACTGGTGGAAAAGACGAACCGAATATCGTTAATAAAACATGAGCCCTCATACAAACAACTGGTGGTAAAGACGAACCGAATATCGTTAATAAAACATGAGCCCTCATACAAACAACTGGTGGTAAAGACGAACCGAATATCGTTAATACAACATGAGCCCTCATACAAACAACTGGTGGTAAAGACGAACCGAATATCGTTAATAAAACATGAGCCCTCATACAAACAACTGGAGGTAAAGACGAATCTAACATCGTTAATAAAACATGAGCCCTCATACAAACAACTGGTGGTAAAGACGAACCGAATATCGTTAATAAAACATGAGCCCTCATACAAACCACTGGTGGTAAAGACGAACCGAACATCGTTATTAAAACATGAGCCCTCATACAAACAACTGGAGGTAAAGACGAACCAAACATCGTTAATAAAACATGAGCCCTCATACAAACAACTGGAGGTAAAGACTAACCGAATATCGTTAATAAAACATGAGCCCTCATACAAACAACTGGTGGTAAAGACGAACCAAACATCGTTAATAAAACATGAGCCCTCATACAAACAACTGGTGGTAAAGACGAACCGAACATCGTTATTAAAACATGATCCTCATACAAACAACTGGTGGTAAAGACGAATCTAACATCGTTAATAAAACATGAGCCCTCATACAAACAACTGGAGGTAAAGACGAACCGAACATCGTTATTAAAACATGATCCTCATACAAACAACTGGTGGTAAAGATGAACCAAACATCGTTAATAAAACATGAGCCCTCATACAAACAACTGGTGGTAAAGACGAACCAAACATCGTTAATAAAACATGAGCCCTCATACAAACAACTGGTGGTAAAGGCGAACCGAACATCGTTAATAAAACATGAGCCTCATACAAACAACTGGTGGTAAAGACGAACCGAATATCGTTAATAAAACATGAGCCCTCATACAAACAACTGGTGGTAAAGACGAATCTAACATCGTTAATAAAACATGAGCCCTCATACAAACAACTGGAGGTAAAGACGAACCGAATATCGTTAATAAAACATGAGCCTCATACAAACAACTGGTGGTAAAGACGCACCGAATATCGTTAATAAAACATGAGCCTCATACAAACAAATGGTGGTAAAGACGAACCGAATATCGTTAATAAAACATGAGCCCTCATACAAACAATTGGTTGTAAAGACGAACAGAACATCATTAATAAAACATGAGCCTCATACAAACAACTGGTGGTAAAGACGAACCGAATATCGTTAATAAAACATGAGCCTCATACAAACAACTGGTGGTAAAGACGAACCAAACATCTTTAATAAAACATGAGCCCTCATACAAACAACTGGAGGTAAAGACGAACCGAATATCGTTAATAAAACATGAGCCTCATACAAACAACTGGTGGTAAAGACGAACCGAATATCGTTAATAAAACATGAGCCCTCATACAAACAACTGGTGGTAAAGACGAACCAAATATCGTTAATAAAAGATGAGCCCTCATACAAACAACTGGTGGTGAAGACGAACCGAATATCGTTAATAAAACATGAGCCCTCATACAAACAACTGGAGGTAAAGACGAACCTAATATCTTTAATAAAACATGAGCCCTCATACAAACAACTGGTGGTAAAGACGAACCGAATATCGTTAATAAAACATGAGCCCTCATACAAACAACTGGAGGTAAAGACGAATCTAACATCGTTAATAAAACATGAGCCCTCATACAAACAACTGGAGGTAAAGACGAACCGAACATCGTTATTAAAACATGATCCTCATACAAACAACTGGTGGTAAAGACGAACCGAACATCGTTAATAAAACATGAGCCCTCATACAAACAACTGGTGGTAAAGATGAACCAAACATCGTTAATAAAACATGAGCCCTCATACAAACAACTGGATGTAAAGACGAACCAAACATCGTTAATAAAACATGAGCCCTCATACAAGCAACTGGTGGTAAAGATGAACCAAACATCGTTAATAAAACATGAGCCCTCATACAAACAACTGGTGGTAAAGACGAACCGAATATCGTTAATAAAACATGAGCCCTCATACAAACAACTGGTGGTAAAGACGAATCTAACATCGTTATTAAAACATGAGCCCTCATTCAAAGAACTGGTGGTAAAGACGAATCTAACATCGTTAATAAAACATGAGCCCTCATACAAACAACTGGTGGTAAAGACGAACCGAATATCGTTAATAAAACATGAGCCCTCATACAAACAACTGGTGGTAAAGACGAATGTAACATCGTTATTAAAACATGAGCCCTCATTCAAAGAACTGGTGGTAAAGACGAATCCAACATCGTTAATAAAACATGAGCCCTCATACAAACAACTGGTGGTAAAGACGAACCGAATATCGTTAATAAAACATGAGCCCTCATACACACAACTGGTGGTAAAGACGAACCGAATATCGTTAATAAAACATGAGCCCTCATACAAACAACTGGAGGTAAAGACGAATCTAACATCGTTAATAAAACATGAGCCCTCATACAAACAACTGGTGGTAAAGACGAACCGAACATCGTTAATAAAACATGAGCCCTCATACAAACAACTGGTGGAAAAGACGAACCGAATATCGTTAATAAAACATGAGCCCTCATACAAACAACTGGTGGTAAAGACGAACCGAATATCGTTAATAAAACATGAGCCCTCATACAAACAACTGGTGGTAAAGACGAACCGAATATCGTTAATACAACATGAGCCCTCATACAAACAACTGGTGGTAAAGACGAACCGAATATCGTTAATAAAACATGAGCCCTCATACAAACAACTGGAGGTAAAGACGAATCTAACATCGTTAATAAAACATGAGCCCTCATACAAACAACTGGTGGTAAAGACGAACCGAACATCGTTAATAAAACATGAGCCCTCATACAAACAACTGGTGGTAAAGACGAACCGAATATCGTTAATAAAACATGAGCCCTCATACAAACCACTGGTGGTAAAGACGAACCGAACATCGTTATTAAAACATGAGCCCTCATACAAACAACTGGATGTAAAGACGAACCAAACATCGTTAATAAAACATGAACCCTCATACAAACAACTGGTGGTAAAGATGAACCAAACATCGTTAATAAAACATGAGCCCTCATACAAACAACTGGTAGTAAAGACGAACCGAATATCGTTAATAAAACATGAGCCCTCATACAAACAACTGGTGGTAAAGACGAATCCAACATCGTTAATAAAACATGAGCCCTCATACAAACAACTGGTGGTAAAGACGAACCGAATATCGTTAATAAAACATGAGCCCTCATACACACAACTGGTGGTAAAGACGAACCGAATATCGTTAATAAAACATGAGCCCTCATACAAACAACTGGAGGTAAAGACGAATCTAACATCGTTAATAAAACATGAGCCCTCATACAAACAACTGGTGGTAAAGACGAACCGAATATCGTTAATACAACATGAGCCCTCATACAAACAACTGGTGGTAAAGACGAACCGAATATCGTTAATAAAACATGAGCCCTCATACAAACAACTGGAGGTAAAGACGAATCTAACATCGTTAATAAAACATGAGCCCTCATACAAACAACTGGTGGTAAAGACGAACCGAACATCGTTAATAAAACATGAGCCCTCATACAAACAACTGGTGGTAAAGACGAACCGAATATCGTTAATAAAACATGAGCCCTCATACAAACCACTGGTGGTAAAGACGAACCGAACATCGTTATTAAAACATGAGCCCTCATACAAACAACTGGATGTAAAGACGAACCAAACATCGTTAATAAAACATGAACCCTCATACAAACAACTGGTGGTAAAGATGAACCAAACATCGTTAATAAAACATGAGCCCTCATACAAACAACTGGTAGTAAAGACGAACCGAATATCGTTAATAAAACATGAGCCCTCATACAAACAACTGGTGGTAAAGACGAATCTAACATCGTTATTAAAACATGAGCCCTCATTCAAAGAACTGGTGGTAAAGACGAATCTAACATCGTTAATAAAACATGAGCCCTCATACAAACAACTGGTGGTAAAGACGAACCGAATATCGTTAATAAAACATGAGCCCTCATACAAACAACTGGTGGTAAAGACGAATGTAACATCGTTATTAAAACATGAGCCCTCATTCAAAGAACTGGTGGTAAAGACAAATCCAACATCGTTAATAAAACATGAGCCCTCATACAAACAACTGGTGGTAAAGACGAACCGAATATCGTTAATAAAACATGAGCCCTCATACACACAACTGGTGGTAAAGACGAACCGAATATCGTTAATAAAACATGAGCCCTCATACAAACAACTGGAGGTAAAGACGAATCTAACATCGTTAATAAAACATGAGCCCTCATACAAACAACTGGTGGTAAAGACGAACCAAACATCGTTAATAAAACATGAGCCCTCATACAAACAACTGGTGGAAAAGACGAACCGAATATCGTTAATAAAACATGAGCCCTCATACAAACAACTGGTGGTAAAGACGAACCGAATATCGTTAGTAAAACATGAGCCCTCATACAAACAACTGGTGGTAAAGACGAACCGAATATCGTTAATACAACATGAGCCCTCATACAAACAACTGGTGGTAAAGACGAACCGAATATCGTTAATAAAACATGAGCCCTCATACAAACAACTGGAGGTAAAGACGAATCTAACATCGTTAATAAAACATGAGCCCTCATACAAACAACTGGTGGTAAAGACGAACCGAACATCGTTAATAAAACATGAGCCCTCATACAAACAACTGGTGGTAAAGACGAACCGAATATCGTTAATAAAACATGAGCCCTCATACAAACCACTGGTGGTAAAGACGAACCGAACATCGTTATTAAAACATGAGCCCTCATACAAACAACTGGAGGTAAAGACGAACCAAACATCGTTAATAAAACATGAGCCCTCATACAAACAACTGGAGGTAAAGACGAACCGAATATCGTTAATAAAACATGAGCCCTCATACAAACAACTGGTGGTAAAGACGAACCAAACATCGTTAATAAAACATGAGCCCTCATACAAACAACTGGTGGTAAAGACGAACCGAACATCGTTATTAAAACATGATCCTCATACAAACAACTGGTGGTAAAGACGAATCTAACATCGTTAATAAAACATGAGCCCTCATACAAACAACTGGAGGTAAAGACGAACCGAACATCGTTATTAAAACATGATCCTCATACAAACAACTGGTTGTAAAGATGAACCAAACATCGTTAATAAAACATGAGCCCTCATACAAACAAATGGTGGTAAAGACGAACCAAACATCGTTAATAAAACATGAGCCTCATACAAACAACTGGTGGTAAAGACGAACCGAATATCGTTAATAAAACATGAGCCCTCATACAAACAACTGGTGGTAAAGACGAATCTAACATCGTTAATAAAACATGAGCCCTCATACAAACAACTGGTGGTAAAGACGAACCGAATATCGTTAATAAAACATGAGCCCTCATACAAACCACTGGTGGTAAAGACGAACCGAACATCGTTATTAAAACATGAGCCCTCATACAAACAACTGGAGGTGAAGACGAACCAAACATCGTTAATAAAACATGAGCCCTCATACAAACAACTGGAGGTAAAGACGAACCGAATATCGTTAATAAAACATGAGCCCTCATACAAACAACTGGTGGTAAAGACGAACCAAACATCGTTAATAAAACATGAGCCCTCATACAAACAACTGGTGGTAAAGACGAACCGAACATCGTTATTAAAACATGATCCTCATACAAACAACTGGTGGTAAAGACGAATCTAACATCGTTAATAAAACATGAGCCCTCATACAAACAACTGGAGGTAAAGACGAACCGAACATCGTTAATAAAACATGATCCTCATACAAACAACTGGTGGTAAAGATGAACCAAACATCGTTAATAAAACATGAGCCCTCATACAAACAACTGGTGGTAAAGGCGAACCGAACATCGTTAATAAAACATGAGCCTCATACAAACAACTGGTGGTAAAGACGAACCGAATATCGTTAATAAAACATGAGCCCTCATACAAACAACTGGTGGTAAAGACGAATCTAACATCGTTAATAAAACATGAGCCCTCATACAAACAACTGGAGGTAAAGACGAACCGAATATCGTTAATAAAACATGAGCCTCATACAAACAACTGGTGGTAAAGACGAACCGAATATCGTTAATAAAACATGAGCCCTCATACAAACAATTGGTTGTAAAGACGAACAGAACATCATTAATAAAACATGAGCCTCATACAAACCACTGGTGGTAAAGACGAACCGAATATCGTTAATAAAACATGAGCCTCATACAAACAACTGGTGGTAAAGACGAACCAAACATCTTTAATAAAACATGAGCCCTCATACAAACAACTGGTGGTAAAGACGAACCGAATATCGTTAATAAAACATGAGCCTCATACAAACAACTGGTGGTAAAGACTAACCGAATATCGTTAATAAAACATTAGCCCTCATACAAACAACTGGTGGTAAAGACGAACCAAATATCGTTAATAAAAGATGAGCCCTCATACAAACAACTGGTGGTGAAGACGAACCGAATATCGTTAGTAAAACATGAGCCCTCATACAAACAACTGGAGGTAAAGACGAACCGAATATCTTTAGTAAAACATGAGCCCTCATACAAACAACTGGTGGTAAAGACGAACCGAATATCGTTAATAAAACATGAGCCCTCATACAAACAACTGGAGGTAAAGACGAATCTAACATCGTTAATAAAACATGAGCCCTCATACAAACAACTGGAGGTAAAGACGAACCGAACATCGTTATTAAAACATGATCCTCATACAAACAACTGGTGGTAAAGACGAACCGAACATCGTTAATAAAACATGAGCCCTCATACAAACAACTGGTGGTAAAGATGAACCAAACATCGTTAATAAAACATGAGCCCTCATACAAACAACTGGATGTAAAGACGAACCAAACATCGTTAATAAAACATGAGCCCTCATACAAACAACTGGTGGTAAAGATGAACCAAACATCGTTAATAAAACATGAGCCCTCATACAAACAACTGGTGGTAAAGACGAACCGAATATCGTTAATAAAACATGAGCCCTCATACAAAAAACTGGTGGTAAAGACGAATCTAACATCATTATTAAAACATGAGCCCTCATTCAAAGAACTGGTGGTAAAGACGAATCTAACATCGTTAATAAAACATGAGCCCTCATACAAACAACTGGTGGTAAAGACGAACCGAATATCGTTAATAAAACATGAGCCCTCATACAAACAACTGGTGGTAAAGACGAATGTAACATCGTTATTAAAACATGAGCCCTCATTCAAAGAACTGGTGGTAAAGACGAATCCAACATCGTTAATAAAACATGAGCCCTCATACAAACAACTGGTGGTAAAGACGAACCGAATATCGTTAATAAAACATGAGCCCTCATACACACAACTGGTGGTAAAGACGAACCGAATATCGTTAATAAAACATGAGCCCTCATACAAACAACTGGAGGTAAAGACGAATCTAACATCGTTAATAAAACATGAGCCCTCATACAAACAACTGGTGGTAAAGACGAACCGAACATCGTTAATAAAACATGAGCCCTCATACAAACAACTGGTGGAAAAGACGAACCGAATATCGTTAATAAAACATGAGCCCTCATACAAACAACTGGTGGTAAAGACGAACCGAATATCGTTAATAAAACATGAGCCCTCATACAAACAACTGGTGGTAAAGACGAACAGAATATCGTTAATGGAACATGAGCCCTCATACAAACAACTGGTGGTAAAGACGAACCGAATATCGTTAATAAAACATGAGCCCTCATACAAACAACTGGAGGTAAAGACGAATCTAACATCGTTAATAAAACATGAGCCCTCATACAAACAACTGGTGGTAAAGACGAACCGAACATCGTTAATAAAACATGAGCCCTCATACAAACCACTGGTGGTAAAGACGAACCGAACATCGTTATTAAAACATGAGCCCTCATACAAACAACTGGATGTAAAGACGAACCAAACATCGTTAATAAAACATGAACCCTCATACAAACAACTGGTGGTAAAGACGAATCTAACATCGTTATTAAAACATGAGCCCTCATTCAAAGAACTGGTGGTAAAGACGAATCTAACATCGTTAATAAAACATGAGCCCTCATACAAACAACTGGTGGTAAAGACGAACCGAATATTGTTAATAAAACATGAGCCCTCATACAAACAACTGGTGGTAAAGACGAATGTAACATCGTTATTAAAACATGAGCCCTCATTCAAAGAACTGGTGGTAAAGACGAATCCAACATCGTTAATAAAACATGAGCCCTCATACAAACAACTGGTGGTAAAGACGAACCGAATATCGTTAATAAAACATGAGCCCTCATACACACAACTGGTGGTAAAGACGAACCGAATATCGTTAATAAAACATGAGCCCTCATACAAACAACTGGAGGTAAAGACGAATCTAACATCGTTAATAAAACATGAGCCCTCATACAAACAACTGGTGGAAAAGACGAACCGAACATCGTTAATAAAACATGAGCCCTCATACAAACAACTGGTGGAAAAGACGAACCGAATATCGTTAATAAAACATGAGCCCTCATACAAACAACTGGTGGTAAAGACGAACCGAATATCGTTAATAAAACATGAGCCCTCATACAAACAACTGGTGGTAAAGACGAACCGAATATCGTTAATACAACATGAGCCCTCATACAAACAACTGGTGGTAAAGACGAACCGAATATCGTTAATAAAACATGAGCCCTCATACAAACAACTGGAGGAAAAGACGAATCTAACATCGTTAATAAAACATGAGCCCTCATACAAACAACTGGTGGTAAAGACGAACCGAACATCGTTAATAAAACATGAGCCCTCATACAAACAACTGGTGGTAAAGACGAACCGAATATCGTTAATAAAACATGAGCCCTCATACAAACCACTGGTGGTAAAGACGAACCGAACATCGTTATTAAAACATGAGCCCTCATACAAACAACTGGAGGTAAAGACGTACCAAACATCGTTAATAAAACATGAGCCCTCATACAAACAACTGGAGGTAAAGACGAACCGAATATCGTTAATAAAACATGAGCCTCATACAAACAACTGGTGGTAAAGACGAACCGAATATCGTTAATAAAACATTAGCCCTCATACAAACAACTGGTGGTAAAGACGAACCAAATATCGTTAATAAAAGATGAGCCCTCATACAAACAACTGGTGGTGAAGACGAACCGAATATCGTTAGTAAAACATGAGCCCTCATACAAACAACTGGAGGTAAAGACGAACCGAATATCTTTAGTAAAACATGAGCCCTCATACAAACAACTGGTGGTAAAGACGAACCGAATATCGTTAATAAAACATGAGCCCTCATACAAACAACTGGAGGTAAAGACGAATCTAACATCGTTAATAAAACATGAGCCCTCATACAAACAACTGGAGGTAAAGACGAACCGAACATCGTTATTAAAACATGATCCTCATACAAACAACTGGTGGTAAAGACGAACCGAACATCGTTAATAAAACATGAGCCCTCATACAAACAACTGGTGGTAAAGATGAACCAAACATCGTTAATAAAACATGAGCCCTCATACAAACAACTGGATGTAAAGACGAACCAAACATCGTTAATAAAACATGAGCCCTCATACAAACAACTGGTGGTAAAGATGAACCAAACATCGTTAATAAAACATGAGCCCTCATACAAACAACTGGTGGTAAAGACGAACCGAATATCGTTAATAAAACATGAGCCCTCATACAAAAAACTGGTGGTAAAGACGAATCTAACATCGTTATTAAAACATGAGCCCTCATTCAAAGAACTGGTGGTAAAGACGAATCTAACATCGTTAATAAAACATGAGCCCTCATACAAACAACTGGTGGTAAAGACGAACCGAATATCGTTAATAAAACATGAGCCCTCATACAAACAACTGGTGGTAAAGACGAATGTAACATCGTTATTAAAACATGAGCCCTCATTCAAAGAACTGGTGGTAAAGACGAATCCAACATCGTTAATAAAACATGAGCCCTCATACAAACAACTGGTGGTAAAGACGAACCGAATATCGTTAATAAAACATGAGCCCTCATACAAACAACTGGAGGTAAAGACGAATCTAACATCGTTAATAAAACATGAGCCCTCATACAAACAACTGGTGGTAAAGACGAACCGAACATCGTTAATAAAACATGAGCCCTCATACAAACAACTGGTGGTAAAGACGAACCGAATATCGTTAATAAAACATGAGCCCTCATACAAACAACTGGAGGTAAAGACGAATCTAACATCGTTAATAAAACATGAGCCCTCATACAAACAACTGGTGGTAAAGACGAACCGAACATCGTTAATAAAACATGAGCCCTCATACAAACCACTGGTGGTAAAGACGAACCGAACATCGTTATTAAAACATGAGCCCTCATACAAACAACTGGATGTAAAGACGAACCAAACATCGTTAATAAAACATGAACCCTCATACAAACAACTGGTGGTAAAGACGAATCTAACATCGTTATTAAAACATGAGCCCTCATTCAAAGAACTGGTGGTAAAGACGAATCTAACATCGTTAATAAAACATGAGCCCTCATACAAACAACTGGTGGTAAAGACGAACCGAATATCGTTAATAAAACATGAGCCCTCATACAAACAACTGGTGGTAAAGACGAATGTAACATCGTTATTAAAACATGAGCCCTCATTCAAAGAACTGGTGGTAAAGACGAATCCAACATCGTTAATAAAACATGAGCCCTCATACAAACAACTGGTGGTAAAGACGAACCGAATATCGTTAATAAAACATGAGCCCTCATACACACAACTGGTGGTAAAGACGAACCGAATATCGTTAATAAAACATGAGCCCTCATACAAACAACTGGAGGTAAAGACGAATCTAACATCGTTAATAAAACATGAGCCCTCATACAAACAACTGGTGGAAAAGACGAACCGAACATCGTTAATAAAACATGAGCCCTCATACAAACAACTGGTGGAAAAGACGAACCGAATATCGTTAATAAAACATGAGCCCTCATACAAACAACTGGTGGTAAAGACGAACCGAATATCGTTAATAAAACATGAGCCCTCATACAAACAACTGGTGGTAAAGACGAACCGAATATCGTTAATACAACATGAGCCCTCATACAAACAACTGGTGGTAAAGACGAACCGAATATCGTTAATAAAACATGAGCCCTCATACAAACAACTGGAGGAAAAGACGAATCTAACATCGTTAATAAAACATGAGCCCTCATACAAACAACTGGTGGTAAAGACGAACCGAACATCGTTAATAAAACATGAGCCCTCATACAAACCACTGGTGGTAAAGACGAACCGAACATCGTTATTAAAACATGAGCCCTCATACAAACAACTGGAGGTAAAGACGTACCAAACATCGTTAATAAAACATGAGCCCTCATACAAACAACTGGAGGTAAAGACGAACCGAATATCGTTAATAAAACATGAGCCCTCATACAAACAACTGGTGGTAAAGACGAACCAAACATCGTTAATAAAACATGAGCCCTCATACAAACAACTGGTGGTAAAGACGAACCGAACATCGTTATTAAAACATGATCCTCATACAAACAACTGGTGGTAAAGACGAATCTAACATCGTTAATAAAACATGAGCCCTCATACAAACAACTGGAGGTAAAGACGAACCGAACATCGTTATTAAAACATGATCCTCATACAAACAACTGGTGGTAAAGATGAACCAAACATCGTAAATAAAACATGAGCCCTCATACAAACAACTGGTGGTAAAGACGAACCGAATATCGTTAATAAAACATGAGCCCTCATACAAACAACTGGTGGTAAAGACGAATCTAACATCGTTAATAAAACATGAGCCCTCATACAAACAACTGGAGGTAAAGACGAACCGAATATCGTTAATAAAACATGAGCCTCATACAAACAACTGGTGGTAAAGACGAATCGAATATCGTTAATAAAACATGAGCCCTCATACAAACAATTGGTTGTAAAGACGAACAGAACATCATTAATAAAACATGTGCCTCATACAAACAACTGGTGGTAAAGACGAACCGAATATCGTTAATAAAACATGAGCCTCATACAAACAACTGGTGGTAAAGACGAACCAAACATCTTTAATAAAACATGAGCCCTCATACAAACAACTGGTGGTAAAGACGAACCGAATATCGTTAATAAAACATGAGCCTTATACAAACAACTGGTGGTAAAGACGAACCGAATATCGTTAATAAAACATTAGCCCTCATACAAACAACTGGTGGTAAAGACGAACCAAATATCGTTAATAAAAGATGAGCCCTCATACAAACAACTGGTGGTGAAGACGAACCGAATATCTTTAGTAAAACATGAGCCCTCATACAAACAACTGGTGGTAAAGACGAACCGAATATCGTTAATAAAACATGAGCCCTCATACAAACAACTGGAGGTAAAGACGAACCGAACATCGTTATTAAAACATGATCCTCATACAAACAACTGGTGGTAAAGACGAACCGAACATCGTTAATAAAACATGAGCCCTCATACAAACAACGGTTGGTAAAGATGAACCAAACATCGTTAATAAAACATGAGCCCTCATACAAACAACTGGATGTAAAGACGAACCAAACATCGTTAATAAAACATGAGCCCTCATACAAACAACTGGTGGTAAAGATGAACCAAACATCGTTAATAAAACATGAGCCCTCATACAAACAACTGGTGGTAAAGACGAACCGAATATCGTTAATAAAACATGAGCCCTCATACAAACAACTGGTGGTAAAGACGAATCTAACATCGTTATTAAAACATGAGCCCTCATTCAAAGAACTGGTGGTAAAGACGAATCTAACATCGTTAATAAAACATGAGCCCTCATACAAACAACTGGTGGTAAAGACGAACCGAATATCGTTAATAAAACATGAGCCCTCATACAAACAACTGGTGGTAAAGACGAATGTAACATCGTTATTAAAACATGAGCCCTCATTCAAAGAACTGGTGGTAAAGACGAATCCAACATCGTTAATAAAACATGAGCCCTCATACAAACAACTGGTGGTAAAGACGAACCGAATATCGTTAATAAAACATGAGCCCTCATACACACAACTGGTGGTAAAGACGAACCGAATATCGTTAATAAAACATGAGCCCTCATACAAACAACTGGAGGTAAAGACGAATCTAACATCGTTAATAAAACATGAGCCCTCATACAAACAACTGGTGGTAAAGACGAACCGAACATCGTTAATAAAACATGAGCCCTCATACAAACAACTGGTGGAAAAGACGAACCGAATATCGTTAATAAAACATGAGCCCTCATACAAACAACTGGTGGTAAAGACGAACCGAATATCGTTAATAAAACATGAGCCCTCATACAAACAACTGGTGGTAAAGACGAACAGAATATCGTTAATGCAACATGAGCCCTCATACAAACAACTGGTGGTAAAGACGAACCGAATATCGTTAATAAAACATGAGCCCTCATACAAACAACTGGAGGTAAAAACGAATCTAACATCGTTAATAAAACATGAGCCCTCATACAAACAACTGGTGGTAAATACGAACCGAACATCGTTAATAAAACATGAGCCCTCATACAAACAACTGGTGGTAAAGACGAACCGAATATCGTTAATAAAACATGAGCCCTCATACAAACCACTGGTGGTAAAGACGAACCGAACATCGTTATTAAAACATGAGCCCTCATACAAACAACTGGATGTAAAGACGAACCAAACATCGCTAATAAAACATGAACCCTCATACAAACAACTGGTGGTAAAGATGAACCAAACATCGTTAATAAAACATGAGCCCTCATACAAACAACTGGTGGTAAAGACGAACCGAATATCGTTAATAAAACATGAGCCCTCATACAAACAACTGGTGGTAAAGACGAATCTAACATCGTTATTAAAACATGAGCCCTCATTCAAAGAACTGGTGGTAAAGACGAATCTAACATCGTTAATAAAACATGAGCCCTCATACAAACAACTGGTGGTAAAGACGAACCGAATATCGTTAATAAAACATGAGCCCTCATACAAACAACTGGTGGTAAAGACGAATGTAATATCGTTATTAAAACATGAGCCCTCATTCAAAGAACTGGTGGTAAAGACGAATCCAACATCGTTAATAAAACATGAGCCCTCATACAAACAACTGGTGGTAAAGACGAACCGAATATCGTTAATAAAACATGAGCCCTCATACACACAACTGGTGGTAAAGACGAACCGAATATCGTTAATAAAACATGAGCCCTCATACAAACAACTGGAGGTAAAGACGAATCTAACATCGTTAATAAAACATGAGCCCTCATACAAACAACTGGTGGTAAAGACGAACCGAACATCGTTAATAAAACATGAGCCCTCATACAAACAACTGGTGGAAAAGACGAACCGAATATCGTTAATAAAACATGAGCCCCCATACAAACAACTGGTGGTAAAGACGAACCGAATATCGTTAATAAAACATGAGCCCTCATACAAACAACTGGTGGTAAAGACGAACCGAATATCGTTAATACAACATGAGCCCTCATACAAACAACTGGTGGTAAAGACGAACCGAATATCGTTAATAAAACATGAGCCCTCATACAAACAACTGGAGGTAAAGACGAATCTAACATCGTTAATAAAACATGAGCCCTCATACAAACAACTGGTGGTAAAGACGAACCGAACATCGTTAATAAAACATGAGCCCTCATACAAACAACTGGTGGTAAAGACGAACCGAATATCGTTCATAAAACATGAGCCCTCATACAAACCACTGGTGGTAAAGACGAACCGAACATCGTTATTAAAACATGAGCCCTCATACAAACAACTGGAGGTAAAGACGAACCAAACATCGTTAATAAAACATGAGCCCTCATACAAACAACTGGAGGTAAAGACGAACCGAATATCGTTAATAAAACATGAGCCCTCATACAAACAACTGGTGGTAAAGACGAACCAAACATCGTTAATAAAACATGAGCCCTCATACAAACAACTGGTGGTAAAGACGAACCGAACATCGTTATTAAAACATGATCCTCATACAAACAACTGGTGGTAAAGACGAATCTAACATCGTTAATAAAACATGAGCCCTCATACAAACAACTGGAGGTAAAGACGAACCGAACATCGTTATTAAAACATGATCCTCATACAAACAACTGGTGGTAAAGATGAACCAAACATCGTAAATAAAACATGAGCCCTCATACAAACAACTGGTGGTAAAGACGAACCAAACATCGTTAATAAAACATGAGCCCTCATACAAACAACTGGTGGTAAAGGCGAACCGAACATCGTTAATAAAACATGAGCCCTCATACAAACAACTGGTGGTAAAGACGAATCTAACATCGTTAATAAAACATGAGCCCTCATACAAACAACTGGAGGTAAAGACGAACCGAATATCGTTAATAAAACATGAGCCTCATACAAACAACTGGTGGTAAAGACGCACCGAATATCGTTAATAAAACATGAGCCTCATACAAACAACTGGTGGTAAAGACGAACCGAATATCGTTAATAAAACATGAGCCCTCATACAAACAATTGATTGTAAAGACGAACAGAACATCATTAATAAAACATGAGCCTCATACAAACAACTGGTGGTAAAGACGAACCGAATATCGTTAATAAAACATGAGCCTCATACAAACAACTGGTGGTAAAGACGAACCAAATATCTTTAATAAAACATGAGCCCTCATACAAACAACTGGTGGTAAAGACGAACCGAATATCGTTAATAAAACATGAGCCTCATACAAACAACTGGTGGTAAAGACGAACCGAATATCGTTAATAAAACATGAGCCCTCATACAAACAACTGGTGGTAAAGACGAACCAAATATCGTTAATAAAAAATGAGCCCTCATACAAACAACTGGTGGTGAAGACGAACCGAATATCGTTAATAAAACATGAGCCCTCATACAAACAACTGGAGGTAAAGACGAATCTAACATCGTTAATAAAACATGAGCCCTCATAGAAACAACTGGTGGTAAAGACGAATGTAACATCGTTATTAAAACATGAGCCCTCATTCAAAGAACTGGTGGTAAAGACGAATCCAACATCGTTAATAAAACATGAGCCCTCATACAAACAACTGGTGGTAAAGACGAACCGAATATCGTTAATAAAACATGAGCCCTCATACACACAACTGGTGGTAAAGACGAACCGAATATCGTTAATAAAACATGAGCCCTCATACAAACAACTGGAGGTAAAGACGAATCTAACATCGTTAATAAAACATGAGCCCTCATACAAACAACTGGTGGTAAAGACGAACCGAACATCGTTAATAAAACATGAGCCCTCATACAAACAACTGGTGGAAAAGACGAACCGAATATCGTTAATAAAACATGAGCCCTCATACAAACAACTGGTGGTAAAGACGAACCGAATATCGTTAATAAAACATGAGCCCTCATACAAACAACTGGTGGTAAAGACGAACCGAATATCGTTAATAAAACATGAGCCCTCATAGAAACAACTGGTGGTAAAGACGAATGTAACATCGTTATTAAAACATGAGCCCTCATTCAAAGAACTGGTGGTAAAAACGAATCCAACATCGTTAATAAAACATGAGCCCTCATACAAACAACTGGTGGTAAAGACGAACCGAATATCGTTAATAAAACATGAGCCCTCATACACACAACTGGTGGTAAAGACGAACCGAATATCGTTAATAAAACATGAGCCCTCATACAAACAACTGGAGGTAAAGACGAATCTAACATCGTTAATAAAACATGAGCCCTCATACAAACAACTGGTGGTAAAGACGAACCGAACATCGTTAATAAAACATGAGCCCTCATACAAACAACTGGTGGAAAAGACGAACCGAATATCGTTAATAAAACATGAGCCCTCATACAAACAACTGGTGGTAAAGACGAACCGAATATCGTTAGTAAAACATGAGCCCTCATACAAACAACTGGTGGTAAAGACGAACCGAATATCGTTAATACAACATGAGCCCTCATACAAACAACTGGTGGTAAAGACGAACCGAATATCGTTAATAAAACATGAGCCCTCATATAAACAACTGGAGGTAAAGACGAATCTAACATCGTTAATAAAACATGAGCCCTCATACAAACAACTGGTGGTAAAGACGAACCGAACATCGTTAATAAAACATGAGCCCTCATACAAACAACTGGTGGTAAAGACGAACCGAATAACGTTAATAAAACATGAGCCCTCATACAAACCACTGGTGGTAAAGACGAACCGAACATCGTTATTAAAACATGAGCCCTCATACAAACAACTGGAGGTAAAGACGAACCAAACATCGTTAATAAAACATGAGCCCTCATACAAACAACTGGAGGTAAAGACGAACCGAATATCGTTAATAAAACATGAGCCCTCATACAAACAACTGGTGGTAAAGACGAACCAAACATCGTTAATAAAACATGAGCCCTCATACAAACAACTGGTGGTAAAGACGAACCGAACATCGTTATTAAAACATGATCCTCATACAAACAACTGGTGGTAAAGACGAATCTAACATCGTTAATAAAACATGAGCCCTCATACAAACAACTGGAGGTAAAGACGAACCGAACATCGTTATTAAAACATGATCCTCATACAAACAACTGGTGGTAAAGATGAACCAAACATCGTTAATAAAACATGAGCCCTCATACAAACAAATGGTGGTAAAGACGAACCAAACATCGTTAATAAAACATGAGCCTCATACAAACAACTGGTGGTAAAGACGAACCGAATATCGTTAATAAAACATGAGCCCTCATACAAACAACTGGTGGTAAAGACGAATCTAACATCGTTAATAAAACATGAGCCCTCATACAAACAACTGGTGGTAAAGACGAACCGAATATCGTTAATAAAACATGAGCCCTCATACAAACCACTGGTGGTAAAGACGAACCGAACATCGTTATTAAAACATGAGCCCTCATACAAACAACTGGAGGTAAAGACGAACCAAACATCGTTAATAAAACATGAGCCCTCATACAAACAACTGGAGGTAAAGACGAACCGAATATCGTTAATAAAACATGAGCCCTCATACAAACAACTGGTGGTAAAGACGAACCAAACATCGTTAGTAAAACATGAGCCCTCATACAAACAACTGGTGGTAAAGACGAACCGAACATCGTTATTAAAACATGATCCTCATACAAACAACTGGTGGTAAAGACGAATCTAACATCGTTAATAAAACATGAGCCCTCATACAAACAACTGGAGGTAAAGACGAACCGAACATCGTTATTAAAACATGATCCTCATACAAACAACTGGGGGTAAAGATGAACCAAACATCGTTAATAAAACATGAGCCCTCATACAAACAACTGGTGGTAAAGGCGAACCGAACATCGTTAATAAAACATGAGCCTCATACAAACAACTGGTGGTAAAGACCAACCGAATATCGTTAATAAAACATGAGCCCTCATACAAACAACTGGTGGTAAAGACGAATCTAACATCGTTAATAAAACATGAGCCCTCATACAAACAACTGGAGGTAAAGACGAACCGAATATCGTTAATAAAACATGAGCCTCATACAAACAACTGGTGGTAAAGACGAACCGAATATCGTTAATAAAACATGAGCCCTCATACAAACAATTGGTTGTAAAGACGAACAGAACATCATTAATAAAACATGAGCCTCATACAAACAACTGGTGGTAAAGACGAACCGAATATCGTTAATAAAACATGAGCCTCATACAAACAACTGGTGGTAAAGACGAACCAAACATCTTTAATAAAACATGAGCCCTCATACAAACAACTGGTGGTAAAGACGAACCGAATATCGTTAATAAAACATGAGCCTCATACAAACAACTGGTGGTAAAGACGAACCGAATATCGTTAATAAAACATTAGCCCTCATACAAACAACTGGTGGTAAAGACGAACCAAAT
This sequence comes from Bathymodiolus brooksi, assembly GCA_963680875.1. NCBI lineage: Eukaryota > Metazoa > Mollusca > Bivalvia > Mytilida > Modiolidae > Bathymodiolus > Bathymodiolus brooksi. The sequence goes on from OY804575.1 coordinate 175,339,301, forward strand.
ATCGTTAATAAAAGATGAGCCCTCATACAAACAACTGGTGGTGAAGACGAACCGAATATCGTTAGTAAAACATGAGCCCTCATACAAACAACTGGAGGTAAAGACGAACCGAATATCTTTAGTAAAACATGAGCCCTCATACAAACAACTGGTGGTAAAGACGAACCGAATATCGTTAATAAAACATGAGCCCTCATACAAACAACTGGAGGTAAATACGAATCTAACATCGTTAATAAAACATGAGCCCTCATACAAACAACTGGAGGTAAAGACGAACCGAACATCGTTATTAAAACATGATCCTCATACAAACAACTGGTGGTAAAGACGAACCGAACATCGTTAATAAAACATGAGCCCTCATACAAACAACTGGTGGTAAAGATGAACCAAACATCGTTAATAAAACATGAGCCCTCATACAAACAACTGGATGTAAAGACGAACCAAACATCGTTAATAAAACATGAGCCCTCATACAAACAACTGGTGGTAAAGATGAACCAAACATCGTTAATAAAACATGAGCCCTCATACAAACAACTGGTGGTAAAGACGAACCGAATATCGTTAATAAAACATGAGCCCTCATACAAACAACTGGTGGTAAAGACGAATTTAACATCGTTATTAAAACATGAGCCCTCATTCAAAGAACTGGTGGTAAAGACGAATCTAACATCGTTAATAAAACATGAGCCCTCATACAAACAACTGGTGGTAAAGACGAACCGAATATCGTTAATAAAACATGAGCCCTCATACAAACAACTGGTGGTAAAGACGAATGTAACATCGTTATTAAAACATGAGCCCTCATTCAAAGAACTGGTGGTAAAGACGAATCCAACATCGTTAATAAAACATGAGCCCTCATACAAACAACTGGTGGTAAAGACGAACCGAATATCGTTAATAAAACATGAGCCCTCATACACACAACTGGTGGTAAAGACGAACCGAATATCGTTAATAAAACATGAGCCCTCATACAAACAACTGGTGGTAAAGACGAACCGAACATCGTTAATAAAACATGAGCCCTCATACAAACAACTGGTGGAAAAGACGAACCGAATATCGTTAATAAAACATGAGCCCTCATACAAACAACTGGTGGTAAAGACGAACCGAATATCGTTAATAAAACATGAGCCCTCATACAAACAACTGGTGGTAAAGACGAACAGAATATCGTTAATGCAACATGAGCCCTCATACAAACAACTGGTGGTAAAGACGAACCGAATATCGTTAATAAAACATGAGCCCTCATACAAACAACTGGAGGTAAAGACGAATCTAACATCGTTAATAAAACATGAGCCCTCATACAAACAACTGGTGGTAAAGACGAACCGAACATCGTTAATAAAACATGAGCCCTCATAAAAACAACTGGTGGTAAAGACGAACCGAATATCGTTAATAAAACATGAGCCCTCATACAAACCACTGGTGGTAAAGACGAACCTAACATCGTTATTAAAACATGAGCCCTCATACAAACAACTGGATGTAAAGACGAACCAAACATCGTTAATAAAACATGAACCCTCATACAAACAACTGGTGGTAAAGATGAACCAAACATCGTTAATAAAACATGAGCCCTCATACAAACAACTGGTGGTAAAGACGAACCGAATATCGTTAATAAAACATGAGCCCTCATACAAACAACTGGTGGTAAAGACGAATCTAACATCGTTATTAAAACATGAGCCCTCATTCAAAGAACTGGTGGTAAAGACGAATCTAACATCGTTAATAAAACATGAGCCCTCATACAAACAACTGGTGGTAAAGACGAACCGAACATCGTTAATAAAACATGAGCCCTCATACAAACAACTGGTGGTAAAGACGAATGTAACATCGTTATTAAAACATGAGCCCTCATTCAAAGAACTGGTGGTAAAGACGAATCCAACATCGTTAATAAAACATGAGCCCTCATACAAACAACTGGTGGTAAAGACGAACCGAATATCGTTAATAAAACATGAGCCCTCATACACACAACTGGTGGTAAAGACGAACCGAATATCGTTAATAAAACATGAGCCCTCATACAAACAACTGGAGGTAAAGACGAATCTAACATCGTTAATAAAACATGAGCCCTCATACAAACAACTGGTGGTAAAGACGAACCGAACATCGTTAATAAAACATGAGCCCTCATACAAACAACTGGTGGAAAAGACGAACCGAATATCGTTAATAAAACATGAGCCCTCATACAAACAACTGGTGGTAAAGACGAACCGAATATCGTTAATAAAACATGAGCCCTCATACAAACAACTGGTGGTAAAGACGAACCGAATATCGTTAATACAACATGAGCCCTCATACAAACAACTGGTGGTAAAGACGAACCGAATATCGTTAATAAAACATGAGCCCTCATACAAACAACTGGAGGTAAAGACGAATCTAACATCGTTAATAAAACATGAGCCCTCATACAAACAACTGGTGGTAAAGACGAACCGAACATCGTTAATAAAACATGAGCCCTCATACAAACAACTGGTGGTAAAGACGAACCGAATATCGTTAATAAAACATGAGCCCTCATACAAACCACTGGTGGTAAAGACGAACCGAACATCGTTATTAAAACATGAGCCCTCATACAAACAACTGAAGGTAAAGACGAACCAAACATCGTTAATAAAACATGAGCCCTCATACAAACAACTGGAGGTAAAGACGAACCGAATATCGTTAATAAAACATGAGCCCTCATACAAACAACTGGTGGTAAAGACGAACCAAACATCGTTAATAAAACATGAGCCCTCATACAAACAACTGGTGGTAAAGACGAACCGAACATCGTTATTAAAACATGAGCCCTCATACAAACAATTGGTTGTAAAGACGAACAGAACATCATTAATAAAACATGAGCCCTCATACAAACAACTGGTGGTAAAGACGAACCAAACATCGTTAATAAAACATGAGCCCTCATACAAACAACTGGTGGTAAAGACGAACCGAACATCGTTATTAAAACATGATCCTCATACAAACAACTGGTGGTAAAGACGAATCTAACATCGTTAATAAAACATGAGCCCTCATACAAACAGCTGGAGGTAAAGACGAACCGAACATCGTTATTAAAACATGATCCTCATACAAACAACTGGTGGTAAAGATGAACCAAACATCGTTAATAAAACATGAGCCCTCATACAAACAAATGGTGGTAAAGACGAACCAAACATCGTTAATAAAACATGAGCCTCATACAAACAACTGGTGGTAAAGACGAACCGAATATCGTTAATAAAACATGAGCCCTCATACAAACAACTGGTGGTAAAGACGAATCTAACATCGTTAATAAAACATGAGCCCTCATACAAACAACTGGTGGTAAAGACGAACCGAATATCGTTAATAAAACATGAGCCCTCATACAAACCACTGGTGGTAAAGACGAACCGAACATCGTTATTAAAACATGAGCCCTCATACAAACAACTGGAGGTAAAGACGAACCAAACATCGTTAATAAAACATGAGCCCTCATACAAACAACTGGAGGTAAAGACGAACCGAATATCGTTAATAAAACATGAGCCCTCATACAAACAACTGGTGGTAAAGACGAACCAAACATCGTTAATAAAACATGAGCCCTCATACAAACAACTGGTGGTAAAGACGAACCGAACATCGTTATTAAAACATGATCCTCATACAAACAACTGGTGGTAAAGACGAATCTAACATCGTTAATAAAACATGAGCCCTCATACAAACAACTGGAGGTAAAGACGAACCGAACATCGTTATTAAAACATGATCCTCATACAAACAACTGGGGGTAAAGATGAACCAAACATCGTTAATAAAACATGAGCCCTCATACAAACAACTGGTGGTAAAGGCGAACCGAACATCGTTAATAAAACATGAACCTCATACAAACAACTGGTGGTAAAGACGAACCGAATATCGTTAATAAAACATGAGCCCTCATACAAACAATTGGTTGTAAAGACGAACAGAACATCATTAATAAAACATGAGCCTCATACAAACAACTGGTGGTAAAGACGAACCGAATATCGTTAATAAAACATGAGCCTCATACAAACAACTGGTGGTAAAGACGAACCAAACATCTTTAATAAAACATGAGCCCTCATACAAACAACTGGTGGTAAAGACGAACCGAATATCGTTAATAAAACATGAGCCTCATACAAACAACTGGTGGTAAAGACGAACCGAATATCGTTAATAAAACATTAGCCCTCATACAAACAACTGGTGGTAAAGACGAACCAAATATCGTTAATAAAAGATGAGCCCTCATACAAACAACTGGTGGTGAAGACGAACCGAATATCGTTAGTAAAACATGAGCCCTCATACAAACAACTGGAGGTAAAGACGAACCGAATATATTTAGTAAAACATGAGCCCTCATACAAACAACTGGTGGTAAAGACGAACCGAATATCGTTAATAAAACATGAGCCCTCATACAAACAACTGGAGGTAAAGACGAATCTAACATCGTTAATAAAACATGAGCCCTCATACAAACAACTGGAGGTAAAGACGAACCGAACATCGTTATTAAAACATGATCCTCATACAAACAACTGGTGGTAAAGACGAACCGAACATCGTTAATAAAACATGAGCCCTCATACAAACAACTGGTGGTAAAGATGAACCAAACATCGTTAATAAAACATGAGCCCTCATACAAACAACTGGATGTAAAGACGAACCAAACATCGTTAATAAAACATGAGCCCTCATACAAACAACTGGTGGTAAAGATGAACCAAACATCGTTAATAAAACATGAGCCCTCATACAAACAACTGGTGGTAAAGACGAACCGAATATCGTTAATAAAACATGAGCCCTCATACAAACAACTGGTGGTAAAGACGAATCTAACATCGTTATTAAAACATGAGCCCTCATTCAAAGAACTGGTGGTAAAGACGAATCTAACATCGTTAATAAAACATGAGCCCTCATACAAACAACTGGTGGTAAAGACGAACCGAATATCGTTAATAAAACATGAGCCCTCATACAAACAACTGGTGGTAAAGACGAATGTAACATCGTTATTAAAACATGAGCCCTCATTCAAAGAACTGGTGGTAAAGACGAATCCAACATCGTTAATAAAACATGAGCCCTCATACAAACAACTGGTGGTAAAGACGAACCGAATATCGTTAATAAAACATGAGCCCTCATACACACAACTGGTGGTAAAGACGAACCGAATATCGTTAATAAAACATGAGCCCTCATACAAACAACTGGAGGTAAAGACGAATCTAACATCGTTAATAAAACATGAGCCCTCATACAAACAACTGGTGGTAAAGACGAACCGAACATCGTTAATAAAACATGAGCCCTCATACAAACAACTGGTGGAAAAGACGAACCGAATATCGTTAATAAAACATGAGCCCTCATACAAACAACTGGTGGTAAAGACGAACCGAATATCGTTAATAAAACATGAGCCCTCATACAAACAACTGGTGGTAAAGACGAACAGAATATCGTTAATGCAACATGAGCCCTCATACAAACAACTGGTGGTAAAGACGAACCGAATATCGTTAATAAAACATGAGCCCTCATACAAACAACTGGAGGTAAAGACGAATCTAACATCGTTAATAAAACATGAGCCCTCATACAAACAACTGGTGGTAAAGACGAACCGAACATCGTTAATAAAACATGAGCCCTCATAAAAACAACTGGTGGTAAAGACGAACCGAATATCGTTAATAAAACATGAGCCCTCATACAAACCACTGGTGGTAAAGACGAATCTAACATCGTTATTAAAACATGAGCCCTCATACAAACAACTGGATGTAAAGACGAACCAAACATCGTTAATAAAACATGAACCCTCATACAAACAACTGGTGGTAAAGATGAACCAAACATCGTTAATAAAACATGAGCCCTCATACAAACAACTGGTGGTAAAGACGAACCGAATATCGTTAATAAAACATGAGCCCTCATACAAACAACTGGTGGTAAAGACGAATCTAACATCGTTATTAAAACATGAGCCCTCATTCAAAGAACTGGTGGTAAAGACGAATCTAACATCGTTAATAAAACATGAGCCCTCATACAAACAACTGGTGGTAAAGACGAACCGAATATCGTTAATAAAACATGAGCCCTCATACAAACAACTGGTGGTAAAGACGAATGTAACATGGTTATTAAAACATGAGCCCTCATTCAAAGAACTGGTGGTAAAGACGAATCCAACATCGTTAATAAAACATGAGCCCTCATACAAACAACTGGTGGTAAAGACGAACCGAATATCGTTAATAAAACATGAGCCCTCATACACACAACTGGTGGTAAAGACGAACCGAATATCGTTAATAAAACATGAGCCCTCATACAAACAACTGGAGGTAAAGACGAATCTAACATCGTTAATAAAACATGAGCCCTCATACAAACAACTGGTGGTAAAGACGAACCGAACATCGTTAATAAAACATGAGCCCTCATACAAACAACTGGTGGAAAAGACGAACCGAATATCGTTAATAAAACATGAGCCCTCATACAAACAACTGGTGGTAAAGACGAACCGAATATCGTTAATAAAACATGAGCCCTCATACAAACAACTGGTGGTAAAGACGAACCGAATATCGTTAATACAACATGAGCCCTCATACAAACAACTGGTGGTAAAGACGAACCGAATATCGTTAATAAAACATGAGCCCTCATACAAACAACAGGAGGTAAAGACGAATCTAACATCGTTAATAAAACATGAGCCCTCATACAAACAACTGGTGGTAAAGACGAACCGAACATCGTTAATAAAACATGAGCCCTCATAAAAACAACTGGTGGTAAAGACGAACCGAATATCGTTAATAAAACATGAGCCCTCATACAAACCACTGGTGGTAAAGACGAACCGAACATCGTTATTAAAACATGAGCCCTCATACAAACAACTGGAGGTAAAGACGAACCAAACATCGTTAATAAAACATGAGCCCTCATACAAACAACTGGAGGTAAAGACGAACCGAATATCGTTAATAAAACATGAGCCCTCATACAAACAACTGGTGGTAAAGACGAACCAAACATCGTTAATAAAACATGAGCCCTCATACAAACAACTGGTGGTAAAGACGAACCGAACATCGTTATTAAAACATGTTCCTCATACAAACAACTGGTGGTAAAGACGAATCTAACATCGTTAATAAAACATGAGCCCTCATACAAACAACTGGAGGTAAAGACGAACCGAACATCGTTATTAAAACATGATCCTCATACAAACAACTGGTGGTAAAGATGAACCAAACATCGTAAATAAAACATGAGCCCTCATACAAACAACTGGTGGTAAAGACGAACCGAATATCGTTAATAAAACATGAGCTCTCATACAAACAACTGGTGGTAAAGACGAATCTAACATCGTTAATAAAACATGAGCCCTCATACAAACAACTGGAGGTAAAGACGAACCGAATATCGTTAATAAAACATGAGCCTCATACAAACAACTGGTGGTAAAGACGAACCGAATATCGTTAATAAAACATGAGCCCTCATACAAACAATTGGTTGTAAAGACGAACAGAACATCATTAATAAAACATGAGCCTCATACAAACTACTGGTGGTAAAGACGAACCGAATATCGTTAATAAAACATGAGCCTCATACAAACAACTGGTGGTAAAGACGAACCAAACATCTTTAATAAAACATGAGCCCTCATACAAACAACTGGTGGTAAAGACGAACCGAATATCGTTAATAAAACATGAGCCTCATACAAACAACTGGTGGTAAAGACGAACCGAATATCGTTAATAAAACATTAGCCCTCATACAAACAACTGGTGGTAAAGACGAACCAAATATCGTTAATAAAAGATGAGCCCTCATACAAACAACTGGTGGTGAAGACGAACCGAATATCGTTAGTAAAACATGAGCCCTCATACAAACAACTGGAGGTAAAGACGAACCGAATATCTTTAGTAAAACATGAGCCCTCATACAAACAACTGGTGGTAAAGACGAACCGAATATCGTTAATAAAACATGAGCCCTCATACAAACAACTGGAGGTAAAGACGAATCTAACATCGTTAATAAAACATGAGCCCTCATACAAACAACTGGAGGTAAAGACGAACCGAACATCGTTATTAAAACATGATCCTCATACAAACAACTGGTGGTAAAGACGAACCGAACATCGTTAATAAAACATGAGCCCTCATACAAACAACTGGTGGTAAAGATGAACCAAACATCGTTAATAAAACATGAGCCCTCATACAAACAACTGGATGTAAAGACGAACCAAACATCGTTAATAAAACATGAGCCCTCATACAAACAACTGGTGGTAAAGATGAACCAAACATCGTTAATAAAACATGAGCCCTCATACAAACAACTGGTGGTAAAGACGAACCGAATATCGTTAATAAAACATGAGCCCTCATACAAACAACTGGTGGTAAAGACGAATCTAACATCGTTATTAAAACATGAGCCCTCATTCAAAGAACTGGTGGTAAAGACGAATCTAACATCGTTAATAAAACATGAGCCCTCATACAAACAACTGGTGGTAAAGACGAACCGAATATCGTTAATAAAACATGAGCCCTCATACACACAACTGGTGGTAAAGACGAACCGAATATCGTTAATAAAACATGAGCCCTCATACAAACAACTGGAGGTAAAGACGAATCTAACATCGTTAATAAAACATGAGCCCTCATACAAACAACTGGTGGTAAAGACGAACCGAACATCGTTAATAAAACATGAGCCCTCATACAAACAACTGGTGGAAAAGACGAACCGAATATCGTTAATAAAACATGAGCCCTCATACAAACAACTGGTGGTAAAGACGAACCGAATATCGTTAATAAAACATGAGCCCTCATACAAACAACTGGTGGTAAAGACGAACAGAATATCGTTAATGCAACATGAGCCCTCATACAAACAACTGGTGGTAAAGATGAACCAAACATCGTTAATAAAACATGAGCCCTCATACAAACAACTGGTGGTAAAGACGAACCGAATATCGTTAATAAAACATGAGCCCTCATACAAACAACTGGTGGTAAAGACGAATCTAACATCGTTATTAAAACATGAGCCCTCATTCAAAGAACTGGTGGTAAAGACGAATCTAACATCGTTAATAAAACATGAGCCCTCATACAAACAACTGGTGGTAAAGACGAACCGAATATCGTTAATAAAACATGAGCCCTCATACAAACAACTGGTGGTAAAGACGAATGTAACATCGTTATTAAAACATGAGCCCTCATTCAAAGAACTGGTGGTAAAGACGAATCCAACATCGTTAATAAAACATGAGCCCTCATACAAACAACTGGTGGTAAAGACGAACCGAATATCGTTAATAAAACATGAGCCCTCATACACACAACTGGTGGTAAAGACGAACCGAATATCGTTAATAAAACATGAGCCCTCATACAAACAACTGGAGGTAAAGACGAATCTAACATCGTTAATAAAACATGAGCCCTCATACAAACAACTGGTGGTAAAGACGAACCGAACATCGTTAATAAAACATGAGCCCTCATACAAACAACTGGTGGAAAAGACAAACCGAATATCGTTAATAAAACATGAGCCCTCATACAAACAACTGGTGGTAAAGACGAACCGAATATCGTTAATAAAACATGAGCCCTCATACAAACAACTGGTGGTAAAGACGAACCGAATATCGTTAATACAACATGAGCCCTCATACAAACAACTGGTGGTAAAGACGAACCGAATATCGTTAATAAAACATGAGCCCTCATACAAACAACTGGAGGTAAAGACGAATCTAACATCGTTAATAAAACATGAGCCCTCATACAAACAACTGGTGGTAAAGACGAACCGAACATCGTTAATAAAACATGAGCCCTCATACAAACAACTGGTGGTAAAGACGAACCGAATATCGTTAATAAAACATGAGCCCTCATACAAACAACTGGAGGTAAAGACGAATCTAACATCGTTAATAAAACATGAGCCCTCATACAAACAACTGGTGGTAAAGACGAACCGAACATCGTTAATAAAACATGAGCCCTCATACAAACAACTGGTGGAAAAGACGAACCGAATATCGTTAATAAAACATGAGCCCTCATACAAACAACTGGTGGTAAAGACGAACCGAATATCGTTAATAAAACATGAGCCCTCATACAAACAACTGGTGGTAAAGACGAACAGAATATCGTTAATGCAACATGAGCCCTCATACAAACAACTGGTGGTAAAGACGAACCGAATATCGTTAATAAAACATGAGCCCTCATACAAACAACTGGAGGTAAAGACGAATCTAACATCGTTAATAAAACATGAGCCCTCATACAAACAACTGGTGGTAAAGACGAACCGAACATCGTTAATAAAACATGAGCCCTCATACAAACAACTGGTGGTAAAGACGAACCGAATATCGTTAATAAAACATGAGCCCTCATACAAACCACTGGTGGTAAAGACGAACCGAACATCGTTATTAAAACATGAGCCCTCATACAAACAACTGGATGTAAAGACGAACCAAACATCGTTAATAAAACATGAACCCTCATACAAACAACTGGTGGTAAAGATGAACCAAACATCGTTAATAAAACATGAGCCCTCATACAAACAACTGGTGGTAAAGACGAACCGAATATCGTTAATAAAACATGAGCCCTCATACAAACAACTGGTGGTAAAGACGAATCTAACATCGTTATTAAAACATGAGCCCTCATTCAAAGAACTGGTGGTAAAGACGAATCTAACATCGTTAATAAAACATGAGCCCTCATACAAACAACTGGTGGTAAAGACGAACCGAATATCGTTAATAAAACATGAGCCCTCATACAAACAACTGGTGGTAAAGACGAATGTAACATCGTTATTAAAACATGAGCCCTCATTCAAAGAACTGGTGGTAAAGACGAATCCAACATCGTTAATAAAACATGAGCCCTCATACAAACAACTGGTGGTAAAGACGAACCGAATATCGTTAATAAAACATGAGCCCTCATACACACAACTGGTGGTAAAGACGAACCGAATATCGTTAATAAAACATGAGCCCTCATACAAACAACTGGTGGAAAAGACGAACCGAATATCGTTAATAAAACATGAGCCCTCATACAAACAACTGGTGGTAAAGACGAACCGAATATCGTTAATAAAACATGAGCCCTCATACAAACAACTGGTGGTAAAGACGAACCGAATATCGTTAATACAACATGGGCCCTCATACAAACAACTGGTGGTAAAGACGAACCGAATATCGTTAATAAAACATGAGCCCTCATACAAACAACTGGAGGTAAAGACGAATCTAACATCGTTAATAAAACATGAGCCCTCATACAAACAACTGGTGGTAAAGACGAACCGAACATCGTTAATAAAACATGAGCCCTCATACAAACAACTGGTGGTAAAGACGAACCGAATATCGTTCATAAAACATGAGCCCTCATACAAACCACTGGTGGTAAAGACGAACCGAACATCGTTATTAAAACATGAGCCCTCATACAAACAACTGGAGGTAAAGACGAACCAAACATCGTTAATAAAACATGAGCCCTCATACAAACAACTGGAGGTAAAGACGAACCGAATATCATTAATAAAACATGAGCCCTCATACAAACAACTGGTGGTAAAGACGAACCAAACATCGTTAATAAAACATGAGCCCTCATACAAACAACTGGTGGTAAAGACGAACCGAACATCGTTATTAAAACATGATCCTCATACAAACAACTGGTGGTAAAGACGAATCTAACATCGTTAATAAAACATGAGCCCTCATACAAACAACTGGAGGTAAAGACGAACCGAACATCGTTATTAAAACATGATCCTCATACAAACAACTGGTGGTAAAGATGAACCAAACATCGTAAATAAAACATGAGCCCTCATACAAACAACTGGTGGTAAAGACGAACCAAACATCGTTAATAAAACATGAGCCCTCATACAAACAACTGGTGGTAAAGGCGAACCGAACATCGTTAATAAAACATGAGCCCTCATACAAACAACTGGTGGTAAAGACGAATCTAACATCGTTAATAAAACATAAGCCCTCATACAAACAACTGGAGGTAAAGACGAACCGAATATCGTTAATAAAACATGAGCCTCATACAAACAACTGGTGGTAAAGACGCACCGAATATCGTTAATAAAACATGAGCCTCATACAAACAACTGGTGGTAAAGACGAACCGAATATCGTTAATAAAACATGAGCCCTCATACAAACAATTGGTTGTACAGACGAACAGAACATCATTAATAAAACATGAGCCTCATACAAACAACTGGTGGTAAAGACGAACCGAATATCGTTAATAAAACATGAGCCTCATACAAACAACTGGTGGTAAAGACGAACCAAACATCTTTAATAAAACATGAGCCCTCATACAAACAACTGGTGGTAAAGACGAACCGAATATCGTTAATAAAACATGAACCTCATACAAACAACTGGTGGTAAAGACGAACCGAATATCGTTATTAAAACATGAGCCCTCATACAAACAACTGGTGGTAAAGACGAACCAAATATCGTTAATAAAAAATGAGCCCTCATACAAACAACTGGTGGTGAAGACGAACCGAATATCGTTAATAAAACATGAGCCCTCATACAAACAACTGGAGGTAAAGACGAATCTAACATCGTTAATAAAACATGAGCCCTCATAGAAACAACTGGTGGTAAAGACGAATGTAACATCGTTATTAAAAATGAGCCCTCATTCAAAGAACTGGTGGTAAAGACGAATCCAACATCGTTAATAAAACATGAGCCCTCATACAAACAACTGGTGGTAAAGACGAACCGAATATCGTTAATAAAACATGAGCCCTCATACACACAACTGGTGGTAAAGACGAACCGAATATCGTTAATAAAACATGAGCCCTCATACAAACAACTGGAGGTAAAGACGAATCTAACATCGTTAATAAAACATGAGCCCTCATACAAACAACTGGTGGTAAAGACGAACCGAACATCGTTAATAAAACATGAGCCCTCATACAAACAACTGGTGGAAAAGACGAACCGAATATCGTTAATAAAACATGAGCCCTCATACAAACAACTGGTGGTAAAGACGAACCGAATATCGTTAATAAAACATGAGCCCTCATACAAACAATTGGTTGTAAAGACGAACAGAACATCATTAATAAAACATGAGCCTCATACAAACAACTGGTGGTAAAGACGAACCGAATATCGTTAATAAAACATGAGCCTCATACAAACAACTGGTGGTAAAGACGAACCAAACATCTTTAATAAAACATGAGCCCTCATACAAACAACTGGTGGTAAAGACGAACCGAATATCGTTAATAAAACATGAGCCTCATACAAACAACTGGTGGTAAAGACGAACCGAATATCGTTATTAAAACATGAGCCCTCATACAAACAACTGGTGGTAAAGACGAACCAAATATCGTTAATAAAAAATGAGCCCTCATACAAACAACTGGTGGTGAAGACGAACCGAATATCGTTAATAAAACATGAGCCCTCATACAAACAACTGGAGGTAAAGACGAATCTAACATCGTTAATAAAACATGAGCCCTCATAGAAACAACTGGTGGTAAAGACGAATGTAACATCGTTATTAAAACATGAGCCCTCATTCAAAGAACTGGTGGTAAAGACGAATCCAACATCGTTAATAAAACATGAGCCCTCATACAAACAACTGGTGGTAAAGACGAATGGAATATCGTTAATAAAACATGAGCCCTCATACACACAACTGGTGGTAAAGACGAACCGAATATCGTTAATAAAACATGAGCCCTCATACAAACAACTGGAGGTAAAGACGAATCTAACATCGTTAATAAAACATGAGCCCTCATACAAACAACTGGTGGTAAAGACGAACCGAACATCGTTAATAAAACATGAGCCCTCATACAAACAACTGGTGGAAAAGACGAACCGAATATCGTTAATAAAACATGAGCCCTCATACAAACAACTGGTGGTAAAGACGAACCGAATATCGTTAATAAAACATGAGCCCTCATACAAACAACTGGTGGTAAAGACGAACCGAATATCGTTAATACAACATGAGCCCTCATACAAACAACTGGTGGTAAAGACGAACCGAATATCGTTAATAAAACATGAGCCCTCATAGAAACAACTGGTGGTAAAGACGAATGTAACATCGTTATTAAAACATGAGCCCTCATTCAAAGAACTGGTGGTAAAGACGAATCCAACATCGTTAATAAAACATGAGCCCTCATACAAACAACTGTTGGTAAAGACGAACCGAATATCGTTAATAAAACATGAGCCCTCATACACACAACTGGTGGTAAAGACGAACCGAATATCGTTAATAAAACATGAGCCCTCATACAAACAACTGGAGGTAAAGACGAATCTAACATCGTTAATAAAACATGAGCCCTCATACAAACAACTGGTGGTAAAGACGAACCGAACATCGTTAATAAAACATGAGCCCTCATACAAACAACTGGTGGAAAAGACGAACCGAATATCGTTAATAAAACATGAGCCCTCATACAAACAACTGGTGGTAAAGACGAACCGAATATCGTTAATAAAACATGAGCCCTCATACAAACAACTGGTGGTAAAGACGAACCGAATATCGTTAATACAACATGAGCCCTCATACAAACAACTGGTGGTAAAGACGAACCGAATATCGTTAATAAAACATGAGCCCTCATACAAACAACTTGAGGTAAAGACGAATCTAACATCGTTAATAAAACATGAGCCCTCATACAAACAACTGGTGGTAAAGACGAACCGAACATCGTTAATAAAACATGAGCCCTCATACAAACAACTGGTGGTAAAGACGAACCGAATATCGTTAATAAAACATGAGCCCTCATACAAACCACTGGTGGTAAAGACGAACCGAACATCGTTATTAAAACATGAGCCCTCATACAAACAACTGGAGGTAAAGACGAACCAAACATCGTTAATAAAACATGAGCCCTCATACAAACAACTGGAGGTAAAGACGAACCGAATATCGTTAATAAAACATGAGCCCTCATACAAACAACTGGTGGTAAAGACGAACCAAACATCGTTAATAAAACATGAGCCCTCATACAAACAACTGGTGGTAAAGACGAACCGAACATCGTTATTAAAACATGATCCTCATACAAACAACTGGTGGTAAAGACGAATCTAACATCGTTAATAAAACATGAGCCCTCATACAAACAACTGGAGGTAAAGACGAACCGAACATCGTTATTAAAACATGATCCTCATACAAACAACTGGTGGTAAAGATGAACCAAACATCGTAAATAAAACATGAGCCCTCATACAAACAACTGGTGGTAAAGACGAACCAAACATCGTTAATAAAACATGAGCCCTCATACAAACAACTGGTGGTAAAGGCGAACCGAACATCGTTAATAAAACATGAGCCCTCATACAAACAACTGGTGGTGAAGACGAATCTAACATCGTTAATAAAACATGAGCCCTCATACAAACAACTGGAGGTAAAGACGAACCGAATATCGTTAATAAAACATGAGCCTCATACAAACAACTGGTGGTAAAGACGCACCGAATATCGTTAATAAAACATGAGCCTCATACAAACAACTGGTGGTAAAGACGAACCGAATATCGTTAATAAAACATGAGCCCTCATACAAACAATTGGTTGTAAAGACGAACAGAACATCATTAATAAAACATGAGCCTCATACAAACAACTGGTGGTAAAGACGAACCGAACATCGTTAATAAAACATGAGCCCTCATACAAACAACTGGTGGAAAAGACGAACCGAATATCGTTAATAAAACATGAGCCCTCATACAAACAACTGGTGGTAAAGACGAACCGAATATCGTTAATAAAACATGAGCCCTCATACAAACAACTGGAGGTAAAGACGAACCGAATATCGTTAATACAACATGAGCCCTCATACAAACAACTGGTGGTAAAGACGAACCGAATATCGTTAATAAAACATGAGCCCTCATACAAACAACTTGAGGTAAAGACGAATCTAACATCGTTAATAAAACATGAGCCCTCATACAAACAACTGGTGGTAAAGACGAACCGAACATCGTTAATAAAACATGAGCCCTCATACAAACAACTGGTGGTAAAGACGAACCGAATATCGTTAATAAAACATGAGCCCTCATACAAACCACTGGTGGTAAAGACGAACCGAACATCGTTATTAAAACATGAGCCCTCATACAAACAACTGGAGGTAAAGACGAACCAAACATCGTTAATAAAACATGAGCCCTCATACAAACAACTGGAGGTAAAGACGAACCGAATATCGTTAATAAAACATGAGCCCTCATACAAACAACTGGTGGTAAAGACGAACCAAACATCGTTAATAAAACATGAGCCCTCATACAAACAACTGGTGGTAAAGACGAACCGAACATCGTTATTAAAACATGATCCTCATACAAACAACTGGTGGTAAAGACGAATCTAACATCGTTAATAAAACATGAGCCCTCATACAAACAACTGGAGGTAAAGACGAACCGAACATCGTTATTAAAACATGATCCTCATACAAACAACTGGTGGTAAAGATGAACCAAACATCGTAAATAAAACATGAGCCCTCATACAAACAACTGGTGGTAAAGACGAACCAAACATCGTTAATAAAACATGAGCCCTCATACAAACAACTGGTGGTAAAGGCGAACCGAACATCGTTAATAAAACATGAGCCCTCATACAAACAACTGGTGGTAAAGACGAACCGAATATCGTTAATAAAACATGAGCCCTCATACAAACAACTGGTGGTAAAGACGAATCTAACATCGTTAATAAAACATGAGCCCTCATACAAACAACTGGAGGTAAAGACGAACCGAATATCGTTAATAAAACATGAGCCTCATACAAACAACTGGTGGTAAAGACGCACCGAATATCGTTATTAAAACATGAGCCTCATACAAACAACTGGTGGTAAAGACGAACCGAATATCGTTAATAAAACATGAGCCCTCATACAAACAATTGGTTGTAAAGACGAACAGAACATCATTAATAAAACATGAGCCTCATACAAACAACTGGTGGTAAAGACGAACCGAATATCGTAAATAAAACATGAGCCCTCATACAAACAACTGGTGGTAAAGACGAACCGAATATCGTTAATAAAACATGAGCCCTCATACAAACAACTGGTGGTAAAGACGAATCTAACATCGTTAATAAAACATGAGCCCTCATACAAACAACTGGAGGTAAAGACGAACCGAATATCGTTAATAAAACATGAGCCTCATACAAACAACTGGTGGTAAAGACGCACCGAATATCGTTAATAAAACATGAGCCTCATACAAACAACTGGTGGTAAAGACGAACCGAATATCGTTAATAAAACATGAGCCCTCATACAAACAATTGGTTGTAAAGACGAACAGAACATCATTAATAAAACATGAGCCTCATACAAACAACTGGTGGTAAAGACGAACCGAATATCGTTAATAAAACATGAGCCTCATACAAACAACTGGTGGTAAAGACGAACCAAACATCTTTAATAAAACATGAGCCCTCATACAAACAACTGGTGGTAAAGACGAACCGAATATCGTTAATAAAACATGAGCCTCATACAAACAACTGGTGGTAAAGACGAACCGAATATCGTTAATAAAACATGAGCCCTCATACAAACAACTGGTGGTAAAGACGAACCAAATATCGTTAATAAAAAATGAGCCCTCATACAAACAACTGGTGGTGAAGACGAACCGAATATCGTTAATAAAACATGAGCCCTCATACAACAACTGGAGGTAAAGACGAATCTAACATCGTCAATAAAACATGAGCCCTCATAGAAACAACTGGTGGTAAAGACGAATGTAACATCGTTATTAAAACATGAGCCCTCATTCAAAGAACTGGTGGTAAAGACGAATCCAACATCGTTAATAAAACATGAGCCCTCATACAAACAACTGGTGGTAAAGACGAACCGAATATCGTTAATAAAACATGAGCCCTCATACACACAACTGGTGGTAAAGACGAACCGAATATCGTTAATAAAACATGAGCCCTCATACAAACAACTGGAGGTAAAGACGAATCTAACATCGTTAATAAAACATGAGCCCTCATACAAACAACTGGTGGTAAAGACGAACCGAACATCGTTAATAAAACATGAGCCCTCATACAAACAACTGGTGGAAAAGACGAACCGAATATCGTTAATAAAACATGAGCCCTCATACAAACAACTGGTGGTAAAGACGAACCGAATATCGTTAATAAAACATGAGCCCTCATACAAACAACTGGTGGTAAAGACGAACCGAATATCGTTAATACAACATGAACCCTCATACAAACAACTGGTGGTAAAGACGAACCGAATATCGTTAATAAAACATGAGCCCTCATACAAACAACTTGAGGTAAAGACGAATCTAACATCGTTAATAAAACATGAGCCCTCATACAAACAACTGGTGGTAAAGACGAACCGAACATCGTTAATAAAACATGAGCCCTCATACAAACAACTGGTGGTAAAGACGAACCGAATATCGTTAATAAAACATGAGCCCTCATACAAACCACTGGTGGTAAAGACGAACCGAACATCGTTATTAAAACATGAGCCCTCATACAAACAACTGGAAGTAAAGACGAACCAAACATCGTTAATAAAACATGAGCCCTCATACAAACAACTGGAGGTAAAGACGAACCGAATATCGTTAATAAAACATGAGCCCTCATACAAACAACTGGTGGTAAAGACGAACCAAACATCGTTAATAAAACATGAGCCCTCATACAAACAACTGGTGGTAAAGACGAACCGAACATCGTTATTAAAACATGATCCTCATACAAACAACTGGTGGTAAAGACGAACCGAATATCGTTAATAAAACATTAGCCCTCATACAAACAACTGGAGGTAAAGACGAATCTAACATCGTTAATAAAACATGAGCCCTCATACAAACAACTGGTGGTAAAGACGAACCGAACATCGTTAATAAAACATGAGCCCTCATACAAACAACTGGTGGTAAAGACGAACCGAATATCGTTAATAAAACATGAGCCCTCATACAAACAACTGGTGGTAAAGACGAACCGAACATCGTTATTAAAACATGAGCCCTCATACAAACAACTGGTGGTAAAGACGAACCAAACATCGTTAATAAAACATGAGCCCTCATACAAACAACTGGTGGTAAAGACGAACCGAACATCGTTATTAAAACATGATCCTCATACAAACAACTGGTGGTAAAGACGAATCTAACATCGTTAATAAAACATGAGCCCTCATACAAACAACTGGAGGTAAAGACGAACCGAACATCGTTATTAAAACATGATCCTCATACAAACAACTGGTGGTAAAGATGAACCAAACATCGTTAATAAAACATGAGCCCTCATACAAACAATTGGAGGTAAAGACGAACCGAATATCGTTATTAAAACATGAGCCCTCATACAAACAACTGGTGGTAAAGACGAACCGAATATCGTTAATAAAACATGAGCCCTCATACCAACAACTGGTGGTAAAGACGAACCAAACATCGTTAATAAAACATGAGCCGTCATACAAACAACTGGTGGTAAAGACGAACCAAACATCGTTAATAAAACATGAGCCCTCATACAAACAACTGGTGGTAAAGACGAACCGAATATCGTTAATAAAACATGAGCCCTCATACACACAACTGGTGGTAAAGACGAACCGAATATCGTTAATAAAACATGAGCCCTCATACAAACAACTGGAGGTAAAGACGAATCTAACATCGTTAATAAAACATGAGCCCTCATACAAACAACTGGTGGTAAAGACGAACCGAACATCGTTAATAAAACATGAGCCCTCATACAAACAACTGGTGGAAAAGACGAACCGAATATCGTTAATAAAACATGAGCCCTCATACAAACAACTGGTGGTAAAGACGAACCGAATATCGTTAATAAAACATGAGCCCTCATACAAACAACTGGTGGTAAAGACGAACCGAATATCGTTAATACAACATGAGCCCTCATACAAACAACTGGTGGTAAAGACGAACCGAATATCGTTAATAAAACATGAGCCCTCATAGAAACAACTGGTGGTAAAGACGAATGTAACATCGTTATTAAAACATGAGCCCTCATTCAAAGAACTGGTGGTAAAGACGAATCCAACATCGTTAATAAAACATGAGCCCTCATACAAACAACTGGTGGTAAAGACGAACCGAATATCGTTAATAAAACATGAGCCCTCATACACACAACTGGTGGTAAAGACGAACCGAATATCGTTAATAAAACATGAGCCCTCATACAAACAACTGGAGGTAAAGACGAATCTAACATCGTTAATAAAACATGAGCCCTCATACAAACAACTGGTGGTAAAGACGAACCGAACATCGTTAATAAAACATGAGCCCTCATACAAACAACTGGTGGAAAAGACGAACCGAATATCGTTAATAAAACATGAGCCCTCATACAAACAACTGGTGGTAAAGACGAACCGAATATCGTTAATAAAACATGAGCCCTCATACAAACAACTGGTGGTAAAGACGAACCGAATATCGTTAATACAACATGAGCCCTCATACAAACAACTGGTGGTAAAGACGAACCGAATATCGTTAATAAAACATGAGCCCTCATACAAACAACTTGAGGTAAAGACGAATCTAACATCGTTAATAAAACATGAGCCCTCATACAAACAACTGGTGGTAAAGACGAACCGAACATCGTTAATAAAACATGAGCCCTCATACAAACAACTGGTGGTAAAGACGAACCGAATATCGTTAATAAAACATGAGCCCTCATACAAACCACTGGTGGTAAAGACGAACCGAACATCGTTATTAAAACATGAGCCCTCATACAAACAACTGGAGGTAAAGACGAACCAAACATCGTTAATAAAACATGAGCCCTCATACAAACAACTGGAGGTAAAGACGAACCGAATATCGTTAATAAAACATGAGCCCTCATACAAACAACTGGTGGTAAAGACGAACCAAACATCGTTAATAAAACATGAGCCCTCATACAAACAACTGGTGGTAAAGACGAACCGAACATCGTTATTAAAACATAATCCTCATACAAACAACTGGTGGTAAAGACGAATCTAACATCGTTAATAAAACATGAGCCCTCATACAAACAACTGGAGGTAAAGACGAACCGAACATCGTTATTAAAACATGATCCTCATACAAACAACTGGTGGTAAAGATGAACCAAACATCGTAAATAAAACATGAGCCCTCATACAAACAACTGGTGGTAAAGACGAACCAAACATCGTTAATAAAACATGAGCCCTCATACAAACAACTGGTGGTAAAGGCGAACCGAACATCGTTAATAAAACATGAGCCCTCATACAAACAACTGGTGGTAAAGACGAATCTAACATCGTTAATAAAACATGAGCCCTCATACAAACAACTGGAGGTAAAGACGAACCGAATATCGTTAATAAAACATGAGCCTCATACAAACAACTGGTGGTAAAGACGCACCGAATATCGTTAATAAAACATGAGCCTCATACAAACAACTGGTGGTAAAGACGAACCGAATATCGTTAATAAAACATGAGCCCTCATACAAACAATTGGTTGTAAAGACGAACAGAACATCATTAATAAAACATGAGCCTCATACAAACAACTGGTGGTAAAGACGAACCGAACATCGTTAATAAAACATGAGCCCTCATACAAACAACTGGTGGAAAAGACGAACCGAATATCGTTAATAAAACATGAGCCCTCATACAAACAACTGGTGGTAAAGACGAACCGAATATCGTTAATAAAACATGAGCCCTCATACAAACAACTGGTGGTAAAGACGAACCGAATATCGTTAATACAACATGAGCCCTCATACAAACAACTGGTGGTAAAGACGAACCGAATATCGTTAATAAAACATGAGCCCTCATACAAACAACTTGAGGTAAAGACGAATCTAACATCGTTAATAAAACATGAGCCCTCATACAAACAACTGGTGGTAAAGACGAACCGAACATCGTTAATAAAACATGAGCCCTCATACAAACAACTGGTGGTAAAGACGAACCGAATATCGTTAATAAAACATGAGCCCTCATACAAACCACTGGTGGTAAAGACGAACCGAACATCGTTATTAAAACATGAGCCCTCATACAAACAACTGGAGGTAAAGACGAACCAAACATCGTTAATAAAACATGAGCCCTCATACAAACAACTGGAGGTAAAGACGAACCGAATATCGTTAATAAAACATGAGCCCTCATACAAACAACTGGTGGTAAAGACGAACCAAACATCGTTAATAAAACATGAGCCCTCATACAAACAACTGGTGGTAAAGACGAACCGAACATCGTTATTAAAACATGATCCTCATACAAACAACTGGTGGTAAAGACGAATCTAACATCGTTAATAAAACATGAGCCCTCATACAAACAACTGGAGGTAAAGACGAACCGAACATCGTTATTAAAACATGATCCTCATACAAACAACTGGTGGTAAAGATGAACCAAACATCGTAAATAAAACATGAGCCCTCATACAAACAACTGGTGGTAAAGACGAACCGAATATCGTTAATAAAACATGAGCCCTCATACACACAACTGGTGGTAAAGACGAACCGAATATCGTTAATAAAACATGAGCCCTCATACAAACAACTGGAGGTAAAGACGAATCTAACATCGTTAATAAAACATGAGCCCTCATACAAACAACTGGTGGTAAAGACGAACCGAACATCGTTAATAAAACATGAGCCCTCATACAAACAACTGGTGGAAAAGACGAACCGAATATCGTTAATAAAACATGAGCCCTCATACACACAACTGGTGGTAAAGACGAACCGAATATCGTTAATAAAACATGAGCCCTCATACAAACAACTGGAGGTAAAGACGAATCTAACATCGTTAATAAAACATGAGCCCTCATACAAACAACTGGTGGTAAAGACGAACCGAATATCGTTAATAAAACATGAGCCCTCATACACACAACTGGTGGTAAAGACGAACCGAATATCGTTAATAAAACATGAGCCCTCATACAAACAACTGGAGGTAAAGACGAATCTAACATCGTTAATAAAACATGAGCCCTCATACAAACAACTGGTGGTAAAGACGAACCGAACATCGTTAATAAAACATGAGCCCTCATACAAACAACTGGTGGAAAAGACGAACCGAATATCGTTAATAAAACATGAGCCCTCATACAAACAACTGGTGGTAAAGACGAACCGAATATCGTTAATAAAACATGAGCCCTCATACAAACAACTGGTGGTAAAGACGAACCGAATATCGTTAATACAACATGAGCCCTCATACAAACAACTGGTGGTAAAGACGAACCGAATATCGTTAATAAAACATGAGCCCTCATAGAAACAACTGGTGGTAAAGACGAATGTAACATCGTTATTAAAACATGAGCCCTCATTCAAAGAACTGGTGGTAAAGACGAATCCAACATCGTTAATAAAACATGAGCCCTCATACAAACAACTGGTGGTAAAGACGAACCGAATATCGTTAATAAAACATGAGCCCTCATACACACAACTGGTGGTAAAGACGAACCGAATATCGTTAATAAAACATGAGCCCTCATACAAACAACTGGAGGTAAAGACGAATCTAACATCGTTAATAAAACATGAGCCCTCATACAAACAACTGGTGGTAAAGACGAACCGAACATCGTTAATAAAACATGAGCCCTCATACAAACAACTGGTGGAAAAGACGAACCGAATATCGTTAATAAAACATGAGCCCTCATACAAACAACTGGTGGTAAAGACGAACCGAATATCGTTAATAAAACATGAGCCCTCATACAAACAACTGGTGGTAAAGACGAACCGAATATCGTTAATACAACATGAGCCCTCATACAAACAACTGGTGGTAAAGACGAACCGAATATCGTTAATAAAACATGAGCCCTCATACAAACAGCTTGAGGTAAAGACGAATCTAACATCGTTAATAAAACATGAGCCCTCATACAAACAACTGGTGGTAAAGACGAACCGAACATCGTTAATAAAACATGAGCCCTCATACAAACAACTGGTGGTAAAGACGAACCGAATATCGTTATTAAAACATGAGCCCTCATACAAACCACTGGTGGTAAAGACGAACCGAACATCGTTATTAAAACATGAGCCCTCATACAAACAACTGGAGGTAAAGACGAACCAAACATCGTTAATAAAACATGAGCCCTCATACAAACAACTGGAGGTAAAGACGAACCGAATATCGTTAATAAAACATGAGCCCTCATACAAACAACTGGTGGTAAAGACGAACCAAACATCGTTAATAAAACATGAGCCCTCATACAAACAACTGGTGGTAAAGACGAACCGAACATCGTTATTAAAACATGATCCTCATACAAACAACTGGTGGTAAAGACGAATCTAACATCGTTAATAAAACATGAGCCCTCATACAAACAACTGGAGGTAAAGACGAACCGAACATCGTTATTAAAACATGATCCTCATACAAACAACTGGTGGTAAAGATGAACCAAACATCGTAAATAAAACATGAGCCCTCATACAAACAACTGGTGGTAAAGACGAACCAAACATCGTTAATAAAACATGAGCCCTCATACAAACAACTGGTGGTAAAGGCGAACCGAACATCGTTAATAAAACATGAGCCCTCATACAAACAACTGGTGGTAAAGACGAATCTAACATCGTTAATAAAACATGAGCCCTCATACAAACAACTGGAGGTAAAGACGAACCAAATATCGTTAATAAAACATGAGCCTCATACAAACAACTGGTGGTAAAGACGCACCGAATATCGTTAATAAAACATGAGCCTCATACAAACAACTGGTGGTAAAGACGAACCGAATATCGTTAATAAAACATGAGCCCTCATACAAACAATTGGTTGTAAAGACGAACAGAACATCATTAATAAAACATGAGCCTCATACAAACAACTGGTGGTAAAGACGAACCGAACATCGTTAATAAAACATGAGCCCTCATACAAACAACTGGTGGAAAAGACGAACCGAATATCGTTAATAAAACATGAGCCCTCATACAAACAACTGGTGGTAAAGACGAACCGAATATCGTTAATAAAACATGAGCCCTCATACAAACAACTGGTGGTAAAGACGAACCGAATATCGTTAATACAACATGAGCCCTCATACAAACAACTGGTGGTAAAGACGAACCGAATATCGTTAATAAAACATGAGCCCTCATACAAACAACTTGAGGTAAAGACGAATCTAACATCGTTAATAAAACATGAGCCCTCATACAAACAACTGGTGGCAAAGACGAACCGAACATCGTTAATAAAACATGAGCCCTCATACAAACAACTGGTGGTAAAGACGAACCGAATATCGTTAATAAAACATGAGCCCTCATACAAACCACTGGTGGTAAAGACGAACCGAACATCGTTATTAAAACATGAGCCCTCATACAAACAACTGGAGGTAAAGACGAACCAAACATCGTTAATAAAACATGAGCCCTCATACAAACAACTGGAGGTAAAGACGAACCGAATATCGTTAATAAAACATGAGCCCTCATACAAACAACTGGTGGTAAAGACGAACCAAACATCGTTAATAAAACATGAGCCCTCATACAAACAACTGGTGGTAAAGACGAACCGAACATCGTTATTAAAACATGATCCTCATACAAACAACTGGTGGTAAAGACGAATCTAACATCGTTAATAAAACATGAGCCCTCATACAAACAACTGGAGGTAAAGACGAACCGAACATCGTTATTAAAACATGATCCTCATACAAACAACTGGTGGTAAAGATGAACCAAACATCGTAAATAAAACATGAGCCCTCATACAAACAACTGGTGGTAAAGACGAACCAAACATCGTTAATAAAACATGAGCCCTCATACAAACAACTGGTGGTAAAGGCGAACCGAACATCGTTAATAAAACATGAGCCCTCATACAAACAACTGGTGGTAAAGACGAACCGAATATCGTTAATAAAACATGAGCCCTCATACAAACAACTGGTGGTAAAGACGAATCTAACATCGTTAATAAAACATGAGCCCTCATACAAACAACTGGAGGTAAAGACGAACCGAATATCGTTAATAAAACATGAGCCTCATACAAACAACTGGTGGTAAAGACGCACCGAATATCGTTAATAAAACATGAGCCTCATACAAACAACTGGTGGTAAAGACGAACCGAATATCGTTAATAAAACATGAGCCCTCATACAAACAATTGGTTGTAAAGACGAACAGAACATCATTAATAAAACATGAGCCTCATACAAACAACTGGTGGTAAAGACGAACCGAATATCGTAAATAAAACATGAGCCCTCATACAAACAACTGGTGGTAAAGACGAACCAAACATCGTTAATAAAACATGAGCCCTCATACAAACAACTGGTGGTAAAGGCGAACCGAACATCGTTAATAAAACATGAGCCCTCATACAAACAACTGGTGGTAAAGACGAACCGAATATCGTTAATAAAACATGAGCCCTCATACAAACAACTGGTGGTAAAGACGAATCTAACATCGTTAATAAAACATGAGCCCTCATACAAACAACTGGAGGTAAAGACGAACCGAATATCGTTAATAAAACATGAGCCTCATACAAACAACTGGTGGTAAAGACGCACCGAATATCGTTAATAAAACATGAGCCTCATACAAACAACTGGTGGTAAAGACGAACCGAATATCGTTAATAAAACATGAGCCCTCATACAAACAATTGGTTGTAAAGACGAACAGAACATCATTAATAAAACATGAGCCTCATACAAACAACTGGTGGTAAAGACGAACCGAATATCGTTAATAAAACATGAGCCTCATACAAACAACTGGTGGTAAAGACGAACCAAACATCTTTAATAAAACATGAGCCCTCATACAAACAACTGGTGGTAAAGACGAACCGAATATCGTTAATAAAACATGAGCCTCATACAAACAACTGGTGGTAAAGACGAACCGAATATCGTTAATAAAACATGAGCCCTCATACAAACAACTGGTGGTAAAGACGAACCAAATATCGTTAATAAAAAATGAGCCCTCATACAAACAACTGGTGGTGAAGACGAACCGAATATCGTTAATAAAACATGAGCCCTCATACAACAACTGGAGGTAAAGACGAATCTAACATCGTCAATAAAACATGAGCCCTCATAGAAACAACTGGTGGTAAAGACGAATGTAACATCGTTATTAAAACATGAGCCCTCATTCAAAGAACTGGTGGTAAAGACGAATCCAACATCGTTAATAAAACATGAGCCCTCATACAAACAACTGGTGGTAAAGACGAACCGAATATCGTTAATAAAACATGAGCCCTCATACAAACAACGTGTGGTAAAGACGAATCTAACATCGTTAATAAAACATGAGCCCTCATACAAACAACTGGTGGTAAAGACGAACCGAACATCGTTAATAAAACATGAGCCCTCATACAAACAACTGGTGGTAAAGACGAACCGAATATCGTTAATAAAACATGAGCCCTCATACAAACCACTGGTGGTAAAGACGAACCGAACATCGTTATTAAAACATGAGCCCTCATACAAACAACTGGAGGTAAAGACGAACCAAACATCGTTAATAAAACATGAGCCCTCATACAAACAACTGGAGGTAAAGACGAACCGAATATCGTTAATAAAACATGAGCCCTCATACAAACAACTGGTGGTAAAGACGAACCAAACATCGTTAATAAAACATGAGCCCTCATACAAACAACTGGTGGTAAAGACGAACCGAATATCGTTAATAAAACATTAGCCCTCATACAAACAACTGGAGGTAAAGACGAATCTAACATCGTTAATAAAACATGAGCCCTCATACAAACAACTGGTGGTAAAGACGAACCGAACATCGTTAATAAAACATGAGCCCTCATACAAACAACTGGTGGTAAAGACGAACCGAATATCGTTAATAAAACATGAGCCCTCATACAAACAACTGGTGGTAAAGACGAACCGAACATCGTTATTAAAACATGAGCCCTCATACAAACAACTGGTGGTAAAGACGAACCGAATATCGTTAATAAAACATGAGCCCTCATACAAACAACTGGTGGTAAAGACGAACCGAATATCGTTAATAAAACATGAGCCCTCATACAAACAACTGGTGGTAAAGACGAACCGAACATCGTTATTAAAACATGAGCCCTCATACAAACAACTGGTGGTAAAGACGAACCGAATATCGTTAATAAAACATGAGCCCTCATACAAACCACTGGTGGTAAAGACGAACCGAACATCGTTATTAAAACATGAGCCCTCATACAAACAACTGGAGGTAAAGACGAACCAAACATCGTTAATAAAACATGAGCCCTCATACAAACAACTGGAGGTAAAGACGAACCGAATATCGTTAATAAAACATGAGCCTCATACAAACAACTGGTGGTAAAGACGAACCAAACATCTTTAATAAAACATGAGCCCTCATACAAACAACTGGTGGTAAAGACGAACCGAATATCGTTAATAAAACATGAGCCTCATACAAACAACTGGTGGTAAAGACGAACCGAATATCGTTAATAAAACATGAGCCCTCATACAAACAACTGGTGGTAAAGACGAACCAAATATCGTTAATAAAAAATGAGCCCTCATACAAACAACTGGTGGTGAAGACGAACCGAATATCGTTAATAAAACATGAGCCCTCATACAACAACTGGAGGTAAAGACGAATCTAACATCGTCAATAAAACATGAGCCCTCATAGAAACAACTGGTGGTAAAGACGAATGTAACATCGTTATTAAAACATGAGCCCTCATTCAAAGAACTGGTGGTAAAGACGAATCCAACATCGTTAATAAAACATGAGCCCTCATACAAACAACTGGTGGTAAAGACGAACCGAATATCGTTAATAAAACATGAGCCCTCATACAAACAACGTGTGGTAAAGACGAATCTAACATCGTTAATAAAACATGAGCCCTCATACAAACAACTGGTGGTAAAGACGAACCGAACATCGTTAATAAAACATGAGCCCTCATACAAACAACTGGTGGTAAAGACGAACCGAATATCGTTAATAAAACATGAGCCCTCATACAAACCACTGGTGGTAAAGACGAACCGAACATCGTTATTAAAACATGAGCCCTCATACAAACAACTGGAGGTAAAGACGAACCAAACATCGTTAATAAAACATGAGCCCTCATACAAACAACTGGAGGTAAAGACGAACCGAATATCGTTAATAAAACATGAGCCCTCATACAAACAACTGGTGGTAAAGACGAACCAAACATCGTTATTAAAACATGAGCCCTCATACAAACAACTGGTGGTAAAGACGAACCAAACATCGTTAATAAAACATGAGCCCTCATACAAACAACTGGTGGTAAAGACGAACCGAACATCGTTATTAAAACATGATCCTCATACAAACAACTGGTGGTAAAGACGAATCTAACATCGTTAATAAAACATGAGCCCTCATACAAACAACTGGAGGTAAAGACGAACCGAACATCGTTATTAAAACATGATCCTCATACAAACAACTGGTGGTAAAGATGAACCAAACATCGTTAATAAAACATGAGCCCTCATACAAACAATTGGAGGTAAAGACGAACCGAATATCGTTATTAAAACATGAGCCCTCATACAAACAACTGGTGGTAAAGACGAACCGAATATCGTTAATAAAACATGAGCCCTCATACCAACAACTGGTGGTAAAGACGAACCAAACATCGTTAATAAAACATGAGCCGTCATACAAACAACTGGTGGTAAAGACGAACCAAACATCGTTAATAAAACATGAGCCCTCATACACACAACTGGAGGTAAAGACGAACCGAACATCGTTATTAAAACATGATCCTCATACAAAGAACTGGTGGTAAAGATGAACCAAACATCGTTAATAAAACATGAGCCCTCATACAAACAACTGGTGGTAAAGACGAACCAAACATCGTTAATAAAACATGAGCCCTCATACAAACAACTGGTGGTAAAGGCGAACCGAACATCGTTAATAAAACATGAGCCTCATACAAACAACTGGTGGTAAAGACGAACCGAATATCGTTAATAAAACATGAGCCCTCATACAAACAACTGGTGGTAAAGACGAATCTAACATCGTTAATAAAACATGAGCCCTCATACAAACAACTGGAGGTAAAGACGAACCGAATATCGTTAATAAAACATGAGCCTCATACAAACAACTGGTGGTAAAGACGCACCGAATATCGTTAATCAAACATGAGCCTCATACAAACAACTGGTGGTAAAGACAAACCGAATATCGTTAATAAAACATGAGCCCTCATACAAACAATTGGTTGTAAAGACGAACAGAACATCATTAATAAAACATGAGCCTCATACAAACAACTGGTGGTAAAGACGAACCGAATATCGTTAATAAAACATGAGCCTCATACAAACAACTGGTGGTAAAGACGAACCAAACATCTTTAATAAAACATGAGCCCTCATACAAACAACTGGTGGTAAAGACGAACCGAATATCGTTAATAAAACATGAGCCTCATACAAACAACTGGTGGTAAAGACGAACCGAATATCGTTAATAAAACATGAGCCCTCATACAAACAACTGGTGGCAAAGACGAACCAAATATCGTTAATAAAAGATGAGCCCTCATACAAACAACTGGTGGTGAAAACGAACCGAATATCGTAAATAAAACATGAGCCCTCATACAAACAACTGGAGGTAAAGACGAACCGAATATCTTTAATAAAACATGAGCCCTCATACAAACAACTGGTGGTAAAGACGAACCGAATATCGTTAATAAAACATTAGCCCTCATACAAACAACTGGAGGTAAAGACGAATCTAACATCGTTAATAAAACATGAGCCCTCATACAAACAACTGGTGGTAAAGACGAACCGAACATCGTTAATAAAACATGAGCCCTCATACAAACAACTGGTGGTAAAGACGAACCGAATATCGTTAATAAAACATGAGCCCTCATACAAACAACTGGTGGTAAAGACGAACCGAACTTCGTTATTAAAACATGAGCCCTCATACAAACAACTGGTGGTAAAGACGAACCAAACATCGTTAATAAAACATGAGCCCTCATACAAACAACTGGTGGTAAAGACGAACCGAACATCGTTATTAAAACATGATCCTCATACAAACAACTGGTGGTAAAGACGAATCTAACATCGTTAATAAAACATGAGCCCTCATACAAACAACTGGAGGTAAAGACGAACCGAACATCGTTATTAAAACATGATCCTCATACAAACAACTGGTGGTAAAGATGAACCAAACATCGTTAATAAAACATGAGCCCTCATACAAACAATTGGAGGTAAAGACGAACCGAATATCGTTATTAAAACATGAGCCCTCATACAAACAACTGGTGGTAAAGACGAACCGAATATCGTTAATAAAACATGAGCCCTCATACCAACAACTGGTGGTAAAGACGAACCAAACATCGTTAATAAAACATGAGCCGTCATACAAACAACTGGTGGTAAAGACGAACCAAACATCGTTAATAAAACATGAGCCCTCATACAAACAACTGGAGGTAAAGACGAACCAAACATCGTTAATAAAACATGAGCCCTCATACAAACAACTGGAGGTAAAGACGAACCGAATATCGTTAATAAAACATGAGCCTCATACAAACAACTGGTGGTAAAGACGAACCGAATATCGTTAATAAAACATGAGCCCTCATACAAACAATTGGTTGTAAAGACGAACAGAACATCATTAATAAAACATGAGCCTCATACAAACAACTGGTGGTAAAGACGAACCGAATATCGTTAATAAAACATGAGCCTCATACAAACAACTGGTGGTAAAGACGAACCAAACATCTTTAATAAAACATGAGCCCTCATACAAACAACTGGTGGTAAAGACGAACCGAATATCGTTAATAAAACATGAGCCTCATACAAACAACTGGTGGTAAAGACGAACCGAATATCGTTAATAAAACATGAGCCCTCATACAAACAACTGGTGGTAAAGACGAACCAAATATCGTTAATAAAAAATGAGCCCTCATACAAACAACTGGTGGTGAAGACGAACCGAATATCGTTAATAAAACATGAGCCCTCATACAACAACTGGAGGTAAAGACGAATCTAACATCGTCAATAAAACATGAGCCCTCATAGAAACAACTGGTGGTAAAGACGAATGTAACATCGTTATTAAAACATGAGCCCTAATTCAAAGAACTGGTGGTAAAGACGAATCCAACATCGTTAATGAAACATGAGCCCTCATACAAACAACTGGTGGTAAAGACGAACCGAATATCGTTAATAAAACATGAGCCCTCATACACACAACTGGTGGTAAAGACGAACCGAATATCGTTAATAAAACATGAGCCCTCATACAAACAACTGGAGGTAAAGACGAATCTAACATCGTTAATAAAACATGAGCCCTCATACAAACAACTGGTGGTAAAGACGAACCGAACATCGTTAATAAAACATGAGCCCTCATACAAACAACTGGTGGAAAAGACGAACCGAATATCGTTAATAAAACATGAGCCCTCATACAAACAACTGGTGGTAAAGACGAACCGAATATCGTTAATAAAACATGAGCCCTCATACAAACAACTGGTGGTAAAGACGAACCGAATATCGTTAATACAACATGAACCCTCATACAAACAACTGGTGGTAAAGACGAACCGAATATCGTTAATAAAACATGAGCCCTCATACAAACAACTTGAGGTAAAGACGAATCTAACATCGTTAATAAAACATGAGCCCTCATACAAACAACTGGTGGTAAAGACGAACCGAACATCGTTAATAAAACATGAGCCCTCATACAAACAACTGGTGGTAAAGACGAACCGAATATCGTTAATAAAACATGAGCCCTCATACAAACCACTGGTGGTAAAGACGAACCGAACATCGTTATTAAAACATGAGCCCTCATACAAACAACTGGAGGTAAAGACGAACCAAACATCGTTAATAAAACATGAGCCCTCATACAAACAACTGGAGGTAAAGACGAACCGAATATCGTTAATAAAACATGAGCCCTCATACAAACAACTGGTGGTAAAGACGAACCAAACATCGTTGATAAAACATGAGCCCTCATACAAACAACTGGTGGTAAAGACGAACCGAACATCGTTATTAAAACATGATCCTCATACAAACAACTGGTGGTAAAGACGAACCGAATATCGTTAATAAAACATTAGCCCTCATACAAACAACTGGAGGTAAAGACGAATCTAACATCGTTAATAAAACATGAGCCCTCATACAAACAACTGGTGGAAAAGACGAACCGAATATCGTTAATAAAACATGAGCCCTCATACACACAACTGGTGGTAAAGACGAACCGAATATCGTTAATAAAACATGAGCCCTCATACAAACAACTGGAGGTAAAGACGAATCTAACATCGTTAATAAAACATGAGCCCTCATACAAACAACTGGTGGTAAAGACGAACCGAACATCGTTAATAAAACATGAGCCCTCATACAAACAACTGGTGGTAAAGACGAACCGAATATCGTTAATAAAACATGAGCCCTCATACAAACAACTTGAGGTAAAGACGAATCTAACATCGTTAATAAAACATGAGCCCTCATACAAACAACTGGTGGCAAAGACGAACCGAACATCGTTAATAAAACATGAGCCCTCATACAAACAACTGGTGGTAAAGACGAACCGAATATCGTTAATAAAACATGAGCCCTCATACAAACCACTGGTGGTAAAGACGAACCGAACATCGTTATTAAAACATGAGCCCTCATACAAACAACTGGAGGTAAAGACGAACCAAACATCGTTAATAAAACATGAGCCCTCATACAAACAACTGGAGGTAAAGACGAACCGAATATCGTTAATAAAACATGAGCCCTCATACAAACAACTGGTGGTAAAGACGAACCAAACATCGTTAATAAAACATGAGCCCTCATACAAACAACTGGTGGTAAAGACGAACCGAACATCGTTATTAAAACATGATCCTCATACAAACAACTGGTGGTAAAGACGAATCTAACATCGTTAATAAAACATGAGCCCTCATACAAACAACTGGAGGTAAAGACGAACCGAACATCGTTATTAAAACATGATCCTCATACAAACAACTGGTGGTAAAGATGAACCAAACATCGTAAATAAAACATGAGCCCTCATACAAACAACTGGTGGTAAAGACGAACCAAACATCGTTAATAAAACATGAGCCCTCATACAAACAACTGGTGGTAAAGGCGAACCGAACATCGTTAATAAAACATGAGCCCTCATACAAACAACTGGTGGTAAAGACGAACCGAATATCGTTAATAAAACATGAGCCCTCATACAAACAACTGGTGGTAAAGACGAATCTAACATCGTTAATAAAACATGAGCCCTCATACAAACAACTGGAGGTAAAGACGAACCGAATATCGTTAATAAAACATGAGCCTCATACAAACAACTGGTGGTAAAGACGCACCGAATATCGTTAATAAAACATGAGCCTCATACAAACAACTGGTGGTAAAGACGAACCGAATATCGTTAATAAAACATGAGCCCTCATACAAACAATTGGTTGTAAAGACGAACAGAACATCATTAATAAAACATGAGCCTCATACAAACAACTGGTGGTAAAGACGAACCGAATATCGTAAATAAAACATGAGCCCTCATACAAACAACTGGTGGTAAAGACGAACCAAACATCGTTAATAAAACATGAGCCCTCATACAAACAACTGGTGGTAAAGGCGAACCGAACATCGTTAATAAAACATGAGCCCTCATACAAACAACTGGTGGTAAAGACGAACCGAATATCGTTAATAAAACATGAGCCCTCATACAAACAACTGGTGGTAAAGACGAATCTAACATCGTTAATAAAACATGAGCCCTCATACAAACAACTGGAGGTAAAGACGAACCGAATATCGTTAATAAAACATGAGCCTCATACAAACAACTGGTGGTAAAGACGCACCGAATATCGTTAATAAAACATGAGCCTCATACAAACAACTGGTGGTAAAGACGAACCGAATATCGTTAATAAAACATGAGCCCTCATACAAACAATTGGTTGTAAAGACGAACAGAACATCATTAATAAAACATGAGCCTCATACAAACAACTGGTGGTAAAGACGAACCGAATATCGTTAATAAAACATGAGCCTCATACAAACAACTGGTGGTAAAGACGAACCGAATATCGTTAATAAAACATGAGCCCTCATACAAACAACTGGTGGTAAAGACGAACCAAATATCGTTAATAAAAAATGAGCCCTCATACAAACAACTGGTGGTGAAGACGAACCGAATATCGTTAATAAAACATGAGCCCTCATACAACAACTGGAGGTAAAGACGAATCTAACATCGTTAATAAAACATGAGCCCTCATACAAACAACTGGTGGTAAAGACGAACCGAACATCGTTAATAAAACATGAGCCCTCATACAAACAACTGGTGGAAAAGACGAACCGAATATCGTTAATAAAACATGAGCCCTCATACAACAACTGGAGGTAAAGACGAATCTAACATCGTCAATAAAACATGAGCCCTCATAGAAACAACTGGTGGTAAAGACGAATGTAACATCGTTATTAAAACATGAGCCCTAATTCAAAGAACTGGTGGTAAAGACGAATCCAACATCGTTAATAAAACATGAGCCCTCATACAAACAACTGGTGGTAAAGACGAACCGAATATCGTTAATAAAACATGAGCCCTCATACACACAACTGGTGGTAAAGACGAACCGAATATCGTTAATAAAACATGAGCCCTCATACAAACAACTGGAGGTAAAGACGAATCTAACATCGTCAATAAAACATGAGCCCTCATAGAAACAACTGGTGGTAAAGACGAATGTAACATCGTTATTAAAACATGAGCCCTAATTCAAAGAACTGGTGGTAAAGACGAATCCAACATCGTTAATAAAACATGAGCCCTCATACAAACAACTGGTGGTAAAGACGAACCGAATATCGTTAATAAAACATGAGCCCTCATACACACAACTGGTGGTAAAGACGAACCGAATATCGTTAATAAAACATGAGCCCTCATACAAACAACTGGAGGTAAAGACGAATCTAACATCGTTAATAAAACATGAGCCCTCATACAAACAACTGGTGGTAAAGACGAACCGAACATCGTTAATAAAACATGAGCCCTCATACAAACAACTGGTGGAAAAGACGAACCGAATATCGTTAATAAAACATGAGCCCTCATACAAACAACTGGTGGTAAAGACGAACCGAATATCGTTAATAAAACATGAGCCCTCATACAAACAACTGGTGGTAAAGACGAACCGAATATCGTTAATACAACATGAACCCTCATACAAACAACTGGTGGTAAAGACGAACCGAATATCGTTAATAAAACATGAGCCCTCATACAAACAACTTGAGGTAAAGACGAATCTAACATCGTTAATAAAACATGAGCCCTCATACAAACAACTGGTGGTAAAGACGAACCGAACATCGTTAATAAAACATGAGCCCTCATACAAACAACTGGTGGTAAAGACGAACCGAATATCGTTAATAAAACATGAGCCCTCATACAAACCACTGGTGGTAAAGACGAACCGAACATCGTTATTAAAACATGAGCCCTCATACAAACAACTGGAGGTAAAGACGAACCAAACATCGTTAATAAAACATGAGCCCTCATACAAACAACTGGAGGTAAAGACGAACCGAATATCGTTAATAAAACATGAGCCCTCATACAAACAACTGGTGGTAAAGACGAACCAAACATCGTTGATAAAACATGAGCCCTCATACAAACAACTGGTGGTAAAGACGAACCGAACATCGTTATTAAAACATGATCCTCATACAAACAACTGGTGGTAAAGACGAACCGAATATCGTTAATAAAACATTAGCCCTCATACAAACAACTGGAGGTAAAGACGAATCTAACATCGTTAATAAAACATGAGCCCTCATACAAACAACTGGTGGAAAAGACGAACCGAATATCGTTAATAAAACATGAGCCCTCATACACACAACTGGTGGTAAAGACGAACCGAATATCGTTAATAAAACATGAGCCCTCATACAAACAACTGGAGGTAAAGACGAATCTAACATCGTTAATAAAACATGAGCCCTCATACAAACAACTGGTGGTAAAGACGAACCAAACATCGTTAATAAAACATGAGCCCTCATACAAACAACTGGTGGTAAAGACGAACCGAACATCGTTATTAAAACATGATCCTCATACAAACAACTGGTGGTAAAGACGAATCTAACATCGTTAATAAAACATGAGCCCTCATACAAACAACTGGAGGTAAAGACGAACCGAACATCGTTATTAAAACATGATCCTCATACAAACAACTGGTGGTAAAGATGAACCAAACATCGTTAATAAAACATGAGCCCTCATACAAACAATTGGAGGTAAAGACGAACCGAATATCGTTATTAAAACATGAGCCCTCATACAAACAACTGGTGGTAAAGACGAACCGAATATCGTTAATAAAACATGAGCCCTCATACCAACAACTGGTGGTAAAGACGAACCAAACATCGTTAATAAAACATGAGCCCTCATACAAACAACTGGTGGTAAAGACGAACCAAACATCGTTAATAAAACATGAGCCCTCATACAAACAACTGGAGGTAAAGACGAACCGAACATCGTTATTAAAACATGATCCTCATACAAAGAACTGGTGGTAAAGATGAACCAAACATCGTTAATAAAACATGAGCCCTCATACAAACAACTGGTGGTAAAGACGAACCAAACATCGTTAATAAAACATGAGCCCTCATACAAACAACTGGTGGTAAAGGCGAACCGAACATCGTTAATAAAACATGAGCCTCATACAAACAACTGGTGGTAAAGACGAACCGAATATCGTTAATAAAACATGAGCCCTCATACAAACAACTGGTGGTAAAGACGAATCTAACATCGTTAATAAAACATGAGCCCTCATACAAACAACTGGAGGTAAAGACGAACCGAATATCGTTAATAAAACATGAGCCTCATACAAACAACTGGTGGTAAAGACGCACCGAATATCGTTAATCAAACATGAGCCTCATACAAACAACTGGTGGTAAAGACAAACCGAATATCGTTAATAAAACATGAGCCCTCATACAAACAATTGGTTGTAAAGACGAACAGAACATCATTAATAAAACATGAGCCTCATACAAACAACTGGTGGTAAAGACGAACCGAATATCGTTAATAAAACATGAGCCTCATACAAACAACTGGTGGTAAAGACGAACCAAACATCTTTAATAAAACATGAGCCCTCATACAAACAACTGGTGGTAAAGACGAACCGAATATCGTTAATAAAACATGAGCCTCATACAAACAACTGGTGGTAAAGACGAACCGAATATCGTTAATAAAACATGAGCCCTCATACAAACAACTGGTGGTAAAGACGAACCAAATATCGTTAATAAAAGATGAGCCCTCATACAAACAACTGGTGGTGAAGACGAACCGAATATCGTAAATAAAACATGAGCCCTCATACAAACAACTGGAGGTAAAGACGAACCGAATATCTTTAATAAAACATGAGCCCTCATACAAACAACTGGTGGTAAAGACGAACCGAATATCGTTAATAAAACATTAGCCCTCATACAAACAACTGGAGGTAAAGACGAATCTAACATCGTTAATAAAACATGAGCCCTCATACAAACAACTGGTGGTAAAGACGAACCGAACATCGTTAATAAAACATGAGCCCTCATACAAACAACTGGTGGTAAAGACGAACCGAATATCGTTAATAAAACATGAGCCCTCATACAAACAACTGGTGGTAAAGACGAACCGAACATCGTTATTAAAACATGAGCCCTCATACAAACAACTGGTGGTAAAGACGAACCAAACATCGTTAATAAAACATGAGCCCTCATACAAACAACTGGTGGTAAAGACGAACCGAACATCGTTATTAAAACATGATCCTCATACAAACAACTGGTGGTAAAGACGAATCTAACATCGTTAATAAAACATGAGCCCTCATACAAACAACTGGAGGTAAAGACGAACCGAACATCGTTATTAAAACATGATCCTCATACAAACAACTGGTGGTAAAGATGAACCAAACATCGTTAATAAAACATGAGCCCTCATACAAACAATTGGAGGTAAAGACGAACCGAATATCGTTATTAAAACATGAGCCCTCATACAAACAACTGGTGGTAAAGACGAACCGAATATCGTTAATAAAACATGAGCCCTCATACCAACAACTGGTGGTAAAGACGAACCAAACATCGTTAATAAAACATGAGCCGTCATACAAACAACTGGTGGTAAAGACGAACCAAACATCGTTAATAAAACATGAGCCCTCATACAAACAACTGGAGGTAAAGACGAACCAAACATCGTTAATAAAACATGAGCCCTCATACAAACAACTGGAGGTAAAGACGAAGTGAATATCGTTATTAAAACATGAGCCCTCATACAAACAACTGGTGGTAAAGACGAACCGAATATCGTTATTAAAACATGAGCCCTCATACAAACAACTGGTGGTAAAGACGAACCGAATATCGTTATTAAAACATTAGCCCTCACACACACAATTGGTGGTACAGACGAACCAAACATCTTTATTAAAACATGAGCCCTCATAAAAACAACTGGTGGTAAAGACGAACCAAACATCGTTAATAAAACATGAGCCCTCATACAAACAACCGGTGGTAAAGACGAACCAAACATCGTTAATAAAACATGAGCCCTCATACAAACAACTGGTGATAAAGATGAACCAAACATCGTTATTAAAACATGACCCCACATACAAACAACTGGAGGTGAAGACGAACCGAATATCGTTATTAAAACATGAGCCGTCATACAAACAACTGGTGGTAAAGATGAACCGAACATCGTTAATAAAACATGAGCCCTCATACAAACAACTGGTGGTAAAGATGAACCAAACATCGTTAATAAAACATGAGCCCTCATACAAACAACTGGAGGTAAAGACGAACCAAACATCGTTAATAAAACATGAGCCCTCATACAAACAACTGGTGGTAAAGATGAACCAAACATCGTTAATAAAACATGAGCCCTCATACAAACAACTGGTGGTACAGACGAACCGAATATCGTTAATAAAACATGAGCCCTCATACAAACAACTGGTGGTAAAGACGAATCTAACATCGTTATTAAAACATGAGCCCTCATACAAACAACTGGAGGTAAAGACGAACCGAACATCGTTATTAAAACATGATCCTCATACAAACAACTGGTGGTAAAGATGAACCAAACATCGTTAACAAAACATGAGCCCTCATACAAACAATTGGAGGTAAAGACGAACCGAATATCGTTATTAAAACATGAGCCCTCATACAAACAACTGGTGGTAAAGACGAACCGAATATCGTTATTAAAACATGAGCCCTCATACCAACTACTGGTGGTAAAGACGAACCAAACATCGTTAATAAAACATGAGCCGTCATACAAACAACTGGTGGTAAAGACAAACCAAACATCGTTAATAAAACATGAGCCCTCATACAAACAACTGCTGGTAAAGACGAACCAAACATCGTTAATAAAACATGAGCCCTCATACAAACAACTGGAGGTAAAGAGGAACCAAACATTGTTAATAAAACATGAGCTCTCATACAAACAACTGGAGGTAAAGACGAAGTGAATATCGTTATTAAAACATGAGCCCTCATACAAACAACTGGTGGTAAAGATGAACCGAATATCGTTATTAAAACATGAGCCCTCATACAAACAACTGGTGGTAAAGACGAACCGAATATCGTTATTAAAACATTAGCCCTCACACACACAATTGGTGGTACAGACGAACCAAACATCTTTATTAAAACATGAGCCCTCATACAAACAACTGGTGGTAAAGACGAACCAAACATCGTTAATAAAACATGAGCCCTCATACAAACAACTGGTGGTAAAGACGAACCAAACATCGTTAATAAAACATGAGCCGTCATACAAACAACTGGTGGTAAAGACGAACCAAACATCGTTAATAAAACATGAGCCCTCATACAAACAACTGGTGGTAAAGACGAACCAAACATCGTTAATAAAACATGAGCCCTCATACAAACAACTGGAGGTAAGGACGAACCAAACATCGTTAATAAAACATGAGCCCTCATACAAACAACTGGAGGTAAAGACGAAGTGAATATCGTTATTAAAACATGAGCCCTCATACAAACAACTGGTGGTAAAGACGAACCAAACATCGTTAATAAAACATGAGCCCTCATACAAACAACTGGATGTAAAGACGAACCAAACATCGTTAATAAAACATGAGCCCTCATACAAACAACTGGTGGTAAAGATGAACCAAACATCGTTAATAAAACATGAGCCCTCATACAAACAACTGGTGGTAAAGACGAATCTAACATCGTTATTAAAACATGATCCTCATACAAACAACTGGTGGTAAAGATGAACCAAACATCGTTAATAAAACATGAGCCCTCATACAAACAATTGGAGGTAAAGACGAACCGAATATCGTTATTAAAACATGAGCCCTCATACAAACAACTGGTGGTAAAGACGAACCGAATATCGTTAATAAAACATGAGCCCTCATACCAACAACTGGTGGTAAAGACGAACCAAACATCGTTAATAAAACATGAGCCGTCATACAAACAACTGGTGGTAAAGACGAACCAAACATCGTTAATAAAACATGAGCCCTCATACAAACAATTGGTGGTAAAGACGAACCAAACATCGTGAATAAAACATGAGCCCTCATACAAACAACTGGAGGTAAAGACGAACCAAACATCGTTAATAAAACATGAGCCCTCATACAAACAACTGGAGGTAAAGACGAAGTGAATATCGTTATTAAAACATGAGCCCTCATACAAACAACTGGTGGTAAAGACGAACCGAATATCGTTATTAAAACATGAGCCCTCATACAAACAACTGGTGGTAAAGACGAACCGAATATCGTTATTAAAACATTAGCCCTCAGACACACAATTGGTGGTACAGACGAACCAAACATCGTTAATAAAACATGAGCCCTCATACAA
This sequence comes from Bathymodiolus brooksi, assembly GCA_963680875.1. Classification (NCBI taxonomy): domain Eukaryota; kingdom Metazoa; phylum Mollusca; class Bivalvia; order Mytilida; family Modiolidae; genus Bathymodiolus; species Bathymodiolus brooksi. The sequence continues at coordinate 175,382,022 of OY804575.1, forward strand.
ACAATTGGTTGTAAAGACGAACCAAACATCGTTAATAAAACATGAGCCCTCATACAAACAATTGGTTGTAAAGACGAACAGAACATCATTAATAAAACATGAGCCTCATACAAACAACTGGTGGTAAAGATGAACCGAATATCGTTAATAAAACATGAGCCTCATACAAACAACTGGTGGTAAAGACGAACCAAACATCTTTAATAAAACATGAGCCCTCATACAAACAACTGGTGGTAAAGACGAACCGAATATCGTTAATAAAACATGAGCCTCATACAAACAACTGGTGGTAAAGACGAACCGAATATCGTTAATAAAACATGAGCCCTCATACAAACAACTGGTGGTAAAGACGAACCAAATATCGTTAATAAAAGATGAGCCCTCATACAAACAACTGGTGGTGAAGACGAACCGAATATCGTAAATAAAACATGAGCCCTCATACAAACAACTGGAGGTAAAGACGAACCGAATATCTTTAATAAAACATGAGCCCTCATTCAAACAACTGGTGGTAAAGACGAACCGAATATCGTTAATAAAACATTAGCCCTCATACAAACAACTGGAGGTAAAGACGAATCTAACATCGTTAATAAAACATGAGCCCTCATACAAACAACTGGTGGTAAAGACGAACCGAACATCGTTAATAAAACATGAGCCCTCATACAAACAACTGGTGGTAAAGACGAACCGAATATCGTTAATAAAACATGAGCCCTCATACAAACAACTGGTGGTAAAGACGAACCGAACATCGTTAATAAAACATGAGCCCTCATACAAACAACTGGTGGTAAAGACGAACCAAACATCGTTAATAAAACATGAGCCCTCATACAAACAACTGGTGGTAAAGACGAACCGAACATCGTTATTAAAACATGATCCTCATACAAACAACTGGTGGTAAAGACGAATCTAACATCGTTAATAAAACATGAGCCCTCATACAAACAACTGGAGGTAAAGACGAACCGAACATCGTTATTAAAACATGATCCTCATACAAACAACTGGTGGTAAAGATGAACCAAACATCGTTAATAAAACATGAGCCCTCATACAAACAATTGGAGGTAAAGACGAACCGAATATCGTTATTAAAACATGAGCCCTCATACAAACAACTGGTGGTAAAGACGAACCGAATATCGTTAATAAAACATGAGCCCTCATACCAACAACTGGTGGTAAAGACGAACCAAACATCGTTAATAAAACATGAGCCGTCATACAAACAACTGGTGGTAAAGACGAACCAAACATCGTTAATAAAACATGAGCCCTCATGCAAACAACTGGTGGTAAAGACGAACCAAACATCGTTAATAAAACATGAGCCCTCATACAAACAACTGGAGGTAAAGACGAACAAAACATCGTTAATAAAACATGAGCCCTCATACAAACAACTGGAGGTAAAGACGAAGTGAATATCGTTATTAAAACATGAGCCCTCATACAAACAACTGGTGGTAAAGACGAACCGAATATCGTTATTAAAACATGAGCCCTCATACAAACAACTGGTGGTAAAGACGAACCGAATATCGTTATTAAAACATTAGCCCTCACACACACAATTGGTGGTACAGACGAACCAAACATCTTTATTAAAACATGAGCCCTCATAAAAACAACTGGTGGTAAAGACGAACCAAACATCGTTAATAAAACATGAGCCCTCATACAAACAACTGGTGGTAAAGACGAACCAAACATCGTTAATAAAACATGAGCCCTCATACAAACAACTGGTGATAAAGATGAACCAAACATCGTTATTAAAACATGACCCCACATACAAACAACTGGAGGTGAAGACGAACCGAATATCGTTATTAAAACATGAGCCGTCATACAAACAACTGGTGGTAAAGATGAACCAAACATCGTTAATAAAACATGAGCCCTCATACAAACAACTGGTGGTAAAGATGAACCAAACATCGTTAATAAAACATGAGCCCTCATACAAACAACTGGTGGTAAAGACGAACCAAACATCGTTAATAAAACATGAGCCCTCATACAAACAACTGGTGGTAAAGACGAACCAAACATCGTTAATAAAACATGAGCCGTCATACAAACAACTGGTGGTAAAGACGAACCAAACATCGTTAATAAAACATGAGCCCTCATACAAACAACTGGTGGTAAAGACGAACCAAACATCGTTAATAAAACATGAGCCCTCATACAAACAACTGGAGGTAAGGACGAACCAAACATCGTTAATAAAACATGAGCCCTCATACAAACAACTGGAGGTAAAGACGAAGTGAATATCGTTATTAAAACATGAGCCCTCATACAAACAACTGGTGGTAAAGACGAACCAAACATCGTTAATAAAACATGAGCCCTCATACAAACAACTGGATGTAAAGACGAACCAAACATCGTTAATAAAACATGAGCCCTCATACAAACAACTGGTGGTAAAGATGAACCAAACATCGTTAATAAAACATGAGCCCTCATACAAACAACTGGTGGTAAAGACGAATCTAACATCGTTATTAAAACATGATCCTCATACAAACAACTGGTGGTAAAGATGAACCAAACATCGTTAATAAAACATGAGCCCTCATACAAACAATTGGAGGTAAAGACGAACCGAATATCGTTATTAAAACATGAGCCCTCATACAAACAACTGGTGGTAAAGACGAACCGAATATCGTTAATAAAACATGAGCCCTCATACCAACAACTGGTGGTAAAGACGAACCAAACATCGTTAATAAAACATGAGCCGTCATACAAACAACTGGTGGTAAAGACGAACCAAACATCGTTAATAAAACATGAGCCCTCATACAAACAATTGGTGGTAAAGACGAACCAAACATCGTGAATAAAACATGAGCCCTCATACAAACAACTGGAGGTAAAGACGAACCAAACATCGTTAATAAAACATGAGCCCTCATACAAACAACTGGAGGTAAAGACGAAGTGAATATCGTTATTAAAACATGAGCCCTCATACAAACAACTGGTGGTAAAGACGAACCGAATATCGTTATTAAAACATGAGCCCTCATACAAACAACTGGTGGTAAAGACGAACCGAATATCGTTATTAAAACATTAGCCCTCAGACACACAATTGGTGGTACAGACGAACCAAACATCGTTAATAAAACATGAGCCCTCATACAAACAATTGGTTGTAAAGACGAACCAAACATCGTTAATAAAACATGAGCCCTCATACAAACAATTGGTTGTAAAGACGAACAGAACATCATTAATAAAACATGAGCCTCATACAAACAACTGGTGGTAAAGATGAACCGAATATCGTTAATAAAACATGAGCCTCATACAAACAACTGGTGGTAAAGACGAACCAAACATCTTTAATAAAACATGAGCCCTCATACAAACAACTGGTGGTAAAGACGAACCGAATATCGTTAATAAAACATGAGCCTCATACAAACAACTGGTGGTAAAGACGAACCGAATATCGTTAATAAAACATGAGCCCTCATACAAACAACTGGTGGTAAAGAGGAACCAAATATCGTTAATAAAAGATGAGCCCTCATACAAACAACTGGTGGTGAAGACGAACCGAATATCGTAAATAAAACATGAGCCCTCATACAAACAACTGGAGGTAAAGACGAACCGAATATCTTTAATAAAACATGAGCCCTCATACAAACAACTGGTGGTAAAGACGAACCGAATATCGTTAATAAAACATTAGCCCTCATACAAACAACTGGAGGTAAAGACGAATCTAACATCGTTAATAAAACATGAGCCCTCATACAAACAACTGGTGGTAAAGACGAACCGAACATCGTTAATAAAACATGAGCCCTCATACAAACAACTGGTGGTAAAGACGAACCGAATATCGTTAATAAAACATGAGCCCTCATACAAACAACTGGTGGTAAAGACGAACCGAACATCGTTATTAAAACATGATTCTCATACAAACAACTGGTGGTAAAGACGAATCTAACATCGTTAATAAAACATGAGCCCTCATACAAACAACTGGAGGTAAAGACGAACCGAACATCGTTATTAAAACATGATCCTCATACAAACAACTGGTGGTAAAGATGAACCAAACATCGTTAATAAAACATGAGCCCTCATACAAACAATTGGAGGTAAAGACGAACCGAATATCGTTATTAAAACATGAGCCCTCATACAAACAACTGGTGGTAAAGACGAACCGAATATCGTTAATAAAACATGAGCCCTCATACCAACAACTGGTGGTAAAGACGAACCAAACATCGTTAATAAAACATGAGCCGTCATACAAACAACTGGTGGTAAAGACGAACCAAACATCGTTAATAAAACATGAGCCCTCATGCAAACAACTGGTGGTAAAGACGAACCAAACATCGTTAATAAAACATTAGCCCTCATACAAACAACTGGAGGTAAAGACGAACAAAACATCGTTAATAAAACATGAGCCCTCATACAAACAACTGGAGGTAAAGACGAAGTGAATATCGTTATTAAAACATGAGCCCTCATACAAACAACTGGTGGTAAAGACGAACCGAATATCGTTATTAAAACATGAGCCCTCATACAAACAACTGGTGGTAAAGACGAACCGAATATCGTTATTAAAACATTAGCCCTCATACAAACAACTGGATGTAAAGACGAACCAAACATCGTTAATAAAACATGAGCCCTCATACAAACAACTGGTGGTAAAGATGAACCAAACATCGTTAATAAAACATGAGCCCTCATACAAACAACTGGTGGTAAAGACGAATCTAACATCGTTATTAAAACATGATCCTCATACAAACAACTGGTGGTAAAGATGAACCAAACATCGTTAATAAAACATGAGCCCTCATACAAACAATTGGAGGTAAAGACGAACCGAATATCGTTATTAAAACATGAGCCCTCATACAAACAACTGGTGGTAAAGACGAACCGAATATCGTTAATAAAACATGAGCCCTCATACCAACAACTGGTGGTAAAGACGAACCAAACATCGTTAATAAAACATGAGCCGTCATACAAACAACTGGTGGTAAAGACGAACCAAACATCGTTAATAAAACATGAGCCCTCATACAAACAATTGGTGGTAAAGACGAACCAAACATCGTGAATAAAACATGAGCCCTCATACAAACAACTGGAGGTAAAGACGAACCAAACATCGTTAATAAAACATGAGCCCTCATACAAACAACTGGAGGTAAAGACGAAGTGAATATCGTTATTAAAACATGAGCCCTCATACAAACAACTGGTGGTAAAGACGAACCGAATATCGTTATTAAAACATGAGCCCTCATACAAACAACTGGTGGTAAAGACGAACCGAATATCGTTATTAAAACATTAGCCCTCAGACACACAATTGGTGGTACAGACGAACCAAACATCGTTAATAAAACATGAGCCCTCATACAAACAATTGGTTGTAAAGACGAACCAAACATCGTTAATAAAACATGAGCCCTCATACAAACAATTGGTTGTAAAGACGAACAGAACATCATTAATAAAACATGAGCCTCATACAAACAACTGGTGGTAAAGATGAACCGAATATCGTTAATAAAACATGAGCCTCATACAAACAACTGGTGGTAAAGACGAACCAAACATCTTTAATAAAACATGAGCCCTCATACAAACAACTGGTGGTAAAGACGAACCGAATATCGTTAATAAAACATGAGCCTCATACAAACAACTGGTGGTAAAGACGAACCGAATATCGTTAATAAAACATGAGCCCTCATACAAACAACTGGTGGTAAAGACGAACCAAATATCGTTAATAAAAGATGAGCCCTCATACAAACAACTGGTGGTGAAGACGAACCGAATATCGTAAATAAAACATGAGCCCTCATACAAACAACTGGAGGTAAAGACGAACCGAATATCTTTAATAAAACATGAGCCCTCATTCAAACAACTGGTGGTAAAGACGAACCGAATATCGTTAATAAAACATTAGCCCTCATACAAACAACTGGAGGTAAAGACGAATCTAACATCGTTAATAAAACATGAGCCCTCATACAAACAACTGGTGGTAAAGACGAACCGAACATCGTTAATAAAACATGAGCCCTCATACAAACAACTGGTGGTAAAGACGAACCGAATATCGTTAATAAAACATGAGCCCTCATACAAACAACTGGTGGTAAAGACGAACCGAACATCGTTAATAAAACATGAGCCCTCATACAAACAACTGGTGGTAAAGACGAACCAAACATCGTTAATAAAACATGAGCCCTCATACAAACAACTGGTGGTAAAGACGAACCGAACATCGTTATTAAAACATGATCCTCATACAAACAACTGGTGGTAAAGACGAATCTAACATCGTTAATAAAACATGAGCCCTCATACAAACAACTGGAGGTAAAGACGAACCGAACATCGTTATTAAAACATGATCCTCATACAAACAACTGGTGGTAAAGATGAACCAAACATCGTTAATAAAACATGAGCCCTCATACAAACAATTGGAGGTAAAGACGAACCGAATATCGTTATTAAAACATGAGCCCTCATACAAACAACTGGTGGTAAAGACGAACCGAATATCGTTAATAAAACATGAGCCCTCATACCAACAACTGGTGGTAAAGACGAACCAAACATCGTTAATAAAACATGAGCCGTCATACAAACAACTGGTGGTAAAGACGAACCAAACATCGTTAATAAAACATGAGCCCTCATGCAAACAACTGGTGGTAAAGACGAACCAAACATCGTTAATAAAACATGAGCCCTCATACAAACAACTGGAGGTAAAGACGAACAAAACATCGTTAATAAAACATGAGCCCTCATACAAACAACTGGAGGTAAAGACGAAGTGAATATCGTTATTAAAACATGAGCCCTCATACAAACAACTGGTGGTAAAGACGAACCGAATATCGTTATTAAAACATGAGCCCTCATACAAACAACTGGTGGTAAAGACGAACCGAATATCGTTATTAAAACATTAGCCCTCACACACACAATTGGTGGTACAGACGAACCAAACATCTTTATTAAAACATGAGCCCTCATAAAAACAACTGGTGGTAAAGACGAACCAAACATCGTTAATAAAACATGAGCCCTCATACAAACAACTGGTGGTAAAGACGAACCAAACATCGTTAATAAAACATGAGCCCTCATACAAACAACTGGTGATAAAGATGAACCAAACATCGTTATTAAAACATGACCCCACATACAAACAACTGGAGGTGAAGACGAACCGAATATCGTTATTAAAACATGAGCCGTCATACAAACAACTGGTGGTAAAGATGAACCAAACATCGTTAATAAAACATGAGCCCTCATACAAACAACTGGTGGTAAAGATGAACCAAACATCGTTAATAAAACATGAGCCCTCATACAAACAACTGGTGGTAAAGACGAACCAAACATCGTTAATAAAACATGAGCCCTCATACAAACAACTGGTGGTAAAGACGAACCAAACATCGTTAATAAAACATGAGCCGTCATACAAACAACTGGTGGTAAAGACGAACCAAACATCGTTAATAAAACATGAGCCCTCATACAAACAACTGGTGGTAAAGACGAACCAAACATCGTTAATAAAACATGAGCCCTCATACAAACAACTGGAGGTAAGGACGAACCAAACATCGTTAATAAAACATGAGCCCTCATACAAACAACTGGAGGTAAAGACGAAGTGAATATCGTTATTAAAACATGAGCCCTCATACAAACAACTGGTGGTAAAGACGAACCAAACATCGTTAATAAAACATGAGCCCTCATACAAACAACTGGATGTAAAGACGAACCAAACATCGTTAATAAAACATGAGCCCTCATACAAACAACTGGTGGTAAAGATGAACCAAACATCGTTAATAAAACATGAGCCCTCATACAAACAACTGGTGGTAAAGACGAATCTAACATCGTTATTAAAACATGATCCTCATACAAACAACTGGTGGTAAAGATGAACCAAACATCGTTAATAAAACATGAGCCCTCATACAAACAATTGGAGGTAAAGACGAACCGAATATCGTTATTAAAACATGAGCCCTCATACAAACAACTGGTGGTAAAGACGAACCGAATATCGTTAATAAAACATGAGCCCTCATACCAACAACTGGTGGTAAAGACGAACCAAACATCGTTAATAAAACATGAGCCGTCATACAAACAACTGGTGGTAAAGACGAACCAAACATCGTTAATAAAACATGAGCCCTCATACAAACAATTGGTGGTAAAGACGAACCAAACATCGTGAATAAAACATGAGCCCTCATACAAACAACTGGAGGTAAAGACGAACCAAACATCGTTAATAAAACATGAGCCCTCATACAAACAACTGGAGGTAAAGACGAAGTGAATATCGTTATTAAAACATGAGCCCTCATACAAACAACTGGTGGTAAAGACGAACCGAATATCGTTATTAAAACATGAGCCCTCATACAAACAACTGGTGGTAAAGACGAACCGAATATCGTTATTAAAACATTAGCCCTCAGACACACAATTGGTGGTACAGACGAACCAAACATCGTTAATAAAACATGAGCCCTCATACAAACAATTGGTTGTAAAGACGAACCAAACATCGTTAATAAAACATGAGCCCTCATACAAACAATTGGTTGTAAAGACGAACAGAACATCATTAATAAAACATGAGCCTCATACAAACAACTGGTGGTAAAGATGAACCGAATATCGTTAATAAAACATGAGCCTCATACAAACAACTGGTGGTAAAGACGAACCAAACATCTTTAATAAAACATGAGCCCTCATACAAACAACTGGTGGTAAAGACGAACCGAATATCGTTAATAAAACATGAGCCTCATACAAACAACTGGTGGTAAAGACGAACCGAATATCGTTAATAAAACATGAGCCCTCATACAAACAACTGGTGGTAAAGACGAACCAAATATCGTTAATAAAAGATGAGCCCTCATACAAACAACTGGTGGTGAAGACGAACCGAATATCGTAAATAAAACATGAGCCCTCATACAAACAACTGGAGGTAAAGACGAACCGAATATCTTTAATAAAACATGAGCCCTCCTACAAACAACTGGTGGTAAAGACGAACCGAATATCGTTAATAAAACATTAGCCCTCATACAAACAACTGGAGGTAAAGACGAATCTAACATCGTTAATAAAACATGAGCCCTCATACAAACAACTGGTGGTAAAGACGAACCGAACATCGTTAATAAAACATGAGCCCTCATACAAACAACTGGTGGTAAAGACGAACCGAATATCGTTAATAAAACATGAGCCCTCATACAAACAACTGGTGGTAAAGACGAACCGAACATCGTTAATAAAACATGAGCCCTCATACAAACAACTGGTGGTAAAGACGAACCAAACATCGTTAATAAAACATGAGCCCTCATACAAACAACTGGTGGTAAAGACGAACCGAACATCGTTATTAAAACATGATCCTCATACAAACAACTGGTGGTAAAGACGAATCTAACATCGTTAATAAAACATGAGCCCTCATACAAACAACTGGAGGTAAAGACGAACCGAACATCGTTATTAAAACATGATCCTCATACAAACAACTGGTGGTAAAGATGAACCAAACATCGTTAATAAAACATGAGCCCTCATACAAACAATTGGAGGTAAAGACGAACCGAATATCGTTATTAAAACATGAGCCCTCATACAAACAACTGGTGGTAAAGACGAACCGAATATCGTTAATAAAACATGAGCCCTCATACCAACAACTGGTGGTAAAGACGAACCAAACATCGTTAATAAAACATGAGCCGTCATACAAACAACTGGTGGTAAAGACGAACCAAACATCGTTAATAAAACATGAGCCCTCATGCAAACAACTGGTGGTAAAGACGAACCAAACATCGTTAATAAAACATTAGCCCTCATACAAACAACTGGAGGTAAAGACGAACAAAACATCGTTAATAAAACATGAGCCCTCATACAAACAACTGGAGGTAAAGACGAAGTGAATATCGTTATTAAAACATGAGCCCTCATACAAACAACTGGTGGTAAAGACGAACCGAATATCGTTATTAAAACATGAGCCCTCATACAAACAACTGGTGGTAAAGACGAACCGAATATCGTTATTAAAACATTAGCCCTCACACACACAATTGGTGGTACAGACGAACCAAACATCTTTATTAAAACATGAGCCCTCATAAAAACAACTGGTGGTAAAGACGAACCAAACATCGTTAATAAAACATGAGCCCTCATACAAACAACTGGTGGTAAAGACGAACCAAACATCGTTAATAAAACATGAGCCCTCATACAAACAACTGGTGATAAAGATGAACCAAACATCGTTATTAAAACATGACCCCACATACAAACAACTGGAGGTGAAGACGAACCGAATATCGTTATTAAAACATGAGCCGTCATACAAACAACTGGTGGTAAAGATGAACCAAACATCGTTAATAAAACATGAGCCCTCATACAAACAACTGGTGGTAAAGATGAACCAAACATCGTTAATAAAACATGAGCCCTCATACAAACAACTGGAGGTAAAGACGAACCAAACATCGTTAATAAAACATGAGCCCTCATACAAACAACTGGTGGTAAAGATGAACCAAACATCGTTAATAAAACATGAGCCCTCATACAAACAACTGGTGGTAAAGACGAACCGAATATCGTTAATAAAACATGTGCCCTCATACAAACAACTGGTGGTAAAGACGAATCTAACATCGTTATTAAAACATGAGCCCTCATACAAACAACTGGAGGTAAAGACGAACCGAACATCGTTATTAAAACATGATCCTCATACAAACAACTGGTGGTAAAGATGAACCAAACATCGTTAATAAAACATGAGCCCTCATACAAACAATTGGAGGTAAAGACGAACCGAATATCGTTATTAAAACATGAGCCCTCATACAAACAACTGGTGGTAAAGACGAACCGAATATCGTTAATAAAACATGAGCCCTCATACCAACAACCGGTGGTAAAGACGAACCAAACATCGTTAATAAAACATGAGCCGTCATACAAACAACTGGTGGTAAAGACAAACCAAACATCGTTAATAAAACATGAGCCCTCATACAAACAACTGCTGGTAAAGACGAACCAAACATCGTTAATAAAACATGAGCCCTCATACAAACAACTGGAGGTAAAGAGGAACCAAACATTGTTAATAAAACATGAGCCCTCATACAAACAACTGGAGGTAAAGACGAAGTGAATATCGTTATTAAAACATGAGCCCTCATACAAACAACTGGTGGTAAAGATGAACCGAATATCGTTATTAAAACATGAGCCCTCATACAAACAACTGGTGGTAAAGACGAACCGAATATCGTTATTAAAACATTAGCCCTCACACACACAATTGGTGGTACAGACGAACCAAACATCTTTATTAAAACATGAGCCCTCATATAAACAACTGGTGGTAAAGACGAACCAAACATCGTTAATAAAACATGAGCCCTCATACAAACAACTGGTGGTAAAGACGAACCAAACATCGTTAATAAAACATGAGCCGTCATACAAACAACTGGTGGTAAAGACGAACCAAACATCGTTAATAAAACATGAGCCCTCATACAAACAACTGGTGGTAAAGACGAACCAAACATCGTTAATAAAACATGAGCCCTCATACAAACAACTGGAGGTAAGGACCAACCAAACATCGTTAATAAAACATGAGCCCTCATACAAACAACTGGAGGTAAAGACGAAGTGAATATCGTTATTAAAACATGAGCCCTCATACAAACAACTGGTGGTAAAGACGAACCAAACATCGTTAATAAAACATGAGCCCTCATACAAACAACTGGATGTAAAGACGAACCAAACATCGTTAATAAAACATGAGCCCTCATACAAACAACTGGTGGTAAAGATGAACCAAACATCGTTAATAAAACATGAGCCCTCATACAAACAACTGGTGGTAAAGACGAATCTAACATCGTTAATAAAACATGAGCCCTCATACAAACAACTGGAGGTAAAGACGAACCGAACATCGTTATTAAAACATGATCCTCATACAAACAACTGGTGGTAAAGATGAACCAAACATCGTTAATAAAACATGAGCCCTCATACAAACAATTGGAGGTAAAGACGAACCGAATATCGTTATTAAAACATGAGCCCTCATACAAACAACTGGTGGTAAAGACGAACCGAATATCGTTAATAAAACATGAGCCCTCATACCAACAACTGGTGGTAAAGACGAACCAAACATCGTTAATAAAACATGAGCCGTCATACAAACAACTGGTGGTAAAGACGAACCAAACATCGTTAATAAAACATGAGCCCTCATACAAACAACTGGTGGTAAAGACGAACCAAACATCGTTAATAAAACATGAGCCCTCATACAAACAACTGGAGGTAAAGACGAACCAAACATCGTTAATAAAACATGAGCCCTCATACAAACAACTGGAGGTAAAGACGAAGTGAATATCGTTATTAAAACATGAGCCCTCATACAAACAACTGGTGGTAAAGACGAACCGAATATCGATATTAAAACATGAGCCCTCATACAAACAACTGGTGGTAAAGACGAACCGAATATCGTTATTAAAACATTAGCCCTCACACACACAATTGGTGGTACAGACGAACCAAACATCTTTATTAAAACATGAGCCCTCATAAAAACAACTGGTGGTAAAGACGAACCAAACATCGTTAATAAAACATGATCCCTCATACAAACAACTGGTGGTAAAGACGAACCAAACATCGTTAATAAAACATGAGCCCTCATACAAACAACTGGTGATAAAGATGAACCAAACATCGTTATTAAAACATGACCCCACATACAAACAACTGGAGGTGAAGACGAACCGAATATCGTTATTAAAACATGAGCCGTCATACAAACAACTGGTGGTAAAGATGAACCGAACATCGTTAATAAAACATGAGCCCTCATACAAACAACTGGTGGTAAAGATGAACCAAACATCGTTAATAAAACATGAGCCCTCATACAAACAACTGGAGGTAAAGACGAACCAAACATCGTTAATAAAACATGAGCCCTCATACAAACAACTGGTGGTAAAGATGAACCAAACATCGTTAATAAAACATGAGCCCTCATACAAACAACTGGTGGTAAAGACGAACCGAATATCGTTAATAAAACATGAGCCCTCATACAAACAACTGGTGGTAAAGACGAATCTAACATCGTTATTAAAACATGAGCCCTCATACAAACAACTGGAGGTAAAGACGAACCGAACATCGTTATTAAAACATGATCCTCATACAAACAACTGGTGGTAAAGACGAACCAAACATCGTTAATAAAACATGAGCCTCATACAAACAACTGGTGGTAAAGACGAACCGAATATCGTTAATAAAACATGAGCCTCATACAAACAACTGGTGGTAAAGACGAACCAAACATCTTTAATAAAACATGAGCCCTCATACAAACAACTGGTGGTAAAGACGAACCGAATATCGTTAATAAAACATGAGCCTCATACAAACAACTGGTGGTAAAGACGAACCGAATATCGTTAATAAAACATGAGCCCTCATACAAACAACTGGAGGTAAAGAGGAACCAAACATTGTTAATAAAACATGAGCCCTCATACAAACAACTGGAGGTAAAGACGAAGTGAATATCGTTATTAAAACATGAGCCCTCATACAAACAACTGGTGGTAAAGATGAACCGAATATCGTTATTAAAACATGAGCCCTCATACAAACAACTGGTGGTAAAGACGAACCGAATATCGTTATTAAAACATTAGCCCTCACACACACAATTGGTGGTACAGACGAACCAAACATCTTTATTAAAACATGAGCCCTCATATAAACAACTGGTGGTAAAGACGAACCAAACATCGTTAATAAAACATGAGCCCTCATACAAACAACTGGTGGTAAAGACGAACCAAACATCGTTAATAAAACATGAGCCGTCATACAAACAACTGGTGGTAAAGACGAACCAAACATCGTTAATAAAACATGAGCCCTCATACAAACAACTGGTGGTAAAGACGAACCAAACATCGTTAATAAAACATGAGCCCTCATACAAACAACTGGAGGTAAGGACCAACCAAACATCGTTAATAAAACATGAGCCCTCATACAAACAACTGGAGGTAAAGACGAAGTGAATATCGTTATTAAAACATGAGCCCTCATACAAACAACTGGTGGTAAAGACGAACCAAACATCGTTAATAAAACATGAGCCCTCATACAAACAACTGGATGTAAAGACGAACCAAACATCGTTAATAAAACATGAGCCCTCATACAAACAACTGGTGGTAAAGATGAACCAAACATCGTTAATAAAACATGAGCCCTCATACAAACAACTGGTGGTAAAGACGAATCTAACATCGTTAATAAAACATGAGCCCTCATACAAACAACTGGAGGTAAAGACGAACCGAACATCGTTATTAAAACATGATCCTCATACAAACAACTGGTGGTAAAGATGAACCAAACATCGTTAATAAAACATGAGCCCTCATACAAACAATTGGAGGTAAAGACGAACCGAATATCGTTATTAAAACATGAGCCCTCATACAAACAACTGGTGGTAAAGACGAACCGAATATCGTTAATAAAACATGAGCCCTCATACCAACAACTGGTGGTAAAGACGAACCAAACATCGTTAATAAAACATGAGCCGTCATACAAACAACTGGTGGTAAAGACGAACCAAACATCGTTAATAAAACATGAGCCCTCATACAAACAACTGGTGGTAAAGACGAACCAAACATCGTTAATAAAACATGAGCCCTCATACAAACAACTGGAGGTAAAGACGAACCAAACATCGTTAATAAAACATGAGCCCTCATACAAACAACTGGAGGTAAAGACGAAGTGAATATCGTTATTAAAACATGAGCCCTCATACAAACAACTGGTGGTAAAGACGAACCGAATATCGATATTAAAACATGAGCCCTCATACAAACAACTGGTGGTAAAGACGAACCGAATATCGTTATTAAAACATTAGCCCTCACACACACAATTGGTGGTACAGACGAACCAAACATCTTTATTAAAACATGAGCCCTCATAAAAACAACTGGTGGTAAAGACGAACCAAACATCGTTAATAAAACATGATCCCTCATACAAACAACTGGTGGTAAAGACGAACCAAACATCGTTAATAAAACATGAGCCCTCATACAAACAACTGGTGATAAAGATGAACCAAACATCGTTATTAAAACATGACCCCACATACAAACAACTGGAGGTGAAGACGAACCGAATATCGTTATTAAAACATGAGCCGTCATACAAACAACTGGTGGTAAAGATGAACCGAACATCGTTAATAAAACATGAGCCCTCATACAAACAACTGGTGGTAAAGATGAACCAAACATCGTTAATAAAACATGAGCCCTCATACAAACAACTGGAGGTAAAGACGAACCAAACATCGTTAATAAAACATGAGCCCTCATACAAACAACTGGTGGTAAAGATGAACCAAACATCGTTAATAAAACATGAGCCCTCATACAAACAACTGGTGGTAAAGACGAACCGAATATCGTTAATAAAACATGAGCCCTCATACAAACAACTGGTGGTAAAGACGAATCTAACATCGTTATTAAAACATGAGCCCTCATACAAACAACTGGAGGTAAAGACGAACCGAACATCGTTATTAAAACATGATCCTCATACAAACAACTGGTGGTAAAGACGAACCAAACATCGTTAATAAAACATGAGCCTCATACAAACAACTGGTGGTAAAGACGAACCGAATATCGTTAATAAAACATGAGCCTCATACAAACAACTGGTGGTAAAGACGAACCAAACATCTTTAATAAAACATGAGCCCTCATACAAACAACTGGTGGTAAAGACGAACCGAATATCGTTAATAAAACATGAGCCTCATACAAACAACTGGTGGTAAAGACGAACCGAATATCGTTAATAAAACATGAGCCCTCATACACACAACTGGTGGTAAAGACGAACCGAATATCGTTAATAAAACATGAGCCCTCATACAAACAACTGGAGGTAAAGACGAATCTAACATCGTTAATAAAACATGAGCCCTCATACAAACAACTGGTGGTAAAGACGAACCGAACATCGTTAATAAAACATGAGCCCTCATACAAACAACTGGTGGAAAAGACGAACCGAATATCGTTAATAAAACATGAGCCCTCATACAAACAACTGGTGGTAAAGACGAATGTAACATCGTTATTAAAACATGAGCCCTCATTCAAAGAACTGGTGGTAAAGACGAATCCAACATCGTTAATAAAACATGAGCCCTCATACAAACAACTGGTGGTAAAGACGAACCGAATATCGTTAATAAAACATGAGCCCTCATACACACAACTGGTGGTAAAGACGAACCGAATATCGTTAATAAAACATGAGCCCTCATACAAACAACTGGAGGTAAAGACGAATCTAACATCGTTAATAAAACATGAGCCCTCATACAAACAACTGGTGGTAAAGACGAACCGAACATCGTTAATAAAACATGAGCCCTCATACAAACAACTGGTGGAAAAGACGAACCGAATATCGTTAATAAAACATGAGCCCTCATACAAACAACTGGTGGTAAAGACGAACCGAATATCGTTAATAAAACATGAGCCCTCATACAAACAACTGGTGGTAAAGACGAACCGAATATCGTTAATACAACATGAGCCCTCATACAAACAACTGGTGGTAAAGACGAACCGAATATCGTTAATAAAACATGAGCCCTCATACAAACAACTTGAGGTAAAGACGAATCTAACATCGTTAATAAAACATGAGCCCTCATACAAACAACTGGTGGTAAAGACGAACCGAACATCGTTAATAAAACATGAGCCCTCATACAAACAACTGGTGGTAAAGACGAACCGAATATCGTTAATAAAACATGAGCCCTCATACAAACCACTGGTGGTAAAGACGAACCGAACATCGTTATTAAAACATGAGCCCTCATACAAACAACTGGAGGTAAAGACGAACCAAACATCGTTAATAAAACATGAGCCCTCATACAAACAACTGGAGGTAAAGACGAACCGAATATCGTTAATAAAACATGAGCCCTCATACAAACAACTGGTGGTAAAGACGAACCAAACATCGTTAATAAAACATGAGCCCTCATACAAACAACTGGTGGTAAAGACGAACCGAACATTGTTATTAAAACATGATCCTCATACAAACAACTGGTGGTAAAGACGAATCTAACATCGTTAATAAAACATGAGCCCTCATACAAACAACTGGAGGTAAAGACGAACCGAACATCGTTATTAAAACATGATCCTCATACAAACAACTGGTGGTAAAGATGAACCAAACATCGTAAATAAAACATGAGCGCTCATACAAACAACTGGTGGTAAAGGCGAACCGAACATCGTTAATAAAACATGAGCCCTCATACAAACAACTGGTGGTAAAGACGAACCGAATATCGTTAATAAAACATGAGCCCTCATACAAACAACTGGTGGTAAAGACGAATCTAACATCGTTAATAAAACATGAGCCCTCATACAAACAACTGGAGGTAAAGACGAACCGAATATCGTTAATAAAACATGAGCCTCATACAAACAACTGGTGGTAAAGACGCACCGAATATCGTTAATAAAACATGAGCCTCATACAAACAACTGGTGGTAAAGACGAACCGAATATCGTTAATAAAACATGAGCCCTCATACAAACAATTGGTTGTAAAGACGAACAGAACATCATTAATAAAACATGAGCCTCATACAAACAACTGGTGGTAAAGACGAACCGAATATCGTTAATAAAACATGAGCCTCATACAAACAACTGGTGGTAAAGACGAACCAAACATCTTTAATAAAACATGAGCCCTCATACAAACAACTGGTGGTAAAGACGAACCGAATATCGTTAATAAAACATGAGCCTCATACAAACAACTGGTGGTAAAGACGAACCGAATATCGTTAATAAAACATGAGCCCTCATGCAAACAACTGGTGGTAAAGACGAACCAAATATCGTTAATAAAACATGAGCCCTCATACAAACAACTGGTGGTAAAGATGAACCAAACATCGTTAATAAAACATGAGCCCTCATACAAACAACTGGTGGTAAAGACGAATCTAACATCGTTAATAAAACATGAGCCCTCATACAAACAACTGGAGGTAAAGACGAACCGAACATCGTTATTAAAACATGATCCTCATACAAACAACTGGTGGTAAAGATGAACCAAACATCGTTAATAAAACATGAGCCCTCATACAAACAATTGGAGGTAAAGACGAACCGAATATCGTTATTAAAACATGAGCCCTCATACAAACAACTGGTGGTAAAGACGAACCGAATATCGTTAATAAAACATGAGCCCTCATACCAACAACTGGTGGTAAAGACGAACCAAACATCGTTAATAAAACATGAGCCGTCATACAAACAACTGGTGGTAAAGACGAACCAAACATCGTTAATAAAACATGAGCCCTCATACAAACAACTGGTGGTAAAGACGAACCAAACATCGTTAATAAAACATGAGCCCTCATACAAACAACTGGAGGTAAAGACGAACCAAACATCGTTAATAAAACATGAGCCCTCATACAAACAACTGGAGGTAAAGACGAAGTGAATATCGTTATTAAAACATGAGCCCTCATACAAACAACTGGTGGTAAAGACGAACCGAATATCGATATTAAAACATGAGCCCTCATACAAACAACTGGTGGTAAAGACGAACCGAATATCGTTATTAAAACATTAGCCCTCACACACACAATTGGTGGTACAGACGAACCAAACATCTTTATTAAAACATGAGCCCTCATAAAAACAACTGGTGGTAAAGACGAACCAAACATCGTTAATAAAACATGATCCCTCATACAAACAACTGGTGGTAAAGACGAACCAAACATCGTTAATAAAACATGAGCCCTCATACAAACAACTGGTGATAAAGATGAACCAAACATCGTTATTAAAACATGACCCCACATACAAACAACTGGAGGTGAAGACGAACCGAATATCGTTATTAAAACATGAGCCGTCATACAAACAACTGGTGGTAAAGATGAACCGAACATCGTTAATAAAACATGAGCCCTCATACAAACAACTGGTGGTAAAGATGAACCAAACATCGTTAATAAAACATGAGCCCTCATACAAACAACTGGAGGTAAAGACGAACCAAACATCGTTAATAAAACATGAGCCCTCATACAAACAACTGGTGGTAAAGATGAACCAAACATCGTTAATAAAACATGAGCCCTCATACAAACAACTGGTGGTAAAGACGAACCGAATATCGTTAATAAAACATGAGCCCTCATACAAACAACTGGTGGTAAAGACGAATCTAACATCGTTATTAAAACATGAGCCCTCATACAAACAACTGGAGGTAAAGACGAACCGAACATCGTTATTAAAACATGATCCTCATACAAACAACTGGTGGTAAAGACGAACCAAACATCGTTAATAAAACATGAGCCTCATACAAACAACTGGTGGTAAAGACGAACCGAATATCGTTAATAAAACATGAGCCTCATACAAACAACTGGTGGTAAAGACGAACCAAACATCTTTAATAAAACATGAGCCCTCATACAAACAACTGGTGGTAAAGACGAACCGAATATCGTTAATAAAACATGAGCCTCATACAAACAACTGGTGGTAAAGACGAACCGAATATCGTTAATAAAACATGAGCCCTCATACACACAACTGGTGGTAAAGACGAACCGAATATCGTTAATAAAACATGAGCCCTCATACAAACAACTGGAGGTAAAGACGAATCTAACATCGTTAATAAAACATGAGCCCTCATACAAACAACTGGTGGTAAAGACGAACCGAACATCGTTAATAAAACATGAGCCCTCATACAAACAACTGGTGGAAAAGACGAACCGAATATCGTTAATAAAACATGAGCCCTCATACAAACAACTGGTGGTAAAGACGAATGTAACATCGTTATTAAAACATGAGCCCTCATTCAAAGAACTGGTGGTAAAGACGAATCCAACATCGTTAATAAAACATGAGCCCTCATACAAACAACTGGTGGTAAAGACGAACCGAATATCGTTAATAAAACATGAGCCCTCATACACACAACTGGTGGTAAAGACGAACCGAATATCGTTAATAAAACATGAGCCCTCATACAAACAACTGGAGGTAAAGACGAATCTAACATCGTTAATAAAACATGAGCCCTCATACAAACAACTGGTGGTAAAGACGAACCGAACATCGTTAATAAAACATGAGCCCTCATACAAACAACTGGTGGAAAAGACGAACCGAATATCGTTAATAAAACATGAGCCCTCATACAAACAACTGGTGGTAAAGACGAACCGAATATCGTTAATAAAACATGAGCCCTCATACAAACAACTGGTGGTAAAGACGAACCGAATATCGTTAATACAACATGAGCCCTCATACAAACAACTGGTGGTAAAGACGAACCGAATATCGTTAATAAAACATGAGCCCTCATACAAACAACTTGAGGTAAAGACGAATCTAACATCGTTAATAAAACATGAGCCCTCATACAAACAACTGGTGGTAAAGACGAACCGAACATCGTTAATAAAACATGAGCCCTCATACAAACAACTGGTGGTAAAGACGAACCGAATATCGTTAATAAAACATGAGCCCTCATACAAACCACTGGTGGTAAAGACGAACCGAACATCGTTATTAAAACATGAGCCCTCATACAAACAACTGGAGGTAAAGACGAACCAAACATCGTTAATAAAACATGAGCCCTCATACAAACAACTGGAGGTAAAGACGAACCGAATATCGTTAATAAAACATGAGTCCTCATATAAACAACTGGTGGTAAAGACGAACCAAACATCGTTAATAAAACATGAGCCCTCATACAAACAACTGGTGGTAAAGACGAACCGAACATCGTTATTAAAACATGATCCTCATACAAACAACTGGTGGTAAAGACGAATCTAACATCGTTAATAAAACATGAGCCCTCATACAAACAACTGGAGGTAAAGACGAACCGAACATCGTTATTAAAACATGATCCTCATACAAACAACTGGTGGTAAAGATGAACCAAACATCGTAAATAAAACATGAGCGCTCATACAAACAACTGGTGGTAAAGGCGAACCGAACATCGTTAATAAAACATGAGCCCTCATACAAACAACTGGTGGTAAAGACGAACCGAATATCGTTAATAAAACATGAGCCCTCATACAAACAACTGGTGGTAAAGACGAATTTAACATCGTTAATAAAACATGAGCCCTCATACAAACAACTGGAGGTAAAGACGAACCGAATATCGTTAATAAAACATGAGCCTCATACAAACAACTGGTGGTAAAGACGCACCGAATATCGTTAATAAAACATGAGCCTCATACAAACAACTGGTGGTAAAGACGAACCGAATATCGTTAATAAAACATGAGCCCTCATACAAACAATTGGTTGTAAAGACGAACAGAACATCATTAATAAAACATGAGCCTCATACAAACAACTGGTGGTAAAGACGAACCGAATATCGTTAATAAAACATGAGCCTCATACAAACAACTGGTGGTAAAGACGAACCAAACATCTTTAATAAAACATGAGCCCTCATACAAACAACTGGTGGTAAAGACGAACCGAATATCGTTAATAAAACATGAGCCTCATACAAACAACTGGTGGTAAAGACGAACCGAATATCGTTAATAAAACATGAGCCCTCATGCAAACAACTGGTGGTAAAGACGAACCAAATATCGTTAATAAAAAATGAGCCCTCATACAAACAACTGGTGGTGAAGACGAACCGAATATCGTTAATAAAACATGAGCCCTCATACAAACAACTGGAGGTAAAGACGAATCTAACATCGTTAATAAAACATGAGCCCTCATAGAAACAACTGGTGGTAAAGACGAATGTAACATCGTTATTAAAACATGAGCCCTCATTCAAAGAACTGGTGGTAAAGACGAATCCAACATCGTTAATAAAACATGAGCCCTCATACAAACAACTGGTGGTAAAGACGAACCGAATATCGTTAATAAAACATGAGCCCTCATACACACAACTGGTGGTAAAGACGAACCGAATATCGTTAATAAAACATGAGCCCTCATACAAACAACTGGAGGTAAAGACGAATCTAACATCGTTAATAAAACATGAGCCCTCATACAAACAACTGGTGGTAAAGACGAACCGAACATCGTTAATAAAACATGAGCCCTCATACAAACAACTGGTGGAAAAGACGAACCGAATATCGTTAATAAAACATGAGCCCTCATACAAACAACTGGTGGTAAAGACGAACCGAATATCGTTAATAAAACATGAGCCCTCATACAAACAACTGGTGGTAAAGACGAACCGAATATCGTTAATACAACATGAGCCCTCATACAAACAACTGGTGGTAAAGACGAACCGAATATCGTTAATAAAACATGAGCCCTCATACAAACAACTTGAGGTAAAGACGAATCTAACATCGTTAATAAAACATGAGCCCTCATACAAACAACTGGTGGTAAAGACGAACCGAACATCGTTAATAAAACATGAGCCCTCATACAAACAACTGGTGGTAAAGACGAACCGAATATCGTTAATAAAACATGAGCCCTCATACAAACCACTGGTGGTAAAGACGAACCGAACATCGTTATTAAAACATGAGCCCTCATACAAACAACTGGAGGTAAAGACGAACCAAACATCGTTAATAAAACATGAGCCCTCATACAAACAACTGGAGGTAAAGACGAACCGAATATCGTTAATAAAACATGAGCCCTCATACAAACAACTGGTGGTAAAGACGAACCAAACATCGTTAATAAAACATGAGCCCTCATACAAACAACTGGTGGTAAAGACGAACCGAACATCGTTATTAAAACATGATCCTCATACAAACAACTGGCGGTAAAGACGAATCTAACATCGTTAATAAAACATGAGCCCTCATACAAACAACTGGAGGTAAAGACGAACCGAACATCGTTATTAAAACATGATCCTCATACAAAGAACTGGTGGTAAAGATGAACCAAACATCGTTAATAAAACATGAGCCCTCATACAAACAACTGGTGGTAAAGACGAACCAAACATCGTTAATAAAACATGAGCCCTCATACAAACAACTGGTGGTAAAGGCGAACCGAACATCGTTAATAAAACATGAGCCTCATACAAACAACTGGTGGTAAAGACGAACCGAATATCGTTAATAAAACATGAGCCCTCATACAAACAACTGGTGGTAAAGACGAATCTAACATCGTTAATAAAACATGAGCCCTCATACAAACAACTGGAGGTAAAGACGAACCGAATATCGTTAATAAAACATGAGCCTCATACAAACAACTGGTGGTAAAGACGCACCGAATATCGTTAATCAAACATGAGCCTCATACAAACAACTGGTGGTAAAGACAAACCGAATATCGTTAATAAAACATGAGCCCTCATACAAACAATTGGTTGTAAAGACGAACAGAACATCATTAATAAAACATGAGCCTCATACAAACAACTGGTGGTAAAGACGAACCGAATATCGTTAATAAAACATGAGCCTCATACAAACAACTGGTGGTAAAGACGAACCAAACATCTTTAATAAAACATGAGCCCTCATACAAACAACTGGTGGTAAAGACGAACCGAATATCGTTAATAAAACATGAGCCTCATACAAACAACTGGTGGTAAAGACGAACCGAATATCGTTAATAAAACATGAGCCCTCATACAAACAACTGGTGGTAAAGACGAACCGAACATCGTTAATAAAACATGAGCCCTCATACAAACAACTGGTGGTAAAGACGAACCGAATATCGTTAATAAAACATGAGCCCTCATACAAACCACTGGTGGTAAAGACGAACCGAACATCGTTATTAAAACATGAGCCCTCATACAAACAACTGGAGGTAAAGACGAACCAAACATCGTTAATAAAACATGAGCCCTCATACAAACAACTGGAGGTAAAGACGAACCGAATATCGTTAATAAAACATGAGCCCTCATACAAACAACTGGTGGTAAAGACGAACCAAACATCGTTAATAAAACATGAGCCCTCATACAAACAACTGGTGGTAAAGACGAACCGAACATCGTTATTAAAACATGATCCTCATACAAACAACTGGTGGTAAAGACGAATCTAACATCGTTAATAAAACATGAGCCCTCATACAAACAACTGGAGGTAAAGACGAACCGAACATCGTTATTAAAACATGATCCTCATACAAAGAACTGGTGGTAAAGATGAACCAAACATCGTTAATAAAACATGAGCCCTCATACAAACAACTGGTGGTAAAGACGAACCAAACATCGTTAATAAAACATGAGCCCTCATACAAACAACTGGTGGTAAAGGCGAACCGAACATCGTTAATAAAACATGAGCCTCATACAAACAACTGGTGGTAAAGACGAACCGAATATCGTTAATAAAACATGAGCCCTCATACAAACAACTGGTGGTAAAGACGAATCTAACATCGTTAATAAAACATGAGCCCTCGACAAACAACTGGAGGTAAAGACGAACCGAATATCGTTAATAAAACATGAGCCTCATACAAACAACTGGTGGTAAAGACGCACCGAATATCGTTAATCAAACATGAGCCTCATACAAACAACTGGTGGTAAAGACAAACCGAATATCGTTAATAAAACATGAGCCCTCATACAAACAATTGGTTGTAAAGACGAACAGAACATCATTAATAAAACATGAGCCTCATACAAACAACTGGTGGTAAAGACGAACCGAATATCGTTAATAAAACATGAGCCTCATACAAACAACTGGTGGTAAAGACGAACCAAACATCTTTAATAAAACATGAGCCCTCATACAAACAACTGGTGGTAAAGACGAACCGAATATCGTTAATAAAACATGAGCCTCATACAAACAACTGGTGGTAAAGACGAACCGAATATCGTTAATAAAACATGAGCCCTCATACAAACAACTGGTGGTAAAGACGAACCAAATATCGTTAATAAAAGATGAGCCCTCATACAAACAACTGGTGGTGAAGACGAACCGAATATCGTAAATAAAACATGAGCCCTCATACAAACAACTGGAGGTAAAGACGAACCGAATATCTTTAATAAAACATGAGCCCTCATACAAACAACTGGTGGTAAAGACGAACCGAATATCGTTAATAAAACATTAGCCCTCATACAAACAACTGGAGGTAAAGACGAATCTAACATCGTTAATAAAACATGAGCCCTCATACAAACAACTGGTGGTAAAGACGAACCGAACATCGTTAATAAAACATGAGCCCTCATACAAACAACTGGTGGTAAAGACGAACCGAATATCGTTAATAAAACATGAGCCCTCATACAAACAACTGGTGGTAAAGACGAACCGAACATCGTTATTAAAACATGAGCCCTCATACAAACAACTGGTGGTAAAGACGAACCAAACATCGTTAATAAAACATGAGCCCTCATACAAACAACTGGTGGTAAAGACGAATCTAACATCGTTAATAAAACATGAGCCCTCATACAAACAACTGGTGGTAAAGACGAACCGAACATCGTTATTAAAACATGAGCCCTCATACAAACAACTGGTGGTAAAGACGAACCGAATATCGTTAATAAAACATGAGCCCTCATACAAACAACTGGTGGTAAATACGAATCTAACATCGTTAATAAAACATGAGCCCTCATACAAACAACTGGAGGTAAAGACGAACCGAATATCGTTAATAAAACATGAGCCTCATACAAACAACTGGTGGTAAAGACGCACCGAATATCGTTAATCAAACATGAGCCTCATACAAACAACTGGTGGTAAAGACAAACCGAATATCGTTAATAAAACATGAGCCCTCATACAAACAATTGGTTGTAAAGACGAACAGAACATCATTAATAAAACATGAGCCTCATACAAACAACTGGTGGTAAAGACGAACCGAATATCGTTAATAAAACATGAGCC
Organism: Bathymodiolus brooksi; assembly: GCA_963680875.1. Classification (NCBI taxonomy): domain Eukaryota; kingdom Metazoa; phylum Mollusca; class Bivalvia; order Mytilida; family Modiolidae; genus Bathymodiolus; species Bathymodiolus brooksi. The sequence continues at coordinate 175,408,331 of OY804575.1, forward strand.
TCATACAAACAACTGGTGGTAAAGATGAACCAAACATCTTTAATAAAACATGAGCCCTCATACAAACAACTGGTGGTAAAGACGAACCGAATATCGTTAATAAAACATGAGCCTCATACAAACAACTGGTGGTAAAGACGAACCGAATATCGTTAATAAAACATGAGCCCTCATACAAACAACTGGTGGTAAAGACGAACCGAACATCGTTAATAAAACATGAGCCCTCATACAAACAACTGGTGGTAAAGACGAACCGAATATCGTTAATAAAACATGAGCCCTCATACAAACCACTGGTGGTAAAGACGAACCGAACATCGTTATTAAAACATGAGCCCTCATACAAACAACTGGAGGTAAAGACGAACCAAACATCGTTAATAAAACATGAGCCCTCATACAAACAACTGGAGGTAAAGACGAACCGAATATCGTTAATAAAACATGAGCCCTCATACAAACAACTGGTGGTAAAGACGAACCAAACATCGTTAATAAAACATGAGCCCTCATACAAACAACTGGTGGTAAAGACGAACCGAACATCGTTATTAAAACATGATCCTCATACAAACAACTGGTGGTAAAGACGAATCTAACATCGTTAATAAAACATGAGCCCTCATACAAACAACTGGAGGTAAAGACGAACCGAACATCGTTATTAAAACATGATCCTCATACAAAGAACTGGTGGTAAAGATGAACCAAACATCGTTAATAAAACATGAGCCCTCATACAAACAACTGGTGGTAAAGACGAACCAAACATCGTTAATAAAACATGAGCCCTCATACAAACAACTGGTGGTAAAGGCGAACCGAACATCGTTAATAAAACATGAGCCCCATACAAACAACTGGTGGTAAAGACGAACCAAATATCGTTAATAAAACATGAGCCCTCATACAAACAACTGGTGGTAAAGACGAATCTAACATCGTTAATAAAACATGAGCCCTCATACAAACAACTGGAGGTAAAGACGAACCGAATATCGTTAATAAAACATGAGCCTCATACAAACAACTGGTGGTAAAGACGCACCGAATATCGTTAATCAAACATGAGCCTCATACAAACAACTGGTGGTAAAGACAAACCGAATATCGTTAATAAAACATGAGCCCTCATACAAACAATTGGTTGTAAAGACGAACAGAACATCATTAATAAAACATGAGCCTCATACAAACAACTGGTGGTAAAGACGAACCGAATATCGTTAATAAAACATGAGCCTCATACAAACAACTGGTGGTAAAGACGAACCAAACATCTTTAATAAAACATGAGCCCTCATGCAAACAACTGGTGGTAAAGACGAACCGAATATCGTTAATAAAACATGAGCCTCATACAAACAACTGGTGGTAAAGACGAACCGAATATCGTTAATAAAACATGAGCCCTCATACAAACAACTGGTGGTAAAGACGAACCGAACATCGTTAATAAAACATGAGCCCTCATACAAACAACTGGTGGTAAAGACGAACCGAATATCGTTAATAAAACATGAGCCCTCATACAAACCACTGGTGGTAAAGACGAACCGAACATCGTTATTAAAACATGAGCCCTCATACAAACAACTGGAGGTAAAGACGAACCAAACATCGTTAATAAAACATGAGCCCTCATACAAACAACTGGAGGTAAAGACGAACCGAATATCGTTAATAAAACATGAGCCCTCATACAAACAACTGGTGGTAAAGACGAACCAAACATCGTTAATAAAACATGAGCCCTCATACAAACAACTGGTGGTAAAGACGAACCGAACATCGTTATTAAAACATGATCCTCATACAAACAACTGGTGGTAAAGACGAATCTAACATCGTTAATAAAACATGAGCCCTCATACAAACAACTGGAGGTAAAGACGAACCGAACATCGTTATTAAAACATGATCCTCATACAAAGAACTGGTGGTAAAGATGAACCAAACATCGTTAATAAAACATGAGCCCTCATACAAACAACTGGTGGTAAAGACGAACCAAACATCGTTAATAAAACATGAGCCCTCATACAAACAACTGGTGGTAAAGGCGAACCGAACATCGTTAATAAAACATGAGCCTCATACAAACAACTGGTGGTAAAGACGAACCGAATATCGTTAATAAAACATGAGCCCTCATACAAACAACTGGTGGTAAAGACGAATCTAACATCGTTAATAAAACATGAGCCCTCGACAAACAACTGGAGGTAAAGACGAACCGAATATCGTTAATAAAACATGAGCCTCATACAAACAACTGGTGGTAAAGACGCACCGAATATCGTTAATCAAACATGAGCCTCATACAAACAACTGGTGGTAAAGACAAACCGAATATCGTTAATAAAACATGAGCCCTCATACAAACAATTGGTTGTAAAGACGAACAGAACATCATTAATAAAACATGAGCCTCATACAAACAACTGGTGGTAAAGACGAACCGAATATCGTTAATAAAACATGAGCCTCATACAAACAACTGGTGGTAAAGACGAACCAAACATCTTTAATAAAACATGAGCCCTCATACAAACAACTGGTGGTAAAGACGAACCGAATATCGTTAATAAAACATGAGCCTCATACAAACAACTGGTGGTAAAGACGAACCGAATATCGTTAATAAAACATGAGCCCTCATACAAACAACTGGTGGTAAAGACGAACCAAATATCGTTAATAAAAGATGAGCCCTCATACAAACAACTGGTGGTGAAGACGAACCGAATATCGTAAATAAAACATGAGCCCTCATACAAACAACTGGAGGTAAAGACGAACCGAATATCTTTAATAAAACATGAGCCCTCATACAAACAACTGGTGGTAAAGACGAACCGAATATCGTTAATAAAACATTAGCCCTCATACAAACAACTGGAGGTAAAGACGAATCTAACATCGTTAATAAAACATGAGCCCTCATACAAACAACTGGTGGTAAAGACGAACCGAACATCGTTAATAAAACATGAGCCCTCATACAAACAACTGGTGGTAAAGACGAACCGAATATCGTTAATAAAACATGAGCCCTCATACAAACAACTGGTGGTAAAGACGAACCGAACATCGTTATTAAAACATGAGCCCTCATACAAACAACTGGTGGTAAAGACGAACCAAACATCGTTAATAAAACATGAGCCCTCATACAAACAACTGGTGGTAAAGACGAATCTAACATCGTTAATAAAACATGAGCCCTCATACAAACAACTGGTGGTAAAGACGAACCGAACATCGTTATTAAAACATGAGCCCTCATACAAACAACTGGTGGTAAAGACGAACCGAATATCGTTAATAAAACATGAGCCCTCATACAAACAACTGGTGGTAAAGACGAATCTAACATCGTTAATAAAACATGAGCCCTCATACAAACAACTGGAGGTAAAGACGAACCGAATATCGTTAATAAAACATGAGCCTCATACAAACAACTGGTGGTAAAGACGCACCGAATATCGTTAATCAAACATGAGCCTCATACAAACAACTGGTGGTAAAGACAAACCGAATATCGTTAATAAAACATGAGCCCTCATACAAACAATTGGTTGTAAAGACGAACAGAACATCATTAATAAAACATGAGCCTCATACAAACAACTGGTGGTAAAGACGAACCGAATATCGTTAATAAAACATGAGCCTCATACAAACAACTGGTGGTAAAGATGAACCAAACATCTTTAATAAAACATGAGCCCTCATACAAACAACTGGTGGTAAAGACGAACCGAATATCGTTAATAAAACATGAGCCTCATACAAACAACTGGTGGTAAAGACGAACCGAATATCGTTAATAAAACATGAGCCCTCATACAAACAACTGGTGGTAAAGACGAACCGAACATCGTTAATAAAACATGAGCCCTCATACAAACAACTGGTGGTAAAGACGAACCGAATATCGTTAATAAAACATGAGCCCTCATACAAACCACTGGTGGTAAAGACGAACCGAACATCGTTATTAAAACATGAGCCCTCATACAAACAACTGGAGGTAAAGACGAACCAAACATCGTTAATAAAACATGAGCCCTCATACAAACAACTGGAGGTAAAGACGAACCGAATATCGTTAATAAAACATGAGCCCTCATACAAACAACTGGTGGTAAAGACGAACCAAACATCGTTAATAAAACATGAGCCCTCATACAAACAACTGGTGGTAAAGACGAACCGAACATCGTTATTAAAACATGATCCTCATACAAACAACTGGTGGTAAAGACGAATCTAACATCGTTAATAAAACATGAGCCCTCATACAAACAACTGGAGGTAAAGACGAACCGAACATCGTTATTAAAACATGATCCTCATACAAAGAACTGGTGGTAAAGATGAACCAAACATCGTTAATAAAACATGAGCCCTCATACAAACAACTGGTGGTAAAGACGAACCAAACATCGTTAATAAAACATGAGCCCTCATACAAACAACTGGTGGTAAAGGCGAACCGAACATCGTTAATAAAACATGAGCCCCATACAAACAACTGGTGGTAAAGACGAACCGAATATCGTTAATAAAACATGAGCCCTCATACAAACAACTGGTGGTAAAGACGAATCTAACATCGTTAATAAAACATGAGCCCTCATACAAACAACTGGAGGTAAAGACGAACCGAATATCGTTAATAAAACATGAGCCTCATACAAACAACTGGTGGTAAAGACGCACCGAATATCGTTAATCAAACATGAGCCTCATACAAACAACTGGTGGTAAAGACAAACCGAATATCGTTAATAAAACATGAGCCCTCATACAAACAATTGGTTGTAAAGACGAACAGAACATCATTAATAAAACATGAGCCTCATACAAACAACTGGTGGTAAAGACGAACCGAATATCGTTAATAAAACATGAGCCTCATACAAACAACTGGTGGTAAAGACGAACCAAACATCTTTAATAAAACATGAGCCCTCATGCAAACAACTGGTGGTAAAGACGAACCGAATATCGTTAATAAAACATGAGCCTCATACAAACAACTGGTGGTAAAGACGAACCGAATATCGTTAATAAAACATGAGCCCTCATACAAACAACTGGTGGTAAAGACGAACCAAATATCGTTAATAAAAGATGAGCCCTCATACAAACAACTGGTGGTGAAGACGAACCGAATATCGTAAATAAAACATGAGCCCTCATACAAACAACTGGAGGTAAAGACGAACCGAATATCTTTAATAAAACATGAGCCCTCATACAAACAACTGGTGGTAAAGACGAACCGAATATCGTTAATAAAACATTAGCCCTCATACAAACAACTGGAGGTAAAGACGAATCTAACATCGTTAATAAAACATGAGCCCTCATACAAACAACTGGTGGTAAAGACGAACCGAACATCGTTAATAAAACATGAGCCCTCATACAAACAACTGGTGGTAAAGACGAACCGAATATCGTTAATAAAACATGAGCCCTCATACAAACAACTGGTGGTAAAGACGAACCGAACATCGTTATTAAAACATGAGCCCTCATACAAACAACTGGTGGTAAAGAAGAACCAAACATCGTTAATAAAACATGAGCCCTCATACAAACAACTGGTGGTAAAGACGAACCGAACATCGTTATTAAAACATGATCCTCATACAAACAACTGGTGGTAAAGACGAATCTAACATCGTTAATAAAACATGAGCCCTCATACAAACAACTGGAGGTAAAGACGAACCGAACATCGTTATTAAAACATGATCCTCATACAAACAACTGGTGGTAAAGATGAACCAAACATCGTTAATAAAACATGAGCCCTCATACAAACAATTGGAGGTAAAGACGAACCGAATATCGTTATTAAAACATGAGCCCTCATACAAACAACTGGTGGTAAAGACGAACCGAATATCGTTAATAAAACATGAGCCCTCATACCAACAACTGGTGGTAAAGACGAACCAAACATCGTTAATAAAACATGAGCCGTCATACAAACAACTGGTGGTAAAGACGAACCAAACATCGTTAATAAAACATGAGCCCTCATACAAACAACTGGTGGTAAAGACGAACCAAACATCGTTAATAAAACATGAGCCCTCATACAAACAACTGGAGGTAAAGACGAACCAAACATCGTTAATAAAACATGAGCCCTCATACAAACAACTGGAGGTAAAGACGAAGTGAATATCGTTATTAAAACATGAGCCCTCATACAAACAACTGGTGGTAAAGACGAACCGAATATCGTTATTAAAACATGAGCCCTCATACAAACAACTGGTGGTAAAGACGAACCGAATATCGTTATTAAAACATTAGCCCTCACACACACAATTGGTGGTACAGACGAACCAAACATCTTTATTAAAACATGAGCCCTCATAAAAACAACTGGTGGTAAAGACGAACCAAACATCGTTAATAAAACATGAGCCCTCATACAAACAACTGGTGGTAAAGACGAACCAAACATCGTTAATAAAACATGAGCCCTCATACAAACAACTGGTGATAAAGATGAACCAAACATCGTTATTAAAACATGACCCCACATACAAACAACTGGAGGTGAAGACGAACCGAATATCGTTATTAAAACATGAGCCGTCATACAAACAACTGGTGGTAAAGATGAACCAAACATCGTTAATAAAACATGAGCCCTCATACAAACAACTGGAGGTAAAGACGAACCAAACATCGTTAATAAAACATGAGCCCTCATACAAACAACTGGTGGTAAAGATGAACCAAACATCGTTAATAAAACATGAGCCCTCATACAAACAACTGGTGGTACAGACGAACCGAATATCGTTAATAAAACATGAGCCCTCATACAAACAACTGGTGGTAAAGACGAATCTAACATCGTTATTAAAACATGAGCCCTCATACAAACAACTGGAGGTAAAGACGAACCGAACATCGTTATTAAAACATGATCCTCATACAAACAACTGGTGGTAAAGATGAACCAAACATCGTTAATAAAACATGAGCCCTCATACAAACAATTGGAGGTAAAGACGAACCGAATATCGTTATTAAAACATGAGCCCTCATACAAACAACTGGTGGTAAAGACGAACCGAATATCGTTAATAAAACATGAGCCCTCATACCAACAACTGGTGGTAAAGACGAACCAAACATCGTTAATAAAACATGAGCCGTCATACAAACAACTGGTGGTAAAGACAAACCAAACATCGTTAATAAAACATGAGCCCTCATACAAACAACTGCTGGTAAAGACGAACCAAACATCGTTAATAAAACATGAGCCCTCATACAAACAACTGGAGGTAAAGAGGAACCAAACATTGTTAATAAAACATGAGCCCTCATACAAACAACTGGAGGTAAAGACGAAGTGAATATCGTTATTAAAACATGAGCCCTCATACAAACAACTGGTGGTAAAGACGAACCGAATATCGTTATTAAAACATTAGCCCTCACACACACAATTGGTGGTACAGACGAACCAAACATCTTTATTAAAACATGAGCCCTCATACAAACAACTGGTGGTAAAGACGAACCAAACATCGTTAATAAAACATGAGCCCTCATACAAACAACTGGTGGTAAAGACGAACCAAACATCGTTAATAAAACATGAGCCGTCATACAAACAACTGGTGGTAAAGACGAACCAAACATCGTTAATAAAACATGAGCCCTCATACAAACAACTGGTGGTAAAGACGAACCAAACATCGTTAATAAAACATGAGCCCTCATACAAACAACTGGAGGTAAGGACGAACCAAACATCGTTAATAAAACATGAGCCCTCATACAAACAACTGGAGGTAAAGACGAAGTGAATATCGTTATTAAAACATGAGCCCTCATACAAACAACTGGTGGTAAAGACGAACCAAACATCGTTAATGAAACATGAGCCCTCATACAAACAACTGGATGTAAAGACGAACCAAACATCGTTAATAAAACATGAGCCCTCATACAAACAACTGGTGGTAAAGATGAACCAAACATCGTTAATAAAACATGAGCCCTCATACAAACAACTGGTGGTAAAGACGAATCTAACATCGTTATTAAAACATGATCCTCATACAAACAACTGGTGGTAAAGATGAACCAAACATCGTTAATAAAACATGAGCCCTCATACAAACAATTGGAGGTAAAGACGAACCGAATATCGTTATTAAAACATGAGCCCTCATACAAACAACTGGTGGTAAAGACGAACCGAATATCGTTAATAAAACATGAGCCCTCATACCAACAACTGGTGGTAAAGACGAACCAAACATCGTTAATAAAACATGAGCCGTCATACAAACAACTGGTGGTAAAGACGAACCAAACATCGTTAATAAAACATGAGCCCTCATACAAACAACTGGTGGTAAAGACGAACCAAACATCGTGAATAAAACATGAGCCCTCATACAAACAACTGGAGGTAAAGACGAACCAAACATCGTTAATAAAACATGAGCCCTCATACAAACAACTGGAGGTAAAGACGAAGTGAATATCGTTATTAAAACATGAGCCCTCATACAAACAACTGGTGGTAAAGACGAACCGAATATCGTTATTAAAACATGAGCCCTCATACAAACAACTGGTGGTAAACACGAACCGAATATCGTTATTAAAACATTAGCCCTCACACACACAATTGGTGGTACAGACGAACCAAACATCGTTAATAAAACATGAGCCCTCATACAAACAATTGGTTGTAAAGACGAACCAAACATCGTAAATAAAACATGAGCCCTCATACAAACAATTGGTTGTAAAGACGAACAGAACATCATTAATAAAACATGAGCCTCATACAAACAACTGGTGGTAAAGATGAACCGAATATCGTTATTAAAACATGAGCCTCATACAAACAACTGGTGGTAAAGACGAACCAAACATCTTTAATAAAACATGAGCCCTCATACAAACAACTGGTGGTAAAGACGAACCGAATATCGTTAATAAAACATGAGCCTCATACAAACAACTGGTGGTAAAGACGAACCGAATATCGTTAATAAAACATGAGCCCTCATACAAACAACTGGTGGTAAAGACGAACCAAATATCGTTAATAAAAGATGAGCCCTCATACAAACAACTGGTGGTGAAGACGAACCGAATATCGTAAATAAAACATGAGCCCTCATACAAACAACTGGAGGTAAAGACGAACCGAATATCTTTAATAAAACATGAGCCCTCATACAAACAACTGGTGGTAAAGACGAACCGAATATCGTTAATAAAACATTAGCCCTCATACAAACAACTGGAGGTAAAGACGAATCTAACATCGTTAATAAAACATGAGCCCTCATACAAACAACTGGTGGTAAAGACGAACCGAACATCGTTAATAAAACATGAGCCCTCATACAAACAACTGGTGGTAAAGACGAACCGAATATCGTTAATAAAACATGAGCCCTCATACAAACAACTGGTGGTAAAGACGAACCGAACATCGTTATTAAAACATGAGCCCTCATACAAACAACTGGTGGTAAAGACGAACCAAACATCGTTAATAAAACATGAGCCCTCATACAAACAACTGGTGGTAACGACGAACCGAACATCGTTATTAAAACATGATCCTCATACAAACAACTGGTGGTAAAGACGAATCTAACATCGTTAATAAAACATGAGCCCTCATACAAACAACTGGAGGTAAAGACGAACCGAACATCGTTATTAAAACATGATCCTCATACAAACAACTGGTGGTAAAGATGAACCAAACATCGTTAATAAAACATGAGCCCTCATACAAACAATTGGAGGTAAAGACGAACCGAATATCGTTATTAAAACATGAGCCCTCATACAAACAACTGGTGGTAGAGACGAACCGAATATCGTTAATAAAACATGAGCCCTCATACCAACAACTGGTGGTAAAGACGAACCAAACATCTTTAATAAAACATGAGCCGTCATACAAACAACTGGTGGTAAAGACGAACCAAACATCGTTAATAAAACATGAGCCCTCATACAAACAACTGGTGGTAAAGACGAACCAAACATCGTTAATAAAACATGAGCCCTCATACAAACAACTGGAGGTAAAGACGAACAAAACATCGTTAATAAAACATGAGCCCTCATACAAACAACTGGAGGTAAAGACGAAGTGAATATCGTTATTAAAACATGAGCCCTCATACAAACAACTGGTGGTAAAGACGAACCGAATATCGTTATTAAAACATGAGCCCTCATACAAACAACTGGTGGTAAAGACGAACCGAATATCGTTATTAAAACATTAGCCCTCACACACACAATTGGTGGTACAGACGAACCAAACATCTTTATTAAAACATGAGCCCTCATAAAAACAACTGGTGGTAAAGACGAACCAAACATCGTTAATAAAACATGAGCCCTCATACAAACAACTGGTGGTAAAGACGAACCAAACATCGTTAATAAAACATGAGCCCTCATACAAACAACTGGTGATAAAGATGAACCAAACATCGTTATTAAAACATGACCCCACATACAAACAACTGGAGGTGAAGACGAACCGAATATCGTTATTAAAACATGAGCCGTCATACAAACAATGCTGGTAAAGACGAACCAAACATCGTTAATAAAACATGAGCCCTCATACAAACAACTGGAGGTAAAGAGGAACCAAACATTGTTAATAAAACATGAGCCCTCATACAAACAACTGGAGGTAAAGACGAAGTGAATATCGTTATTAAAACATGAGCCCTCATACAAACAACTGGTGGTAAAGATGAACCGAATATCGTTATTAAAACATGAGCCCTCATACAAACAACTGGTGGTAAAGACGAACCGAATATCGTTATTAAAACATTAGCCCTCACACACACAATTGGTGGTACAGACGAACCAAACATCTTTATTAAAACATGAGCCCTCATACAAACAACTGGTGGTAAAGACGAACCAAACATCGTTAATAAAACATGAGCCCTCATACAAACAACTGGTGGTAAAGACGAACCAAACATCGTTAATAAAACATGAGCCGTCATACAAACAACTGGTGGTAAAGACGAACCAAACATCGTTAATAAAACATGAGCCCTCATACAAACAACTGGTGGTAAAGACGAACCAAACATCGTTAATAAAACATGAGCCCTCATACAAACAACTGGAGGTAAGGACGAACCAAACATCGTTAATAAAACATGAGCCCTCATACAAACAACTGGAGGTAAAGACGAAGTGAATATCGTTATTAAAACATGAGCCCTCATACAAACAACTGGTGGTAAAGACGAACCAAACATCGTTAATAAAACATGAGCCCTCATACAAACAACTGGATGTAAAGACGAACCAAACATCGTTAATAAAACATGAGCCCTCATACAAACAACTGGTGGTAAAGATGAACCAAACATCGTTAATAAAACATGAGCCCTCATACAAACAACTGGTGGTAAAGACGAATCTAACATCGTTATTAAAACATGATCCTCATACAAACAACTGGTGGTAAAGATGAACCAAACATCGTTAATAAAACATGAGCCCTCATACAAACAATTGGAGGTAAAGACGAACCGAATATCGTTATTAAAACATGAGCCCTCATACAAACAACTGGTGGTAAAGACGAACCGAATATCGTTAATAAAACATGAGCCCTCATACCAACAACTGGTGGTAAAGACGAACCAAACATCGTTAATAAAACATGAGCCGTCATACAAACAACTGGTGGTAAAGACGAACCAAACATCGTTAATAAAACATGAGCCCTCATACAAACAACTGGTGGTAAAGACGAACCAAACATCGTGAATAAAACATGAGCCCTCATACAAACAACTGGAGGTAAAGACGAACCAAACATCGTTAATAAAACATGAGCCCTCATACAAACAACTGGAGGTAAAGACGAAGTGAATATCGTTATTAAAACATGAGCCCTCATACAAACAACTGGTGGTAAAGACGAACCGAATATCGTTATTAAAACATGAGCCCTCATACAAACAACTGGTGGTAAAGACGAACCGAATATCGTTATTAAAACATTAGCCCTCACACACACAATTGGTGGTACAGACGAACCAAACATCGTTAATAAAACATGAGCCCTCATACAAACAATTGGTTGTAAAGACGAACCAAACATCGTTAATAAAACATGAGCCCTCATACAAACAATTGGTTGTAAAGACGAACAGAACATCATTAATAAAACATGAGCCTCATACAAACAACTGGTGGTAAAGATGAACCGAATATCGTTAATAAAACATGAGCCTCATACAAACAACTGGTGGTAAAGACGAACCAAACATCTTTAATAAAACATGAGCCCTCATACAAACAACTGGTGGTAAAGACGAACCGAATATCGTTAATAAAACATGAGCCTCATACAAACAACTGGTGGTAAAGACGAACCGAATATCGTTAATAAAACATGAGCCCTCATACAAACAACTGGTGGTAAAGACGAACCAAATATCGTTAATAAAAGATGAGCCCTCATACAAACAACTGGTGGTGAAGACGAACCGAATATCGTAAATAAAACATGAGTCCTCATACAAACAACTGGAGGTAAAGACGAACCGAATATCTTTAATAAAACATGAGCCCTCATACAAACAACTGGTGGTAAAGACGAACCGAATATCGTTAATAAAACATTAGCCCTCATACAAACAACTGGAGGTAAAGACGAATCTAACATCGTTAATAAAACATGAGCCCTCATACAAACAACTGGTGGTAAAGACGAACCGAACATCGTTAATAAAACATGAGCCCTCATACAAACAACTGGTGGTAAAGACGAACCGAATATCGTTAATAAAACATGAGCCCTCATACAAACAACTGGTGGTAAAGACGAACCGAACATCGTTATTAAAACATGAGCCCTCATACAAACAACTGGTGGTAAAGACGAATCTAACATCGTTAATAAAACATGAGCCCTCATACAAACAACTGGAGGTAAAGACGAACCGAACATCGTTATTAAAACATGATCCTCATACAAACAACTGGTGGTAAAGATGAACCAAACATCGTTAATAAAACATGAGCCCTCATACAAACAATTGGAGGTAAAGACGAACCGAATATCGTTATTAAAAAATGAGCCCTCATACAAACAACTGGTGGTAAAGACGAACCGAATATCGTTAATAAAACATGAGCCCTCATACCAACAACTGGTGGTAAAGACGAACCAAACATCGTTAATAAAACATGAGCCGTCATACAAACAACTGGTGGTAAAGACGAACCAAACATCGTTAATAAAACATGAGCCCTCATACAAACAACTGGTGGTAAAGACGAATCTAACATCGTTAATAAAACATGAGCCCTCATACAAACAACTGGAGGTAAAGACGAACCGAACATCGTTATTAAAACATGATCCTCATACAAACAACTGGTGGTAAAGATGAACCAAACATCGTTAATAAAACATGAGCCCTCATACAAACAATTGGAGGTAAAGACGAACCGAATATCGTTATTAAAACATGAGCCCTCATACAAACAACTGGTGGTAAAGACGAACCGAATATCGTTAATAAAACATGAGCCCTCATACCAACAACTGGTGGTAAAGACGAACCAAACATCGTTAATAAAACATGAGCCGTCATACAAACAACTGGTGGTAAAGACGAACCAAACATCGTTAATAAAACATGAGCCCTCATACAAACAACTGGTGGTAAAGACGAACCAAACATCGTTAATAAGACATGAGCCCTCATACAAACAACTGGAGGTAAAGACGAACAAAACATCGTTAATAAAACATGAGCCCTCATACAAACAACTGGAGGTAAAGACGAAGTGAATATCGTTATTAAAACATGAGCCCTCATACAAACAACTGGTGGTAAAGACGAACCGAATATCGTTATTAAAACATGAGCCCTCATACAAACAACTGGTGGTAAAGACGAACCGAATATCGTTATTAAAACATTAGCCCTCACACACACAATTGGTGGTACAGACGAACCAAACATCTTTATTAAAACATGAGCCCTCATAAAAACAACTGGTGGTAAAGACGAACCAAACATCGTTAATAAAACATGAGCCCTCATACAAACAACTGGTGGTAAAGACGAACCAAACATCGTTAATAAAACATGAGCCCTCATACAAACAACTGGTGATAAAGATGAACCAAACATCGTTATTAAAACATGACCCCACATACAAACAACTGGAGGTGAAGACGAACCGAATATCGTTATTAAAACATGAGCCGTCATACAAACAACTGGTGGTAAAGATGAACCGAACATCGTTAATAAAACATGAGCCCTCATACAAACAACTGGTGGTAAAGATGAACCAAACATCGTTAATAAAACATGAGCCCTCATACAAACAACTGGAGGTAAAGACGAACCAAACATCGTTAATAAAACATGAGCCCTCATACAAACAACTGGTGGTAAAGATGAACCAAACATCGTTAATAAAACATGAGCCCTCATACAAACAACTGGTGGTAAAGACGAACCGAATATCGTTAATAAAACATGAGCCCTCATACAAACAACTGGTGGTAAAGACGAATCTAACATCGTTATTAAAACATGAGCCCTCATACAAACAACTGGAGGTAAAGACGAACCGAACATCGTTATTAAAACATGATCCTCATACAAACAACTGGTGGTAAAGATGAACCAAACATCGTTAATAAAACATGAGCCCTCATACAAACAATTGGAGGTAAAGACGAACCGAATATCGTTATTAAAACATGAGCCCTCATACAAACAACTGGTGGTAAAGACGAACCGAATATCGTTAATAAAACATGAGCCCTCATACCAACAACTGGTGGTAAAGACGAACCAAACATCGTTAATAAAACATGAGCCGTCATACAAACAACTGGTGGTAAAGACAAACCAAACATCGTTAATAAAACATGAGCCCTCATACAAACAACTGCTGGTAAAGACGAACCAAACATCGTTAATAAAACATGAGCCCTCATACAAACAACTGGAGGTAAAGAGGAACCAAACATTGTTAATAAAACATGAGCCCTCATACAAACAACTGGAGGTAAAGACGAAGTGAATATCGTTATTAAAACATGAGCCCTCATACAAACAACTGGTGGTACAGATGAACCGAATATCGTTATTAAAACATGAGCCCTCATACAAACAACTGGTGGTAAAGACGAACCGAATATCGTTATTAAAACATTAGCCCTCACACACACAATTGGTGGTACAGACGAACCAAACATCTTTATTAAAACATGAGCCCTCATACAAACAACTGGTGGTAAAGACGAACCAAACATCGTTAATAAAACATGAACCCTCATACAAACAACTGGTGGTAAAGACGAACCAAACATCGTTAATAAAACATGAGCTCTCATACAAACAACTGGTGGTAAAGACGAACCAAACATCGTTAATAAAACATGAGCCCTCATACAAACAACTGGTGGTAAAGACGAACCAAACATCGTTAATAAAACATGAGCCCTCATACAAACAACTGGATGTAAAGACGAACCAAACATCGTTAATAAAACATGAGCCCTCATACAAACAACTGGTGGTAAAGATGAACCAAACATCGTTAATAAAACATGAGCCCTCATACAAACAACTGGAGGTAAAGACGAAGTGAATATCGTTATTAAAACATGAGCCCTCATACAAACAACTGGTGGTAAAGACGAACCGAATATCGTTATTAAAACATGAGCCCTCATACAAACAACTGGTGGTAAAGACGAACCGAATATCGTTATTAAAACATTAGCCCTCACACACACAATTGGTGGTACAGACGAACCAAACATCTTTATTAAAACATGAGCCCTCATAAAAACAACTGGTGGTAAAGACGAACCAAACATCGTTAATAAAACATGAGCCCTCATACAAACAACTGGTGGTAAAGACGAACCAAACATCGTTAATAAAACATGAGCCCTCATACAAACAACTGGTGATAAAGATGAACCAAACATCGTTATTAAAACATGACCCCACATACAAACAACTGGAGGTGAAGACGAACCGAATATCGTTATTAAAACATGAGCCGTCATACAAACAACTGGTGGTAAAGATGAACCGAACATCGTTAATAAAACATGAGCCCTCATACAAACAACTGGTGGTAAAGATGAACCAAACATCGTTAATAAAACATGAGCCCTCATACAAACAACTAGAGGTAAAGACGAACCAAACATCGTTAATAAAACATGAGACCTCATACAAACAACTGGTGGTAAAGATGAACCAAACATCGTTAATAAAACATGAGCCCTCATACAAACAACTGGTGGTAAAGACGAACCGAATATCGTTAATAAAACATGAGCCCTCATACAAACAACTGGTGGTAAAGACGAATCTAACATCGTTATTAAAACATGAGCCCTCATACAAACAACTGGAGGTAAAGACGAACCGAACATCGTTATTAAAACATGATCCTCATACAAACAACTGGTGGTAAAGATGAACCAAACATCGTTAATAAAACATGAGCCCTCATACAAACAATTGGAGGTAAAGACGAACCGAATATCGTTATTAAAACATGTGCCCTCATACAAACAACTGGTGGTAAAGACGAACCGAATATCGTTAATAAAACATGAGCCCTCATACAAACAACTGGTGGTAAAGACGAACCAAACATCGTTAATAAAACATGAGCCGTCATACAAACAACTGGTGGTAAAGACAAACCAAACATCGTTAATAAAACATGAGCCCTCATACAAACAACTGCTGGTAAAGACGAACCAAACATCGTTAATAAAACATGAGCCCTCATACAAACAACTGGAGGTAAAGAGGAACCAAACATTGTTAATAAAACATGAGCCCTCATACAAACAACTGGAGGTAAAGACGAAGTGAATATCGTTATTAAAACATGAGCCCTCATACAAACAACTGGTGGTAAAGATGAACCGAATATCGTTATTAAAACATGAGCCCTCATACAAACAACTGGTGGTAAAGACGAACCGAATATCGTTATTAAAACATTAGCCCTCACACACACAATTGGTGGTACAGACGAACCAAACATCTTTATTAAAACATGAGCCCTCATACAAACAACTGGTGGTAAAGACGAACCAAACATCGTTAATAAAACATGAGCCCTCATACAAACAACTGGTGGTAAAGACGAACCAAACATCGTTAATAAAACATGAGCCGTCATACAAACAACTGGTGGTAAAGACGAACCAAACATCGTTAATAAAACATGAGCCCTCATACAAACAACTGGTGGTAAAGACGAACCAAACATCGTTAATAAAACATGAGCCCTCATACAAACAACTGGAGGTAAGGACGAACCAAACATCGTTAATAAAACATGAGCCCTCATACAAACAACTGGAGGTAAAGACGAAGTGAATATCGTTATTAAAACATGAGCCCTCATACAAACAACTGGTGGTAAAGACGAACCAAACATCGTTAATAAAACATGAGCCCTCATACAAACAACTGGATGTAAAGACGAACCAAACATCGTTAATAAAACATGAGCCCTCATACAAACAACTGGTGGTAAAGATGAACCAAACATCGTTAATAAAACATGAGCCCTCATACAAACAACTGGTGGTAAAGACGAATCTAACATCGTTAATAAAACATGAGCCCTCATACAAACAACTGGAGGTAAAGGCGAACCGAACATCGTTATTAAAACATGATCCTCATACAAACAACTGGTGGTAAAGATGAACCAAACATCGTTAATAAAACATGAGCCCTCATACAAACAATTGGAGGTAAAGACGAACCGAATATCGTTATTAAAACATGAGCCCTCATACAAACAACTGGTGGTAAAGACGAACCGAATATCGTTAATAAAACATGAGCCCTCATACCAACAACTGGTGGTAAAGACGAACCAAACATCGTTAATAAAACATGAGCCGTCATACAAACAACTGGTGGTAAAGACGAACCAAACATCGTTAATAAAACATGAGCCCTCATACAAACAACTGGTGGTAAAGACGAACCAAACATCGTTAATAAAACATGAGCCCTCATACAAACAACTGGAGGTAAAGACGAACCAAACATCGTTAATAAAACATGAGCCCTCATACAAACAACTGGAGGTAAAGACGAACCAAACATCGTTATTAAAACATGAGCCCTCATACAAACAACTGGTGGTAAAGACGAACCGAACATCGTTAATAAAACATGAGCCCTCATACAAACAACTGGTGGTAAAGACGAACCGAATATCGTTAATAAAACATGAGCCCTCATACAAACAACTGGTGGTAAAGACGAACCGAACATCGTTATTAAAACATGAGCCCTCATACAAACAACTGGTGGTAAAGACGAACCAAACATCGTTAATAAAACATGAGCCCTCATACAAACAACTGGTGGTAACGACGAACCGAACATCGTTATTAAAACATGATCCTCATACAAACAACTGGTGGTAAAGACGAATCTAACATCGTTAATAAAACATGAGCCCTCATACAAACAACTGGAGGTAAAGACGAACCGAACATCGTTATTAAAACATGAGCCTCATACAAACAACTGGTGGTAAAGATGAACCAAACATCGTTAATAAAACATGAGCCCTCATACAAACAATTGGAGGTAAAGACGAACCGAATATCGTTATTAAAACATGAGCCCTCATACAAAAAACTGGTGGTAAAGACGAACCGAATATCGTTAATAAAACATGAGCCCTCATACCAACAACTGGTGGTAAAGACGAACCAAACATCGTTAATAAAACATGAGCCGTCATACAAA